>CM061062.1:20000608-21218108 GCA_030762895.1 Sophora flavescens | reverse complement strand
TATTATAACATTGATGAAATTTTAAGCGTTCAGAATTCTGATCATTTGGTAAACTTTTGCAGTTCAAGGTTGGATCACAAACGTGAATTTTGAAAGTGACTAGAAAAGGGGAAGGGTTGCAGTGCACCTTAAGGGCACAACAGTGATGGACGTTGGAATTTGGAGGCAGCTAAAAAAATATAATACATATATTTTTTTTTGCAATACAAAAGGTTGTCATTAAAACAACATTTGTGCCAATAAGGTTTCTCTTAATGAAAAGACTTAAAAGGCTCAACAAAAAAAAAACGGTTTTAATTAGTGTCTTTTTAGCATCTAGAATTGGGTATAAATTGGGACATGAAATTGAAATCAAGGCTTGAAATTCTAATCTTTTTGGAAGCCCTTTTTAGAATTAGAATCACAATTCCATATGACATTCGACCGAAGAGATGATAGAGGGGGTTGTGACTACAGAGGATCAACACCCCCTAAAAAGTCCAATGCTACACAACTAGATGTGCATTTGATGTACATTAAGGGATAAAACAAGCGGAACAATAAACACCGTCATCGCCACCAATCCTAGTATGGTTGTTGCCGCCTCCATCACCACCACCCTGTCGCCACCGTCACGATCACCTCACCAACTTTGTTATCGCCATCACCGTTGTCATCGTCACCGCTCTACCATCATCACGAACACCAATATCATCGTTGTCGTCGATGCCACCACTGCCACTGCAAACTTTAGCAAATGGAATTTAAAATTATAATGTTATGCTTTAATTCTTTGCATAAATCAAATATAGAGTTATGATTCTAAACCACTTCCAATTCTAAATTAGAGTTAATATTCTGAAATACGATTCTAATTCCATGTGATGAATTTTCTTTAGCAAGCCATCTACCTGGAACTACTATTGTAGTCTGTAGATCCCTCCCTAAAACTAATGACAAGGGGCATAGCCAAACCAATTTAGGTCAAAAGGATCAAATATTGATTTTATGTTGAAGAAGTGATTAAAATTTCAAAATTTTACTGCAAAAATTTAAAAAAAAAATTCAGAAAATAATTTAAAAATTGTCAAATGTTTTAAACATTGAGGGACTATTTGTGACATGCGTTGATCTTGAAATAAGACAACCGTTTCACTTTTAGATTTTTTTATAAAATAGAAATTAAAGAAATGCAATAATATCTCAATTGATATATTCTTCTTGATGTATTACAATATTTATTATGGATTTAGTTGGTATACATTAACGGTGTAATTTTTTATAAAACAAATTAAAGAAATGAAATAATATTTCAATTGATATATTCTTCATGATGTATTACAAAATTTATTATGGACTTAATTGGTATATATTGATAGTGTAAATTTTTTTTACACTATCAACCATCACAAGTTGATACATCATTACAAATTTTGATTCTTATCCTAATCACCTTAAAAGTCATCAATTTCATGATTTCTGATTGGTTGTCAGTGTAAAAATATTTACACTGACAGTACATAAAAATTAAACTCATTTATTATTTAGGATGCACAATGATATTTTTAAAAAAATCTATTTGATTTAAAAGGAAAAAAAAGGAGACAAGCAAACATTTTTCGTGGCACCGATGGATCGAGAAAACCAGAAAATATCATGTATAAATAAATATGTGAAATACGAATAATACCATAGTGGTGGACCCATGGTTGCCCAAAAACTTTTGGCCTAAGGATATCATGTTGTTATTTTAAAGAAATGCATGTCTTATTTATAATAAAAAGAGTTTAATTACTATATACTATAAAGTTTTTATATTATTATCCAATCACAAATCAAGATATGAATTATTTTAAGGTGGTTAGAATAAGAGTAAAAAAAATTAAATGATATGATAACTTATGATTGATTAACAATATAAAAATCCTTTACACTAACAGTATATATCAACTAAACTCTAATAAAAAAAACCAATAACATATTAATAACAGTACCAACGTTATTGCTTCATAAAAAAAACAATACCAACGTTATAAAATTCAAATGGATAATAGCATCAGAAAAAGTTCAAATGGATAATAAAAAGAGTTTAATTGGTATGTATTGTTAGTGTAAAGTTTTTTACACCATCAACTAATCACAAATCAATATATGAATGATTTTTAAGGTGATTTGGATAAGAATCAAAAATTTTAAATGACATGGTAATTTATTATTGATTGATGTATAAAAAAAACATTTACACCAAAAGTAAATATCGCTTTCCAAATAGTTTTTTAAAGATTGCTACGTGCTGAATTTGCACTGGTTGACTCCAATTTTTATTTTTATTTTAGTTCCAACGGCTTCTGCTGATTTGATTGGTTTTTTTACTATAGTTTAATTGGTATATACTGTCAGTGTAAATGTTTTTATCTTCAAACCAATAACAGATCGTAATGTTATTGAAAATCTTAGATTCTTATCTAAATCTCCTTAAAAGTCATTTATATCATGATTTGATATTGATTGACAGTATAAAAAATTTTATACTAAGACTAAATACCAATTAAACTCAAAAAAGAATGCATGAATGTATGATAACATAAATAATTTTATATTGTCAATATTATAAATTGATATATATTAAAAAATTTGACTTTATTATATTTATCTTAAAAGTTAAATAAATAATGGTTTGTGATTAATTGATTGTGTAATTTTTTTTTCGTTAAGCGGATATATTAAAACAACAAAAAAAATTTAAAACTTAAAATTATACATACATACATACACACACACACACACACACACACATATATATATATATAAAGACGCAACTATAATATATACATACATGCTGATACATGTAATGTCAAGGGATTCCCATCAGTATGATCCCAAAATATACAAACTAGTACAAACTGATATAAACAACAGAAGATAATATGCATTAAAAGACGCACTGGCCATAGACTCTCTATTCAACTACTCGGGTCCACTACTCGTCCTCCATCATCTGGCTCATGAGGGGTTCCATCTAGCTCCTCCATAGCTGGTTCCTCCATCGAGTCTTCTTATAGCGAATCACATAAATAAAACATACACAACAGTAAGAAGAAAAAGGGATAAGAAACAATATAACGTCAAACGTGGAAAAGGGATTTAGCAACATTTAATTCTATAACAACACACTAAACATCCGTCTCCAAAAGTATAAATTATATATATATATATATATATATATATATATATATATATATATATATATATATATATATATATATATATATATATAAATATAACCATCCTCAATCCACATCTAGGATTTTTCCTCTACCCTCCATCATGATGCAATACAAATGCTGTATGAATCACCTCATCAGGTATCGGCCATATCTGGATATCCAACCAAAGACACGTCCCAGAGGCCCCGGCGCACACCATCGTCCGCGGATGGAGGATGCCCATGCAAAGCAATGGCACTATAGCTACACAATCCGGTGCACACCTCTGAACCACGGTCAGGGTGCTCATGCAACGCTTGAACTATAGCTGCAACTAAAATGAAATAATGTCTGGGATGGTCCGCCATTAGCCTAAACCTCGGGAATTCTCCCTCCGAGGAATAGACCCCACACGACCATGTTTCAGGTGAACCATATCACGAACCATGTTTCAGGTCACCCCCTAGTGCCCTAACCGCTCATTATAATCTTATAGATAACCTCAAAAATATTCTCATCATCATCATATCACAGTAATCATCTCGCTTAGGCACTACTAATACATATGGAATGAATTCCCCAATACATCATCATGTCTCAACATAACTTATTATTTACTCAACCTCTAAGCCTAATCATTACACTTATCACATCATACCATCATGCCATCAAAATCATCATCATATCATCATTTCCAAAATAAGAATCATTAACAAAAATCTAATAAAATAATAACAAGATAATAATATAACATATTCATAATCACAATTCTCGTAGCATCATCATACATCAATCACCAATATATCAATTCAACCAGTCAAACAGTCCAAGCAGACAATCATTAAATAATATATATATATATATATATATATATATATATATATATATATATATCGTAACGACGATAAGCGCACAATTTCCATATCATCATAGGTACCACCAGGTAGTCCCCAATGTGATATGAACATTGTCCGTTACTCGTTCTGGAGTAGGGTTTAGGTCGCCCTACGCCATTATCGAATTAAACGTCACCGCGCCGTTTCCGACGTTAAATAATTTCTTTCCCCCACTTGGAGGGTCGCACGCTAAATGGAACGAGACGGAACGAGCTACAACTAAGCATCCTCAAACCCCTCGATTCTGCCTCGCCTAGAAACAGGGCCTCCGATCCTCCAAAATTCCACCTAAACATCACAGCATAAGATAATAACTCAAAATCTGTAGTAAACTCCACAAGATCAGTCACTGTTTAGGCTCCATATCTCACAATCTAGACCTTTGTTTAAACTTCTGAACGGTGAGAATAAATATCTACCTTTCCTTTACCGTCTCCAAATATTTTAGCTAGATCCAACGGTGGATGAGCCTAGGATGAACCTTCCAAGGCGACTGGTCTGGAGCTACCCGAGTTGAGTTTATCTCCTTCTTCTGAGTTAGATAAATCACACTCTAGGGATATATACAAAATTTCAACCGTTGGATGTGATACACTATCAAACCAGAACCTCCCTTTGAAATTTTAACAAGATCCAACGGTGGATAAAGGTGGGGTGAGGGATTTACAGAAGTTGTTCCACCAAGCTTTAAGCTTTCAACAATGATTGTCTTGTACTTTGGGAATTTTCTTCTCCACTCTTCTTTCTCATGCTGCATGAAAGTGAGAAGGAAGCGAAGTTTGATCACTCTTCTTTCACTTAGCTAATGTCTTGGTTTTGGTTTAGATGACTTAGGCGGCTTGATTTAGTCAAGTGCATGCATGTTAGGCTAGGTGTCATTAGGAGATCAATTTAGGTGGGTTAATGGGCTAGGTGTCCCTTGGTGGCAGCCACACCCTTGCAACCTTCATCTTAGTGACACGTGTCCAATTGTGACATGTGTCATCCACACATGTTGCCTACAACCGGGTATTTTCTTCCTCATTTTCCCATGTAACCTACTGTTAGGATATTCTTCTGTATTATTTTAGGTTACTCCTAAGACCTATTGTACTCAGGCCCGACCTAAATTAATATTCCGACTCTCAATTAATTAATAGATCACAAAACACTCGGTTTGTGTTCCTTTGCGTTCTGGACCCATTTGATGTCCGATTGACCTCAAATTTGAGATATAGGCTCATCAAGACCTAATAAACAACTTCAAACCATCAAAAATGCCTAATATCATCCCTAACTCCAAATTTCTTATTTCACACTCATACATCTTAAAGACAATAATCAGGGAAAAACCCTAAGTTGTTCTTACGTTAAAACTCACTCAAGATGACTACATGCTTGCCATGCAAAGGTCTCTACGCCTCAAACCACATCCAACTATATAATCCAAGTCCTAACCCTAATCCTCATACATAAACCATGCATAAAATAATGGATGTTACACAATGCACAGACAGGTGACTTTGTGCGGGTGTAATTTTAACTTAAAAGCACACAAGCACACAACTTGAAAACAAGTTTGATATTCACACTTTAACCCTTTTAGTTAGATAGCAGATAATATAACCAAAGCAACTAAAGAGTTTAAGGAAAAAGAGATAAACACAACTATTTATCCTGGTTCACCCTTTAACACTAGGGCTACGTCCAATCCTTGGCAAGACAAAGTTTTCTCCACTATAACTAATTAGGTTACAAACAACAAGTACTCTATGCACAACTAGCCTCTTCAAGCTCCAAGACAAGTATTCTTTATCGCGAATCCGGAAGTTATTAACACACGTACGATACAATCTTTTATCCTTCAACAACCACAATCAACCAATCAAAATCAAACAAATAAAATCACATATTTCTCTATAGATAGGTCACGACCATGCTAGGGTTTGATGACAAAAATTTCTAAAATTTCGTAAGTCTTTGGATTGGTGATCCTTAAGTACTTAAGACATAAGATTAATGATTAATCACGAAGAAGTGAAACCAAATATTCTAATTCCTCCAAAACTCAATTTCGGCCAATACATGAAAAATAGGCTAGAGATTTTCAAAATCAACAAGCTCTTGGATTCAAGTATGATAGATATTCACTAGATCAAAACAAGTGTCATACTTGAAAAATTGAAACAAAACATCTTTCCTCCTATCCTACATAGGTTCGGCCAAGTATAGAAATGTAGGGAGGAAATTTTGTTTGATTACATTCTTCTTGATATACAATATAGACATGAACACAAGATCATAGAAATTGATTTCATATTTTTAGGATTTTTCTATGATTTTCTAGAGAATTTCAGAGTTCTAGATCTAAGAATTGAAAAATATGATCAAGGCTTTGAAACATGAAAATGAATGAAGAACATGCTATTGATTGAGTGAGATTAGTATGGTATACCTCTTAGAATTGAAAAATGGGCAAGAAATCACTTGGTTGCTTCAAAAAAATGGCTTATGGAAACTTAGAGTTTTTTGAGAAACGGAGGAAAGCTTCACGATGAAGATGATGCATGCCTTTTATAGAAAGAAGATGGGCTCTCCAAGGGGTTTGGGCTGTGAAAATTGGGGGGTATTTGGGTCCAAAGCTTAAAATTCTAGGGGTAAAATTGTAATCTTGTATAATGGCATTTTGGTGATAAAAACCAACCTTAAGGACATAAAGGTAAATTCCCCTCAAAAGCCATCGTTACACTTGTGAGTCACCTATATGACTCACCCATATGAGTCATCGACCACTTGTCTTCATCCTTTGAATGTTGGATTTTGTCTTTGCACGTCCGTTCTCGACTCCATCGATTACTCGATTAGGGTTTCTGTCTGCTTTTCGATCAAAATTTTTCAAAATAACCAAACTCGTTGGGAATATGTTTTAAACATAACCCATTTCATTCACGAGTCAAAATTAGGTTTTCTGATCACTAAAATCTTACTGTCAGTGAAAACACCGATTGTTTTCCGTATGAACTTTTACCAAAATTCGTCCGACTAAACATAATATTTCATTTCTGATCAGAAATTTGGAAAATAGAATTCCTCATGGACAAAATATAAAAAATCTACAAATTTCAGTTTTTGGTCAAATTAGGGTTTTCTGTTGTATAAAATTATACTTTCAGTAAAAACGCAGACCAGTTTCCGTCTGAGTTTTAAACCCAAAATTTCACCGTATACTTATAAAAATAAGTATAATATGAATATGACTTTGGTTTTTCCAAAATCATTTTCTAAGTTTCATATAAAAATCTAAACGTTTATTTATATTTATACCGATCTTAGAAAGCAGAAAAATCGGGGTGTTACATTACTACCCCACTTAAAAAAATTTCGTCCTCGAAATTTCGTGACTCAAAACTAGACAAGATCTCTCAATCCCAAGATCTTACTCTCACAAGAGAGTATATAGAAGAATTTCATCAATCTGAAAAGCATACAGGAATATCCTGTAGGTAAAAAGATCCTTTAATAGGTTCGTGAGTGTACAAATGCATAACTAATACATGTTTACAACCATGACCCTAACTAAAGTTCATTCTTTCACAAGAACTTCCAGTGGATTAGAAAATCGAAGGCAGATAACTCCTATCATCGAAGGGGTTCTCTTTTAATATTCGAAACTTTTGAAATAACCACTTTAGGAAAGGAAATGATCTGACCCATAACCAAGCTGAGTCACATCCACTAATAGAAAAGAGACTGGAATAGATTTCTTTAAGAAACCTCTGTTCTCAAAAAGTCATAAACATTATATCACAACTGAAAAGACCAACAACATAATAGGCTCTATAGAGTCAAATACTCAAAGACATCAAAACACGATTATACTTAGAATTTATTACAAACTTAAAATTACGAGTCATTAAAGCTAATGTGACACTCCTTCTTAGAACATCATGTGATAATCCGATGCGGAACATACAACTTTAAATTTCTGGTCCACGCTTTGGGCGTAGCACTTCCTTGCTAGGTGTCCTTGTTGTCCACAATTGAAACATTTCACTCGTCTTTCTGGGCAAGTATTAGCCATGTGGTTTAAGTCCCCACACTTGTAACACCTTCTTACTTGGCCTTGGTTTTGATTCTTTTGGCCTCCACTTCCTGATGTAGAAATATCCGGACGATTTTGTTGCTGGTTCTGGTTATTTCCTGGTAGTCGGAAATAAGGCTTCCTTTGGTCCTGTTTCCACTCCTGATTCTGGTTTTGATTCTGAAATTGGTTCTTGGATTGAGAAGGTCCTCCAGCATTCCCTCTATTGTCTCTTCCTTTCCTCATCTGCTCTATCTTCCTACTTATCTCGACTAGAGTTTGAAAATTTCTAAGTTATAATGGTAGTGCAATTTCTCTAATCTCGAACCTCAAGCATGCTTCAAACCTCTCACATTTCCAGCTTTCATTTGGTTGTAATTGAAAGAAATGGAAATATTTGGCGAGCGATTCAAACTTCGCCGCATACTCCCCCACAGTCAGATCACGCCGGTACAATCGCAGAAATTCTTGTTCTTTCTCAATCCTAACACTCTCTGGAAAATACTTGTTCAGAAATGCGGTTTTAAACACATCCCAAGTAATTTCCTGATGGTCAGCTTCCAGCAGCTGTTGAGCACCTCTCCACCAGTACCCCGCATCTCCTATCAGTAGAAAAACAACACAGGTAATCCTAACTTTTTCCGGAGTAACCACCAACTCAAAGATTTTCTCCAGTTCCTTAATCCATAAATCAGCTTTCTCATGATCAGCATCCACACCAAACTGTGAAGGATTTTGGCTTCGAAACGTAATCAGATCTCTGCCTTCCGCAGCTTGTTGATTCTTGGCAGCCATGGTTGCAGTCTGATTTGCAATAGCAACCGCAACATTTTCCAACACCTGAGCCGCATAATCCACTCCTCCTTCATAATTTTCATCCATGTTGCCTCGGTCACCAAGGGGACCACCTCTACGTCCCCTTCCACGTCCACGTCCAAGCCCAATTCCTGGTTCTATAACTGACCTGTCAAGCAAAATCAGTTAAATGGCAACCAGAAATTTACTTATATACTTACGCGTTCAAACACATTACTTTTAAGAAGTAATTCAATCAACATATCATCTATAATTCATGGGTTCTCACAAGATCTCAATCCAATTAGAACCCACCTAAACACACCTACTTGTGTGTCAACACACATTGTTTCGACAAGGAAACAATCCAAACAAGATCCAACCAGAGATCACACAACAAAACATAACAGACCTATTCCCCAAGGTTCCCGATAGGCTCGACCAGCTCCGATACCACTCTGTAACACCCCCCTTGGGCATTACTTTGTAACATGTGCGAAAATAAATTAAAAGTTATTTGTTGGTTGCTTTCGGAAAATTAATTTACTTTAGGTCAGAAAACTCGGGCGTAAAAATTTTTGTTTCGTGAGAATGCTCTGTAAAATCAAGATACATACATGAAACAGTAAAATCATATTATACATCTCCTCACATGAGGAAATACTCATATTCACGTCAAGATCCTTCACACCATACATATTTGTACTAAAAGTTTCCAATTCTCAAAAATAGAAAATTAAATCAAAGACTCCTAAGCTAGTCGCCTTACAAGACATCTACTGGAAAAACCTCGTGGTCATTCCCACAATCCCACAGTCAAACGTCTCTTCAAGCATCAGGATCAAAGTTCCTGAGTGCAGCTAAGAACGTTTCTGCACCACCTACTTTCATGTACCAAGGCACAAAAGCCAAACCAGAAAACCTGATATACTGTAAGAGTGAGACACCAATATATGGATATAAGCACGATAACTACATGCGTGACACACCAAACAACATATAAACATGTATAGTCATAACAACATAAATTTCTCAAAAATCACAAGTAATTTACCAATGGGTTCCACAAAGGAACAATCATTATCATTCACAAAAGATTAATGACATTTCACATATAATCATCTAATCTTTATACCTAATCTCCCGGAGATTCACTCACCAAATAAATGAGCTGATAAGGCTCTTGAATGGCACATTGTTAACAAAAGAACAATGGTCAACAACATAATGGCACATTATCCAACCTCCCGACAAAATGGTCAACCAAACAAATGGCACATCGCCCAAATATCCCGGCACGATGGTCAACAAAGCAAATGGCACATCGTCCATTAAGATATGATGGTCAACTCTCAATGACACATTGACCATCAAGGCACAATGGTCAACTCTAAATGGCACATTGACCATTAAGGCACAATGCTCAACTCTGAAACATGAATATCACCATGATACCATGACTAACAAATACGAAACATGAATAACATAGAGATACTAAAATACGCTGTAACATGAATATCTTCAAGATATCATGACAAACAAATATACTATAACATGAATATCATCAAGATATAATGACTAACAAATACATGGAGGCCTGAATGACCTAAAGATACCATAATTAACACATACGCTGAAACATGAATGTCATCAGGATATCATGACTAACAAATCAATTATAACATGAATATCGTCAAGCTATCATGACGAACAAATAAACTATAACTTGAATATCATCCACATATCATGACTAACAAATAAATCGTTGAGTAAAACTCGCCTACAGAAAATCCTTTCTGTTGTAACTCTTTTATAAAACGTCAAACCATATTCAAATTCATTTTCTTTTGGAAACCCTTTTTCCCGAAATAACGTCCAATCTTTGTAAAATCATTTCTACTATAAATTCCTTAATCAAATTGCTAAGAAACTCATTTCCCTTCTTTTGAAAATCTTTCTCCGAGAAACTCTAGTTCTTAAAAAAATGATCTTAAAACTAAATTCATATGTGAATGATTACTACTGTTTTTAAGAATGCGTTCCATAAATATTTTCAGAATTAACCGTCATTTAGCATTTTAAAAACGTTTTAAGTCAAAACTTTATCTTTTCCACTTAAATAATTTTCTAAAATCATAATTAAGTTATTTTCGAAGATTAATTTCATAAAATAACTTTTTATAATATATTGGATTTATCCACCTAAAAATTAACAGTACAAAAATAATTTCACGGTTACGTCCTCACTGTAATTAATAGTTCACTCTTACACCAATAAATCATTAAAATAATGATATTTTCAACTTTTTCTCATTTTCAACCAACCAACAACCTAAGTAATATTATATTACTATTTCGCATCAATTAAAACTCATTATCCCATAAAAACTTTTTAACACTTTGAACCTCATTATTAATTGACTACTGACCACTGTCAGGCTTTTCAATCCATAAACAACATCAACGATTTATCAACAATATTATAACAATTAACCCAGACAGATCATGCGTCAAAACATTGTAATACATAACTGCAAATAAATAATTAACCGTAGATAAACAAACACCACAACCTTCAATCAAGTAATACAAGTCATACACTAGATCACACATATAATTATCGAAAAAAATCCATCACGTAAGCTCCCCTTACCTCCTGAAGAATCTATCTCTCGATTAAAACTTTATCGCGAATCCGGAAGTTGTCAACACACGTACACGATACAATCTTTTATCCTTCAACAACCACAATCAACCAATCAAAATCAAACTAATAAAATCACATATTCCTCTATAGATAGGTCACGACCATGCTAGGGTTTGATGACAAAAATTTTAAAATTGCTTAAGTCTTTGGATTAGTGATCCTTAAGTACTTAAGACATAAGATTAATGATTGATCACAAAGAATTGAAATCAAATATTCTAATTCCTCCAAAACTCAATTTCGGCTGATACATGAAAAATAGGCTAGATATTTTCAAAATCAACAAGCTCTTGGATTCAAGTATGATAGATATTCAGTAGATCAAAACAAGTGTCATACTTGAAAAATTGAAACAAAACATCTTTCCTCCTATCCTACATAGGTTCGGCCAAGTATAGAAATGTAGGGAGGAAATTTTGTTTGATTACTTGCTTCTAGATATACAATATAGACATGAATACAAGATCATTGAAATTGGTTTCATATTTTTAGGATTTTTCTATGATTTTCTAGAGAATTTCGAAGTTCTAGATCTAAGAATTGAAAAATATGATTAAGGCTTTGAAACATGAAAATGAATGAAGAAGATGATATTGATTGAGTAAGATGAGTATGGTATACCTCTTAGAATTGAAAAATGAGCAAGAAATCACTTGGTAGCTTCACAAAAATGGCTTATGGAAACTTAGAGTTTTTTGAGAAATGGAGGAAAGCTTCATGATGAAGATGATGCATGCCTTTTATAGCAAGAATATGGGCTCTCCAAGGGGTTTGGGCCGTGGAAATTGAGGGGTATTTGGGTCCAAAGCATAAAATTCTAGGGGTAAAATTGTAATCTTGTATGATGGCATTTTGGTGATAAAAACCAACCTTAAGGACATTATGGTAAATTCCCCTCAAAAACCATCATTACACTTGTGAGTCACCTATATGAATCACCCATATGAGTCATCGATCACTTGTCTTCAACCATTGAAAGTCGGATTTTGTCTCTGCACGTCCGTTCTCGACTCCGTCGATTAGCCGATTAGGGTTTCTGTCTGTTTTTCGATCGAAAATTTTCAAAATAACCAAACTCTTTGGATATAAGTTTTAAACATAACCCATTTCATTCACGAGTCAAAATAAGGTTTTCTGATCATTAAAATCTTACTGTCAGTGAAAACACCGACTGTTTTCTGTCTGAACTTTTACCAAAATTCGTCTGACTAAAAATAATATTTCATTTCTGATCAGAAATTTGGAAAGTAGAATTCCTCACGGACAAAATATAAAAAATCTAAAAATTTCAGTTTCGGGTCAAATTAGGGTTTTCTGCCGGTATAAAATTATACTATCAGTAAAAACCCAGACTGGTTTCCGTCTGAGTTTTAAACCCAAAATTCCACCGCATACTTATAACAATAAGTATAATATGAATTTGACTTTGGTTTTTCCAAAATCATTTTCTAAGTTTCAGATAAAAATATAAATATTTATTTATGTTTATACTGATCTTAGAAAGTAGAAAAATCGGGGTGTTACATATAGATTTCAACTCTTCTTCCATGGCATCTGATAACTTCTCATCATTTTCACCACTTGCATCTTCTGGAAATGAATTTGGATCATTATCATTAATGCTTAAGTCAAGCTTTGAATCTTGTAGATATATGATATACTCATTCAAAATAGAAGGCCTTCATTATCTCTTTTTGAGATCTTGAATAATATTATTTCTAGGGGTTCTTCTAGAACTGACCCATCATGAATTATAAGTTCATTTATCTGATAATTTTCTTCATTATGGTTCAACAATTAGAGGAACGATCACTTTACTATTAGAAACACAAGTCAAAGGAACTGGCACTGCATTTAGGCTCTTGAATGACTACCACATTTGGCTTCTATAGGGTAACCTTTTAAGCACAACCCTTGTCGCACAATGGCTTTTGTTTGGGTGTTTGTGATATAGATATACTGTTGAACGTGGTTGGTCTTTTGGGCCTAAGCACTTGTCCCGTGATAGGGTAGTATTTTTTTTCTCTTTCCTTAGTTGGCTCTCTGAAATAAATTCCCTTTGTTTCTTAATTAACTGTGCTAATTTATTATCTAAATCCTTCCTTTCCTGGTTATTGCCAACGATGTTGGCCCCTAATTTATTCTATTAGGTATGCCCTCCGAAGCATTTAAAACAACAATTCTCGAGTTACATTCCTGCATGATTTTTTTCCAATCCTGCAGGGTTGATCCTTTTGCATTATTGTTGTGATTCACTGAATATTTATAACTAAGATTATGTCTACCCAGTCTCTCAATAATAATCCACGATCCATTATTCCCATCATTTCCTAACTACTAGCATTTATGAATAGGCTTCCTGATGTGGAAGCCCCCTTATTCACATTGTTTTATTCTCATTGTTTACATGGATGCTTGTGGTTTCTTTCCTCTCAGGGAACTTATCTTTAGCATGGCCGTAAATACCAAATCTAAATTAAATCGCATGTATTACCCTCATATTTTATTTCTATTAAGTTATTAACTCATTAATATTCATATTAACTCATGGTTTTAATTTCACGAAGCAAAGGTACCATTATGCTATTGTATTAAACCATTAATGACATGTCTATAACAAACTGTATACATAAATGAGTAGAAAAATTGTTTTTTCACATAATTGATACACGATTTATATCCATAATTTATCAGAGTATGTAGTAAAAAAAAATTAAGTAAAATAATTATATAACTAACTAAAAATAATAATTACTTAATATTTTGTAGTTGACTTAGCCTTGAAATCATTATGGTTTATCGTGCTTAAAGTTGCTACCTTATTCATGTAAGCATAATTCACAATTAATATAAGTACATTGTTGATAAATAAATGAAATTCAATAAAGAAAAGGATGAAGAACACAAAAATGATCATGTCAACTCTCAAACATTCAAAAGAAGAAGTGACAATAATTTGTCTTTCAAATAATATAAAAGAAAATATTTCAACCTTCAGGTAGACCAAAGGAAATTTCAAGCTTTTCTAATATCAATAAGTACAGGCACAAGGAATAGCATCTCTTCTCTCTCTCTCTCTCTCTCTCTCTCTCTCTCTATATATATATATATATATATATATATATATATATATATATATATATATATTATGAAAGAAACCATTTGAACAAAGAAGGTAAAAACAACGATCAATCCACATGGAAAATGAACAACCTTTTGTATTTGTGCTAATGGACAATTCACCAAAAAATGATATAGCGCTGTTTTACACTTTATTATGAAGACGCACGTTTCTATTTTAATATTTAATAATTTTGAAAACCCAGTGAAAACATTTTAATATCATATAATGCCAAATGAAAAAGCACATGTGATATTATAATATAATCAGAAAAGCTAATTAAATCAATTAAAAGTGAGTCAAAAGTAATAAAGGACAATAAAGAAGAATTACACATTAACAAAAGAAATGGAAGAAATAAATTGTAATAAATAGATAAATTAAAAACTTTCAAATGTAAAATTTAAAACCAAGTTATTCCAAATAAAATATTCAACATACATTTTTTTTATAATAATATTCAACATACATTGTATTCAAATGTTTCCATTGCAGATAAAAAGCCCAATACCATAGATGCAAACCTCCATAAAGTACGCCACCAATTGTCTCTATGCTCCAACATGGTGTCATAGCCACAACGGATGATTTGCAACAGAGGCGTGGCGTGGCACAGTCATTGCAAGGGAGGCACAATGACATGGCAGAACAACAACAAGGGGATTCGCACAAGACAAAAGCTCTGCATGTTTGTCTATTATATTTGTCTGTTACGCATCCAAACAAAAGCTCTGCAAATTTGTCTGTTACGCAACCAAACCAAAGCTCTGCAAATTGAACAATCTTTTCTTGTTTTCACAATGTGAAAGAACCACCTCGGTTTAGAGGATTCGCACATGACACATCCTCCACTCAACCCTTACGCAATGAAAATAAAACTCTCCATTGAACTAACGTGTGAACTTTGTTAACTCTAAGTATCATATGCTCACTCTACCTCATGTTTACAAGTTCATATCTTTACTTTTACTCATTTCTAGTTAATTTGTTCATATCTATTGATATTTAGGATACCACCATTCAAATGGGCCAACGGTATTAGGCAAACCCGTGCTCTTGCTAGTGACTAAAGCAAAGTGATATTACAAAAGGAGGAATCTAGATTGATAAAACGTGGAAGCGGCATCTGTTAGGCTTTTAGTTCCTTAAATTGTTCGAAAAGTGACAAAGCTTGAATGTCATGGAGCTCGTGACTGTTAAATGAACGAGTATAAAAGATGGTTTCTCTCGGGATTCAGTATACATCCCTACACTGATAAAACCATCAAGTTTCTCTAAGAAAGAAGAAAGGAGAGGAAGAGAGAAAGAAAATGAAGGGAGAAATCAATAACTTCATCCTAATATGGACCATAGCAGTAGCAACAATGTGTTAGTGCCACAGAATTGGCAAGCTCTTCCCTCTTGGAAGAGCCAGACTCTTGGCCTTCTTGCCAGCCATAATCGTCCTCCTCATCCTTCCACTCAGGGTCACCTTCATTCTACTTGGAGGCCCTACCTCTTTCTTCCTTTACTGGCTTTCGACATTCAAGCTCTTCCTCTTTTCCTTTGGCAAGGGTCCTCTCTCCTCCGACCCTCCCCTCTCTTTGCCCCATTTTGTCACTCTTGCATGCCTCCCCATAAAATTCAAAGACCAATCCAACCCTTCAAACATCCAAAATAACCAAAATTCCAGAAAGGCTCGCAAATCGAGTCTCAGCTATGTTTATACCATAATAATTTTTGGGTTTGCCTCTTTGACTCCTCTCTGTATAAAGATTGAAAATTTGTATCCAAAATTCCTATTGTTCTTGTACAGTGTTTACATGTATACTGGTCTAGAGTTTGTGTATGCCTTGGTGTCCCTGTTCACTCGAAAACTTCTCTGAGTAGAGCTGGAACCACAGTTCGACGAGTGTAACATCCCAATGTTTTGAAGACCTTCATCTAAGCCTGAGTTCAAGTCCTAAGGATGATTTGGAGGATTAGGGATAATTAGAAATGATGGAAATCATTAAAAAACTGAAATTTTATTGAGGTAATCGATTACCAGATAGGTGTAATTGATTACAGGTTCTCTGGAACAGAAAAATGAAAAATAGATAGATGGTAATCGATTACCATGTCCTGGTAATCGATTATGATAGCAAATTTTCTATAAAAACCCCTGTTTCGAACCAGAAATGCAAAAATGAGTCTTAGGGTTCCGAAAACATGATTTTTATAGAGAGAAAGGACGAAAATGAAGGGAAATGCATGGGAAATGAAGGGAAATCAAGGAAAAACATGAAGACAACACGAATTGAAGCTAGAATCAAGTACTTGGAGGTTGAAGAACATGAAGGTTGAGGAGGAGAAGAAGAAGATGAGGAGAAGAAAAGGGGTTCAAGATCTTTATAAGAGGTGAGGAATCACAATCTTTAAACCCCTCTACGCTTTAAGATGTTTATGTTACAAAATGCATGCATAAAGTTTTATGAAAGGTCTATGGAAATTTTATGATTAAAGTTGATGAGTTGCTATATCTATGAAGTCTTACATCCACAAGTAGTTTATTGTAGAGAACATATTTTGAAGGAGGTTTTAGGATCTTTTGATATTTATGAACAATAGACATTGAAAAGGGGTGTTTACGTTTAAAAGTTCTTCCTTTGTGAAAAAGTAGAATATAGCCCCTAAGGTATTTGATAAAATGCTTGAACCAATATCTGGTTGCTTTTGAGTTATTTTCTAGATATTGGTCAAGTGTTATATATATATCTATTTGAAATATTAGCAGTTGATGTTTGATGAAAGATATGTTCTAAGGAAAGACTTAATGTTAAAGTGTTTCAAAAGATATTTGATGGTAATGCCTAAGTTGAGGTGTAACACCCCAGTTTTTACACATATGATTAATTATTTTATTTGGATGTTTATGTTTATTTTTGTTTATATGGTTTAGTTGAGTAATTTAATTAATCTTTTTAAATTATTTTATTTGGTGCGTTAGCACTGATTGATTTCAGTGTATTCACGCTTACTAGACAATAACTTACGTTATTGTCACTATTAGTATTTATTTAGAAAAATATTTTAAATGATATGATTGAAAGAAAAATATTTTCATGTTTTACTCTATTTAATTTTAGATTTGAAAATAAATTGGTTTGACAATAATCGGATATTAATCTTGGACCGTGGATTTTCTTAGTTGATCAATTCAACTATCAATCTCTACTTTATTTCAAATTTTGAAAGTATATATTTGTCACCCTTTATCTTTAGATTAAAAAACTAAAAACGTGTTTATTTTTAGGCTTAATATTTATCACTTATAGTGTACCCACTAATACAAAAATCAAAATTTTTCTCTCTCCTCTCCCCCTTATCAGCCACGACCCCCCTAACTTCTTCTTTCTCTTTTTTTCTTTCCTTTATTTTTTCTTCTTCTTCTTCCTCTGAAACCCATTTTCTCCTTCCCTCTCACAACTCATTTCTTCTCACTTCCCTTTGCTACTCAGACCGCGCCACCGTCCAAGGAGCTCCGTCGACGCTCGTCGACGCAGGGAGGAGAAGCATGACCCAGCTCGTCGTCCAGCGCGTTCCGGCCTTCGCTGCTCCATCGCATCCACTGTAGCGCCTCGTGGATGCCGTCCAAGGTGGTTCGGTCACCCTTCTTCTCTTCTATGAGGTTCACCTCTTTTGTTGGGTCATGGTTGCCGCAGAACGCACTACGCCACCATCCTCCGCCTCCAACGTCGCGTCATCACCGTCACTACCACCTTAGGCCACCATGACATCTTCTTCTTACTTGGGTAAGTGAAAAACCTCATCTATTTTGCTCAAATTCAGGAAATCCCCAAACTAATTTTGAAACCCTAACCCTTTGATTTCATATTATAACCTTGAAATTGAACATTGTTTTAGGCTATTGAGACTATGAATTAGTGTTTCCCTAAGCCAATTTCATTGTTCTTTGGCTAAATTGAGTTTCCCCAAATTGATTTGGAACCCTAAATTCCCAATTTTGAAACCCTAACCTAAACTGTCAATTTGAGTCATAAATTCTCAAATTGATGATGTTAATCTTAAATTGATTATGTCAATTTCAAGCTTCCCATGTTAAATTTTCAAAGTTTCTCTTATTCTCGGATTTCCCCAAAATTTGATTTAGGAGTCCTAACCCAAATTTGACTTTATTTTGAAGTTGACACAGTTTTGTGAATTAACTATGCATTAATGAAATTAGGACTCTTAATTGATGATTTATAAGTTCAGTTTCGTGACCTTTTAATCAACACAAAGTTTCCTCAACTTGTATTATGAACCTTAAGCCCCAAACATGATTTTATTTGAAGATGGCTCTGTTTGGTGAGATTAAGTGTTTAGATCAACTTAAAGTGTGTTTGATAATGAGTAATTGATTCCTTGATTTTCTGGTTGTAGCAAATTGTTTGGATTCCCTCGCTGGGACGTTGGTTGTGATGGTCATGCTTGGAGAAGCATGATTTGCGTTATTGGGAGCTAACAAGAGTTATCTGCGCACGTTGCAAGGTGTTAAAGGAAAATCGGAA
Organism: Sophora flavescens; assembly: GCA_030762895.1. Lineage (NCBI taxonomy): Eukaryota > Viridiplantae > Streptophyta > Magnoliopsida > Fabales > Fabaceae > Sophora > Sophora flavescens. The sequence goes on along the minus strand of CM061062.1, from coordinate 21,198,812 downwards.
TATCTAGAAGATGATCTTTCACTTGTCATCAAGAGGTAAAGGGAGTAAGCCTGAGGAGTTTCAGATAGCCATATGCTATTTTAGTGTTGTTGTATAATTATCTATCGTGGTTGTTCTATGGTTTTTAATTATTTATTTCTAATTGGTTATGTTATTTGATGTGATTCATTGAGTTATTTGGTTATAACTGTGATGCATGCCTATAATTGTGTTGTATGCGATTATTTGTTTGATTGTTGATTGACTGAAGCCTGATAGTGGTCAGTGCCCAATTAAATTAAAGATAAAAGCTTTAAAATCTTGGTAAAAAAATTTAAGGGATTTGATTTAAGTAAGTGGATGCAGATTTTGAAAATCATCATATTTGATAATGTTTTAAGTGAAAGAATGATTAATGAGTAATAATGAGGACGAAATCTATAAAATATTTCAGTTACATTATCCTTTTAAAATTATTTCAAATAGAAATGGGTTGGAAATGATTTTACAAGGATTTGGTGTTATTTTAGAAAAAGTATTTCCTAAAGAAAACGGATTTGAGGAAAATGGATTTCCCTATGATTTGACGTTTTATAAATGTATTTCAAACATAAAGGATTTTCTATAAACGAGTTTTACTCCACGGTGTTATTTTCGATAATTTGGATAAGTTACGGAGACTTTGTTTTGGATTTGTTTTTCACAGAACGAAAACAGTGTTAACGTTGAAACGCGAACCTAGTATCAGAGACGTCGCGATACTAGTGTTATTTAATATAAGCACGAAGATCTTTGATCCGTGTTACATTGTTATGGACTTTGTGTACTATCCACGTTGTGGGTTACGTTGTTAAAGTTGAATGTTGTTTTCTACCACCACAAACCTGAGACAGATTGCAAGGTCAAAGGTGTTGTGACTGAGTACTCGGACTTCGTGTCCTGTGTTAATGTTGAAAAATCTAACACGTTGAAAATTACGAATAGTCGTATGCCATCTTGAGCTTAGACAAAAGAAGAATGAACACAAAGAAAAATGACGAGAACAAAATGTTTTATATACATTCATTGGCAGACGTGCCCACGTTGTTATGTATGGTGCCTTGATAATTAAGGTATTCCATGCCACGTTGTATGTCTGAGTGCCTTACAGGGTAAGATATTTCAGGCTACGTTGCTTCATTTGTGCCTTGGTGGACAATGAAAACCCATATACGTTGATCACTGTGCCTTGTGTTGGACAGTGTACCCTATGGTAACACGTTGTGCCTAATATACCTGGCAACCGAGCTTGATCAGCTCATTTACAAGGTGTTGGGATCTCTGGAGATTAGGTATGAAAGTTAGACGTTGAACATTGAAGTGTCATGCATTTGTTTTAAAATGACGATGATTGGATATGAGACCCCTTGATAAACTACTTGTTTAGTTATGTGAATCTTATGTTGTTATAGCTATATCTGTCTATGTGCTAATTTGGTGTGTCGTTGATGTGGTTATCATTATAAACTCATATATTGGTAACTCACCTTTGCACTATATTTGTGTGGTCTTGTGTCGTACCTTGGTACGTGACTACAGATGATGAAAAGAGGATTCCAGCTTCACTAGGGGACATTAGTTCCAATCCTTGAAGATGTCAGACGTCAGACATCAGTTATAATGGTGAGAATCGTGAGAGTTTTTCCCATGAATAACTTTTAGAACGACCAGCTTAGGATTTTGACACGTTGTAGATTTCTGATAGTATGTATGAGTTTGGCTCGGAGAGCCTTTATTTTGAATGGAATGTTTATGGCTCAGAGAGCTTTTCTTTTGGATGAAAATATAAATATATTATCAGGTTTTCATTTGGGATGTTAGAATTACAGAGGAGACTCTATCGAAAATTTTGTAAAAAAATCTAGCTTTTTATTCAAGTACATTTCTAACATAAATAGGCTTGCCAGGCTAGAATTGTAACCCTGTGCGTTGGTCACGGCTTAGATTTTGAGTTGTGACAAATTTTATATACATGACCAGAACCCATATAACGATAAATGAAATTGTGGTGTTATTATTTCAAAATAGGTGTAAGTTTTACCACAACCGCAGGAAAAAATTTATACTCGATTTCTGACGCTTATGTACTTATATATAAATCATTTTCCGAAAGCAACCAGCAAATTAATATTTTATTTATTTCCACATATATAAAGAAGTAATGCCCAAAGGGAGGGTGTTACATGAGGCATCTATGAGACTTTATGATCATGGACTATGGTTTTTCCTAAATGTTCATGGTTGTGGAGTTGATGTACAAAATGATGTTTTGATGAATAATCTCTTAAAAGTTATGAAAGTGATTATTGTGATGTTGATGATCATATGCATAACATTTGCATCTGAGGTAAGGCAGTGGGATGCCATGCCAGGTAGTGAGCTCACATACCAAAGAAGTTGAGGCTACTTTCTCCATTTGTTGAGATTGTAGATCCATTGGATGAAATTATAAATCCATCTGATGAGACATGTATGTGATGATGATGTTTTATTGAAACTTAAGATGTTAAATGTCATTGTGGCACTGCACTAAAGCTTTTGAGGTTATAAGATTACAAGATGATATTTTACATAAGATTCCTTATGATTTGAGGTCATTCATGATGTTTCCAAACCTATACTATGAGATTGTGAAGTTGTGATGTTAAATGGTATTCTTGATGTTTCACCAAAGTTTTTGTTGTTATAATATTATGATATGGTATTCTATTTAAGTTTAAACCGCTTTAAGGATATTTATGAGGTTTCATTAAAATATCAAAAGTATGTTATGATAATGTTTAATGTAAAAGTATAAAAGTATTTTATGATGAATTATACACTTTTCATACTCATTTTATTGATGTTAGCTTGAGGGGATTTTCCAGAGTTCTCCGGCTGGTTGTATTGTTGTTTTATAAAATGATTGTTATTCCTCATTGAGACGTAGTCTCACGTTAGTAGTACAATCAGATGTGGATGTAGGTTTTAGCAAGGATTAGGGTGAGGAAGTGGTGATGAAGATTGAAGATTAGAGTTTTTAGTTAGTTGCCCAGTGACATGTCAAAGTCATTAAGACTATGTATTTAAGTTTTGATGTAAAAATGTACTTTATTAGAAGAAATGGGTTTGTATAAAGAGATTTAGCAAAGTTTTCAAATTATGAATTAAAGAGATGTATGAGATTTTGTTTATTCTGATACAAACATAATAGTTAGACGCGCATAATTGTTATATGTGATGTAACCTAGTAGGGGTGTTATAATGATCAGCCTTATCTATTCACCTCTTTGCAAGACTTCTGGGGGAGAAGGTGGAACCCCATGGTGAACCATGTCCTGCATCCTATCGTATACGATCCTGTGATGAGTTACTCTGCCCATGCCATTAGTAGAAGGTGGACTCCTATGCCTGTTATACTCTCTACTTTTATCGTGTCAGGGTTGATGTAACACCCCCCTTGGGCATTACTATGTGAACACGTGCGTATTTGGAGTCAAAAAATCTAGGTGTAAAACAATTTCTCCTCAATACTTTGAGTATAACGTGCATAACACAATAATAAAAACCATCTTATTCACAACGGAATTTTAACCATATAAAGGTTTTCAAAATACCTACACATACTTTATCAAAACATACCACCCAACAAAATTTAAAATATCCTAAGATGGTCGCTCTACAAGACACTGACTGATAAGACCTTGTGATCATCCTTATGACCACACATTGATGAGCCTCTGGCTCATCTAGTTTTATGGCTAGTATGACCAGGGTTTTGTGCAAATTATATCCTATTTTCACCCAAATTAGATTAGATTGTCCTCAAGCAAGGTTTTGAGTCTCTAAAGTAGTTTTAGGTTAATTTATCCAGTTTTGAGTCAAATAATGCACTTATAGCTATTTCTTTGTTTTCAGGTTAAGTAGAAGTTGAGAGAATAAAGAAACAGGGGATTCGCCTCGCGAGAGTTTTGCTCGCCTCACGAACTTGAAAGCCAGCAGAACAGTGAAATTGACATCCTCTCTGGTTCGCCCCGCGACTACTCTTCTCGCCTCGCGACCCCGAAGACTGACTGTTCCAGGAAAATGCAAGGGTTCTGTGTCGCCTCGCGAAGCCTTGACTCGCGTCGCGAGTAATCCATCCCTGAAGACCAAAAGTCAGCACGGTTTATGCGTGTTAAAGGTCACGGCTGTGGCAGTTTCGAAGTTGAAGAGTCTCGCCTCGCGAGCATCCATTCGCCTCGCGAGCCTGGAAGTCAGAAAGCATCACGGTTGGCCCCTGATGTTCGTAACGGGCGTAATAAGAAGACCCTTCCAATTCTCGCCTCGCGGAAGGTGTGTTCGCCTCGCGAGAATACCAAAGGTTGCAGACTGTTCACAAGAATCACGTCGCGAGAGAGGCTTCGCCTCGCGAGTGGGCAAAATTCATGAATGTTATAAATAGTTGTCTGGGCAGATTATGAACAACTTTTGCTTCTCCATAGTTTTACATTTTTTTTCTGTGTGTTTCGTTATTGTTATGGAAAACTAAATTCTTAGATTAGTCTACTGTATGAGAATTCCATATACTTGAGGTTTTTGTAATTCCTATTTTAATTGCTTTTCCCTTTTCAATACCATATTATACATTTCTGTTTGTTATTTCAGGAGTGTGTAGTGTTGTATTGATTCGTTTCAGTGATGTTATGTTCCTATACTAAATCGCGTTTGTTATTTCGCCTGTGTTCATTCATGTTCGTTAGTTCATGAGGGCTTAACCCCGTTGCTTAGGGCCTGGGATTACATGAACCAAGGATAGTTGGGAATTCGAGGACAGTAGATTAATCGTTGTTTGCTATTTGATAATCTCTTTGAACTGCCTTGTTTTTAACTGCTTTGTTTTGCTTGTTACTTAATTGCATCCCAATCCAACCCCCCCCCCCCCCCCAAAACTTATTTTTGTGAAAAATAACACTTTAAGAGTCCTTGTGAGATGACATCCGAGTTGTCGCCCTAAACTACAGTTTGAAAACCCGCTCGTTCTTTTTGGCGCGTGCGCGACAGCGCGACCAAAAATTGGCGCCGTTTCCGGGGACTCTTATTTGTTATTTTTCCATTTTTTTTCCTTTCTTTTCTTTCTTTTATTTTCTGTTTTGTTTTGAATTGGTCTGACTACTAGGTCTAATTGCCCTGAATTGTGTGATTTTGACCCGGAAATTGAAAGAACACTGCACACACTCCGTAAAGAATTTCGGGCTAGTACTAGTAGTGATTCTAATTCCAAAACTGTTTTTGAAAACATGGGAGACCAAAGGACATTAAGACAGCTTGCTGCCCCTGATGTTAACTATAATGGATTGTGTATTTCATATCCTGGTGCTGATACTCCTTTTGAACTAAAATCTGGTTTCATTCACTTGTTGCCAAAGTTTAATGGTCTTGCAGGTGAGGATCCACACAAGCACTTGAAGGAATTCCAAGTTGTATGCTCCACAACCTCAAGATCAGAGGGAGTCACTGAGGATAGCATCAAGTTGAAGGCTTTTCCGTTCTCACTCCAGGGAGCTGCAAAGGATTGGCTGTTGTATCTTGAGCCCAACTCTATCACCAATTGGAATGATTTGAAGAGGGTTTTCCTAGAAAGATATTTTCCTGCTTCAAGAGCTGCGTCAATAAGAAAAGAAATATGTAGCATCAGGCAAGGGAATGAGTCACTAGCTGAATATTGGGAGAGGTTCAAGCATTTGGTATCCAGTTGCCCCCAGCATCAGATTTCTGAACAGCTCCTGATCCAGTACTTTTATGAAGGATTACTGCCGATGGATAGGAATCTTTTGGATGCTGCTAGTGGGGGGCCGCTTGTTGATAAGACCCCAGCTGCTGCCAAGCAACTCATTGAGAATATGTCATTGAATTCCCAGCAGTTTACTACCAGAAGAAATTCAGTTGAGACAAGAGGTGTGCATGAGGTCCATAGTTCATCTTCCAACCAGGCCGCCCTTGAGAATAGATTGGATGAGCTGACTTCTTTTGTAAGGCAATTGGCAATAGACAGAGGTCAGCCTGCAAAGTTATGTAGCATGTGCAACTCTCCTGAGCACCCATATGATCCATGCCCCATCCAGAGAGAAGAGTTTGTCAGTGAAGTGCCTCAAGCTTATGCAGTTAATCCATATAATCAAGGAAACAGTCAGAATAGGTACAGCACTCCAGACCTCTCTACCAATAGGTACCATCCCAACTGGAGGAATCATCCTAATTTGCGGTATGGGAACTCATCCCAACAACAACCGATGGCAGCACCTCAGAATCCTCTGCCAGTAACCACTTCTGCACCTTCTGGACCTTCATTAGAAGACATGCTCAAGCAATTGACCGCAAACGACCTCCAGCTTCAGCAGCAAATGCGACAGATTCAGGCCTCACAGGCCACGGTTTCAAAGAAGAAATGGGACAGATTCGGACTTCACAGACACCGCGGTTTCAAAGAAGAAACAAGTGCTAGCATTCAAGATTTGAGGACACAGATTGGACAACTTGCCACAGACATGAATAACATACAGCAAGGTCAAGGATCCAGTCAGCTACCTGCACAGCCAGTGATAAATCCCAATGCCTCCAACCCTAATGTGAGTGCCATATCTCTGAGATCTAGAAAAGTTGTTGAGGCCACCTCGGGAAAAGATGAAGAAACTATTGAGGTAACTCCTGAGCCTACTGTTGAAGTTGAAGTTGAGAAAGTGTACAGCCCACCCATCCCATTCCCACACAGAATTCAGAAAAATAAGAAAATTGGTGGTGAAGACAAGGAAAGGGAGATCTTAGATGTGTTCAGAAGGGTAGCTGTGAATATACCTCTTCTAGATGTGATCAAGCAGGTGCCCAAATATGCCAAATTTCTGAAGGATCTATGCACCAACAAGAGGAAGATGAAGAATAATGAGAGGGTTGATTTGGGAAGAAATGTCTCAGCTCTTATCCAGTCTAGGCCTGCACCAGAAAGAGTTGCTGTTATAGCCCCTACTCAGGCATTACCACAGAAGTGCAAGGATCCAGGCGTATTTACTATTCCATGCACTATTGGGGACAGGAAGTTTGAAAATTGCATGCTGGATTTGGGAGCCTCTATCAATGTCATGCCTACCTCCATCTTCAACAACCTTGATCTTGGGCCTTTGCGAGATACTGTGTCTTACCATCCGGTTGGCTAACAGGACCGATGCTGACCCATGGGAATGGTAGAAGATGTGCTAGTGCAAGTTGATGATTTGATCTTCCCTGCGGACTTCTACATCCTAGACATGGCAGGAGAGACACCTTCCAGTAGATCACCAATAATCTTGGGCAGACCATTCATGATGACATCCAAGACTAAGATTGATGTGTATGATGGGACTATGTCTATGGAGTTTGGTGGTATTGTGGCCAAGTTCAAGATCTTTGATGCTATGAAACACCCACTGGAGGAGCACTCTGTTTTCCACTTAGAGTTGCTTTCTGAGCTTATTGAGGATACCCATGAGGACTTTATTTCTGATTTTCCATTCATTTCTAGTTTTGATGATGTATATACTTGTACTAACTGTACTGACACTAACCCTTGTTCTGTTTGTGCTGAGTTTCTGGATTCAACCTTGCAGGGTGATAGTGATAGTGAGAGTGAAGCTGTCTGTTCTGCAGAAGTCTGTGGCATCATGGCTACTCCCAATGTACCATCTGTTGAGCAGCCACCATCCCTAGAACTCAAGCCACTTCCTGGGAACCTGAAGTATGCCTACCTGGAGACAAATGAGAAACTTCCAGTCATCATTTCTTCCAGCCTTGACTCTGACCAGGAAGCAAAACTATTGGAGGTTCTGAAGAAGCACAAGAAGGCTATTGGGTGGACTTTAGCTGATATTCCAGGAATTAGCCCCTCCAGATGCATGCACAGAATTCTATTGGAGGATGGAGCTAAACCAGTAAGACAGGCCCAAAGGCGACTAAACCCATTGATTTTGGATGTGGTGAAGAAAGAGGTGACTAAGCTTCTACAGGCAGGTATTATATACCCCATCTCTGATAGTACTTGGGTAAGTCCGGTGCAAGTTGTACCAAAGAAGTCCGGTCTAACAGTAGTTAGGAATGATAATAATGAGCTTGTACCTACTAGAGTCCAGAATAGCTGGTGAGTCTGTATAGATTATAGGAAGTTGAACCAGGCCACCAGAAAGGATCACTTTCCTTTGCCATTCATAGATCAAATGCTAGATCGACTGGCTGGTAAATCTCATTATTGCTTTCTTGATGGCTTTTCCGGGTATTTCCAGATCCATATTGCCCCTGAGGATCAGGAAAAGACCACTTTCACGTGCCCCTTCGGTACGTTTGCCTATAGGAGGATGCCATTTGGCCTTTGTAATGCTCCTGGCACCTTCCAAAGATGCATGCTTAGCATTTTCTCTGAATTTATTGAAAATTGCATAGAGGTGTTCATGGATGACTTCACTGTATATGGCTCCTCATTTGATGCATGTCTGCATAGTCTGAGTTTAGTTCTACAAAGGTGCATTGAGACTGATTTGATTTTGAATTATGAAAAATGTCACTTTATGGTAAGACAGGGGATAGTTTTGGGTCATGTAATTTCTAAAGAGGGTATTTCAGTAGACCCTGCAAAAATTGATGTGATTTCTTCATTGCCTTACCCATCTTGCGTATGCGAGATCCGTTCTTTTCTTGGACATGCAGGTTTCTACAGGCGCTTTATAAAGGACTTCAGCAAGATAGCACTGCCATTGTCAAACCTGCTGAAGAATGATGCCCTGTTCCATTTTGATGACCATTGCAAGGAGTCATTTGACTATCTGAAAAAAGCATTGACATCTACCCCCATCATCCAGCCCCCAGACTGGACACTCCCTTTTGAACTAATGTGTGATGCTTCCAATTTTGCTGTGGGAGCGGTTCTGGCACAAAGGGTGGGCAAGGCTGCCCATGTAATTCGTTATGCTTCTAGGACATTAGATGCTGCACAGTCAAATTACACCACCACTGAGAAAGAACTGCTAGCTGTTGTATTTGCACTTGATAAGTTTAGGTCATATTTGCTAGGTTCTAGGGTTATTGTTTTCACTGACCATGCAGCTCTGAAGTACCTGTTAAAGAAGCCAGAAGCTAAGCCAAGACTGATCCGGTGGATGCTTTTGCTCCAAGAATTCAATGTAGAGATCAAAGACAAGAGTGGAGCTGAAAATTTGGTAGCCGATCACTTGAGCCGCATAGCTAGGGATGAGGATCCTTCTCCCATCCAAGATGATTTCCCTGATGAGAGGCTTCTGCATATGTATGGGGTAACCCCCTGGTTTGCTGACATAGTTAACTTTCTGGTTGCTGGTGTCGTTCCTGCAGGTACAAGTAGACATAAGTTCCACAAGCTCAAAAGCGATGCAAAGTACTATGTGTGGGATGATCCCTACCTGTGGAAGTTTTGCAGTGATCAGGTGATTCGGAGGTGTGTCCCCGATCATGAGACAGAGTCCATCCTGCACTTCTCACATGCCTCTCCAGTTGGAGGGAATTTTGGACCACAGAGGACAGCAAGAAAAGTCCTGGATTCTGGGTTCTACTGGCCCACAATTTTTAGAGATTCCTATGAGGTATACAGGAATTGTAAAGAATGTCAAACAGCAGGCCCTGCCATCACTCGTAGGAGTGAAATGCCTCAACAGCCCATGCTCTTTTATGAGGTTTTTGATGTGTGGGGGATGGATTTCATGGGTCCTTTCCCCCTTCTTTTGGTTTTGTGTATATTCTTTTGGCTGTAGAATATGTTTCAAAGTGGGTGGAAGCAATCCCCACTAGGACTAACGATGCTAAAGTTGTTTCCAAATTTGTTAGGTCCAACATTTTTTGCAGGTTTGGCATACCTAAGGCCATCATCAGTGACCAAGGCACACACTTCTGCAACAGAACCATGGAAGCCTTACTCAGAAAATATGGGGTTGTACATAGAGTTTCCACTGCTTACCATCCCCAGACCAATGGCCAGGCTGAAATATCCAACAGGGAGATCAAGCAAATTTTAGAGAAGATGGTGCAGCCGAATAGAAAGGAATGGAGCCGCCGTCTGGAAGACGCACTGTGGGCCCAGAGGACTGCTTTCAAGACACCTATAGGAATGTCCCCCTTTCGGCTTGTATTTGGCAAGGCATGTCACCTCCCGGTGGAAGTTGAGCACCGTGCATACTGGGCAGTCAAGTGCTGTAACTTGGGCATGAAGGAAGCTGGTGTTGAAAGAAAACTGCAGTTGCAACAACTTGAGGAGCTTAGGCTAGAAGCCTATGAGAGCTCCAGGATTTATAAAGAAAAAACAAAACTTTTTCATGATAGGATGATTGTTGGGAAAGAATTTTCTGTGGGCCAGCTAGTCTTATTGTTTAACTCCCGCCTGAAATTGATGGCTGGGAAACTTAGGTCCAAATGGGATGGCCCCTTTGTTGTGACTAACGTGTTTCCTTATGGTGCAGTAGAGATTACACGTGCAGGTACCCACAAGCCCTTCAAGGTTAACGGGCAGAGGCTGAAGCCATTCCATGGTGTGGATGCTGGTGTTCCTATGGATGTTAATGTTGAGGAGTTCTCCTTGGAAGCTCCCACCTACACTGATACTTGATCAGGGAGTTCCCTTTCCTTTCCCTCACTCTGATTTTATTGTTATGTTGTTTCATTGGGGACAATGTATATTTTAAGTGTGGGGGAGGGAACTAGAATTAGTTTTGTTTATCTTGTTTATTTTTCTTTTCTTTGAATAAAGCTCCTGAATAATTTGAGAAGCTCAGGAGTGTTGAGTCTTTTGTTGGCAAGTTTGATGGATTTTGATTGATTTTGCACAGATTGATTGCATGATTTATGTGATGATTCCCCCTAGGCTAAAAAAACTTTTGTTTTGAAAAGTGATCCCCATGTGATTGGAAACTGAACTTTGAGATTTTGTTATGATGGCATGATTTATGATAAGTTTGGGGTGATAGGAAGCACACACTAGGGATAGAATCTCTGTCAAACAATTTGCATGAATGTCTAGGTGAGGTTTTGAGCCTCCAACATGTTTTTGATTGTGAGAATCACTTTTCAAGCTGCACTTTCCTGAATTTGCTTGAGTCTCTTTTTGGTTTGCATGATTATATGTGTGTAGCAAATGACTTAGGCATTTTCTTTGTAAATAGATACTTAGCCTAAAATAACCATCCCTAATGCATGTTTCCTAGTTAGCCCCATTGAGCCTATTAGCCTGTTAATTCTTGATAACCTTATATTATAAGCTTAAAATCTGGAAAAAAAAAAACCATGTTAACCCGATCTTAGGATTAGGAGAGCATGGAATCTTAGAAAGAGAAAAGGTGCAAGAAACTAAGTTTGGGGTGGCTACAAGGTGTAATATGTTGTTTGGGATTAAAATAAAAAATAAAAAAAATAAATACAATAAAAAGGATGGAGCCAAAGGCTTGTAGAAAAAAAATTGAAAAAAAAAAGAAAAGTGTAGAAATGAAAAAAAAAAGTATTAGAAAAAAAGAGGTTGTAGTCACCCAAGGCAATTGAAAAGATGAATGAGAAAAGGAACTTGAGTGGAATTTCAAAGTGTATAAAGCTCATGCTCTCTTAGTTCCTAGGGTCCTCAGCCTAGTTCATTTGTATATCCTACCCTTAGCCAGGCCCCATTACAACCCATAAAAGACCTTTTGATGTTGTATGCATGTTTTCTGTGGGAATCATTTTGAGATGAAAATCAAGTTTATGGGAAGTGTTCTTGAAAAGTGAAACTGAGTGCAAAGTTGTTAGCCTGACACAAACTGAGTGATTGAGTGAACAATTATTGCCCTTGTGAGGAAGGCAGTTGTTTGGAATTGGTGATCTCCCTCTTGTGTGTAACTTGGATCCCCTTCTTAGATTAATGATTGTTTGATTGATGAAATTCTCAATTGTTTAGAATAAATGAATGTGGGGATTGCTTTGTTTGAAAGGGGGTAACATTGAAGAAAATTGTTTTGTTGCTTGAATTTGTGCAAATTTGATTGAATCCTTGAGCTTGCCAGGTCTTGAGTCTTTTTGTTTTTTGAATCCTAGTTTGCTTGGGGACAAGCAAAGTTTAAGTTTGGGGTATTTTGATAAGCCTCTGGCTCATCTAGTTTTATGGCTAGTTGTTGTGACTCCGGCAAGTGTACCGGGTCGTCGCAAGTAATAAAATAAACACGGTAAGTAATTACCGAGGTCGAACTCAGGGATTGGGCTACCAATTCGACTAATCCGCGGGAAGTCAGATATGTTCGGTCAAGTTACGGAAGAAGGTGGTTGAGAGAAAGAGATTAATATCTAAATTCAATTAACAAGTCTAAATAAACTAATTAACTAAAAATCAGAAATTAAAATGTCCAAGGTCACAAATCCACCTACCCAATATGTACACCCAAGTGATGATGAATTCCTCCCTAAGTTCAATTTCAATGTCAACCGGGACCCCTAAATTCTCCTAAATCCACTCTCGTGCTCATTAGGACGTATTCGACGATTGGATTAATTACTTACTAGGTTTCATAATCCTAATCTCGAATTCTGTTAATTCATGTTCCCTATAAGGTCGCACCGATCTCCTACTCACTCTCGTGCAATATTCGATCGATGATCCTAATTCAAGTTCTAAACGTGAATCGCTGACTAAGCCTCATCAACGTTAACAAGTCAATCACGCAACACATATGATTAACACAATCAAATCAGAATTAGAAAAACAAGAATTGAATTAAAGGAGAAAGACATACATCATATCGGATTTACATCGCCATGGGTGGCTTCATCGTTCCCTCGGACGACGGGGATTAGTGCCTCATGCTCATAGACAAACACTCGGACATAATCACCATCGTAAAATAAAAAGAAACCAAAAAAGGAGACGCAGCTCCAAGGAGAAATAAGGATTCGTAACTACTGCCCTAACCTAAGTGGAAAACTGGATCCCTAACGATTCCCCCACGATTCCCTTCTGATCTGCAAAAGCCTTTAAATAGGATTCCTGATCTGCGCTCGCTCGCGAGGCGAGCAGCCTTTCGCGAGGCGAGAATTAAAATTGGCGCGCTTTCAAGTTGAACTCTCGCGAGGCGAAAGTGTGTTCACGGGGCGAGTCTTCAATTTCAGGCTGTGACCTTCATCACGGCTGGGCCGTGATGGCCTCTGACTTCCAAGTCTTCATTCACTCGCGAGGCGAGATGTCTCTCGCGGGGCGAGTCTTCAAACCTCAAACTGTTCACGGGCGTGGTCTTCATCACGGCTTGGCCGTGATGGTCTCTGTCTTGCAGGTCTTCATGATTCGCGGGGCGAGAAGAGTCTCGCGTGGCGAGACAGAAATGTTGACTTTTGCTGCTTAGTTGACCTTCAGTCTCGCGAGGCGAGAATACACTCGCGGGGCGAGTGTCTCCAGTCTTGTAATTTCCACTGCTTTTCGACTTTCCTTGACTCCCGGAGCTTCACTTATTTAATCTGAAACAACAAAAGCACCCACAAGCGTAACTCTATTCAAAATAACCTAAAAACTACACAAAAGATGCAAAACGAGTCAAAGTCCAACTTAGGAACAAAACAAGGCAAATTTGGGCGAAAACGAGAGTGAACTCGAATAAATTGGCACATAAACCCTAGTTCATCTAGTCATAAAACTAGATAAGCCAGAGGCTTATCACTAGTATGACCAGGGTTTTGTGCAAATTATATCCTATTTTCATCCAAATTAGATTAGATTGTCCTCAAGCAAGGTTTTGAGTCTCTAAAGTAGTTTTAGGTTAATTTATCCAGTTTTGAGTCAAATAATGCACTTATAGCTATTTCTTTGTTTTCAGGTTAAGTAGAAGTTGAGAGAATAAAGAAACAGGGGATTCGCCTCGCGAGAGTTTTGCTCGCCTCGCGAACCTGAAAGCCAGCAGAACAGTGAAATTGACATCCTCTCTGGTTCGCCCCGCGACTACTCTTCTCGCCTCGCGACCCCGAAGGCTGACTGTTCCAGGAAAATGCAAGGGTTCTGTGTCGCCTCGCGAAGCCTTGACTCGCGTCGCGAGTAATCCATCCCTAAAGACCAAAAGTCAGCACGGTTTATGCATGTTAAAGGTCACGGCTGTGGCAGTTTCGAAGTTGAAGAGTCTCGCCTCACGAGCATCCATTCGCCTCGCGAGCCTGGAAGTCAAAAAGCATCACGGTTGGCCCCTGATGTTCGTAACGGGCGTAATAAGAAGACCCTTCCAATTCTCGCCTCGCGGAAGGTGTGTTCGCCTCGCGAGAATACCAAAGGTTGCAGACTGTTCACAAGAATCGCGTCGCGGGAGAGGCTTCGCCTCGCGAGTGGGCAAAATTCATGAATGTTATAAATAGCTGTCTGGGCAGATTATGAACAACTTTTGCTTCTCCATAGTTTTACATTTTTTTGTGTGTTTCGTTATTGTTATGGAAAACTAAATTCTTAGATTAGTCTACTGTATGAGAATTCCATATACTTGAGGTTTTTGTAATTCCTATTTTAATTGCTTTTCCCTTTTCAATACCATATTATACATTTCTGTTTGTTATTTCAGGAGTGTGTAGTGTTGTATTGATTCCTTTCAGTGATGTTATGTTCCTATACTAAATCGCGTTTGTTATTTCGCGTGTGTTCATTCATGTTCGTTAGTTCATGAGGGCTTAACCCCGTTTGTTATTTCGGGAATAGGAACATATATCTGTAGTAGCGATTGCGTTGTTAATAGTTGCTACAACTGAAAGGGGATTAGAATCTGCTTAGGGTCTGGGATTACATGAACCAAGGATAGTTGGGAATTCGAGGACAGTAGATTAATCGTTGTTTGCTATTTGATAATCTCTTTGAACTGCCTTGTTTTTAATTGCTTTGTTTTGCTTGTTACTTAATTGCATCCCAATCCAAACCCCCCCCCCCCCCCCCCCAAACTTATTTTTGTGAAAAATAACACTTTTAGAGTCCTTGTGAGACGACATCCGAGTTGTCGCCCTAAACTACAGTTTGAAAACCTGCTCGTTCTTTTTGGCGCGTGCGCGATAGCGCGACCACACATCTCTTCCCGCAATCGGGACTTAAGTCTCCAAGTGACTTAAGGAACTCTTCTGCAACATCTGCACTCGTGTACCAAGGTACAACAGCAAGACAGAAGAACATGTATATGCAAGGGTGAGTTCCAATATATGAATTTTAAAATGATAACCATATGCACGACTCTCAAATGCCAATTAACATGAATATTCAAAGATAAACAATATATTTATCAAAGGGTTTCATACCCGGCAGTCGTAGCCATTTTAAAAATCATGACACTTCAATATTCATCAACTAAATTTGATACCTAATCTCCAGAGCTCCAACCAACCAATAAATGAGCTAATCAGGCTCTCATTGCCGAATAAGGCAGAATATAAACATTGCCAGATAAGGCAAGTTTCAAATTAACCATAACACTGTCCAAAATGAGGCACAGTGGTTACTATTCATAGTATATGGTTTCTTGGTCATATATCCATCAAGGAAGTGATGCAAACTTCATGAATACTTGCCATCAAGTATTCAAGTCCTATGCAGAGGTATGTCTGCCCAAAATGCATGTAAAACGTTTTGTTCACGCGATTTTCTTTGTGTTCATTCTTTCCTTGTCGAGGCTCACAGGCTCATGACCAATCCAAGATTTAAACATTTAAGTTAAACAACCATTCCAATAAAAAGGACTCCATGTCAAAACCAATCAAACAGACTCCAAGTAAAAAATGTACAAATCACGAAATCTAGACCCGTGCACCAGATTTAGATTCATAGATTTTGGTGCACAAAATCAATATAGATTTTTAAAGGACATATAGTCCATAACTTCACCTTTTGGACCACGGGTCCATATCATAAAACACTAGGCACCGACATCTCGGCAGCTAGGTTTGTCTTTTAATTTAACAACATTTTCGCTCTGTGAAACACAAATCCAAAAACAAAATTTCCTTAACTCGCCTAAGTTGTCGGAAATAACCCATTTTATAAATCCACTTTACCGAAAATCCTTTTACGTTGGAATTTCGTTTTATAAAATCATCAAAATCACTTAAAATTCATTTTCTTTCAAAAATCAATATTTTGAACCTGAAAACATTGCATTGAGACAAATTCTCTATTTTAACTAATATTACCATTTTTAATAATACTACCGTAAATATTGTCAGAATTGTCCGACGTTTGACGTTTTAAAAAACGTTATAAGTCCAAAAATGACTTTTTCCAATACCATAATAAAATTATTTTTGAAATTTATTTTCTCAAAATAACATTTTCTAATATTTGGAAATTTCTTACGTCAAAATTAGCAGTACTAAAATATTTTCACGGTTACGTCCTTACTACGACTCATAAAACACTCTTACGCTGTTAAATTATTAAAATAATATTATTTTAAACTTTTTCTCATTTTCAACCAACCAAATACTTAAGTAATATTATATTACTATTTCTCATAAATTAAAACTCATTATTCTGTAAAAATCTTTTTAACGCTTTTAACCTCATTATTAATTGAGCACTGACCACTGTCAGGCTTTACAATCCACAAACAACATCAATAACAATCATGCCAATAATATAGAAAATAACAATTAATGACATGAAACAATATATAATAACAAGTAAATGCAGAGACTTAAATAATTAAAACTAGATAATTGAAAAGCAAGTGACACTAACTACGTAACATAATAAATACACCCACAAATAATACAGACCACAAACAATTACATACAGTTACCAGAAAAATCCCTCAGGTACTCCCCTTACCTCTTGAAGATTTTTCTTGTGGAATTGAAATTCTGTCAAACGTCCGGTCTCCGCAAAACACGTACACGACTCACACAACATTTTATCCTTCAACAAAACACAACAAATAATTATCAATCAGACAACTAAATACACCTATGCTCCTATATGATAGGTTCGGCCATGAGGTATTTGGATGGATAAAAATTTTCTAAAATTCCTAAGCTTTTGCATTAAGGATCCTTAAGCAAGATTAAGATATAAACAAAGCTTACTTAACAAAAATTGAATCAAAACCATTTTAACCACAAAATTTAAGACTTTCGGCCATGACACAAATTATGGCTCAAAATTTCTAAAAATCTTAAGCTCTTTGGATTAGTGATCCTTGATCACTTAAACCCTAAAACAAAGATTAACACACAAATATTGAAATCAAATATTCCAACCGTTCAAAAAAAAGAATTTAGGCCATGAGTAAAACAGTGGCTTAGAGATTTTAATTTGATTAAACAAGCATGGATTCAATACCTATATGAGCCATAGGATTGAATCAAGCAAGACTTAACCAAAAAGTTTGAACAAAGTTTCCCCCCCACAAAACTAGGGTTCGTCCTTCTTAAGATAAATAGGCACGAAATTTTAGTTTGATGCACCCTGTTGGATCTTAAATATAGAGAGGATAATAAAATCATAGAAATTGGTTTCACTTTAAAAGTATTTTTCTATGATTTACTATGAATTTTCAAAGTTCTGGATCTAAGAATTGAAAAATACGATCATGGCTTCAAAACACAAAAATAATTGAAGAACATGATGATTATTGAGTGAGTGGAGTATGGTATACCTCTTGGAAATGAAAAATGAGCAAGGAATCACACACTTCCTTCACAAAACAAGGTTGTGTAACTTAAGCTTTTTAATGGAGAAAATGGAAAACCTTGATGAAGAAGATGATACATGGCTTTTATAGCAATGGAGTGGCCACATGAAGGAGTGTTGGGTAGTGGGTTCTGGTAGGTGAATGGGTCCAAATCTTAAAAATTTAAGGACAAAAGAGTAATCTTACATAATGGCAATTTTGTGATTAAGTTAGGACTTAAGGACATTTTGGTAATTTTGCCTAAGGTAATCATGGAATTTAGGTGGTTGAGATTGAAGGATAGGTGGTTGATTTGTGTCCATAAATTGTGGGTCAAACCTTTCATTTCAATGAAAGTTCAAGGGTAAAATGGTCCAAGGGCAAAATGGTCCTTACACTATTTTAAAGAAATATCTAGATTTTTGTTTAAAAGCAATCATGACATTGGTGACTCACCCATATGACTCATCACCCTAGGTGGAAAGATGTTTCAGCATCCGATGTCGGGTTTTGTCTCTGCACATCCGTTCTCGACTCCGTCGATTACTCGATTTAGGGTTTTACGCCCGAATCGAGTATAATAACCTATTTATTTTGAAAATTTTCAAAATAACCTACATTGTTGGAAATGAGATATAAAAGCTATTCATTTCGTTCTCCGGTCAAAATTAGGTTTTCCGATCAGTAAAATCTTACTGTCAGCGAAAACGCAGATCGGGTTCCATCTGAATTTTCAACCAAAAATTTCACTGTATACTTATAAAAATAAGTATAATATGTATATGACTTTGGTTTTCCCAAAATCATTTTCTAAGTTTCAGATAAAAATATAAACGTTTATTTATATTTATACCGATCTTAGAAAACGGAAAAATCGGGGTGTTACAGTTGATGCGCGACATTATTTTCTATTACATCAAAAGGGAGAGCACCTGGGAGGCTTGGGAACCCTCGTGGGATTCTATGTTCTTATTCCTCCTCCATGGGGTGTGTAACGCCCTTCGTTACATTAGTAACCCAAAACAAATTGTATAAAAATCCTTTAATACATTTAATTAAAATATGTTAATCATAAAAAATTTATCAATTATATAAGACTGGAAAATGTCTCACATTAAATAAAATAGTAATAATGTATCAAAGTAATAAATAATAAATCCATACGTCCAAAAAAAAAACCCAAGCCTTAAAACCCGACGTCTACTAATAAACCCAACGATAATTAAATAAAAACGTCTAGCCACATACGGCTCCTTATTTAAGAAAACACTAACCAAGCTAGGAATAATAACTAAGAAAATTCGCTAGGTCTTCAATCCTCTCCAGTCCCAGTGATGTCGTCCTCATGCTCTGAAAACAACACTTTTAATGAGATATAATCCCAGTGAATAAAAATAATCGTTTATTGAAAAGGTTCGCAAATAGTGTTGTTTTCAGCCGGTACGGTAACCGGAAAAACATTCATGGTACCCGCTAATTATTAAAATATCGAGTATAATAAACCCCAAAATAATAAATATATATAAATAAAGTTGATGTCAAGCATTTAAAGTACAAACTCGTAAGCTCCGCAATGGTTACATCTCATTGCATTTAATCACATTCACCATGCAAACTCTACACAATGCAACTCCACGCACATGACTCGGCGATTCCCAGAATCACTTAACTTGACTCTTTGGTTCCCAGAACCAGTGTGAATCCCAGATTCACTAAGGTCTATGAGCTCATATCCATGCAATGACGTCCCACTGCCTTCCCCATCCCAGATGGAGGTATCTAATAATATTCCATCCCAGATGTGAATATTTTAATCATCTGATATCCCATCCCAGATGGTGATATCTCCATCATATTCCCGGAATGGAATGTAGAACCGTCATCCCTTCCCGGAAGGTGATAACCAACTCATATACACTATGCAATATGTCATCCCAGATGACTACCAAAATTTTATCAAACTCCATGGCATCAATTTCATGAACACTGTAACAGATTTATAACACAACTATCATGACAAGTTAATATTGAATTTAATATGTTTATTATAATACCAATATTCTAATGTAACCGGCTTTTAAACACAAGAATCCAAGCATGCAACATGTGTTTCACCTGTTCACCACTACAACATTATTAACATAAGGTACAAAAGTCTAGCGTGGAATTCAAAATAATTTGCATTCAAATGGCATTTACAATTTTATAAAAAAAAGTAGATTAGATAAGCCAAAAGGACTAATTTAGTACATAATAGCTTAAACAGAAGCACGTACAACATTGCCACACAAAAATATATTCTTTGATAAAAAATCAATTATCAAAAGGTGAGATGTTTTAAGAATCTCAAAATCAAGAACCCTAACATATTTTACTATTTCAGAAAGGACAAAGTTACATGTAGAAGCCTCAAATTAATTGTACCATGAAAGTGTGAGAAAAATTATTTTTACTCACCTTTTGCAGAACTCCAATGTGCTCTAAAAATTACGTATGATAAGGATTTTCGCTTCCCTAAAAATTCCCCTCCCGTTTGGTGGCGTTCTTGGATCTGTGTTGTTACGATTGTACTGACAAGAAATGAAAATACCCTCCTCGTCTCCTGTGCGGCGCTACTAGCCACACGCACAGTAACTCATATATATATATATATATATATATATATATATGTAGCAGGCACGACCACAGGATTTTTAGGTTTTAAAAATCCTCATTGGCCAAAAGCATGGGTGGGCTTAACGCCCATGTATCCCCCTATTTTTTTCATATGTATATATATATATATATATATATATATATATATATATATATATATATATATATATATATATATATATATATTTTTGCATTCTTTATAATAGTTAATAAATTTCAATAAATACTTATACTATCACTCCTTTACTCTAAATCTCTTATTTATATTTTATTTGTACTATACTTTTTAATAACTTATTATTATTATTATTATTATTATTATTATTATTATTATTATTATTATTATTATTATTATTTTCAAATTAATTATGTTAGAATTTTAGGATGTTACATTTTCTCCCATCCTCAAAGAATTTCGTCCCCGAAATTCATCTCATACACACGCGCCCATTGTAACATATGTCGTATTCTAAACTAAAAGGTTACCATACCTTAGATAATAAAATCTGGGTATTGACGCACGATGTCCTCCTCCATCTCTCAAGTGGCTTCCTCAGGAGTCAATCCGTCCCATAACACTTTCACCAATGGAATTGCCTTGTTCCTTAGAGTCTTAGTGCTCTTGTCCAAGATTTGACTAGGCTTTGGCTTATAGATCAAATTATCCTTCAATTGTACAGACTCAGGAGCTATCACATGAGATTCATCAGGCACATATTTTCTGAGTTGCGATACATGGAAAACATCATGAAGGCTTGCCAACTGTGGCGGAAGAGCCAATTGATAAGCAACAGGCCCGACTCTTTTAAGGATTTGGAAAGGTCCCATGAAACGAGGATTTAGCTTGCAAACTTTCATCGACCTCCCTACCCCGATCTTAGGAGTGACTCTCAAAAATACATGCTCACTTTCCTGGAATTCTAGAGGCTTTCTCCTTTTGTCGGCGTAACTCTTTTGTACTTTGCGCCGTGCGCATCTTCTCCCTAATCATTTTGATTCTCTCAGAGGTTTCCTGGACCAATTCGGGTCCTATCAAGGTTTTCTCACCTATCTCACACCAACATATAAAGGGGACCTACACTTTCTCCCATATAGGGCCTCATAGGGTGCCATGCCTATACTAGCGTGATAACTATTGTTATACGCAAACTCAATGAGAGGTAGGAACCTATCCCAACTCCCTCCTTCATCCAAGACACACGCTCTAAGCATGTCCTCAAGGGTCTGAACGGTCCGCTCCGACTGACCATCCATTTGGGGATGATAGGTTGTGCTAAGGTTCAACCTAGTCCCAAAGACTTGCTGAAAAGCTCTCCAAAATCTAGAGGTAAACCCCGGGTCTCTATCCGACACTATAGATGTGGGTATCCAATGAAGCTTGACTATTTCTTTGATATAGATGTATGCCAACTTGTCTAAGCTATAGGTTGCCTTAATTGGCAAGAAGTGGGCAGACTTGGTCAACCTATCCACTATCACCCAAATGGCGTCTAAGCCCAAACGTGTCTTAGGTAAACTTATCACAAAGTCCATAGAAAATCTCTCCCACTTCCATTCTGGAATCTCCAAGGACTGCAACAACCCCGAAGGCTTCTGATGTTCTATCTTAACATTTTGGCACACTAAACACTAGTTACGAAGCTAGCCACATCCTTTTTCATTCCTGGCCACCAATACATCCTATTAAGGTCTTGGTACATCTTAGTTATTCCAGGATGTATGGTAAAGTTTCCCTTATGAGCCTCCTCTAATATCTTCTCTCTAAGGCTCCCCTCCTTAGGAACAACGATCCTATTCTTAAACTTCACTAGTCCATCAACAAACAACTCACAACCCTCTTGTCCCAACCGAGATGGCAACTCTTGGTCTAAAAGTTTTTCCCGCCTAACCTCATATCTAAGGTCACTATTAATTTCCAACCTATTCATCTTCAAACTTAAGGCACTTAAGGACACATCCAACACCTCCAGATTCATGTCCCTGAACTCTTCCATGAGGTTCAACTCTAGCACCGTCAAGCTCGACACGTGTAGGGACTTCCTACTCAAGGCATCTGCCACCACATTGGCTTTTCCCGGATGGTATTTCAACTCGTAGTCATAGTCCTTAAGGAACTCCATCCACCTTCGTTGTCTGATGTTCAACTCCTTCTGGTTGAACAGATATTTAAGGCTTTTACGGTCACTAAAAACTTCAAACCTTGCCCCATAAAGGTAATGCCTCCAAATTTTAAGGGCAAAAACCACAGCTGCTAACATATTTTAAGAATCTCAAAATCAAGAACCCTAACATATTTTACTATTTCAGAAAGGACAAAGTTACATGTAGAAGCCTCAAATTAATTGTACCATGAAAGTGTGAGAAAAGTTATTTTTACTCACCTTTTGTAGAACTCCAATGTGCTTTAAAAATTACGTATGATAAGGATTTGCGCTTCCCTAAAAATTCCCCTCCCGTTTGGTGGCGTTCTTGGATCTGTGTTGTTACGATTGTACTGACAATAAATGAAAATACCCTCCTCGTCTCCTGTGCGGCGCTACTAGCCACACGCACAGTAACTCATATATATATATATATATATATATATATATATATATATATATATATATATATATATATATATATATATATAATTTTTGCATTCTTTATAATAGTTAATAAATTTCAATAAATACTTATACTATCACTCCTTTACTCTAAATCTCTTATTTATATTTTATTTGTACTACACCTTTTAATAAATTAATATTATTATTATTATTATTATTTATTATTATTATTTTTTTTTTCAAATTAATTATGTTAGAATTTTAGGATGTTACAGGGTGAGTGTATCCATTGAGATTGTACTCAAGAAGGTTTTGTCGTGGCTGCTCACGATGTTGTTCATATTCTACACGACGTTGTCGCTGTTTGTCCCAGCGCTCGTGCGATGCGGTGTTTATGACAAGGCAACAAAAGAGCTGAATGATTTGGTCGAATTTGGGAAGGATTTGTGTGGTGTCGTATGTCTGCATGTTTTCATGTGACAATAGTCTGGATGCAAGTTTAGAAATGATAAAACTTTTATGTATTATGTAATGTGGTTTTTTTTTTGTTGTGTCTGTGATGTTTAGAAAATATAATGTATTTTTACCATTAAAAAAAATAATGTATGTATTTATCTTTACATTTTATTAATAAAAACTTATTAAATACATGTTATGACTTTATCCAAAAGTAGCACTATAAAGAAGATTACAAGTATTTTGTTACAATCAAAGGATAAAAAGAAAACAAGCTAGGACCAACACCAAGAAAGCCTAGTATCCATATTATCAAAGTGCAGTAAGCATGTAATTTTGTTTTTAAAAATCATAAGAAAAATTATTTTGTCAATTTCAATATTGAATATTTTGCTGTCTCAATGTGTGTGTCAACTTGAACTTGTAACTTTCTAGCTTTCAAAATAATAGAAAACAAATACATGAGCTTGAAATCTCATTATTGCACAAATTACAATATCACGGGGAAAAAGTCACTTACCTATCCATTGCAAGAGATAGAGATAATTGTTTGATGCTTATAATTTCCTCAAAGAGAGAGGGATATAAATTTTTTTTATGAAAGAGAGGGGGATATATTTTGGTTTCTAATATTTAGCATGCATTTTCTCCCTTCTACTTTCATGATGGTGAGAGGAAGAAGAGAATACTATTATATCAAGAATAGCACTCGTTTCACGTTTATTAGGATTACTTTTTTTCAATTGTTAACCCTATCAAATAGAAGTTACTTTATGAAATTGCCCCCTTTTATCCAATTATAATTTAGTCCATAAAATTTTAATTATTTACTTATTAGACTCATTATTATTATGGGATTTATTTACATTTATTTTTCCCAACTTCAAGTCGTAATAGGCTATCAATGTCATCATAATCTATAAAGAATCCTTTCATGAAATTGGTCTCTTTATAATCAATGGCATCCTCTAAGTGAAACCTTTTTCAACAGGTCTGACCTTGTGACGTTCAAGGTCTCCACGAGAGTCAGTTTCATTTTAAAGACCTATTTACACCAACTCTCTCATGACCTCTTGGAAATTCTACCAGGTCCAATATATCATTCTAATCCATAGATGTCAACTCTTCTTCCATGGCATCTGACAACTTATCATCATTTTCACCACTTGCATCTTGTGGAAATGAATTTGGATCATTATCATTAATGCTAAGTCAGGCTTTGAATCTTGTAGATATATCATATACTCATTCAAAATAGAAGACCTTCATTATCTCTTTTTGAGATATTAAATAATATTATTTCTTGTGGTTCTTCTAGAACTGACCCATCGTGAATTATAAGTTCATTTATCTGCTACTTTTATTCATTATTACGTGGTTCAACAATTAGAGGAACGATCACTTTACTATTAGAAACACAAGTCAAAGGAACTGGCATTGCATTTAGGCTCTTGAATGACTACCACATTTGGCTTCTATAGGGTAACCTTTTAAGCACAACCCTTGTCGCACAATGGCTTTTTGTTTGGGTGTTTGTGATATAGATATATTGTTGAACGTGGTTGGTCTTTTGGCCCTAGGCACTTGTCCCGTGATAGGGTAGTATTTTTTTTCTCTTTCCTTAGTTGGACTCTCTAAAATAAATTCCCTTTGTTTCTCAATTAACTGTGCTAATTTATTATCTAAATCCTTCCTTTCCTGGTTATTGCCAACGATGTTGGCCCCTAATTTATTCTATTAGGTATGCCCTCCGAAGCATTTAAAACAACAATTCTCGTGTTACTTTCCTCCATGATTTTTTTCCAATCCTGCAGGGTTGATCCTTTTACATTATTGTTGTGATTCACTAAATATTTAGAACTAAGATTATGTCTCCCCAGACTCTCAACAATAATCCACGATCCCTTATTCCAATCATTTCCTAATTACTAGCATTTATGAATAGGTTTCCTGATGTGGAAGCCCCCTTATTCACATTGTTATATTCTCATCGTTTACATGGATGCTTGTGGTTTGTTTCCTCTCAGGGAACTTATCTTTAGCATGTCCGTAAATACCAAATCTAAATTAAATTGCATGTATTACCCTCATATTCTATTTCTATTAAGTTATTAACTCATTAATATTCATATTAACTTATGGTTTTAATTTCATGAAGAAAAAGGTACCATTAGACTATTGTATTAAGCCATTAATGACATTGTCTATAACAAACTTTAAAAATAAATGAGTAGAAAAATTGTTTTTTCACATAGTTGATACACGATTTATATCCATAATTTATCAGAGTATGTAGTAAAAAAAATTAAGTAAAATAATTATATAACAAACTAAAAAATATAATTACTTAATATTTTGTAGTGACTTAGCCTTGAAATCATTATGGTTTATCGTGCTTAAAGTTGCTACCTTATTCATGTAAGCATAATTCACAATTAATATAAGTACATTGTTGATAAATAAATGAAATTCAATAAAGAAAAGGATGAAGAACACAAAAATGATCATGTCAACTCTCATACATTCAAAAGAAGAAGTGACAAAACTTTGAAATAATAGAAAAGAAAATATTTCAACCTTCAGGTAGACCAAAGTAAATTTCAAGCTTTTCTAATATCAATAGGTACAGGCACAAGGAATAGCATCTCTTCTATATTATTATTTTTTTTACGAAAGAAAACATTTGAACAAAGAAGGTAAAAACACCGATCAATCCATATGGAAAATGAACAACCTTTAGGATTTGAGCTAATGGGCAATTCACCAAAAAATGATATGGTGTTGTTTTGCACTTTATTATGAAAATGCACGTTTCTATTTTAATATTTAATAATTTTGAAAACCCAGTGAAATTTTTTTAATATCATATAATGCCAAATGAAAAAGCACATGTGATATTTTAATATAATCAGAAAAGCTAATTAAATCAATTAAAAGCGAGTCAAAAGTAATAAAGGACAATAAAGAAGAATTACGAATTAACAAAAGAAATGGAAGAAATAAATTGTAATAAATAGATAAATTAAAAATTTCAAATGTAAAATTTAAAACCAAGTTATTTGAAATAAAATATTCAACATACATTTTTTTATAATAATATTCAGCATACATTGTATTCAAATGTTTCCATTATGATAATTCTGCTAATTTTTATTTTGTGGTAGAAGAATTTTATGATAATTCATCTATTTTTGGTAACATCCTATTCTTCAATAAATTCCTAGAAATTATTATATATTCTTAATTAAGAAAAAAGTATGAATTTAGAATTATATAACTGCACGTGTATCATATTATAATCAATTTCATTACTAAATATTTTAATGCATTTCCAAATATAGTAGGAATATAAGATAATTGCAGTGCCATATGAAAATAATATTTTAATGCATTTCTGAATAAATTTGACATATATGATAATTCCCTTACAATTTAAAAATTATATTCTAATGCATTTCCAAATATACCACCAATATATATTAATTGCATTCAATGTAAGAAGGAATTACGATAGGCTATATGGAGATTGCTTGATAGAGTGACACCTAGGTGACACATATGCGTTTTTCCTTTGAGAATTATTCACACATACACACATACACATCTTGCAGATAAAAAGCCTAATACCATAGATGCTAACCTCCATATAGTATGCCACCAATTGTCTCTATGCTCCAACACGGTGTCATAGCCACAACG
Source organism: Sophora flavescens (assembly GCA_030762895.1). Taxonomy (NCBI): domain Eukaryota; kingdom Viridiplantae; phylum Streptophyta; class Magnoliopsida; order Fabales; family Fabaceae; genus Sophora; species Sophora flavescens. The sequence goes on along the minus strand of CM061062.1, from coordinate 21,171,799 downwards.
GGTGATTTGCAACAGAGGCGTGGCGTGGCACAGTCATTGCAAGGGAGGCACAATGACATGGCAACAACAACAACAAGGGGATTCGCACAAGACAAAAGCTCTGCCAGTTTGTCTGTTATATTTGTCTGTTACACATCCAAACAAAAGCTCTGCAAATTTGTCTGTTACGTAACCAAACAAAAGCTCTGCAAATTGAACAATCTTTTCTTGTTTTCACAACGTGAAAGACCCAACTCGGTTTAGAGGATTCGCACATGACACATCCTCCACTCAACCCTTACGCAATGAAAATAAAACTCTCCATTGAACTAACTGTTGGGGTTTTCATGAGATAATCCTCTTTAAAAATCATATATCAAGGCAGAAGAAAACCAACCCATGGATCGCGCATTACAAAAACATGAATCACATAAAGGCTATTTGTGTCTACCTCTTGAAGCGTGCTTTCTGTAACACCTCCTTTTTACTGTTTTTCATTATCGGCAGTATTTTTAATTCTTTATATTTTCATCTGAGATTTAGAAAATGATTTTGGATAAAACAAAATCATATTTATACTCTACCTTATGGTAGAAGGTTATGGTAAAAATATAGGTTTAAAATTCAGACGAAACCCGGTCTGCGTTTTAACTGACAGTAAGATTTTACTGATCAGAAAACCTAATTTTGACCCGAGAACTAAATAGTTAAGGTTCTTATTTTTTCCAATGATAGTGGTTATTTTGAATTTTTTTAAAATAAATAGGTTATTATACGTAATCGGACAAGTACTCGACGATCGGGGATCGACGGAATCGAGAACGGAGGTGCAGAGACAAAACCTGATACCGGGTGGATGAGCACAATGAGGTCTCTATGATGAATCATGGGGGTAAGTAATAGGGGTTAGTCATCTTGCATTAAATGCAAGTAATGATGGTTATATGTAAAAAGACCAAAATGCCCTTGATCTTTAAGTAAAATTCCAAGAGTGTCCCTAAGTGAATTTTGACCAAAATACCCTCCAAATCTACTTAATCTCATGCATACCCTCCACTAAACCAAAATCATTTCATTTTGATTTCATTTCATCACCTTTCTCTCAAAAACCCTAATCGGGTAAACAACGGAACCATACACGAATGCGCAGAGATATACCAGGAGAACAGAACGACGAGTCGTCCATGATGACTTAAGAGGAACGAGTCACCATAATGACTCGCCATAGCCATTAATGTGCATTTTTGACAAGTAAATGTGAAAAGACTAAAATACCCCTATCCTAATCTATGTCTAGTTAACTTCAACCAAGATTAGCAAACCATGATTTGTAACTAAAAATATCTTCTTCCTTCTTGTGGTTCAAACTCAGTCACACCACCCTAAGAGTATCTCCACCACATATTCATTTCATAGCATAATGATTACTTATATGTGAAAAGTCCAAAATACCCTTAATCTTTACTTGTAACTCCAAGTTTGCCATGACAACATTTTTGACCATTTGGTCCCTTGAAGCCACGGCCTCCCCTCTATAAAAGTCTATCTCCATTTCATTTTTTCTCCTTCACAAGTGTTTTATCTTCTTCATGAGGGTTGTTCATAATTTTCTCTAAGAACACATAAAGACTTCATTGATGCTCATACTCATCCGAAACTGTACCAAACTTCTGACCCTTTTCTGTTATGAAACTCGACAAACTTTCTACATGAAAGTTGTTCCTCTTCATCTCTTATTTCCAACGAACAAAAGATCACCAAAAACGGATAAGTATATTGGGAGATATGCCCAAATTTTCAAAACAGCTCAAAATCCTCAGCATCCCTAGAGAACAGTGGAAATAAGGCTCTTTACGTCCCTGTTATGATCCGAATCAAACAAAACCGTAAACATAAAAGTTGTTCCTCTACTTCTTACCTTTCTAAGAAGCCAAATTGTGTAATTTTTAGATGAGTAAATCGTGAGATATACTCATAACATCACCACACCCACAAAGCTGTCAAATTTTCAACTAAGCTTGTTTTGATCATTACTCCTCATCAAGAGGTAACCTCTATTCTACATGATCAATCATGTCTTTTTTTTCATTCATTTCATGATTTTCATGTCGTGATCATCATTTAAAATTTTAGATCTAGAACTTTGAAAATTCCTAGAAAATCATAGAAAAATCATTTTAATGTGAGATCAATTTCTATGATCTTCATATGACTTCTAATTTCACTGTCCAAGAGCTTTAAAAATTTATAGATCTCTAGCCATTTCTTTCTATCTTGGCCGAAACTATGTTCAAGTGTGCTAGGATGATTTTCTTCAATCTTTAACTTGTTTTCTTGTTGATTGTTCATGGCTAGGTTTTATGGGTTCAAAACCTTGTGATTTAGGCGAACAAAATCCTTATACTATTTGACTTTCAAGTGATCTACAAGAGATAAGGGGGGAGATTACTACTATCCTACCTTAATGTAGATATGTATGTGGTTTAAAGTATTTGTTTGTTGTCTTGTAAATCCTAAGTGTTACGATTATGTATTATTGATTTATATGTGTGCGATCCTCTTGGAGGATTTGATTTGATGTTTGTTTGTGGTATGATATGTCATATGGTTGTTTTGATTCCAATGACCTTAAGTTGGAATCTAGATTGTTGTTTGATTGAGTTGGTAAAAAAAATGCCTAATATATTTATTTAAGGCCATTCCGCCATAACTGATTAATGGGGGTTTCAAGTTTAGTTAATTTGTTTGAATAATTTTTATAAGGATTGAATGAATATATAAGAATATAGAAATTGGTTTGGATTGATTTGGATGTGTATATTGAAAGATATGATTTTATGAGTCCTTAGGGACTAAAATGCAATTTCTGAGAATTTTAGTGAAAGTACTGAATTTCATATTCTTGTGTGTTAAGATTGTAGTTTGGTGTTAATTGGATTAATACATAAAAAGTTATAAGCTTTTTTTGTAAAAAAGGAACTTTTTATAAATACTGTAAAATATTTAGGGGCAGAATTGTAATTTATGGAAATATGAGGGTAACTGAAAAGTATTTCTAAATAAGTTGGTTTGGTGTGATTTGAAGTTATAAATAAAAAGTTATAAGGATTTAAGTGAATAAGGATCTTTTTGCAATCAATGAAAGTTTAGGGGTTAAATTACAATTTTCAAAAATATATTTTAATGGACAGTGAGAGACTGTTTTTCATGCCTATCAAACTGTTCTAAAACTCCAAAATGAGTTTTGGACTATTAGAGTGTAAAATCGTTGAAAAAGGATTTACGCGATTTACAAAATTAACGACGTTCAGTCAAATTTTTAGGAATTTCGTATAAATGGAGAGTAAGATGTAAAATCAGTGTTTCAACATTTTCATATGAGTAATGTAACCTAGGATAATAATACATTTGAGGTGAAGAACGATGTTTTTAAAAATATGGCTTTTGGGCCTAAATTCAGTAAAAAACAGCGAAACCGTCGTTAAACGTTTTTAAGGATTTTTGAGAAAATGTTTTGAGAAACCGCCACCTATCTATATTTGATGGAAAGTATTCTTGAAAATTGATTTGATTTTATTTAAAGATTTTGGTTTTAAGACGATGATTTTCGTCTTCAATGACTTAGTGAAAATACGAACGTAATAATTTATGACGTGGGGTGGAACACGACCTTATGTCAATAAGTATGGATAATTCATTATCCATATTCCATAAAATTTAATGGACTCAGAAGGATTTATTTTCTTGGAAGCCAAAGAAAAAGTCTCAATTAGAAAAGTACAGAGAAATAAATAATTGGACTTGTATTCCAATCTGATAATGCGTTAGGACTTTTAAATAAAGTGTTTTAAGATATCTATACACAAAGATGAAAAGTTACTTGAGAACTTTCGCTTGATGTTAACAACATCTAGCATCTGAGAAAGCACGTTAACAGAATTCCATTGGAATCAAGATGTCATCTGATGGAAAGACGAGAAGAACGTATTTTCCGACAATTTTGCCTAAACATATAGTGAAACTATGTTCTGTAAGGCCGTTGTGCCTAGGAGATTGAGCTAGCACTTTAATACGGGTACGAATTTCGTAGGGCCAATCTGGTTGATGTTTGGGGATGTCGAGGTTATGAAATACTCACATAGGCCCAGTGGGTTGCTCCTCTGTGGCGTGGTGATCTGGCAATACACCGACATACTTGAATAGACGCTACGTGTTTTATGGTAGTGTAGGATGTTCCTGAAAAAGCCTATGACGGCTATGACGTGCACGCCCTCTTCTTTTGACGCATTGTTTATTTCCCAAGGCTGGTAGACTCCGGAACAATCCCCCGAACCACTCTCTCCCACTGTTCGTAAAACCATGGTATAGGAATTTAGAGGCCATTCCTCAAGTCTTAGATGTCTTTTATCTAGGAAAACGCGGTGCTGTGGTCATGTTTCTGTGAAACATTATTGCTTTGTTATGAGTGTCAATATGATTGCTAATTGTTAATTGTACGTACCTGAGAGTCGTACCACTGCATGTCTGCCTTATTTGTAAGATAAATGGAAATTTCACCTCCTTATTTTTATATTGCCTATGTAGGCTGGCTATGTGCCTTTTGTACTATTTTTGAGAAGATTGAGATGTCAAGATGTCGTTTGGCTGATGCGTCGTAGAGGTCGAGGTTCGAGCATGCGGACTATATATTAAAGTTTTCAAGTGGATGTCTTCCAGACTGTCGATGGTTTGTAGACCATGTTTTTCCTCTTGGAAGAGGAAAGGGGTTAGTTCGAGAGTTACTATTGTAGTAGCTCCAGTAGTGTCTTTTGTGACGACGTCGGTAGTGGACTCAAATAAAGTTTCCACTAGATCTCGTCAGTGGGTTTGTCTTTCTCACGATGTATGAGAAAGGGTTGTCTTTTCTATTTTAGTTTGGCCAGATGGGTATGTTTGGGAGTTAATGTAACTGTCTATGGAGCTGCGACTCCAAGTATCTTATATTTTAGGAGCTGCATCTCCACATCTTTATGTTGAGTCTGTATATTCTATGAAATCTGTTTATGAGTCGGGTTGGGTATTATGTAAATGATTTTCGAACTCATGATCCCAATTGTGATAATGGATTATTTGATTGTCGAAAAAGAAAAAAAATTACCCCAATCTTTTATAGCCAATTTTAATTAACTTACTTTTCGGTCTTAAAATGTCACTTACGATGTATCACCCAAGAAGGGCATTACACTTTCACTATGATCACAAATGCCACAAAGGAGAAGCACCTCTACTTAGTCCATGCGAGCAAACGGGCGCCAGAGCTTTGCGTACTGTGCTAGCTGACGGCTATGGGAGGCAAAGTTAACAAGTCTAGGTTTAGAGCAAGACTAGTAGTCTATTTGTAAGCCTCATACTCCTCTTGACCTAAATGCCTACTTATTGGACCTTGTACGCTACAAGTCCAATAACCTTTAAATGAATTATATCATATTTAATTAATTGACCCCCTCCGAATTTGCTCTATGCGTGTGACCCTGTAGGCTCCCACTAAGTTGACATTAATATTAAATATTACAATAATATTAAATATTACAATAATATCAAATATTAATTATAATATTAAATATTATAAATAATGATTGGCATCTTTCAATGCATCATTACTACCCAATTAGCAAGAGTATCGGTGATCCGATTTTAGCCTTACCGGAACCAAAATTTACTGTGCAGTAAATGTCCTTTCGTCCATATGTCTTAATTGAACACAAGGCATAAGAGTGTCATCCTTGTTATGCTCAATTATTTATTCCTCGATCCCCGAGTAGACGTGTAATCACAAATGGGTCCAATATCACATATTGGCCCACTTCCGTGCGGTCACGTATATTTCACTTCTCACTCTATCGAGGGGCCCAAGACATTACCCCTGCTATATAGGAGGGACGAATCCTGTCTACATCACTCACACTCCTCAACATGATTTATTGCATGCCCAATAACTACCTTTATGATCACCCTGTTACGCGTGACATTTGATAACATTAAAGCCTACAACTCCTCATGTAGTAATCGTAGTGGCTTCAAGTCGAACGACTACTTCACTATGATCGCCATGAGAATACTTATGACACTTACATAACTATTATGAAGTATTTTCATAGTGGGTCATCCGGTATAAATATCACTCCTAATATTTATACCCGTGTACCGACTTGATATCACATATCCATGACCCATGAGATGTGGTCATCAGTCTACCCACACAATAGTCTACAGATATTTAAGAATAGCGTTCTATTATTCAATGAGGTCTCACGATTAAGTCACCTACTTAATATCTCATTGAATGAGCTGTCTATTCTAAGGACTTTATTATTCTATAAACTAATAACATAATAAATGAATGCCTTATTCATATATCAAATATATGATTAAATTCATGATACAAATAATGATCTATTCAAAAATAGATTGGCCTCTAGGGCTTACACCAACACTAACGTGTGAACTTTGTTAACTCTGAGTATCATATGCTCACTCTACCTCATGGTTTACAAGTTCATATCTTTACTTTTACTCATTTCTAGCTAATTTGTTCATATCTATTGATATTTAGGATACCACCATTCAAATGGGCCAACGGTATTAGGCAAACCTGTGCTCTGGTGACTAAAGGAAAACGGTATTACAAAAGGAGGAATCTAGATTGATAAAACATGGAAGCGGCACCAGTTAGGCTTTTAGTTCCTTAAATTGCTCAAAAAGTGACAAAGCTTGAATGTCATGGAGCTCGTGACTGTAAAATAGACGGGTATAAAAGATTGTTTCTCTCGGTATTCAGTATACATCCCTGCACTGATAAAACCATAGTGTTTCTCTAAGAAAGAAGAAATGAGAGGAAGAGAGAAAGAAAATGAAGGGAGAAATCAATAACTTCATCCTAATATGGACCATAGCTGTAGCAACAATGTGTTACTGCCACAAAATAGGCAAGCTCTTCCCTCTTGGAAGAGCCAGACTCTTGGCCTTCTTGCTAGCCATAATCATCCTCCTCATCCTTCCACTCAGGGTCACCTTTATTCTACTTGGAGGCCCTACCTCTTTCTTCCTTAGCTGCCTTTCGACATTCAAGCTCCTCCCCTTTGCCTTTGGAAAGGGTCCTCTCTCCTCCGACCCTCCCTTCTCTTTGCCCCATTTTGTCACTCTTGCATGCCTCCCCATAAAATTCAAAGACCAACCCAACCCTTCAAACATCCAAAAAACTAAAATTCTAGAAAGGCTTGCAAATCGAGTCTCAGCTATGTTTATGCCATAATAATTTTTGGGTTTGCCTCTTTGACTCCTCTCTGTATAAAGATGGAAAATTTGTATTCAAAATTCCTATTGTTCTTGTACAGTGTTTACATGTATGCTGGTCTAGAGTTTGTTTGTGCCTTGGTGTCCCTGTTCACTCGAAAACTTCTGATTAGAGCTGGAACCACAGTTCGACGAGCCTTATCTATCCACCTCTTTGCAAGACTTATGGGGGAGAAGGTGGAACCTCATGGTGAACCATGTCCTGCATCCTACCGTATATGATCCTGTGATGAGTTACTCTGCCCATTTCATTGGTAGAAGGTGGGTTCCTCTACCTGCTATACTCTCTACTTTTATTGTGTCAGGGTTGATGCACAAGTTAATTTTCTATTACATCAAAAGGGAGAGCACGTGGGAGGCTTGGGAACCCTCGTGGGATTCTATGTTCTTCTTCCTCCTCCATGGGGTGAGTGTATCCATTGAGATTGCACTCAAGAAGGTACTCAGAGGGAAGTGTCAGTTGCCGAGGTTTTTGTCGTGGCTTCTCACGATGGTGTTCATATTCTACACGACGTTGTCGCTGTTTGTCCCAGCGCTCGTGCGATGCGGTGTTTATGAAAAGGCAACAAAAGAGATGAATGATTTGGTCGAATTTGGGAAGGATTTGTGTGGTGTCGTATGTCTGCATGTTTTCATGTGACAATAGTCTGGATGCAATTTTAGAAATGATAAAACTTTTATGTATTATGTAATGTGGTTTTATTTTTTTTGTTGTGTCTGTGATGTTTAGAAAATATAATGTATTTTTACCATTAAAAAAAATAATATATGTATTTATCTTTACATTTTATTAATAAAAACTTATTAAATACATGTTATGACTATATCCAAAAGTAGTACTATAAAGAAGATTGCATGTATTTTGTTACAATCAAAGGATAAAAAGAAAACAAGCTAGGACCAACACCAAGAAAGCCTAGTATCCATATTATCAAAGTGCAGTAAGCATGTATTTTTGTTTTTAAAAATCAAAGAAAAATTATTTTGTCAATTTCAAAATTGAATATTTTGCTGTCTCAATGTGTGTATCAACTTCAACTTGTAATTTTCTAGCTTTCAAAATAATAGAAAACAAATACATGAGCTTGAAATCTCATTATTGCACAAATTACAATATCACGGGGAAAAAGTTACTTACCTATCCATTGCCGGAGATAGAGATAATTCTTTGATGCTTATAATTTCCTCGAAGAGAGGGGGATATATCTATATTTTTTTTGATGAAAGAGAGGGGAATATATTTTGGTTTCTACTATTTGGCTTGCATTTTCTCCCTTCTACTTTCATGATGGTGAGAGGAAGAAGAGAATAATATTATGTTAATAGTAGGACTCGTTTCACGTTTATTAGGATTACTTTTTTTTCAATTGTTAACCCTATCAAATATCAGTTACTTTACGAAATTGCCCCCTTTTATCCAATTATAATTTAGTCCATAAAATTTTAATTATTTACTTATTAGACTCATTATTATTATTATGGGAATTTTTTATATTTATTTGTTGCAACTTCAAGTCATAATAGGCTATCAAAGTGATCATAATCTATAAAGAATCCTTTCATGAAATTGGTCTCTTTATAATCAATGGCATCCTTCTAAGTGAAACCTTTTTTAACAAGTCTGACCTTGTGACGTTCAAGATCTCCACGAGAGTCACGTTTCATTTTAAAGACCTATTTACACCCAACTCTCTCATGACCTCTTGGAAATTCCACTAGGTCCAATATATCATTCTATTCCATAGATTTCAACTCTTCTTCCATGGCATCTGGCAACTTATCATCATTTTCACCACTTGCGTCTTGTGGAAATGAATTTGGATCATTATCATTAATGCTTAAGTCAGGCTTTGAATCTTGTAGATATATCATATACTCATTCAAAATAGAAGACCTTCATTATCTCTTTTTGAGATCTTGAATAATATTATTTCTAGTGGTTCTGCTAGAACTGACCCATCGTGAATTATAAGTTCATTTTTCTATTACTTTTCTTCATTATTAGGTGGTTCAACAATTAGAGGAACGATCACTTTACTATTAGAAACACAAGTCAAAGGAACTGGATGCATTTAGGCTCTTGAATGACTACCACATCTGGCTTCTATAGGGTAACCTTTTAAGCACAACCATTGTCGCACAATGGCTTTTGTTTGGGTGTTTCGGTGATATAGATATATTGTTGAACATGATTGGTATTTTGGCCTTAAGCACTTGTCACGTGATAGGGAAGTATTTTTTTTCTCTCTCCTTAGTTGGCTCCTTGAAATAAATTCCCTTTGTTTATCTAATAATTGTGCAAATTTATTATCTAAATCCTTCATTTCCTGGTTATTGCCAACGATGTTGGCCCCTAAATTATTCTATTAGGTATGCCCTCCGAAGCATTTAAAACAACAATTCTCGAGTTACATTCCTGCATTATTTTTTTTCAAATCTGTGTAACACCCCCTTGGGCATTACTTTGTAACACGTACGGAAATAAATTAGAAATTATGTTTGCTGGTTGCTTTTGGAAAATAAATTTATTATACGGCAGAAAACTCGGGTAAAAAAAATTTCTTCCGTGAATAACTCTAGAACACCTTAATACATATAATAAATAGTAAAGTCGTATTCTTAAAGAAGCCACCACGGCATACCGTTTTTATTTTCAAAAGGATTCAATTTCCAAAAAGAGAAACTTAAAACCAAGAATATATTACAACATCACAGGTACCGACCTTTTCAACATAAAACCCAAAACAAGACTCCTAAGCTGGTCGCTACAAGACATTATAGGAAAGACCCCCGTGATCTTTCCCACGAACAGATACCTCTTCAAGCATCTAGAATCTAAGTCCTCGAATGACTTGGTGAAGTCCTTTGCTCATCCATGCTAGTGTATCAAAGTACTATAGTAGTCTAGAATAAACATGATATATTTGTAAGGGTGAGACGCCAATATATTGATTTAACACAATAACCGCATGCGCGACACAAAAGAGAACATATACACATGTACATTTCCATAAATAAACAAGTAGTCTATCACTGAGTTTCACACCCGATCACAAATTTTTTTAAATGCATGAACACTTCAAAATTCAGGCTCTAATTTGGTACCTAATCTCCGGAGACCCCAACACCAAATAAATGAGTTGATCACGCTCAATTGTCAGGTATATTAGGCACAACGTGGCTTGGAATACCATTCGGCACCATACATAACAACGTAGCCTGAATACCCTGTCATTAAGGTATCAGACATAGGACGTAGCATTAATACCCTATCATTAAGGCGTCATACCTAACAATGTAGCCCGAATACCCTATCATTAAGATATCAGACATAGGACATAACAACGTAGCTCGAATACTCTATCATTAAGGTATCATACATAGGACGTTGCACGTCTGCCAATGCATGCATATAAATCATTTTGTTCTTGTTATTTTTCTTTGTGTTCATTTTTCTTTTGTCGAAGCTCAAGATGGCTTACAACTATTCGTAATTTTTTTAACGTGATAGATTTCTCAACACTAACACAGGACACGAAGTCCGAATGCTTAATCACAAAACCTTAGACCTTGCAATCAGTCTTAGATTCGTGGTGATGAAATAAAAAACAATAATCTCTATTAACAACGTTCATCACAACGTGTAACAACGGTACAACGTGTAACAACGTAACACGGATCAAAGAACTTCGTGCTTGTAATTAAGAACGTCAGTATCATGACGTCTCAGATACTAGGTTTATGTTAACACTGTTTTCATTCAGTGAAACACAAAATCAAAACAAAACTTTTGAAACTTATCCAAGTTGTCGGAAATAACCCGGTGTATAAAACTATTTTACGGAAAATACGTTTACGTTGGAAATTCGTTTTACAAAATCACTTGAAATTCATTTCCTTTCATAAAATCAATATTTTGAACTTAAAAATATTGCTTTGATACAAATTCTCTATTTTAACTAATATTACCGTTTTTAGTAATCTTACCGTAAATATTATCAGAATTGTCCGACGTTTGACGTTTTAAAAACGTTTTAAGTCCAATTATGACTTTTCTAGTAAAATAATTTTTCCAACACCATAATAAACTTATTTTCTTAAAATAACATTTTCTAATATTTAGAAATTTCATACGTATAAACTAGCAGTACAAAAATATTTTCACGGTTATGTCCTCACTATGACTCACAAAATGCTCTTACGCTATTAAATCATTAAAATAATAATATTTTCCAACATTCCTCATTTTTCCCAAATAAAATATTCCATTAATATTATATCCCAATATTTTACCGTTAAAACATTGAATATAATTTATAAAGCTTCTTAAAGCTTTTATCTGATTAATTGATTGGGCACTAACCACTGTCAGGCTTCTCAAACAACAATATCACAGAAATATTCCCAGGCAGATCATGCATCACAACACATTATAATATAATTGCAAATAAACAATTTAAAGCAAATCAACCATCACAGGTAAAAATAACATAACTTAAACAACTTGAACCAAATTAAACAAGCACCACAACCACAGATAAATAATACAGATCACACACTAATCACATACAATTATTGGGAAAAATCTCTCAAGTAAGCTCCCCTTACCTCTTGAAGATCTTTCCTTATGATACCCGTTCACCGACACTCCGGTTTCTTGATAGCACACGTACACGATTCACACACAATCTCCTTCAACAAACCACATAACATAATTATAAAGAAAAAAACAAGCAAATAAAATCACCTATCCCCTATAGGTAAGTCACGGCCATGCTAGGGTTTGGTGACAAAAATTTCTAAATTTCTTAAGTCTTTGGATTAATGATCCTTAATACTTAAGACATAGGTTTAATGGTTTAACACAAAGAATTGAAATCAAATACTCCAGTTCCTTTAAAACTCAGTTTCGACCCTTAACAGAAACATGAGCTAGGGATTTTATTTGAACACAATAACTTGGATTCAACATACTTACATACTAGGAAGATGATATACAAATTCACTTTCTAAGAAAAATAAGCAAAACCTTCTACACAAGTAGGGTTCGGCCTTGGAGGGTTAAATGGGGAGGAAAATTTGTTTGCATCAATATCTTGGATTATGGTAGTAGAGATGATAACTAACTCATAGAAATTAGTTTCATATTTTTAGGATTTTTCTATGATTTTCTAGAGAATTTCAAACTTTCTAGATCTAGAAATTGGAAAGATGATTAAGGCCTTAAATCTAGAAAGTAATTAAAGAACATGATGATTAATGATGAGGAGGAACAAATATTACCTCTTGGAATCAAGAAATTGGCAAGAAATCACCAACTTCCTTCACAAATCAAGCCTAAGTAACTTAAGAGTTATAATGGAAAAATGGCAAAGTTGATGAAGAAGATGAAGATGGCCTTTTATAGAAGTGAAATGGGCTCACTTGGGAGGGTTTGGTCGTGGTTTTCAAGGGTATAAGGGTCCAAAAATAATTTTTTAGGGACAAAGGAGTAATCTTACAAAATGGCACTTTGGTGATAAAATCCAACATTAAGGACAAAATAGTAATTTCCAAAAAAAAACCATCACGACAAACATGTGGTGAGGAGTGGTTGGTGATGTGTCTGATTTGTGGCCACAAATTGTGGGGTCAAATTTGTCATTTCAATGAAAGTTCAAGGGTAAAATGGTCCAAGGACAAAATGGTATTTACATTAGTTTAAAGAAATATCTAGAATTTTGTTTAAATGTCATCATGACATTGGTGACTCATTCATATGACTCACCACCATAGGTGGCAAGAGGTCTCAACATCCGATGTCGGGTTTTGTCTCTGCATGTCCGTTCTCGACTCCGTCGATTACCCGATTTAGGGTTTTACGCCCGAATCGAGTATAAAACCTATTTATTTCGAAAATTTTCAAAATAACCTATATCGTTGGAAATGAGATATAAAATCTATTCATTTCATTCTCGGGTCAAAATTAGGTTTTCTGATCTGTAAAATCTTACCTTCAGTAAAAACGCAGACCGTGTTCCGTCTGAATTTTCAACCAGAAACTTAACCGTATACTTATAAAAATAAGCATGATATGAATATGAATTTGGTTTTCCCAAAATCATTTTCTAAGTTCAGATAAAAATATAAATGTTTATTTATATTTATACCGATCTTATAAAGCAGAAAAAATCGGGGTGTTACGTCCTGCAGGGTTGATCCTTTTGCATTATTGTTGTGATTCACTGAATATTTAGAACTAAGATTATGTCCCCCCAGTCTCTCAACAATAATCCACGATCTCTTATTACCATCATTTCTTAACTACAAGCATTTATGAACAGGTTTCCTGATGTGGAAGTCCCTTTATTCACAATTATGAACAGGAAAGCGGTATTACAAAAGGAGGAATCTAGATTGATAAAACATGGAAGCGGCATCAGTTAGGCTTTTAGTTTCTTAAATTGCTCAAAAGGTGACAATGCTTGAATGTCATGGAGCAAGTGACTGTAAAATGAACGGGTATAAAAGATGGTGTCTGTCAGGATTCAGTATACATCCCTGCACTGATTAAACCATCGTGTTTCTCTAAGAAAGAAGAAAGGAGAGGAAGAGAGAAAGAAAATGAAGGGAGAAATCAATAACTTCATCCTAATATGGACCATAGCTGTAGCAACAATGTGTTACTGCCACATAATTGGCAAGCTCTTCCCTCTTGGAAGAGCCATACTCTTGGCCTTCTTGCCAGCCATAATCATCCTCCTCATCCTTCCACTCAGGGTCACCTTCATTCTACTTGGAGGCCCTACCTCTTTGTTCCTTAGCTGGCTTTCGACATTCAAGCTCCTCCTCTTTGCCTTTGGCAAGGGTCCTCTCTCCTCCGACCCTCCCCTCTCTTTGCCCCATTTTGTCACTCTTGCATGCCTCCCCATAAAATTCAAAGACCAACCCAACCCTTCAAACATCCAAAAAATGTGTGTCAACTTCAACTTGTAATTTTCTAGCTTTCAAAATAATAGAAAACAAATACATGGGCTTGAAATCTCATTATTGTACAAATTACAATATCATGGGGAAAAAGTTACTTACCTATCCATTGTTGGATATAGAGATAATTCTTTGATGCTTATAATTTCCTCGAAGAGAGGGATATATATATATATATATATATATATATATATATATATATATATATATATATATATATTTTGATGAAAGAGAGGGGGATATATTTTGGTTTCTACTATTTAGCTTGCATTTTCTCCCTTCTACTTTCATGATTGCGACACCCCATTCCCAATGTATCACATTTACGTAACATGTTGTAATAATCAAACTTGACGAAAATATTAATTTGCTGCTTTCCTTCGGAAAACAAAATAAGTTTACTAATTACTAATGCTTGTCAAAATAGTGATAAATTTTTTTCCTTTTTCTTTTTACTGTATACACACCCAAACACCAGCAACATAATATACATCACTGTATATATTACATATGCATCAAAATTTTACAAAAGACCTTTTTCCTACCAGGTCACCATCTACCGTCACACATATATTACATCAAACTGAAAACAACATAACTATGTCACGGTGGGAGTCTGAAAAACACTACTCAAAAGATGGTTCTCAGTAGCCACTAAGTCAGACTAATCTAAAATCCCACTCTACCCAAAAAGACTACATCCTATAGCTGGTCACCACTACAGAAACCCATTGGAGAGTCCAGTATAAACTCCCCCATTTCCAGGAGGTTTATCTGGAGAGGATACATCAGCCCCCTCTCCAATATCCAGGACTACTCCATTCTCCAGAGGAACATAGTTTGGATCAACCATCGGATCCTCCTTAGGATCCTCATCCATCTCCACCTGTGCATCCTTCGGGATCAAGACTATAGGCCCAAGAGGTGACTCCGGGGCTACCTGCTGTAAAGGTTGAACATAAGGAGGTGGTTGATGCTCTAAGTCCCCGTGTTGTACCAGATATCATAGGATCATCCAAATGGGAGGTAGTGAAACCTATATCGTCTCCATGCTATGAATAAGCTGTTGTGGTCCGTCTACTACAGTCCCTCGGAGTGTCCTCATCGGACCAGTATATGTAGCACTCCGAGCCCCTGGGTTGATCACCCAGGCGTTCCCTTGATCAGCGTTGTCAAACATCAGGGCTCGGACCCCCGAGTAGTTCAAACCCGCTGCGCCCGGATCCATCTGAACGTATATATACATAGATTCCACATAGAAGAGGAAATAACAAACATATATGCAAGGGTGAGTTACCAATATATGAGTTTTGATAAGACAACCTCATGCACGACACACAAACAGCATATACCATATATTCACAGCATGCAAAAATTATCCAAACAATAGAATAATTTTATCCAAAGGGTTTCATACCGGACAGTCATCGCCATTTTATAAAAATACATGACACTTCAATATTTAGGCTCTATTTTGATACCTGATCTCCGGAGATCCCACAACTTTCTGTTTCGTTTTGAGATGATCATGCTCTGCACATGGCCCATTGTAAAATGAAGTAAAACAATGTCCAAGAGAATACATAACACACTGGTAACACATAGTACACCAAGGTTATTGTTCAAAAATACAACTCATTGGCTCACACAGAATCCCAATGGTCATTGCGATCAATGGTGTTTATTGTCCTTAACCTATTGCATCACTCCGAACCTCAATAGTTATCACATAAAATTTGACACACAGTGCAGTAAATATACATTGGCTCACACAGAATCCCAATGATCAAATGCAAACATAGTCCATAACAGATACATTGATTCACTCAGGACTCAATGATCATAACACATGACACGTCTGCCAGCAATGCATGAGAAAAATTTTATTTTCATTTCGTTTTCTTTGTCGTAATAATCTTTCCTTGACGAAGCACAAAGCTTACGACCATGCTTAATTTCATATTAAGACTTTTCACTTAAACAAACACAGGACACACAATCCAAATGTTTTAAACTCAACACAGGACACACAGTCCGAGTGCTCAATCGCAAAGCCCTAAACTGATGCACCAGTCTTAGGCTCGAGGATATGGATTTCACATTTTCCACATCAAATTTAGGACACACAGTCCACAAAACCATTACAGGACACTCAGTCCAATGACACAGATCCTTGATCTACGTGTCCACAGAACACTAGAACCCTGACGTCTCGGTTCCTAGGTTCATTTATCCTCTTGTAAAATATTTCGGTCAGTGAAAAATAAATACAAAACAAATTCTCCGAAAACTTATCCAAGTTTAACGGAATAATTTCACTGAATAAAAATCCCCTTACAGAAATCCCTTTTCCGTTAAAACGTTGATAAAACATGAAAATCATTGATAAATTCTTTTCTTTGCAATTACTTTATTTCGGAAAATTGTTCTCAATAAAAGTCAACTTTCAAAAAGTATTTACTAAATAAAAATTCATAATAATAAAATTATATATATATATAGATATATAACAGCCATCCTCAATCCACATCTAGGATTTTTCCTTTACCCTCCATCATGATGCAATGAAAATGTTGTATGAATCATCTCATCAGGTATCGGTCATATCCGGATATCCAACCAAAGACACGTGCCAGAGGCCCCAGCGCACCCCTCGTTCGCAGATGGAGGATGCCGATGCAAAGCAATGACACTATAGCTACACAATCCGGTGCACACCTCTGAACCACTGCTAGGGTGCTCATGCAACGCATGAACTATAGCTACAACTAAAATGAAATAATGTCTGGGATGGTCCACCGTTAGCCTAAACCCCGGGATTTCTCCCTCCGAGGAATAGACCCCAGACGACCATGTTTTAGGTCCACCAGACCATGTTTCAGGTCAACCATATCACAGACCATTTTTCAGGTCACCCCCTAGCGCCCTAACCGCTCATTATAATCTCATAGATAACCTCAAAAAAAATCTCATCATCATCATATCACAGTAATCATCTCGGTTAGGCACTACTAACACCTATGGTATGAATTCCCCAATACATCATCATGTCTCAACATAACTTATTATTTACTCAACCTCTAAGCCTAATCATTACACTTATCACATCATACCATCATGCCATCAAAATCATCATCATATCGTCATTTCCAAAATAATAATCATTAACAAAAATCTAATAAAATAATAACAAGATAATAATATAACATATTCATAATCACAATTCTCGTAGCATCATCATACATCAATCACCAATATCAATTCAACCAACCAAACAGTCCAAGCAGGCAATCATTAAATTTTATATATATATATATATATATATATATATATATATATATATATATATATATATATATATATATATCGTAACGACGATAAACACACAATTTCCATATCATCATTGGTACCACTAGGTAGTCCCCAATGTGATATGAACATTGTTCGTTACTCGTTCTCGAGTAGGGTTGAGGTCGCCTTACGCCATTATCGAATTAAACGTCACCACACTGTTTTCGACGTTAAATAATTTATTACCCCCCACCTAGAGGGTCGCGCGCTAGACGGAACGAGCTACAACGAAGCGTCCTCGAACACCTCGATTCTGCCTCGCCTTCAAACAAGGCCTCCGATCCTCCAAAATTCCACTTAAACATCACATTTTGAAAGTCACAAGATAATAACTCAAAATCTCTAGTAAACACCACAAGATTAGTCACTGTTTAGGCTCCATATCTCACAATCTAGACCGTTGTTTAAAATTTTGAACGGTGAGAATAAAGAGATACATTTCGTTTACCTTCTCCAAATATTTGAGCTCGATCCAATGGTGGATGAGCCTAGGATGAACTTTCCAAGATGACTGGTCTGGAGCTACCCGAGTCGAGCTTATCTCCTTCTTCTGAGTCAGATAAATCATACTCTGGGGATATCTACAAAATTTAATCGTTGGATGTGATACACTATCAAGCCAGAACCTCCCTTTGAAATTTTAACAAGATCCAAAGGTGATAAAGGTGTGGCGAGGGATTTACAGAAGCTGTTCCACCAAGCTTCAAGCTTTCAACAATGATTGTCTTGTACTTTGAGATTTTTCTTCTCCACTCTTCTTTCTCATGCTGCGTGAAAGAGAGAAGGAAGTGAAGTCAGATCACTCTTCTTTCACTTAGCTAATGTCTTGGTTTTGGTTTAGATGACTTAGGCGGCTTGATTTAGTCAAGTGCATGCATGTTAGGCTAGGTGTTATTAGGAGATCAATTTAGGTGGGTTAGTGGGCTAGGTGTCCCTTGGTGGCAGCCACACCCATGCAACCTTCCTTTTAGTGACACGTGTTCAATTGTGAGATGTGTCATCCACACATGTTGCCTTGTCAGCACAACCGGGTATTTTTCTTCCTCATTTTCCCATATAACCTACTGTTAGGATATTCTTTTGTATTATTTTAGGTTAATCTTAAGACCTATTGTACTCAGGCCCGACCTAAATTAATATTCCGACTCTCAATTAATTAATCGATCACAAAACGCTTGGTTTATGTTTCATTTCGTTTTGGACTCGTTCGACGTCCGATTGACCTCAAATTTGAGATATAGGCTCATCAAGACCTAATAAACAACTTCAAAGACGATAATCAGGGAAAAACCCTAGGTTGTTCTTTCATTCAAACTCACTCAAGATGACTACGTGCTTGCCATGCAAGGGTCTCTATGCCTCAAACCACATCCCAACTATATAATCCAAGTCCTAACCCTAATCCTCATACATAAAACATGCATAAAATAACGGATGTTACACAATGCACAGACAAGTGACCTGTCTGGTGTAATTTTAACTTAAAAGCACACAAGCACACAACTTGAAAACAAGTTTGATATTCACACTTTAACCCTTTTAGTTAGACATCAGATAATATAATCAAATCAACTAAAGAGTTTAACGGAAAAGAGATAAACACAGCTATTTATCCTGGTTCACCCTTTAACATTAGGGCTACGTCTAGTCCTTGGCAGCACCAAGTTTTCTCCACTATAACTGATAATGTTACAAACAACAAGTACTCTTTGCACATCTAGCCTCTTCAGGCTCCAAGACAAGTATTCTTTGCTCACCTAGCCTCTTCAGGCCGACTCAGGTTTGTTTGAGAGAATGATTGTAATTAATACAGATTGAAAGAATGAAGAAATGAATGCGCAGAGTAATGGCTCTTTAATGTTGTGTATTCTCTATATTCATCTTCAATGACTTCTGTATTTACAGCCTTCAAGCACTTAAGATTCATTAAGGACATTTCTTCAAATGCTGGCTTCAAGAAGAACTCGAATAAATACAATATAGTCGTTCTGGGCAGCCATTAATGCAATAGGAACGTTGGTTGTACTCTAACACGAAGGATCATGGCTTTATGCTTCGTGAAGTAGCCAAATCAGAGTTGTGCATAATGCTTTTGTACTTTGCAGAGAACGTTTCCCTTTTCGTGTAATAACCAGGAGTACTAGGGAATAAAACATGTTGGAAACATTCTTTAACGAGACTTCGTTTCTAATTTCCCATGTTGCTTGTGAGAATAACCTTCTGACTTTTTTGATAAGCATGAGAGAGAAAGCTTCAGATTCTTTTAAAAGAAGGGATAGCTTTCAAAAGCTCTTTGTACTTGTGTTCCTCATCGAAGGACCACAGACGAGTGTGAGGGCTTCATAGAGACAAGTTGAATCTTTAAATCAAATAGTCAACATCCCAATCAATAGATAGGTTGACTTTTTTTCTTCAGACATGTGGTGTTCTATGTGGGCAGACATGTGAGAAAGTGAATTCTTACTATTGTGATCTATATACTGGATAGGAAGGTTAGCAACCAATATGAAGGTTAATCAAATCATTAACAAATTCTTAATTTCCATCAAAACTTAGGGAAATGCACATCAGACATTTTAGAGACTTAACAATCTCCCCATTTTTTTATGATGACAAACATTCAGATGATTTAATGAACCTTAGACACTATCAATAGATAAGTCATACAAGATCCAGACAGGTTGAAATTTTCTTAACCAGATAGGTTGTGCAGATAGGTACACTTAGGTTCAATTCATATTAGGAGTTCTTTAAAGCACATTATCAGAAAGCATTTATCAGTTAAGAGTGCATTTAACTTTTTAACTTAGAGTTATTTGTTCAGTAATTATGATAAGTTATGCAGCTCAGATAGGTCAATTTTGATCATCTTAAATCATATTAATCCTCTTTACTTTCTCCCCTTTTGTCAACAACAAAAAGGGGAAAAAGTGCAGAAAAGCACAAGACAGTAAAGACAGAAGATAAAAGATAATTTCATTCATCATAAGCGTTGTACAAGACAGATTTTAAAACTAAAACCTACTGAGACTGACTAAAAAGTAAAAATAGAGATTCAACCCTCTTTTCTAACACCAGCCTAGCATGCATCTCTTCATCCAACTGTCTTCTAGTTTCCTCTAGCTGAGCTTAAAGCAGATTGAAGCGATGCAAATCCACCATCTGAGTATTGGGGGATCTGGGATCCTGTGGTCAAGCTAGTTGATGCTGCAGACAGGTCTGAATGTCAGGGCAAGGCCAAAACTGGAGGTGCTTTGGGCACGGAGAAAGGCAAAGAAATACAAGGGAAGACATACTAAAGAAGGGTTCTATAATAAAAGAAGGGAATAAAAGCAAGCTTAAACAAAGGTCTGATTCTGACATAATCAATATCAGGAAATGAAAAGACAGAAGACAATCTCTCAGACAGAGACAAATGAGTGACTCTAATCTGAATAGGAGGGGGAATAGGCGTTTGTGCAAGAACATAGGGAGGTAGGGTTAATAGAGAATCTATGTAACAGAAGAAAGAGTTAGAACCTATAACTAACATAAAAAAATACCTAGATATAGAAGGTAACATTACAACAGAGGCAGGGTAGTGAGTCCCTTCCAATGTTCTAATGAAGATGACTATATGGGGATAGAATAGAATCTCCCTACAAGGGTTAAGAATATGTGGTGGAGGAGAGGGAATGGCAGACAGGTTAGAGAAGCTTCCAGTCATGAGAGATTGCAAGTCTGACACAAAAAGACTTGATGATATGCCAGCTTATTCTTTGAGAATTGCATCCCTATGAACTACTATGTACTGACATATATCAGAAACTACATCATAAGATGATGTTTGAGTTTGATGAGAAGAGACGGGTGAAGAAGGTGGAGACAGACAAGGCTGGTGGAGAGGAGACAAGAAGGTTTAGGATACCTTGTTGTGAAGGAGAGATG
The DNA here is from genome assembly GCA_030762895.1 of Sophora flavescens. Classification (NCBI taxonomy): domain Eukaryota; kingdom Viridiplantae; phylum Streptophyta; class Magnoliopsida; order Fabales; family Fabaceae; genus Sophora; species Sophora flavescens. The sequence goes on along the minus strand of CM061062.1, from coordinate 21,150,244 downwards.
GTACAGGAGAGGTGGATGGAAGAACCACTTGATTTTCTGACACCCTCAGCTTCTTCCTTGGCAGGGGAGAATTCAGAGGGTCAATCTCTGGATAGATAACAGTCTGTGTCCTAACAGACATGTCTTCAGCAGTTGCAGCAACAACTTTAACCTTCGCAGCTTCAGCTTCTGCAGGTATTTCTACCCTTTAAGAAATTGCCACAATAGGCACTAGGTCCAGACGTTCTCTTTCGGGGAATGGGTCCCAAAATGAGAGTATTCTTCTCCTTGGGATTCTCCAAGGCACTACAAGAAAATGGGTAATTTTCGACATAAAATTACTGACGGACGTCAATTCCATCGGTAATGAGGCAATTTATGATGGAAAATGTCGTCGGTTATCATGAATATTGATAAGCCTCTGGCTCGACTAGTTTTATAACTGGTAAGACCATGGCTTTTGCACTAATTACTCGAGTTTAGTCTCGTTTTCACCCAAATTTTGATTTAATTGTCCTCAAGCAACGTTTTGAGTTTCTTAAGTAGTTTTAGGATATTTTAGTTAATTTTGAGTTAAATAAAGCATTCACTACTATTTCATGTTTTCAGGTTAATAAGAAAAGCAATTCTGGAGGTATTCGCCCCGCGATAGGTTACTCGCCTCGCAAGCTTGAAGACCAGCCTGAGCAGCAACAGTCACCCTTTCTGTCTCGCCTCGCGAATCACCATCTCTCCCCACGAGCCTGAAGGCTTGGCTGTACCAGAGAATGTCACCCTTTCAGTCTCGCCTCGCGAATCACCATCTCGCCTCGCGAGAACCCAATTTTGAACTCGCGCCACTTTTAATATTCGCCTCGCGAGCGGGCGCAGATTCTGTAAGTTATAAATAGTTGTTTTAGGGCAGATTAGGGGGAGAACTTTTCATATCCACTGTTTTGTGAATTTTATAGGTTTTGTATTACGTTTTTGATGGAGAACTAATTCCCTGAGATTAATCTGCTGTAATCCGTTTCCGCCGCACTTGAGGTTCTATAATTCCCATTGCTACAATCGAAAAGGGATTAGAATCAGCTTAGGGCTTGGAATTTTTATGAACCAATGATAGTTGGGAAACCGAAAACAGTAGATTAATCGTTTTATCTTATTGATAATCACCTAATCGCACCGTTTTCTTAACTGTTTTCTTAATTGAGCCATTCAACAACCCCCCCCAAAAAAAAAAAAAAACTGATTTTAAGGTTAATAACAATCCAAGAGTCCTTGGGATACGATACTCGAGTTGTCGCACCCTAACTGCAGTTTTTGTTAACCACTCGTTCTTTTTGACCCGCGCGCGACAGCGTGTCGAACTTGGCGCCGTTGCCGGGGACTCTTGTTGTTATTTTCGCATTTTCATTTTAGTTTTCTTTTTCTGAATTAGTTATGGCTACTAGGTCTGGTTGTGAATCTTAGTACTTCCCATGGATAATTATATGCAAAATTATATGCCTAAAGTTGATTATGAGCCATCATGCATATATTATCCTTGCTTCATTGGTGGTTATGAGTTTAGCAGTGATTTTGGCATGAACGGAGTGAATGAGGTGCAACTTTGCTATTCTGGCCAACCTGGTGGGGAACATGGAAGCTTGGATGAGTTAGCCTCCTTAGTGCATCAATTGACAATAAGCCAGCATCAATATCAGCCTTACCCCACACCAGTCCAACCCAGTCTGGAAGAATTGGTGCAACAAATGGCAGAAGACACTCTCGAATTCCAACAGAGGACAGAAGCAAGTCTTCAGAATTTGGCCACTCAAATTGGTCACATTGCCTCCGCCTTGACTGCACTTCAATCACAACATCTCCTTGAAGAGCAGTCAGATTCGCAAATAGATATTCTTGGCGATAATTCTTCTGAGCATTCTGTTTCTCAATTAGAGTTGCCTTCTGATATTGTTGATGACACTTATTGTGATTTGGTTGCAGCTACTAATTTTCCATCCTTTTTCTGGTTTTGATGATGCTTAATCATGTGCTGATTGTACTAACACTGACTTTTGTGCTGTGTGTGCTGAGATTACTGCATGTATAGAAGGTGATGGATTTGGTAATGCAGTGAGTGAAAATCGTGCAGAATTTGAAGCAGCACCAGTGATCCTCTCTACTTGTTTGCCACCCCTCACTGTGAAGCTGCCAATGATGGAGTTCAAGCCTTTGCCTAAGAAACTGGATTTTGTACCCTTAAATATGAAGGCACTGTGGCCAGTCCAAGAGGCTGAACCCCATTTTTATTTGGAAGACTTTGTTGACAAGGAGGTCATCTTTGACCCAAGAGGGAGTGAGAAGTCCGCCGCACTGGGCGAGGTCACCATGATTGCCAAACGCTCACTTTCATACTTATGCTGCATGCCATGGGATCCGGGAGGATCATATTGCACTTTGGTCATTCCATGGACGCTGTATCACAGGAAGTGGGATCCCGGTGGAACCGCCTTCATGAGTTTTTTTTTTTCTGAACCTTTATCTTTTTAATTACTTCGCTTCTCTTTATTTGAGTCGTTTGTGTGTTGAGTCTTGTGTCGGTGAGCTTGTTGGATTTTAATCGAATTTTGCATAGATTGACTGCATGACATGTGTTGACTGTTGATGATTTCCCCCTAGGTTTTGAAAATTGAAAATTGATCCCCATGTGATAAATTGAAAATTGAACCTTGAGATATTTTGTTGTGATTGCATGATTTATGATAAGTTTGGTGTGAAGGGATGCACACACTAGGGATTGAATCTCGGTCAAACAATTTGCAAAAAAATGTCCAGGGGAGTATTTGAGCCTCCAACATGTTTTCAATTGTGTGAATCACTTTTAAGTTGCACTTTCCCAAATTTTCTTGAATCTCTTCATGGTTTGCATGCTTATGTGGTTGCATCAAATGACTTAGGCAATTTTCTTTGAAATAACTACTTGGCCTAAAAAGAACCATCCCTAATGCATGTTCCCTAGTTAACCACATTGAGCCTAATAAGCCTATTGTTTCTTGATGACCCTATGTTATAAGCCAAAAATCTGGAAAAACTATGTTAACCCAATCTTAGGATTAGGAGAGCATGGAAGCTTAGCAAGAGAAGGGTTGCAAGAAAGTAAGTTTGGGGTGGCTACAAGGTTCGATATGTCATTCTGGGTTGAGAAAAAGAAAAAGAAAGGTTGGAGCCAAAGGCAAAAAGAAAAAAAAAAGGGAAAGAAGGAAAAGCACAAAATGTCAAAAAAGGGTATTAGAAGAGAAAGGCTGTAGTCACCCAAAGCAAAAAAAGAAGAAAAAAAATGGAAGAAGAAATTTGAGTGGAAGCTCAATGTGTCAAAATGCTCACGCTCTCTTAGTTCCTAGGGACTTAAGCCTAGTACCTTTTAATATCCTACCTTTAACCAGTCCTCATTACAACCTTTAAAAGACCTTTTGATGTTGCATGCATGTTTTCGTGGGAACCTTGTTTGAGATGAAAATTAAATTCATGGGAAGTGCTCTTAAAATGTGAAATTGAGTGAAATGTTGATAGCCTAGACAAATTGAGTGAATGAGTAAAATATTAAATGCCCTTGTGAGGAAGGCAATTGTTTGAAATTGGTGATCTCCCTTTTTGTGTGTAACTTGGATCCTCAACTTAGATTAATGATTGCATGAATGATGGAATTCTCAATTGTTTAAAGTAAATGAATATGGGGATTACACTGTTGCATGGGGGGAAAACATTGAAGAATTTTTTTTTGTTAAGATTGCATGAAATTTGTGCGAAATTGATTGAATCCTTTAAGCTTGCCAAGTTTGAGTCTTTTTGAGTTTTAGTTTGCTTGGGGACAAGCAAAGTAAAAGTTTGGGGTATTTTGATAAGCCTCTGGCTCGACTAGTTTTATAACTAGTAAGACCATGGCTTTTGCACTAATTACTCGAGTTTAATCTCGTTTTCACCCAAATTTGGATTTAATTGTCCTCAAGCAACATTTTGAGTTTCTTAAGTAGTTTTAGGATATTTTAGTTAATTTTGAGTCAAATAAAGCATTCACTGCTATTTCATGTTTTCAGGTTAATAAGAAAAGCAATTCTGGAAGCATTAGCCCCGCGAGAGGTTACTCGCCTCACGAGCCTGAAGACCAGCCTGAGCAGCAACAGTCACCCTTTCTGTCTCGCCTCACGAATCACCATCTCGCCCCGCCAGCCTGAAGACCCGACTGTAACAGAGAATGTCACCCTTTCGGTCTCGCCTCGCGAATCACCATCTCGCCTGGCGAGAACCCAATTTTGAACTCGCGCCACTTTTAATATTCGCCTCGCGAGCGGGCGCATATTCTGAAAGTTATAAATTGCTGTTTTAGGGCAGATTAGGGGGAGAACTTTTCATATCCACTGTTTTGCGAATTTTCTAGATTTTGTATTACGTTTTGGATGGAGAACTAATTCCTTGAGATTAATCTGCTGTAATCGGTTTTCGCCGCACTTGAGGTTCTATAATACCCAATCTTATTGATTTTCCCTTTCAATATTTTTCCTATGTGTCTTGTTTACTTAATTCAAGTTATATAGGATAAGTCTTGATTTATTTCTATGATCATATGTTCCTTACTCTAATCGCGTTTGCTTAATTCGCATGTGTACGATCGTGTTTGCTTAATTCACGACGGCCTTAATCCGTTTGCTTAATTCGGAATAGGAACATATATCTCGTAGTGTCAATTGCGCTTGTCAAATTGTTGCTACAATCGAAAAGGGATTAGAATCCGCTTAGGGCTTGGAATTTATATGAACCAATGATAGTTGGGAAACCAAACACGGTAGATTAATCGTTTTAGCTTATTGATAATCACCTAATCGCACCGTTTTCTTAATTGTTTTCTTAATTGAATCATTCAATAACCCCCCCCCCCCCCCCCCCGCCCCTCAAAAACTGATTTTACGGTTAATAACAATACAAGAGTCCTTGTGATACGATACTCGAGTTGTCGCGCCCTAACTGCAGTTTTTGTAAACCACTCGTTCTATTTGACCCTCGTGCGACAACGTGTCAAATATGAAAAGCCAACGATATTACTGACGGACTGACCGTCGGTAACCTTACCTATGGATATTCCGCCAGTAACTCCATCGGAAATGGTGGCGCGAATCTTTAATATTTCGGCACGTGAATGTACCGACGGCTTAGCCATCAGTAATTACCAACGACTGGTTTCGCCGGAAACTATATTTTACAGTACGGATGAATCGGCTCGTCGGTAATTCAAATTTTTGAATTACCGACGGAATAAGCCATCGGTTGCCGTCAGAAATCGGTTCATTAAGTGCAACCGAAAACCTTTCTCCCTCACTTTACCTTTCTTCCTCTCTTTTCCTCTCCCTCTACCTCTCCCTGGTTCTCTGTCTTCTTCGTGCTCCACCGCCTCCCTGCCACCGCGCACCGTCGCCTCCACCGAGCACCACCACCACCGCCTCCCACACGTACCCACCCTCGGCACTGTCTTCTTCTCCTCCGCGAGCCCCACCACCACTGCGAGCCCCACCACCATCGCTGCCACCACATTGTCCAACCACTTGCTCCCTCACTGCCAGACTCGCAACCACTACCACCACCACCACCACCTTCCTCCCCCACTTCCAACAGCAACCCTACCTAGGTAGGTATTTAGTTTTTGAATTTTCATTTTCTTGAGTTAAGTGTTAAATGTTTAATTTGTTAATTAAGTGTTCACTGTTTAATTAGTGACGATGCTAATTTGTTTGTTACAAAGTTGCTATTATACCATTATCACCACCGCTGTAGAGAAGCCACCATTGTCTGCACTGCCAGGTGTCTATTTTATTGAATTTATATTTTTTTGAATTTGTTTGAAATTGTTTATTTTGTCAAGTGTTTAATGATATGAAACAATTGTTATGGTTTTTTTTTGGGACTGATTGTACAATTATATTTTGTTGATTTGGAAGTATAGGAATTTGTGATTTTGATTTATAATTAATGTAGGATTTTAATTCTTATTATAGCTAATATTTAGCTATCATATAAATTGATGCAATTAAATTTCAATTAATAAAATTAATTAATTGAAATAATGAATTAATTAAATAACTTAGGAATAATGAAGCATCCATCAAATTAAGTAATGATTTGAAGCAATAAATTAAATGATCGAAGAAGTGTTTCCAATATCCAAAGCGTTACTGTTGCTAATGGAATCGATGGCTAGGTGTTAGTGAGCGAGAGTATCAAACACATCTATTTGAATTAACTTTTGTGATAATTAATATAAATTACATATTAAATAAATATTAATCAAAGGTGAGACGATTAGGTACTCATGGCGCATCGGAGAGCATGGACGAGACGACGATCGTGTTTAAGACAGATAGTGTAAAAAAAGTTGCATACTTACATAAAAATAAATTCAAATAATTAATTATATTTAAATGAATAATATTTAGATAATTAATTAACTATGTAGTTAACTAATTCAATAAAATACTTTAATAATTAAAATTAATTTAAAAAATAAATGATATAATAAAAGGTTAGATGAATAAGTATGCGATTGTTCTCCACTGATATACTAGTTACTCGATGATTCTCATTTGTGAAATAGTTTATTAAATTTCGGGTCGAAGCATTTCCTTTTGTTCTCCGGGTCCATACTTGATTGTGTTATTTTACCGCGGTCAAGTCGTGTACTTGGAGACCGATGGGAGATGCTACTGAAATTTCATCAGCTATAAGACATGAGAAGTGATAAGTAACTAGTATAATACAGTGGTGAAAAAGTTTTTCCTCGAATGGGATAGGGCCACACCTTTTAAGGAAAGGGAGTGATTCGGGGTTATAGAGTCATGTTTAAAAATACGTCAATTTATATGAAAATACAGAAGGATGAAATATTATCCCTCGAACCGTAGTTGGGTGTATGATAGGAACGAGTCTGGGAGACGACTTCTGAAACAATCATTTGTAGCTGGAGTTGAGGAGTTTATATCGAAAGCCAATCAACATTGTGATTATGCCGAAGAGGGGGGGATTAGATGTTCGTGCAAAAAGTGCAATTGTATGGCGGTTTTGAGTGATGATGACGTGAATTTACACCTATACCGACGTGGGTTCAAGCCTAATTATTGGATATGGACTGATCATGGTGAAGAGTTGCTGGATATTGATTTGAATGAAGTCGGTGGTGACGATCATGACATGGGTGCATCAGGCAGTGGCTACCACGATGACTATGTCGAACAACTCCAGTCAATGCATATGATGATCGATGATTGTCTTAGGCGACATGGGAATTTTGAGGCTGATGAGTCTGATGACATGGAAGAGCCTCCTAATGAATCGGTGCAGAGATCCTACAATCTATTATTAGAGACAAATAAGTCATTGTTTGAAGGGGCGTCAGATTCAAAATTATCAATTTGTGTTAGGCTTCTAGCTTGCAAGTCCAATTGGAATGTCCCCGAGCAGTGTTTGGAGTTCTTTTGTAAAATGCTTCAAGATGTGACACCCTTCAAAGAGTTGTTGCCAAAAAGTTATTATGATGTGAAGCTGTTGGTGTCGAAATTGGGGTCGGGGGCTAAGATGATTGATTGTTGTAGGAACGTGTGCATGCTATATTATGACAATGCTTCGAGCACAAATGACAGCATGCTATAAGAATGCAAATTTTGTCAGAAACCAAGCTACCGCGTTCAAATTATTAACCGTAGTAAGCACAAACCAGTTCCTGCGAAGGCAATGTTCTATCTGCCAATAATTCCAAGGTTGCAGAGACTGTTTGCATCAACGCAAACTACGGGACAGATGAGGTGGCATTATGAAAATAGAGGAACTACTGGCATTATACGCCACCCTTCTAATGGTGAAGCATGGATGAATTTCGATCGGCTACACCCTGATTTTGCAGCAGATCCTCGTAATGTACGACTTGGGCTGCACTCAAATGGTTTTACCCCGTACATTCAGGCGTCAGCCTCGCCATATTCATGTTGGCCAGTGATTGTTACACCGTACAATCTTCCTCCCGAGATGTGCATGTCAAAACCGTATGTGTTTCTGACTTGTCTCATACCAGGACCATCTAATCCAAAAGGTGGGATAGATGTATATTTGCAGCCTCTGGTTGATGATCTGAAGAAGTTGTGGATGGTGTATTGACGTATGACGTTTCCAAGAAGCGAAAATTTATGATGAGGGTGCACTTATGTGGACTATCAATGATTTTCCTGCATATGGCATGCTCTCTGGTTGGGGGACCCACGGTAAATTGGTGTGCCCGTATTGCATGGAACATGGAAAGGCTTTTACCCTAAGATATGGTGGCAAAAGTTCCTGGTTTGATTCTCATCGTCGGTTCTTAGATCCTCACCATCCCTTCCGAAAGACTATCCGAGCATTAAAAAAGAATCAGACAGAAGAGGAAGGTCCACCGCCTTTGTTGACTCCTGAACAAATATGGGGTTGGGTTAGAGATCTTCCTAAAGTCACTGAAGCAGGTGTGCCAAAATTACCCGGGTATGGAGAATGGCATAACTGGACAAAACAAAGTATTTTTTGGGAACTACCGTACTGGAAGGATAATCTGTTAAGATATAACCTTGATGTGATGCATATTGAAAAGAATTTCTTTGACAACATTTTTAACACGGTTATGAATGTGTCTTGCAAGACGAAGGACAATGAGAAGGCAAGGATGGACAAAGCTCTGTATTGTAGACGAAAGGATTTGGAGCTGAAGCCGCAGCCTAATGGAAAAATGGTCAAATCAAAAGCTTTTTACACTCTAACCGCCGATGAAGCGAAGTCAATTTGTCGGTGGTTAAATGACCTTAGGATCCCTGATGGTTATTCCTCTAATTTGGCACGATGTACTGATGTAAGAACGGGGAGGCTTCATGGGATGAAAAGTCATGATTGTCATGTATTCATGGAGTGTTTGCTTCCTATTGCTTTTGGCTCGCTGCCCCAGCATGTTTCGAACCCGCTTATAGAAATTAGTCATTTCTTCAAAGATATATGCTCTGCAACTTTAAGAGCGGGTGGTCTAACGAAGATGGAAGAAAAAATTCCAATAATTGTGTGCAAGATGGAGAGGGTTTTTCCCCCAGGATTTTGACTCAATGGAACATCTCCCTGTCCATCTTGCATATGAAGCGAGGCTTGGTGGACCAGTACAATATAGGTGGATGTATCCGTTTGAAAGGTGATTTTATTATATTTTGACATTTAAATAATTAGCGGTTCTTGAATAATGCCATGTCACTAATGTTTTTTATTACTTAGATTCACGGGCGACTCTAAACAATCAGTTAAAAACAAGGCTAGGGTGGAAGGATCAATCTGTGCGTCTTACTTGCACCGTGAGACAACCCATTTCTATTCCCACTATTTCAATGTAACATCCTAAAACTCCAATATAATTAATTTGATAAATAAATAAATAAATAAATATATATATATATATATATATATACACACACACACATACATACATACATACATACATACATACATACATACATACATACATACATACATACATACATACATACATACATACATATATATATATTAAGTTATTAAAAGTATAGTGTAAATAAAATATAATTAAGAGGTTTAGTGTAAATAATTGATAGTACAAGAATTTAATGTAATTGTTTAATAACTATAAAGAAATGTTAAATTGGATAAAAAAAAAACAAGTGAGGGTCCATGCATAAATATTGGAATAGAGGGGCAATATTTGGCTTTAGCCAAATATTTGGTCTTGCACGTGTAGAAAGAATTCAATTGAATTCTTATAAGAATTATGGGCCATGCATGTTTAGTTGATTTGGTAGGGTGGAGAAACAAGTGCGTACGGAGAGGCAATTTCGTTTTAAATAAAATAAAATAAAATAAAATATTAGACTTTGGCAATTGGAAATGAGGAATTTACGTGCTTTTACTTTTGAGCCTTAGCAAATAAAAATAGGGCTCGCGTGTGAGTATAATTTGAAAGAAGAGGGGACTCTATTTAAATAGGTATGCATAACCCTGTTCAAGGAAAATAGAGAAGACATCACCGCACCACATCTTTTGTGCGTTAAGAAAATATACAAGAGAGAGAAGTTATTGTGGAGAATTATTGGTCTTGCAGTGTGCAATCTGGAGCAACATAGATCAAAGAAAGTCAGTAAAGAGAAGAAAGATTACTGGAACCACTTGCAATTGTCATAGATATTCTTTTTAGAGCTTTTGAAGGTCTTCGAGAGGTGAGTAAAAGTACTTTTTACGAACCCTCTCCATGGTATAATTGTTTGTATGTGTGCGTAAGGATATATCTTATAGTCTTTTTTGGAATTAGATTTGAATAGGTGAATGTTGTCATTAACTTAAACTTTAAAATTGGGGGTTTTCAATTAAAAAATAAATTTGTTAAATTGAGTATTTACTCTTGTTATTAATGGCATGAAATACATGATTGGTATTTGTATTAGTTAAATAATGTGTTTGTTGACGTATGTTATGTCTTGTGACACCCTAACTCGGGTCATCACATGGTTACCCGTTTGCGGAAATAAAACTTAATTTGCTGGTTGCTTTCGGAAAATAATGTTTTCTCAATGTTCATCCTTTCAAAATACGGTGATAAATTTTTTTCTTTTTAGCCTTATAACAACAACAACGTAATCAAATCACACTTAAATACATAATGTATATAAGTCATACAACTATACTGCCTCATATGTCTTCATACCTAGATCATTATCAGTTTTATTCTCTTAAACACAATATATCAAAATAGGACCTAAGCTGGTCGTAACTAACAGACACTACCGCCAACTGGAGCAGCACAACATGCCTCGAACTAGACAGCCTTCTCCTTTTTGTAGAGATCGTACCCCCTTGTGCGACTCTGATATGGTTGTAAGGGTGAGACGCCAATATATGGATTTAACAAAATAACTAAATGCGCGACACAAAAGAAGGCACATGTACAATTTCATGTTATAACAACATAAGCATCAATACTATAGCATACAGTTTATCAATGGGTTTCACACCCCAAACATCAATGTTGGAAAACTATGCATGAACACTTCAATACATCATCTAACTTTTACCTAATCTCCGGAGATCCCACAACACCGCGTAAACGAGTTGATCAAGCTCAATAGCCAAATATATTAGGCACTTCGTGGCATGGAATACTTTATTCATCAAAGCACCATACATAACTTCGTAGCCAAAATACCCTGTCATCAAGGTATCCGACATAACTTTGTAGCCAGAATACCCTATCATGAAGGTATCCGACGTAACTTCGTAGCCAAAATACCCTATCATCAAGGTATCCGACATAAGACATCGTGGGCACGTCTGCCAATGCATGCATATAAAATATTTTGTCTCGTCGTTTTCTTCGTGTGTAATCTTTCCTTTGCCAAAGCTCAAAAGCTTACGACCAACATAGTTTTCAATGTCTTAAAGTCTTTTATTAACAACACAGGACACACAGTCCGAGTGCTTAGTCACGAAACCCTAAACCTTGCAACCAGTCTTAGGTTCATGGTAATAGAAAACATCATAAATCCTTTACCGTCGTTTATTACGTCGTGAAGTAGACACACCGTCTACCTACTAGACACCGAGTCTATAACGTCATAAGAACACTAGTACCCCGACGTCTCGGTTACTAAGTTCCATATCGTCGTTTACGTCGTTTCTGTCTATGAAAAACAAATCCAAAATAGGATAATGTCATAAGAACACTAGTACTCCGACATCTCGGTTACTAAGTTCTATATCGTCCTTTACGTCGTTGTTGTCTATGAAAACAAATCCAAAATAAGATCTCTGCAACTTATCCAAGTTATCGGAAATACGTCATTGAGTAACTCATTTACAGAAAATCCTCTTTATTTGAAATTCGTTTGTAAAACGTCAAATCATAGCAGATCCACTTTCCTTTGGAAACTCATTTTTCCAAAATAACGTCAAATCATCAAGAACTCTTTTCTTGAGACTTCAACTAAAAAAAAAGAATAAATCAAATGAGATTAAATCTCTTTTCAAAATAAGTACTGCTGTTTTCAAACTCCGACCATAAATAATTTCGAAACTTGCCGTCATTTATCATTTTCCAAGAAAATGTTTTTAAAGTCAAACTTTGACTTTTTAGTTTATATTATTATTTTATTATTTTTATTTTTATTTTTATTTTTATTTTTATTTTTATTTTTATAAAGTATTTTTGAATATTAATTTCACAAAATAACTTTTTATAATATTTCGGAATTTCTTGCGTAAAAATTAGCAGTACTAAAAAAATTTCACGGTTACGCTCTCACCGTGGCTCATAAATTTCTTTTACACTAATAAATCATTAAAATAATAATATTTCTCAAAACTCATTATTTTTCCAAAATAATATTGTCCCCCACTATTATATTCCAACACTTCCCATAAAACGTTGAATATAATTTTCACAGCTTATTAAAGTTTTTATCTGATTAATCGGTTGTGCACTGACCACTGTCAGGCCTCTCAAACAACATTCAACAACATCATTCAACAACATCATCATAATTATATCACCAGGCATATCATGCATCATAGCAACATAATATACTATTGCAAATAATTAAATCAATTAAAAGCAGATCAATCACCGATGCACAGATAAACAACACAACGTAAGCCACATAAACAAATAACCACAACCACATATAAATCATATAAACCACACTACAAACAAATAGTTATTGAGAAAATCCCTCAGGTAAGCTCCCCTTACCTCTCGAAGAACTTAGCTTCCGATTTAAAACTTTGTCGTGAATCTGGGAATCGTCAACGCACGTACACGATAATCTAGTTTATCCTTCATTAAACATAACACTCAATCAACAAACAAACAACTAAATCAAGCCTAAAATCCTACATGTTGGTTTCGGCCAAGGGCTGACTTTGGGGTTAGAAATCTCTAAAATTTCTAAACTCTTGGATTAATGATTCCTAGTTACTTAAAACCCTAAATCAATGATCATTGTACAAAGATTGAAATTAAATCTTCCAATCCTCAAACAATTAAATTTCAGCCATGAAAACTAAATTAGCTTAGAAACATTGATTCATTTCAAACAACATAGATCCAATACCTACATAACTTATAAGATTCGATCATGTAAAGAAAATGAACAAAATCCTCCCCCCACCAAGACATAGGTTCTGCCTTTTTAGGTTAACTAGGAACGAAAATTTATTTTTATGCACACTCTTGGATATTGAATATAGAGAGGATAATAGGATCATAGAAATTGGTTTCACATTTTTAGGTTTTTTCTATGATTTACTATGATTTTTCAAAGTTATAGATCTAGAAACTTAAAAGTGATGAACATAGATGAAATAGACTTTGAATCACGAAACTTATTGAAGAACATAGACATGATTAGGGAAGGAGAATAGGATTCACCTCTTGAAGATCAAAAACAAGTGTAGATCCAAGGACTTGCTTCACAAAATCAAGCTATGTAACTTAGGAGTTTTAATGGAAAATGGCAAAGTTGATGAAGAAGATGAAGTGCTCCTTAAATAGGTGTGAAGTTAGGCCTATTGGCAGCCTTGAGGCCGTGGGTTTCAAGGGCAAAAGGGTCAATATGTCAAAAATCCAAGGACAAAGGTGTAATCTTGCTTTAGGTTAATTGGTAATTAAAATCAACCATAAGGGCATAATGGTCATTTCCCCTAAAAAGTAATCATGACCATGAGGAGTCATCCCATGACTCACCCCTTGTGACTCATGACGAGTTGACATCCTATTTATCCGTTAGCGGGTCCCGCAAATCCCGTTTTCAGCTCCGTCGTTTACCCGATTTCGTATAACGCCCGCACTTTTTAAGTGAAAATTTTTAAAATAGCCAAAGAAGTTGGAAACTTCATAAAAAGCTTAAGTGTTTCGTTCACGAGTCCAAATTAGGTCATTTGAGCAGTAAAATCTTACTGTCAACGAAAACGCAGACCGGGTTCCGTCTGAATTTTCGACCAAAAATTTCACCATATACTTATAAAAATAAGTATGATATGAATATGACTTTAATTTTCCCAAAATCAATTTCTAAGTTTCAGATAAAAATATAAACGTTTATTTATATTTGTATTGATCTTAGAAAGCGGAAAAATCGGGGTGTTACATGTCATGATGTTCATGACTCCTTAGTTGTAAGATCACTTGATGACATGATATGAGTTTATTTGGTATGCATGATAAGATTAAATATTTAATTTATGGTAAATGAGTTGTTACAAGTATGAGAAACGGAATTTGTGCATTATGATATGTTGTTTGATGTTTGCCCCAATACCGCCTATGATAGGGGTATCGAAAAGTAATACCGCCTTAACGGGGTACCGAAAGTAACATCGCCATGTAATTGGGATGTCGAAAATGAGCAATACCACATAGAAAGAGGTATCGAAAGTAACACCGCCACAGGTTGGGGTGTCAAAAAAGGAGAAATACCACCATGTGCACATGGGAGGTATCGAAATGGAAATGTCCACGACAAGAGGGTGACATCGAAACACTCCTCGTGAGTAGGGGTGGGCAATGGGACGCCACTGTCATGTGATGTGTGAATTTATGGCATGCCGACAAGAGACCAATTTAATTATGAGGTCTTCAGGTCACTTTGATTAATCTAGAATTTATTTGGTACATGGAATGTGATGTATTGAGATGAGTTGTTATGCTATATGCTCTCGAGTTGCTGAGATTATTGTTGTTATTATAAAATATTTTCTTTTGTATATATTATTTTGGAAAATTAGCGGATGCCATGGACAGTTTTTCCGGTTACTGTGCCGGCTGAGAACAACACTATTTTTGAAAATATTTTATAAAATGTATTGTTGTTCACTGGGATTTTATATCTCATTGTAAGTGTTGTTTTCAGAGTCCGAGGACATCGCTGTTGACCCAGAGATATGAAGAGTCATCCTTTTGATTAGCTAGTGGTTTAGTAATGTAGTATGGCTGAGAGTACTATGCGAACAACGTTCTTGATCTTACGTATTATTTTTCTCCGATTGTAATTAGACGCCCGGTTTTGAGGCTTTTCTTTTTATTTGGTTTTATCGAGATGTATGGATTATTATTATATTTATTACTTTGATACATTATTATTATTTTATTTAATATGAGACATTTTTACAGACTTATATAATTGAGAAAAATTTTATGACCAACATATTTTAATTAAATGTTTTTAAGGATTTTTCTCGAAATTAATTTGGGTTACTAATGTAACGATGGGCGTTACATTTTTTGTATCAGAGCAGTACGATTCTAAATCGGACTGTGGTAGTGGGTTTTTATTTTCAAAAACAAAACTTGGGCGCATAGGATGCTTGTTAGAGTTATAATTCTGCATTCTATTCTTTTGGATATTGGACTTGATCAACCCACTGTTTGATTGGTGGTATGAAGATTATGGCAGCGAACATGCGAGGGAGAAATGATGCACTTGCAGCGACTTTGGCTCGAATGGCCAGAGTTATGTAGGAGCAGACGGAGACTCTCCGTCAGATGAGGGATAATGGGGACGTGCTTAACGTGGTACCGGTTGCAGCTCCAGACCCACAATACATGGGTCTGTCAGAGTTCAGGAATATTAATCCGCCAACTTTTTGAGGGACCACCTATCCTATTGAGGCAGAGGAATGGTTATTGAAATTAGAGAAGATCTTCTAGGCCATAGGGTGCTCTGATGCTCAGAAGGTGGATTTTGCCACCTATATGCTAGAGTCGGATGCAGAGCACTGGTAGAACCGTGCTAGGAGCGGGTTGCTTGTTTCGGGCGCCCCTATCACGTGGGACAGATTCAAGGAGGTATTTCTGGAGAATTACTTTCCGGACAGTGTCCGGATACAGAAAGAGATGGAATTTCTACATCTTCGTCAGGGGAGTATGACGGTGGCGGAATAAATGGCCAAGTTTGAGAATCTTGCAAGGTTCTCTACACAGGTAAGGGATAATCCTGATGGTCCATGGAAAACAATTAAGTTCGAGCAGGGTTTGAAGCCAGAGTTGCAGAGCCTTATTGGGCTCCTAGAGATTCGAGACTACCCAACTTTAGTGAACAAGTGTAAGGTGGCGTAGCAGAATATGCAAGTTGTGCTGGCTGAGAGGTCGAAGGAGAAGAGCTTCAGTGACGGCAAGAGGTTCCATGGGAAAGGGGGTAATTTCCAGAAGATCCTACGACCCGTGCCTACAATGATGAAGGGTAAGCAGGTTCAAGGTGCTCAAGGTGAAAAGGGGACTGCATGTTACAAGTGTGGGTGGCAGCATGGAGATCGTGTATGCCCCGCGGCACAAAGCACATGCCACAAATGCGGAAAGATGGGACACTTTGCTAGGATGTGCAAGTCAGGAGGACAACCTCAAACCAGATCACTGAACTACGGAAGGGTCTTTACCATCCAAGGAGAGGAGGTGAAGGAGTCCGACGGTTTGATCCAAGGTAAGGGCTTTATTAAAGGTCGTTATGTTATCATATTATTCGATTCGGGAGTAACACATTCATTCATTTTGTTTAAATGTGCTAAGTTCTTAGAGTTGCCTGTTACTAAACTGTCATATGATTTGTGTGTTTCTATTCCTGCTAAAGATAGATTGATTACTTCTTTTGTCTGCCTACAATGTCCTTTATTATGTCAAGACCTGACTTATATTGTTGATTTGATATGTTTACCTATGTCTGGTCTGGATATTATTTTGGGCATGGACTGGTTGTCTCTTAATAATGCTATTATTGGTTGTGCTAGTCGAACTATTTCTTTCATTCCACAGTCCATGTCTGTTGACTCTCCTAGGATGGAACATCTTATCTCTGCTGTCTCATGTCATAAGTGCTTAGTTGAGGGAGCTCAGGGATATATACTTCTCTTTTCTACTAAGATAGAGGCTGAAAGTGATATAGCGACGTTGCCTATTGTGTGTGAGTTCCCAGATGTGTTTCCTACGGATGTCTCTAGTTTACCTCCAGATAGAGAGATTGAGTTTACTATAGATCTAGTACCTGGGAATGGACCTGTATCAGTAGCACCCTATAGGATGGCACCTCTAGAGTTGAGCGAGCTCAAGAAATAGATAGAGGATATGTTAAGAAAGGGGTTTATTAGGCCTAGTGTGTCACCTTGGGGAGCACCAGTGCTTCTAGTGAAGAAAAAAGATGGGAGTATGAGGTTGTGTGTTGATTATAGGCAGCTGAATGAGGTAACCATCAAGAACAAATATCTCTTGCCTAGGATAGATGACCTCTTAGATCAATTAAGGGGAGCGTCAATGTTTTCCAAAATAGATCTAAGACCGGGATACCATCAAATAGAGTTAGAGGCAAGGACATCCCTAAGACAGCCTTCAGAACAAGGTTTGGGCACTATGAGTACGTAGTGATGCCCTTTGGTGTGACCAACGCCCCAGCCATTTTCATGGACTACATGAATCGAATCTTTAGGACCTTTTTGGACAGGTTTTTGGTGGTGTTCATAGATGATATTTTAATATACTCTAGGACACCAGAAGAACATGGAGAACACTTAAGGTTGGTGTTGAAGATCTTGAGGGACGAGCGTCTTTATGCTAAACCGGAGAAGTGTGAGTTTTGGCTAGACGAGGTAAAGTTTTTATGACACACCATCTCAAAGGATGGTGTGGCGGTTGATTCCTCTAAAGTTGATGCGGTGTTGGGATGGGAACAACCTAAGACAGTAACCGAAGTGAGAAATTTTTTAGGCTTAGCTGGTTACTATAGGAAGTTCATAGAGGGGTTCTCTAGATTAGCCTTACCTTTGACCCAGTTGACTAGGAAAGGGAAACCATTTGTGTGGGACCAGGAGTGTGAGGACGGGTTCCAAGAGCTTAAGAGGAGATTGGTGTCATCACCAGTCTTAACTATATCGGATCCCTTAGTGAGTTTTGTGGTATACTGCGACGCATGTAAGAATGGCTTGGGATGTGTCTTAATGCAGGAGGGCAAGGTGGTAGCATATGCCTTGAGGTAGCTTAGGCCACATGAGGGGAATTACCTTACCCATGACCTAGAGCTAGCAGCTGTGGTTTTTGCCCTTAAGATTTGGAGGCATTACCTTTATGGGGTAACGTTTGAAGTTTTTAGTGACCATAAAAGCCTAAAATATCTGTTCGACCAGAAGGAGTTGAACATGAGACAACGAAGATGGATGGAGTTCCTTAAGTGCCATGACTTCGAGTTGAAGTACCATCCGGGAAAAGCCAATGTGGTGGCAGATGCTTTGAGTAGGAAGTCTTTACACGTGTCGAGCTTGATGGTGCAAGAGTTGAACCTCATGGAAGAGTTTAGGGACATGAATCTGGAGGTGTTGGATGTGTCCTTAAATGTCTTAAGTTTGAAGTTGAATAGGTTGGAAATTAATAGTGACCTTAGAGATGAGGTTAGGCAGGAACAACTTTTAGACCAGGAGTTGCAGTCTCGATTGGGACAAGAGGGTTATGAGTTGTTTGTTGATGGGCTAGTGAAGTTTAAGAATAGGATCGTTGTTCCTAAGGAGGGTAGCCTCAGAGAGAAGATATTAGAGGAAGCTCATAAGGGAAAGTTTACCATACATCCTGGAATAACTAAGATGTACCAAGACCTTAAGAGGATGTATTGGTGGCCAGGAATGAAAAAGGATGTGGCTAGATCCGTAACTAGGTGTTTGGTGTGCCAAAAGGTTAAGATAGAACATTAGAAGCCTTCGAGGTTGTTGCAGTGCTTGGAGATTCCAAAATGGAAGTGGGAGAGAATTTCTATGGACTTTGTGATGGGGTTACCTAAGACGCGTTTGGGCTTAGACGCCATTTGGGTGATAGTGGATAGGTTGACCATGTCTGTCCACTTCTTGCCAATTAAGGCAGCCTATAGCTTAGACAAGTTGGCATACCTCTATATCAAGGAAATAGTCAAGCTTCATGGGATACCCACATCTATAGTGTCAGATAGAGACCCGAGGTTTACCTCTAGATTTTGGAGAGTTTTTCAGAAAGCCTTTGGGACTAAGTTGAACCTTAGCACGGCCTATCATCCCCAAACGGATGGTCAGTCAGAGCGGACCATTCAGACCCTTGAGGACATGCTTAGAGCGTGTGTCTTGGATGAATGAGGGAGTTGGGATAGATTCCTACCTCTCATTGAGTTTGCGGATAACAATAGTTATCACGCTAGTATAGGCATGACACCTTATGAGGCCCTATATAGGAGAAGGTGTAGGTCTCCTTTGTGTTGGTGTGAGGTAGGTGAGAAAACATTGATAGGACCTGAATTGGTCCAGGAAACCTCTGAGGGAATCAAAATGATTAGGGAGAGGATGCGCACGGTGCAAAGTAGACAAAAGAGCTATGCCGACAAAAGGAGAAAGCCTCTAGAATTCTAGGAAAGTGAGCATGTATTTTTTAGAGTCACTCCTAAGACGGAGGTACGGAGGTCGATGAAAGTCTGCAAGCTAAACCCTCGTTTCATGGGACCTTTCCAAATCCTTAAAAGAGTCGGGCCTGTTGCTTATCAATTGGCTCTTCCGCCACAGTTGGCAAACCTTCATGATGTTTTCCATGTGTCGCAACTCAGAAAATATATGCCTGATGAATCTCACGTGATAGCTCCCGAGTCTGTACAATTGAAGGATAATTTGATCTATAAGCCAAAGCCTAGTCAAATCTTGGACAAGAGCACTAAGACTCTGAGGAACAAGGCAATTCCATGGGTGAAAGTGTTATGGGATGGATTGACTCCTGAGGAAGCCACTTGGGAGATGGAGAAGAACATTGTGCGTCAATACCCAGATCTTATTATCTAAGGTATGGAAACCTTTATGTTTGAATATGTCATATGTTAAAATAAGTACATGAGTATGAGATGAATTTCAGGGACGAAATTCTTTAAGGAGGAGAGAAAATGTAACATCCTAAAACTCCAATATAATTAATTTGATAGTACAATAATTTAATGTAATTGTTTAATAACTATAAAGAAATGTTAAATTGGATAAAACAAAAACAAGTGAGGGTCCATGCATAAATATTGGAATAGAGGGGCAATATTTGGCTTTAGCCAAATATTTGGTACTGCACGTGTAGAAAGAATTCAATTGAAATCTTATAAGAATTATGGGTCATGCATGTTTAGTTGATTTGGTAGGGTGGAAAAACAAGGACGTACGGAGAGGCAATTTCGTTTTAAATAAAATAAAATAAAATATTAGACTTTGGAAATTGGAAAGGAGGAATTTACGTGCTTTTACTTTTGAGCCTTGGCAAATAAAAATAGGGCCCGTGTGTGAGTATAATTTGAAAGAATAGGGGACTCTATTTAAATAGGTATGCATAACCCTGTTCAAGGAAAATATAGAAGCCCAGCGCCGCACCACATCTTTTGTGTGTTAAGAAAATATACAAGAGAGAGAAGTTATTGTGGAGAATTGTTGGCCTTGTAGTGTGCAGTCTCGAGCAACATAGATCAAAGAAAGTCAGTAAAGAGAAGAAAGATTACTGGAACCACTTGCAATTTTCATAGATATTCTTTTTAGAGCTTTTGAAGGTCTTCGAGAGGTGAGTAATATTACTTTTTACGAACCCTCTCCATGGTATAATTGTTTGTATGTGTGCGTAAGGATATATCTTATAGTCTTTTTTGGAATTAGATTTGAATAGGTGAATGTTGTCATTAACTTAAACTTTAAAATTGGGGGATTTCAATTAAAACATAAATTTGTTAAATTGAGTATTTACTCTTGTTATTAATGGCATGAAATACATTATTGGTATTTGTATTAGTTAAATAATGTGTTTGTTGACGTATGTTATGCCTTGATGTTCATGACTCCTTAGTTGTAAGATCACTTGATGACATGATATGAGTTTATTTGGTATGCATGATAAGATTAAATATTTAATTTATGGTAAATGAGTTGTTACATGTATGAGACACGAAATTTGTGCCTTATGATATGTTGTTTGATGTTTGCCCCAATACCGCCTATGATAGGGGTATCGAAGAGTAATACCACCTTAACGGGGTATCGAAAGTAACATCGCCATGTAATTGGGATATCGAAAATGAGCAATACCACATAGAAAGGGTATCGAAAGTAACACCGCCATAGGTTGGGGTGTCGAAAAAGGAGAAATACCACCATGTGCACATGGGAGGTATCGAAATGGAAATGTCCCCGACAGGAGGGTGACATCGAAACACTCGTCGTGAGTAGGGGTGGGCAATGGGACGCCATTGTCATGTGATGTGTGAATTTATGGCATGCCGACAAGAGACCTATTTAATTATGAGGTCTTTGGGCTACTTTGATTAATCTAGAATTTATTTGGTATATGGAATGTGATGTATTGAGATGAGTTGTTATGCTATATGCTCTCGAGTTGTTGAGATTATTGTTGTTAATAAAAAGTATTTTCCTTTGTATATATTATTTTGGAAAATTAGCGGATGCCATGGACAGTTTTTCCGATTACCGCGCCGACTGAGAATAATATTATTTTCGAAAATATTTTATAAACTGTATTGTTGTTCACTGGGATTTTATATCTCATTATAAGTTTTGTTTTCAGAGTCCGAGGACATCGCTGTTGACCCAGAGATCTGAAGAGTTGTCCTTTTGATTAGCTAGTGGGTAAGTAATGTAGTATGACTGAGAGTACTATGTGAACGACGTTCTTGATCTTACGTATTATTTTTCTCGGATTTTAATTAGACGCCCTGTTTTGTGGCTTTTCTTTTCATTTGGTTTTATCCAGATGTATGGATTATTATTATATTTATTACTTTGATACATTATTATTATTATTTTATTTAATATGAGACATTTTCCAGACTTATATAATTGAGAAAAAATTTTTGACCAGCATATTTTAATTAAATGTTTTGAAGGATTTTTCTCGAAATTAATTTGGGTTACTAATGTAACGATGGGTGTTACATTCAACAACTTTATGTTGGCACCAAGACTTGTTAGGAATGAGGTAGATGCTGATAATGCAGGGTATCCTTATATGCTTTCCGTATTTAACCTTCCTGGCCGTCATGCTGGCAAGGAGCTTACTTACTGGTTAAATGATGAGGAGTATGCATCAACCCATGTTCATGTCTTGATAAATTGCACAAAGGTGAAACCATACCATGAGTAAGTTTTAACGACCTATTTTTTAAATAATGTATCACATGTTGTTATAATTTCTCCTTTAACACATATTACACATTTTATTTATCAGTGTGTTCCTTCAAATTAATCAATTAAGTGAGCAAGATGCTTCTGCTCGTACACATGCAGCTTTTCCTGAATGGTTCAAGCAACAAGTAAGTGTCATATAACTTAGCCAACAATATATTAAGCTTAATTTTGCCTCTTGAAAAAAGTAATTATTTAATATGACTTACCTATTCATAGTTGTATCAGCAACCATTAAGGGTGACTAATCAACAATTGAGAGATTTAGCGTACGAGCCCTATAGCTGTGTTAGATCATGGCATACATACTTTGTTAATGGGTACAAATTCTACACAGATAATTGGAACGTGGGCAAAAAGACAATTAATAGCGGGGTTGTCGTACAGGGTGAAGGTAATGGTGATTTTTATGGGGGTCATAAAACACATATACGAGTTACAATCCAATACTACTACTTATCCTAAAAAAGTAGTATTATTTTATTATAATTGGTTTGATCCACCGAGGACGGGCATAAAGGTGGATCCCAAGTATAGAACTGTGGACATTCGCATGGATAGAAGATATCAACAGTTTGATTCATTTATAATTGCTTAAAATGCAAAACAAGTTTATTATGTCCCTTATCCAGCAATGTGGACAGACAAATGATGTTGGTGTGTTGCTGTCACTACCAAGCCTAAGGGTCGCATAGAAATCGATGATGCAGAGGATGAGATGCCCTTCCAGGCGGATGAATCTCACATGTCAATAAAGTAATTGAGGTCGAGCGTATTACTGGCATGTTGGGATCTGCAAAAGAAGGGGAAGAAGTGGTCATTGGTAATCAGTCATCGATGCATGCATCATCAGAGGAAGAAATCCAAAGTGATGGCTCAATGCAAGAAGAAGAAGAGTTGGACTTACAAACAGATGATGATACCGAGTCTGAATAGGAAGTTTACAATTAAGTTATTTTTATTGTATTTTAAATACTTTCTTATATAATTAAATGTAAGACTTGTCAAATATTGTTGTATTTTAAATATTTTCTTAGATTAGACTGTTAAATGTCGATTACTTATTATTTTTACATTGATTTGTAATTGTGCTGTAAAAATAGATATGTCAGCATCAGGAGGACAGTCGCCCCGTCCCCCCACCTCCTAGCGGCGATAAGTGGAAGGGGAAGGCTAAGCGGGGACGATACACCGTCAAGTCCCATGTGCTTGCTCGCATTCCTGGAGGTCCCTCATCACCCACCGTACCCACCCCCATCCCTACCACACCTTCCCTATCGCCACCTACAGGAGCCTCCCCCACCCATTCTACACCATCCCCCACCCATTCTATACCCTCACCGATCCATACTACATCATCCCCTACCCATACTACATTATCCCCGACCTACACTACCTCATCCTCCACCCATGTCCAGACCTCCACTCGCTTTGCACCACAACACGCACTAGCAGGCTACTCGCTGCCCCCTACTGGACCCACACGACACCCACACCCAGCACCACCACCGTCATTGACTGCGCCGGCCACACAGCCAGTATGATTATCATTTATGCCGACTCTTGGGATGATGCCACAATCGGACACGACCATTCCATCCTCATCATCCGCGGCAACATACGGTCACGACACGACCATTCCATCATCATCGTCTGTGCAACAGGCGGAGGACTTGTCTGAGTGGGCCAGGGTTCCCGCACCTGAGGAGCGACCATGGATCCGTCCTGTTTCTGGATCATAAGTTTAATTTAATTTAATATTGTTTAAAAATAGTTACTATTTAATAAGTATATATTTGTTGGTCTGCATATTGTTGAATTAATAAAATTATGAATTTTTCAGCTTCATCCCATCGAAAATGGGATCGAAGCACGTTACCTACGCCATCAAGGCGCAATATCGTCGCTTCTGGCCATCATGGGGGGTGATCCCCGGGGATGATCAGGATTGTATCTTCAAACGATTTTGGGTAAGTTGTTGTTTATTAATTCATGTAATTTTCCCTTTATTTTTCACGCATTTTATATTTTTTTGTATAATGTTATTAATATTTTTTCTTTGTTAACAGGAGCTTGTGCACTGGTTACCGGAGCATACCTCAAAGATACGTGCTATCTTTGACGACCGAGCAGTTGCTCGACTGAGGGGCATGCTTCGGGAGCATAGGGAGAGCCGAATACGTCAGGATTACATCGGGCCCAACATCTGGGCCCAACTGTGTGCGTACTGGGACACTCCAGCTTACAAGCTGAAGTGTGAAAAGGCGAAGAGATATCGGGCTTTCGAGAAGGGTGGGAGCATGCACACTGGTGGTTCTATTAGCCACATGCAGCATGCCATTTACATGGTATGCATATATAAATAACTTTATTTATAAACTGTATATTTTTATTAAAAATTTATTTTATAACTAATTGATTTTATTGGTGTGTCGGTTGCAGAGAGGATAGCTAGCTCGGTCAGTGAATGTCCCTACGGTCTTTGAGCATACACATATTCGTTCGGACACCGACGAGTTTGTTGATGAGAGGTCGAGGCACACAGTGGTGAGCTAAAGTATCTTTTTTATATTTAAACTACAGGTAATTATTATTATTATTATTATTATTATTATTATTATTATTATTATTATTATTATTATTATTATTATAGTTTAATAAATATTGATTGTAATGTATTAATCGCAGGCGGAGTACAATGTCAGGTTTAGTCAGGTAGCATCTGAGGCTGTCTCCTTCTCTGGTGCCTTAGATCCTTCTCAGCTGGACCCTGCCGAGGTTGAGCGACTACAAACCCAGGCCTAGTTGGATGTGGCGGGCGGGAAGAACAAGGGGCAGATTTACGGTATTGCGATCCTAGCTAGGTCGATCCATCTGGGGTCGACGCCGAGCTTGACCATTAGGAAGCCTACATCCTCCGGCTCACAAGACACGAATGAGGTGTAGCGGCTGAGGCAGGAGGTGCAGCAGCAAAGGGAGATGATTGAGCGCATCATGCAACAGATGGAGACATTTAATACGGTCATGACCGCTGTGCTCGATTTCCTCCCACTAGACAGGCGCAACACTCTGCAGGGGGTCCAACATGCCACCCAGCCCCTGCCCCAGCCCACCATTACTTCTACCGATCCACCACCGCAGGCGCATGATGCCGGTCAGTCGACTGAGCTGCAGCTTGACGGTCATCTGACGCCGACAGACTCCCCCCGACAGGACGACGATGACGGATATTATGGTGATGGGTATTAAGATAGTTATAGGTGTAATAGAGTTTTGTAGATATACGGATATTTTATTTATGGATTATTGGTTGAGTTTGTTTTTATTTTAAATTAACTTTAATTTAATTACTGTTTAAATTTTATTTGTAATTTCAATTTTGTTTTTTAAATAATAATATAATAATATTTAATTAAAATAAAATATAATAATAATTAAATTATAATTAATTAAAATAAAATATAATAATTAATATTCAAAATATAAATTTTAATAAAAATAAGTAAAAATTAATTATTAATATAAAAAAATAAAAAAAATCAATTTAAAAAAATTAAAAAAAAAATCCTTGTTTCCGACGGACATTTCCATCGGTAATTGGTGGTTAGATTTTGACGGAAAGTTCCGTCGGTAACTTCCACAGACAGTTACCGACGGAATTTCCGTCGGTAATTAGGGGCTCCGTGTGACAAGGTTTCTGACGGACAAAGCCGTCGGAAATTTCCGACAGACGACCCAGATCTGTCGGAAATTCGGCCGGTAATGTTGTTTTCCGACGGGTTTACTTCATTTCCGACGAGTTTTGTCCATCGGAAATTCCTCTTTTTTTTTGTAGTGAGGGACTTGTCTTCTGTTCCCCCTGAGCAGGTGATTCCTCTTTGCTAGGTGCAGACTCAATTTGTCTGGTCTTATAAAATGTCTTCACAAGCCTTCTCTTCTTGCTTGGCTGAGCTGACTCAGCTTCCGAGGCTTCAACTTCCTTTGTCTTCCTCTTGGGAGACGGCTTTTTCAGCTTGAACCTCAAGGGCTAAACCGTCTCACCAATTTTAGCAGAAACAGAGGGTTTGTCCAAAGCAGGCCTCTGGTCCTATCTGGCCACTTTTCCAGCAGGTTTCCAGATCTTTTTAGAGATAGTGATATCTGATTCATCAGTGGAGACCACCGGCTCCTTCATTTTCTGCTCAGCAACAGACTTCTTCTTTTTCTTCTTCTTGTATTCCTCTTCATCCTCTAGAGGGATACCTTCTATGTCCATCATAGACATATTCTTCCTGTTTATGGGAAGAGATATATTGACAAACTCATCATCACCAAGAACAAAAAAGTTTGTTTCTGAAGAGTCTTGTCAGTAGCATTCCATAGGGGAAGTCAACATGTTAGACCTCTTGATCAGAGACTCCAGATAGATGAAGATCAACTGGTTGATGTCCACCTTGATCTTGTGAATCAAGTGGTACAGAGCAAACCTATCCATATTGGTCACACTGTCCCTCGAGACTTTCCTAGGCATCACACACTCTAGCAGTAGCTTGTGCATGAACCTGCACTTCACAACCATGCTCACAGGCTTCAGGTTGTCTGGGTTGGGGACACCATACAGTGCAATGTTCACATTGTCTATTACAACTTGATCTTCCCATTCAGGTCTGTAACCTGCTCCTATCCTTGGACATCTGGTAATAAGTTCTAAAGAATTTATAGGAATGAAGATCGTAGTGTCCAGAACTCGAGCGCGAAAGGATTTTGTTCCATTAGGAGCGCTTGTAAGAACAACAACACTTGTCCAGAAGTCTCTGACAAGCTTTGGATGAGCCAACTCCTTTAAGTCAAAGAAGTAGGTCCATTTGGAGTATTCCAACTCCTCTGTGACATCCATGCCCCACTTCTTCATCTGTTGAAGATCTACAATCTTCCCAGCTAAGATTTTCTCAACATCAGATATTTTAATGTTGTATTTCTCAGCAATTTCCTTATATGAGAGGTTCCTTGAGGGTGCCATTGAAGAGAGAAGATGTTTTTTAGGATTTGGAAAGCTTAGAAGGGTTTGATAGAGAGAGACGAACACGAAGAGATTTAGGGATTTGAGAGCGTAAAGGTTCCACCTTTCCGACTCTTTGTAACATCCTAAAATTCTAATATAAATAATTTGATTTAAAAAAAAGATTAAGTTATTAAAATTGTAGTGGAAATAAAATATAATTAAGAGGTTTAGTGTAAAGGATTTGTTAGTATCAAATTTATTAGAGTTGGTTAGGAATTACAAAAGGAATAATAAATTAAAATATATATATATGTATGAATGTAAACATAAGTGCAAACTTTTCACGTAGGGGCCTAGGGGGTAGCTCATGGCCTAGTTGTTTTATAATAAAAAAATAATAATGAAGAAACAAAACAAAGAAAAGAAAAATAAAGAAAAAAAAATTATAAAACCTAGAAAGTCTATCAGTTACGCTGTCTAATGCCCTATATATAAATATTCTTAGTCACTGCACAACAAGGGGAATAACACTGCAGGGAACATTACGCGCAGAGAGGGATAGGTTCTTAGACAGTTCTTTTCTTTGGCGGTGCAATCGTAACATTGAAGGGAAGACGATTTTTTTAGAGAAGCATTAGTTTTATCATACAAAATTTTTAGAGCACTTTGGAGGTCTTCGAGAGGTGAGTAACAATACTTTTTTATGAACCCTTTCCATGATACATATGATTATTTTTGTTGATAAGGGATTGCCATGTGGTTTTGGGAGTCTTTAATTAACTTGATGCATATTGTTAGTAACCTAAATTCTAAAATTGGAGTTTTGTTTAAAAGGGGAATTAATTGATTAATTGATGTTGTAATGTGCTTATTCATGTATGATATGCTGTGATATTCATGATTGTTTGTTATTGGTGGAAGTTTATATGTTTAAAATTGAGGGAAATAGTTTGTTGCATGCATTAGACATGACATATTTGAGCTCTAATATGTTGTATGATGTTTGTTGCAATACCACCTATGATAGGGGTATCAAAAAGTAATACCACCGTAATGGGGTATCGAAAGTAACATGGCGCCCATATAATTGGGATGTCGAAAAAGAGCAATACCGCTTAAAAAGGGGTATCGAAAGTAACACCGTCACACGTTGGGGTGTCGAAAAGGGAGAAATACCGCCATGTGCACATGGGAGGTATCGAAATAGAAATGTCCCCGACAGGAGGGTGACATCGAAACATTCCTCATGAGTAGGGGTGGGCAATGGGACGCCATTGTCGTGTGATGTGTGAGATTTATGGCATGCCGGCAAGAGACCAATTAAGTTATGAGGCCTTCGAGCCACTTGGATTAATTTAGAATTTACTTGGTATGTGGAATGTGATACATTGAGACGAGTTGATCTTATGCTATATGCATTTGACTTGATGAAAATTTTGTTGTTATTAGAAGTATTCTTTTATATATTATTTTGGAAAATTAGCGGATACCATGGACAGTTTTTCCGGTTACCGCACCGGCTGAGAACAACACTATTTTCGAAACATTTTATAATTGTATTGTTGTGCAATGGAATTTTATATCTCATTATAAGTGTTGTTTTCAGATCCCGAGGACATCGTTGTTGAGGATCCAGAGATCTGAAGAGTTATCTTTGATTAGCTAGTTGGTTAGTAATGTAGTATGGTTTAGAGTATTATGCGGACGATGGTCTTTGTTTTACGTACTATTTTTCTCAGATTGTAATTAGACGCTCGGTTTTGAGGCTTTTAGTTTTTATTTAAATGATTGGATTTAATAATATTTTTCAATACTTTGTAAATACTGTTATTTTATTTAATACGAGGTATTTTCATACATAGTTATTTGAGAAAATTTTTATGACTTGTGTATTTTAATTAAATGTTTTGAAGGATTTTTATTGAAATTAATTTGGGTTACTTATGTAACGAAGGGCGTTACATTTATGGTATCAGAGCAGTTCGATTCTAAATGGGACTGTGGTAGTGGGGCTTTTTATAAAACAAAACAAGCGCATAAGATGCTTGTTAGAGTTATAAAAAATGCATGTTATTATTTGGGATATTGGACATGATCAACCCAATATTTCATAGGTAGTGAGCAGATTTATAGGACTAATAGGCGAGGGACGAACATTGCACCTGCAACAGTTTTGGATTGTATGATCAGAGCTACATAAGGGCAGACGGAGACTCCGTCAAGGGGAATGGAGGCCAATCACTGATGGAACGGTGGCTACCTAGGGCCCTTAGCACGTGGGACTTTTCGAATTCAAGAAGAATGATCCGCTATTATTCCGAGGCAGCTTAGAATCCGAAGGAGAGTTGATTTCTTTAACTCGTATAGGGGAAGAAGTTACTATATTGTTTGATTCAGGAGCAACACTTTCTTTGATATATCCTTCATGTGTGAAATTTGAGTTGCTTATCTTTCGTTTGTCCTTTGAGTCATATGTTTCTACTCCTATGGGGATAATCTTATTGCTTCTAGTGCTTGTTTAAATCGTCTTCCTATGCATCGAGATGTTCCTTATGCCACCGATCTTATTTGTTATCCATGTCTGGGTTGGATGCTATTATTGGTAAAGATTGATTGTCATCTAGACTTATTGTCATAAAGCACTCTGATAGAACTTTTTTTTGCACAACCAACATCGATTGATCCTTTGGTATCGACCCATATTGCATTTGTTGTTTCCTGTAATAAATTCTTAGTTGAGAGAGCTCAAGGATCGATACATACTCTTGTTTTTTTTGGTAAGGTAGAGATTTATGGTGATGTGGCAGTAATACCTGGAGTGTGAGAGTAAAAATAAAATTTGCTTACCCTTCCTTGGTACGTTTAATTTTGGATTTTTATATGCAGATTAGTCTATTATAAAATAAAAAAATTGGAATTTAGGGTACTTGATTCTTTGTATAAGATTTTTGAATGTTGATGAGGAATTGATTTTAATAAATTTATTTTCCTTGAATCTATAAAGAATTACTACTAATGATAGTTTTGTATGTGCGTTCATGCTGTCTGTTCCCGTTTACACTATTCTCATCATCTATACTTCTGCCAACACTGTCATAACCCATTTCCATATCTAATTGAAATGTCCTATTAATTTTTTTTAATTCCTCCTGTGCATGAAGATCACTTCCATCGCGTCGAGGTCAATTTATTGAATTGTAATTATATTTCTAACTTCCTCTTACTCATGGATTTAATTGTGGCATGAATTCTATTTTTTGTTAGTTTGAATCAAATCATATATATTTAATATTTAAATTAAATTATGGTTCACTTTGAAAATTCAAAAAAATATGTTTGATTTTATATTAAGTTTTGAGTGCTTTTAGTGGGAAAAGATAATGGGAGTATGAGGTTATATGTGGGCAATATGCAATTGAACAAAGTAACTATTATGGATAGGTATCTTTTACCTAGAATAGATGAGCTTAGATCAATGGAGTTGAGTAGTGGTTGATTCTAGTAAAGTAGATGCAGGGATAGGGTGAGAGAATCCTAAGACAATGACAAGTGTGAAAAGTTTCCTAGAATTGGAGAAGTATTATAGGAAGTTATAAACGAGTTCTCTAGACTAGCCTTATCTCTCAGCTAGCTGATTAGGAAAGGAAAATCTCTTGTATGGGATGTAACTTGAAGTTTTTTATGATCAGTAGAACCTTAAACAGTTGTTAAGAGATAGAGACAGAGACAGAGACGAAGAGTTAAATATAAGGCAAAGAAGGTGGATGAATTTTCGTAGGAACTATGATTTTGAGTTGAAGTATAGTCCGGGAAAGGTAAATGTAGCGGTCGATACTCGGAGTAGGAAATTTCCGCATAAGTCTAACTTGAAGTTGCAAGAGATGAACCTAATAGAAGAGTCTAGAGACATGAATTTGGATATATTTTTAAGGCTTTAAACTTGAAATTGAATAGGTTGAAAATTTGTAGTGACCTTAGAAAATAGATTAAGCGAGTGTAGTTTTTAAACTAGGATTTGAAATCTCTTTTGGATCAAGAGAATTATGTGTTATATAATAATGGTGTAGTGTTGTTTAAGAATAGGATCATTGTCCCTAAGGAGGGGAGCCTTAGAAAGAAAAAAAAATGTTAGAAGAGACGCATAAAAGAACATTAACCATGTGTTTAGGAATAACCAAGAAGCATCAAGATTTAAAGAAGTATTAGTGGACGGGAATAAAAGTGGAAGTGTCTTAAAGAATTTTATATATATGTTCAAATTTTATTATAATGTTGTAATTTTGTTATATAATTTTTTAGAGAATCACTTTCCTTGAAATTTCAAATTGCTTCTCAAGTGACAAAGTATTAATCGCGATTGATATTCCCCTATGATTTGTTTTCCATATAGATTAATGGCATGTCTAATCCTAACGAACTTATATTTCTTATCAAAAAGGGAAAAAATGTTATTTCTTGTTTGTATGTGCCTACTCAAAGATCGAGATTGAATTGGTTTCTTATACTACTGTGGTGTTAATTTTTACAGTTGTTTTTGCATAATCCCTGCACAGTTTAATTGTAATTTTGTTAAACCTCATTCTCCATTTTGTTATCACATATTTTTTTTAGTAAGATCTTCTTATCAACATAAAGTGAAACTATTTCTTCCTCTTTTGAAATTATCATTTTGGAATAGCTAAAAATTAGTATGTGAACGTGCTACTGCTTCACATTTCTTTATTTATAAAATTTATAAAATTCCTCAATTCTATGTAGAATATAAGAAATTTGGTATAGAGTCCGTAAGAGATATTATATCTATGTATGGATGATATAATCATCAATTTCTTTGATGGATTGTTTGTTAAATTTAATTTGTGAAAACGCTTATAAAGATGAAATTCAAGTGAAGGTGTTCTAATTATAGGCGGATGGATAGAAACAAATGCTTAAGTGCACGATTTTATTATATAAATGTTATTATTGACTTCATTTTAAAATTAAATTTTTTTTCTTAAAAAAAATAAAATATTTTTTTAAAGTTAAGGGGCCATGAATTGTACATTTGTTATCTGGTGGAATATTTAATGACTATATATATATATATATATATATATTAATGATGTGATTAGGAATGTAGGTCCCCTTTTATGATAGTGCGAAGTAGGTGAGAAGACATTGTTAAGATCATATTTAATCAAAGAGATCGCAATTAGGATTAATAATTGAGGGAAAGATGCGCATTGCGCAGAATAGATAAAAAATGTTATGCCGACAAGAAAAGAAAGCATTTAGAATTTTAGGAAGAGGAACATGTAATCTTGAGAGTCACTCTTAAGTTTGGGATGAGGAGGTCAATGTCATTCAAAAAGCTAATTCTTTGTTTCATGGGTCCCTTTTAAATCCTAAAGAGAGTCGGGCATATGACATTATTATACGAATAGTTTCAATACCTTCCTATTGGTTATAGCCTTGAGCTACTAACCTTGCCTTATTTATGAAAATCTAAAAACCCATCTTGTTCCAATGACAGATTTGTTTTTGGGCTTGGAGACAAGTGTCCAGACATCATTTCTGGTGAACTGGTTGAGTTCTTCTTGCATAGCAAGAATCCAGCTTTCATCCTCAAGAGCTTCTTCAATGCGTTTTGGTTCCATTTCTGACATAAATGTCATATTGCTTGATTCTCTTAGAGTAGATTTGGTTCTTACTCCTTCCGAGGGATTTCCAATAATAAGATCCTTAGGGTGATGAGTTTTGAACTTTCAGTCTGTCTTGAAATCATCATGAAGATCTTGACTTGTATGTTGACTTGTCTGCTGACTTGTTTGCTCCACTTGTCTATCTAGCTCATTAACAGGTTCTGTCTTGGTTAGATAGGGTTGTTGACTTTTTGGCTTGTTTATGTCAAGATCTGCAAGATCATCTTCTAGATCTGATAGTTCCATATCAGTCTTTAAACCATCATTGAACTTAACATGAACAGATTCTTCAATAACATAAGTTCTGGAATTATAAATTCTAAAGGCTTTAAACATTTCAGAATAGCCTACAAAGATACCTTTATCCACTTTGGAATCAAACTTTCCAAGTTAATCCTTAGTGTTCATAATGAAACATTCACATTCGAATGCATGAAAGTAAGATATGTAGGGACTTTTACCTTTCCACAATTCATAAGGTGTCTTCTTTAGAAAATGCCTTATAAGTATTATGTTTTGTACATAACATGCAGTGTTTAATGCTTCTACCCATAAGTACTTAGGGAGATTATTCTCATTGAGTATTGATCTAGCCATCTCTTGCAGAGATCTCTTCTTTTTCTCAACTACTCCATTTTTCTGTGGAGTTCTAGATGCAAAGAAATTGTGAGAGATCCCATTCTCCTCACAGAACAGTCTAAATTGCTCATTTTCAAATTCTCCCCCATGATGACTTCTAAGGGTAGAAATACAGAAACATTGCTGATTTTGTACCTTCTTACATAATACAGAGAAAACCTTAAAAGACTCATCCTTGTGGGTTAAGAAGAGTACCCATGTAAATCTAGAATAGTCATAAACTATGACAAATCCATATTTTCTTCCAGTCAAGCTAGCAACACTAACTGGCCCAAACAGATCCATGTGTAATAACTGAAGAGGTCTAGAGGTTGATACTTGGTACTTAGATTTGAAACTTGATTTTACTTGTTTACCTCTCTGACATGCATCACACAAGACATCTTTCTTAAAATTAATATCAGGCAATCCTCTCATAAGGTTGTCCTTTTTCAATTTCGAAATTAGTTTCATACTAGCATGTCCTAGTTTCTTATGCCATAACCATCTTTCATCCTCTTTAGACATTAGACTGGTTACATTTTGATCTGAGAGATCAGTCAGTTCAATCTTATACAAATTTTTTTGCCTTCCAGCTGAAAAGAGGGTTTTGCCACAAATGTCTTTAACTGTGCATAATTCCTTGGTAAAGAAGACATCAAATCCACTATCACATAATTGACTTATGCTAAGCAAATTGTGTCTTAATCCTTCAACCATAAGAACATTAGATATAGAGGGAAGAGGGGGTTTACCGCCAATAGTACCAATGCCTATAACCTTCCCTTTCTGATTGCCTCCAAAGTCAACATGTCCTCCTTTCTTAAGTTGGATGTCTAGGAACATACACCTTTCTCCTGTCATATGTCGCGAGCAACCACTGTCCAGGTACCAGCAGTGGTGTTTTCTTTGTCCTATTAAGGACATCTGCAACAAGAATTATTTGGTCTTTAGGTACCCATAATTTTTTGGGTCCTTTTCTGTTAGTTCCAGGAGTCTGTGAAGACTTCATTCTCTTCTTATGGATACACTTCGACATAACATGTCCAGTTTTTCCACAAAAGTTACAGACAGGTATGGATTTAATGAATGTTGACTTAACAGACACTTTAGAGGTTTTACTTGATACTTTATGATGTGTCTGATGGACATATCCAACACCTTCTTTGTTAAGGGAGTGTCTCTGACAGCCAAGCAGCTTAGTCAGATTGTCTCTTCCATTAACAAATTTGGCAAGATCAGAAGTGAGCTCTTCCACTTTATGTTGAAGTTTTTCAACTTCTTCAGATTGTGATGTTTCACTTGAGATCTCAGCTTCATCAGACTTTTCAGTCTTCAGCTCACTGTTTTCTTTGGCCAGCTTCTCACACTCTTGAGATTTCTGCTTATGCTCACTAAGGAGCTTTACATACTCTCTCTTGAGAGATTTGAAGGCCTTAGATAAGCAGTTGGATTCCTTCAGCAACTCCTCATAGGCATCAAGTAATTCCTCATAGTCAGGATGTACCTCATCATATGTATCTGATTCAGTGTTGGCCATCCGACAGAGATTAGCTTCTTCCTCTGTCTCTTCATCATCAGAAGATGTTGACTCCAGATCCTCCCAAGTAGCCATCATACCTTTCTTCTTCTTTTTGAAGAACTTCTTAAAAGGGGCTTTCTTAAGTTGAGGACACTCAGCTTGGATGTGACAAGGCTTCTTGCACTCATAGAAGACAATTGAACTCTTGTATGTTGAAGTGGATTCTTTGAAGTTCTTATCCTTGTTGAACCTTCTAAATGGCTTATCCATTCTGAAATTCTTTTTCTGCAGGAGAAGCTTTATCTTTCTGGTTATGAGAGATAACTCTTCTTCACTTTTAGAATCCTCGGGTTCAGACAGGTCAGTATCACTGGATGACTCGTCTGCCTTCAGAGCTTTTGAAGCCTTTGATGACTTTTGATAAGCTTTCAGAGCAATTAACTTGCCCTTCTTTGTTACAATTTCATCATCGAGTTCCTGCTCATGAACAATGAGTGTACCAAGAAGTTCATCCATAGTCAAGGTAGTGAGACCCTTGGCTTAAGAGATAGCAGTGACCAAAGGTCTCCACTGCTTAGGAAGACTTCTTAGTATCTTTCCAACCTTCTCAGCATTAGTATAAATTTTGCCAAGTGACTTCAGGCCATTGATGATAGTTTGGAATCTTCCTATCATCTAAGTAACATATTCTCCTTCCTCCATGAGAAACAGTTCATACTCTCTGACAAGTGTGGCAGTATTTGATTCCTTAACTTTGATTGTTCCTTCAGGTGTGACAGCTAAAGTATCCCATATTTCTTTTGCAAAATCACAGGCACAAACTTTTTCAAATTCTTCAAAACTAAGAGCACAAATGATGTTGTATCCGGCTTTGTGATTTAGCTCCCATTTTGTCTTTTCTGCAGGGGTCCACTGGGCTTTTGGCTTGTCAGTGTTATCATCATTTTTAGGAAGGAATGGACCATCAGTGATGACATCCCAGAGATCAGAGTTTGTTGATAGGATGAACCATTGAAATCTATCTTGCCAATAGTTGTAATTTTCTCCATTGAAGAATTGAGGTCTGGTTAGGGAAGCTCCTTCAGCCTGATGGTTCCCACTTGAACTAGCTCCAGCAGTCATGTCTATTCTTCAGGACCTTTACCTCTACACTGTTAGATGCTCAACCTAGAGGCTGAGCTTTTATACCAACTGAAATAGACAACTATAAACATGAGAAGGGGGGTTGGATTGTGTTTATCTAAAATTAAAACAAAGTTAAAAACTTTTCACACCCAGAAGCTAGGTTCAGACAAGTGTGAAAAACATTGCACAGATAAGTGACCTGTCTGGTATAATTTTAACTTGAAAGCACAGAAGCACACAACTTAAAAACAAGTTTGATATTCACACTTTAACCCCTTTAGTTAGACATTAGATAATATAATCAAAGCAACTAAAGAGTTTAAGGGAAGAGAGATAAACACAACTATTTATCCTTGTTCACCCTTTAACACTAGGGCTACGTCTAGTCCTTGGCAGCACCAAGTTTTCTCCACTATAACAGATCAGGTTACATACAAGTATTATTTGCACACCCTGCCTCTTCAGGCTCCAAGACAAGTATTCTTTGCTCACCTAGCCTCTTCAGACTCAGAAGAGGGAATTAAATGTAAGCTTAGAAAGAATGTGTAATAAATTCAAATGATTGAAGAAAACAAATTGAAAGAATGAAGAAATGAATGTGCAGAGTAATGGCTCTTTAATGCTGTGTGTTCTCTATATTCATCTTCAATGACTTCTGTATTTATAACCTTCAAGCATTTAAGATCCGTTAGAGACATTTCTTCAAATGTTGGCTTCAAGCAGAACTCCATTAAATGCAATAGAGTCTTTCTAGGCAGTCATTAATGCAATAGGAAAATTGGTTGTACTTGATAATTCACTGTCTTGTCATGTTTTATCTATTATTTTAGAATGGATTTCATCAATTAAATTTTGTTGAATGCTTGATTTAGCCCAAATTATACTTTGTTTTCCTATTTTAGTTATTTTGAATCAATGTGTGCATTTAATTTATTTTAATTAGAAGTTAATTCATTTTCTCAAGATTTTCTTATTTTTATTTTTAGGGAAGGACAAAGAAGAATGATTGAAATTAAATAGAAGATTGCCAAGTAAATTGCAAGGGCCCACATGATGGATTTGAATCCAAATCAATTTGGATTATTATGATTAAAAGATAATTAAATTGGCATTGAGATAAAGATTGGATCCAAATCAAATTGAATTTGGATAATAATTGCCTATCACAACAACAAAGGATATGATAAGATTTGGTAATTAATTTGGAGATATTGATTTGGCAATTAAATATGAAGATTAAAATGCTCAGGACCAATTATGTTGGAGTTTGCATGAAGGCGGAGCTTGAAATACAAGAAAAATGAGCCAAACAGAGCCCATCACGGCCTGGCCGTGATAGGCATCACGGCCATGATCGAGCAAGGCTGAAAAGAAAATAACGACAAAGTCTGAACCTGTCACGGTCAGGCCGTGATGGCCATCACGGCCGTGACAGGCCATCAGTGCCAAGTTTTCCAAGACAGAATCTGTCACGACCTGGCCATGACAGCCATCACGGCCGTGACGTGTAATATCTGGAATTTTAAAACCTAATTTGATCTGATTTTGTAATTGCTTGGGATTCAAGTTACCCTACTCTATAAACAGAGCAATTAGGCTCAAAAATAGGATTCTTGGGGGGCTGCTACGTTAGGTAAAAATTAGGATTTCTCTTCTTCTCTAATTTCTTCTTTTCTCTTAGGACTTGTATGTTTTTGTTATTCAAGGTTGTCATGACCATGGCAATTCTTGAGTAGTCTTTTTGTTTCTAGGGATTGGGGCTATGCCCAAGACTTGTTTTATGTTATGAATTGATGTTTTCCCTTTGTTAATTCCAATTTGCTTTCGATTTGATTCCTATTGCACCACAAGAATAAGGCTAATTAGCGACGGAATTTTTGCCATGGCCTCAAATCCGTCACTAATTTTATGTTTTCCGACGGCTTAAGCCGTCGCAAATGGTAGAAGAGATTACTGACGGCAGTTCCGTCGTAAATTTGTCAGTACCGTTCCCGCCATTTTACGCGAAATGTTGGCACCACTTTGCGACGGGCATGGCCGTCGCTAATGTGCAAATGTTTGTCCAAGGTCATTTGCAACGGCCATATTGGTTTGCGACGGACTGTACTTTTGCGACGATCATTCTCAATTTGTGATGGAATCCTAATTTGCGACGGCCTAGCCGTCGCTAATATTAAAAGGCCGTCGCTAAATTCCATTAAGTTACTCGAACAGTTTTATTCCTCCCTCACTTCTCATCTTCGCAGAAACCCTACCTCCCCTCTCACTCTGGTTCTCTACTCCCACCGCGTGCCTCCCAACCACCACCTCTCGCGCCGCGCCGCCTCTGCCGACCCATCCCGAAGACCAGCAGCACCACCTCCTTTCCTCCACCACCCATTCACTGCCGCGGCGTACGTAACTCTGGTCGCATTCCTCATTCCCTTTCATTTTTTAAACTTTAAACTGTGTTCCTCATTCCCTTTCATTTTTACATTTTTGAACTCTGAACCGCATTCCCTTTTTCCCTTTCATTTTTATGCGTAGGCACTTCTAGGGCTCCATTTTTATGCCTTTCCCTCTCACGCAGCGACAGTGGGTTGATTTCTAGTTTGGGTTCTTCTCCTCATAGTAAGGTTTGAGCATTTATCTATGTTTGCACACATTCTATTTTATATAATGCCTGAATGATCAATGTCTGTTATTTTTTTCTCTGTTTGTTGCTAGTCCAATATTGATGCATGAGTTGTTGTGGTCTATTAAGAATGATATTCTGGATCCATGTAAAATGCTATAGTTTTTAAGTAGTCCTCTTTGCATTATGATTATTGATTAGTTGGGCTTCAAATATTTTTGATAAATTTGTTTATTTTTCAAATTTTATGCCTGGGTGTGACTTTAATTTGTTAAGGTGATTTACAACGTCAGTGCTTTGTTTTTGTTTGGGAATGATGAAAATGTGATTTTTATTTACAAGTATTCAATTGTGAATGGGACACGATAGCATTGTATGTTTCCTGGAACCTGAGAAGTTGATCCCATGTTTTTTTATCTCATAACAACTTAGTGCCTGTTTGTTTTGTTTCCAATTTTCTGTTTTCATCTCCAGTTTTCAGAAATAATTATGAAACTGCCACCTTGTTTTCCTCATTGATAAACAACCACCACCTCATTTTTGCATCATTAATTTTTGTTCCATATTTAATCTCATAATTGTTGCATATATTTGTTTATGAATTAGTTCTGGAGAGTCACGTTCTCTGAGAGAGTAAGAACGAGACTTTGAGGTTCAACAACAAGGGAAAATCGCTTCCAAGCAAACAAAGCAAGACAAGGTGTGTGTTTTTTTCGTTAATTGAGAGAATGTTTGATATTGATTTGATCATTTTTTGGTGCACCTTGATGTGGAGATTGTAATTGTTTTGGTAATATAATGCCTTTTGATTAATGTCTATAATCTGTTTGTTGAATCACCTAAATTCTTTTAGGTTGGAATGGGGTCATGTTATAGGTGTTTGGGTTAGTTTTCTTTTGATATTAATGGTTGAATTGGTGAGTAGCTTGAATCATAATCTCTTCTTGTGCTGAATGGACTATGGATTTTCTTTATTGTTTTTTGTGTATTTATGACAGGATTATGATTTATTAAGGATGCTTAAGCAATTGGTTGGAAAGCAATATATTTTATTTTGAGTTGATTTTGCCATGGCATGATTTTCTCTTCTTTAATAGTCTGAGTTGACGGGTTCTTTACTAACTACATTCTTTGAATCTGTTTGATGGAAGGTCTGAAACAATTTTCAAAAATTGAGTGAAATGATACATTCATTTGTCAAGTTTGGGCTGTCTTTTCCTCATTGATAAACATGCTTGATGATTATATAAGGGATTAGTGAATTGTTACTTCAATGCCCCCTGTTGATACTTAGAACTTTAATAGAGTTGAAGTTGTGAAGAATCAAGCTAGTGGGGATTTAAGTTTTGATAAATCGATCATCAGTACGTTTCGCAGATCTGGTCTTATGTTACCATGCTCTGTGAATTTATGTGTGCTTGATGCTATTAGAAAGGAGTGAAGATAAAAAATTGTGATCAATATTTTGTTGGTAGTGCCATGTCTGATTTTGTAATGAAGAGAAGGAACCAATTCCTTACGTTCATTTGCTCTTATGCTATAAGTAGCTATTATGATGTAAGTAGCTATTGTGATTTATGAATGATGATTGCAATAACAAAAGTGAATAAAAAAAATAAAAAAAATAAAACCATTAATAAAAATCAAGCTTCCTTCTTTATTTCTTTTTTTCTTTGAAAGATTCTTTCTTTCTTTTTACTTTGTTTATCTTTTGTAAATAGAAAGTTATACTTTACCTCTATGTTTTTCATTTATGAATGTTGATTTTTTTTATAAGTAAAATATTAGTGATTGCTGCTAACACTACATTAAAATATATTTTTAGTGGTAATTATTTAGTGGCCATAAAATTTTGGTGATTGTACTATTTATCTGCTCCTCGGATTTGATATATTCTTCATCCACCTTTTTACCTACAGTTCCATTTGCTTCTCCTTTTCGATTTTGCACTGAACAATCAAAAGATTTAACCTTTTTACCTACAGTTCCATTTGCTTCTCTTTTTAAACTGATGAGTGTACTGTAGTTGACCAACCTGGAAGCCACATCTAGGTATAACCCACGTTTGGTGCACCTCATTTTTTGGGTGCACCTTGATGTGGAGATTGTAATTGTTTTGGTAATATAATGTCTTTTGATTAATGTGTATAATATGTTTGTTGAATCACCTAATTAAATGTTTTTGGGTTGGAATGTGTCATGTTATAGGTGTTTGGGTTAGTTTTCTTTTGATATTAATGGCTGAATTAGTGAGTAGCTTAAATCATAATCTCTTCTTGTGCTGAATGGACTGTGAATTTTCTTTATTGTTTTTTGTGTATTTTTGACAGGGTTATGGTGATCAATATTATATTAAATGATCCTTATATCTTTCTGTTCACTTTTGCCTATATCTATTAAGTGTTTTAAGTTTTAAGTTTCTTGCCTATATTATATTAAATGATTCTTATTCTTGTAATGTTGTTTATGTTTTGTTTCAAGTATGTTAGGGATATTATAAATTGTCTTTAGCAATAAAGATTTATTTTCTATAGGAGTTGATCGTCGAGAAAAACCTTAGTTACCCGTTTGAGGTGCAATATTTTAGAGCACGTGTACTGTTGCAAGTCATTGTGCTCTTGATATTAGACCTCGAATTGTCCAAGTGGGACAGTTTGAGAAAAAACTTTTTCTTTACTAGTATAATAGCTATTCATTAATTCTTATGTGATATATCTTATGAAAATTTGGTCTGACACATTACCATTTGTTCTCTGGGTACATACTTGATTGTGATATCTCACCCTGGTCAAGTCATGTACTTGGAGACCAATGGGAAATGCTGCTGAAATTTTGTCAGATATGAGACATGAGAAGTGATGAGTAACTATTATACTAGTGTTGAAAAAGGTTTTTATTGAAAGGGATAGGGCCATACGAAATAAAGAAATGGAGCAGTTCTGCGAGTTTGCCCAAAATAGTTTTTCATTATAGTTATCTTCTTTTGGCGCAAATGCAGAGGATGGAATTTATTCCTTTGAATCGTACTTGGATTTATGATAGGGTTTATCCGCGTAGAGGGGGATTAAAACAATCTTTCTTAGATGGTGTTGAAGAATTTATTACCAAGGCAAGTCAGCAAGATACTTATAACAATAGGGGGGGATTAGATGTCCTTGTGTGAAGTGTGACTGTACCCGAATTAAGAATGTAGACGATGTGAGGGTCGACCTGTATAAAGTTGGGTTTAGGCCTAATTATTGGATTTGGACAAATCATGGAGAAGAAATGCCACAATTTGATTTTGGCATTGACCAGAATTGCACTGGTGGTTCAAGTAGTGGTGCAGAAGCTGGATATGGAGATCATTTTGTTTCCATGGAGGAGATGGTGTGTGACGCTCTTATGATGTCCAGGTCGTTTGAGTCGAATAATACAGAAGAGCCTCCTAATGCAGATGCACAAAAATTTTATAATCTCCTAACAGAGGCAAATAAGTCTTTGTGGGAAGGGTCCCTCGATTCGAAGTTATCGATGTGTGTTCTACTGTTGTCTGCCAAGTCCAATTGGAGCATACCCAAGTAAGGCTTGGATTTCATTGCCAAAATGGTTTTGGCCGGGACGCCTTTCAAAGGAGGATTACCCAACAATTATTATGATGCGAAGAGGTTAATGTCCAAGTTGGGATTGGAGTCCAAGAGGATTGACTGTTGTCAGAATGGGTGCATGATCTTTTACGATAATGAATTCGACAAAAATGATTGCGCATTGGTTGAGTGCAGATTTTGTCACACACCAAGGTATCGTCAGCGCAACGCAAGTAGAAGTAATCTGAAACCAGTTCCGATAAAGTCAATGTTCTACTTGTCAATCATTCCTAGATTACAGAGGATGTTTGCATCGATGCAGACTGTAGGAAAAATGACATGGCACCATGAGAATAGGAGGAATGCATGAGTGTTACGCCATCCTTCCGATGGTGAAGCATGGAAGCACTTTGATCGAGTGCATCCGGATTTTGCCGTTGATCCTCGTAATGTACGACTTGGGTTATGCTCGGATGGCTTTACCCCATATATCCAAGCCTCGGCATCACCTTATTCATGTTGTCCCATTATTGTTACCCCTTACAATCTTCCTTCCGAAATGTGTATGTCAAAGCCATATATGTTCTTGACTTGCCTGATTCTGAGTCCATCTAATCTAAAGGCAGGCATTGATGTATACTTGCAACCTTTGATTGATGATCTGAAGAGGTTGTGGAATGGTGTTTTGACGTACGATATTTCTCGAAAACAAAATTTTACAATGAAGATAGCGTTGATGTGGACAATTAATGACTTCCCTGCGTATGGCATGTTGTCTGGCTGGGGGACGCATGGGAAGCTTGCATGCCCGCATTGTATGGAGCATACAAAGGCATTTACCTTAAAATACTGGGGGAAGTCGTCCTGGTTTGATTCCCATCGCAGGTTCTTACTGAACGATCATCAATTTAGAAGGAATAAGAATGCCTTCAAGAAGGGGGTTGCTGAAATGGATGGACCGCCTCCGAGGTTAACACCAGAACAAATTTGGAGTAGAATCAGGGAGTTGCCAAAAGTGACTGAAGCTGGGGTTTGCAAATTAGATGGTTACGGGCAGTGGCATAATTTGACAAAGAGGAGTATTTTTTGGGATCTTCCTTATTGGAAAGATAATTTATTGAGGCACAATCTTGATGTAATGCACATTGAAAAAAATTTCTTTGACAACATTTTCAACACTGTGATGAACGTGCATGGCAAGACCAAAGACAACGATAAGGCTAGAATGGACTTAAAGTTGTACTGCTGGAGACCGGATTTGGAGCTGAGACATCAGGATAATGGGAAGATGTACAAGCCAAAGGCCAATTATACCTTGACTATCCAGGAAGCAAGGTTAGTTTGCCAATGGATAAAGGGGCTCAGGATGCCTGATGGTTATTCTTCTAACTTGGCAAGATGTGCTGATGTTATCAAAGGCAAGTTGCATGGGATGAAAAGCCATGATTGTCATGTGTTTATGGAGTTCTTACTTCCCATCGCCTTCAGTTCGTCCCCCCCCCCCCCCCCACCCCCCCCCCCCCCCCCCCCACCCCCATGTTTTGAATGCCCTTACTGAAATAAGTC
Source organism: Sophora flavescens (assembly GCA_030762895.1). Taxonomy (NCBI): domain Eukaryota; kingdom Viridiplantae; phylum Streptophyta; class Magnoliopsida; order Fabales; family Fabaceae; genus Sophora; species Sophora flavescens. The sequence goes on along the minus strand of CM061062.1, from coordinate 21,106,356 downwards.
AATTCTTCAAGGACTTGTGTTCTGCAACTTTAAGGGAAGACGATTTGACCTGGATGGAACAAAACATTCCACTCATAATGTGCAAGCTGGAGACAATATTCCCCCCGGGCTTCTTTGATTCAATGGAGCATCTTCCGATTCATCTTGCATATGAAGCCAGACTTGGTGGTCCAATTCAATATAGGTGGATGTATCCATTTGAAAGGTAATATAAGTATCACAGTTATTGATCCATTTTCATGCATATTAGTTAATTAATAATAACCTCGTCATTTTTTAATAGATTCTTGGCGAGTCAAAACGATCGGTGAAAAATAAGGCTAGGGTTGAAGGTTCGATCTGTGTATCTTACTTACACCGTGAGACAATTCATTTCTGCTCTCATTATTTCAAACACATGATTTTGTCGCCAACAACTAGAAGGAACGAAACGGAAAATGAAAGTGGAAGACTACCTGGAACCTTACCAATTTTTTGTCTTCCCGGTCGTCATTCCGGAAAGGAGTTGACACATTATTTAACGGAGGCAGAGTGGAACTCAGCTCATGTTCATGTATTGATCAATTGTGCTGAGGTTAAACCATACCATGAGTAAGTATGAGCTTATAATTTTTATTCCTTCGATAGCATATGTCAATTTTCATTGATGTTATCCATATATGTTCAGTGCATTCTTTTCTTCTCGTGATGCATCTGCTCGTACTCATGAAGATTTTCCAAAATGGTTTAAGCAACAAGTATCTTCCCATTTATCATTATGTTATTCACTATAATGTATGCGGATAAAAACATATATCGTTAAATTTTGTGAATAGATTTACAATGAGGCACCTACTGTCATTAATCAACATTTACGAAACTTGGCTGACGGTCCTCTGACACAAGTCAAAGAATGGCACACATACTTCGTGAATGAGTACAAATTTCATACTCAATCATGGACAGATGACAAAACAACAATAAATAGTGGTGTTTACGTAAAGGGTGAGCCAGACGGAGTTGCAGATGACTTTTATGGTGTGATACAACACATATATGAGTTGTCATATTGTTATTTAGATTACCCTAAGAGAATAGTGTTGTTTTATTGTAATTGGTTCGATCCATCTAGTAGAGGCACTAATTTGAATAAAAAATATAATATTGTGGACATCCAAATGAGTAGAAGATATCATATGTTTGATCCGTTTATCATGGCACGTAATGTGAGACAAGTATATTACGTTCCTTATCCAGCAACTCAAACAGAAAAACGAGGTTGGTGTGTTGCAATCAAGACAAAACCAAGGGGTCGCATTGAAATAGATGCTTCAGAGTTGGATTGAGCCATATCAAACGGATGAAATGTCACATGCAAATGAGGTAATTGAAGTTGAACCAGTCTCGTGTTTACAAGACACACAAGTTGTAGGGGAAGAAGTGGATACCTCCAGCTTGACATCAAATCAAGTCATTCCATATGAAGATGTTGAAGAAGCAAAATCAATAGAAGATGAAGAAGATGAAGATGGCTATGAATATGACACTGGCTCAAATTCTGAATAACAATTACTTTATTTATTTTAGTGATATATTTTGTATTAAGTTGTATTGTCATTGTCATAACTTTAAGTTAATTATGATTAGCATCATTTTCCATTATTTACAAATTTGTGTTTTTGCTTACTTTAAGTTAATTATTATCACCATCAATTTCCATTATTTGCATATTTGTGTTTTGGTTACTTTTAATTAATTATTATTAGCATCATTTTTCACTATAGAAATGACTGATGGTAAGGGAAAGGGTAATGCACCTACTGGAGGGGCACGTCGTCGTGGTCGACCCCGCTTCGTGACACGGACAGTCGATGACGGATTCGTGTCCATCCCATCTACATCTGTTACACTACGCCCACCGCCCACACCCATGCCTCCACATGATTTGGCACCGGCACCCCCACCTGTTGCTCCTACACCATGTCCACCACCCACACCCGTGCCTACACATGTTCTGACACCTCCCTACCGACCTGTTGCTCTAGCCACTCAGTTCATGGACACCTCCATTGGGATCACGATGATGCCCACCCCAAGGATTCCAACTCAGACCCATGGAGACAACTCCAGACAACCAGATGCATCAGGGGTGGATTTACCCATGGACGGTGATCATCAGTCTAATGGTGACGACGAGGAGAGTTATGGATATTCACCGCCTATATCATCAGATGATGAGGAGATCGAGGTTATGTCAGATGGCCGAGTTATTGTTACCCCGACGGTAAAGGGTAAGAAATATCTCAAATATTGTTATTTTATTGTTGAGTGCAGATTTTATATGTATGTGTATTGATTGTTCTCATGTTCTATTGATAAGGTTCCTTCCGTCGAGAAAATCTGCAGAGGTCGTCACGTATGCAGTTACATCTCAGTTTGATCGGGCCTGGAAACATTGGAGTGAGCTTGAGGATCAGGATCGGGATCGATTCTTTGTGGCTTTTAAGGTATTTTGTACTTTTGAATTTACTTCCATTTTTAGTTAGTTTTAATGTTTCTTTAGTTTATTATTATCCTAAAAAATATTATATTCTCCTTATTTACAGGAGAAGACTGCTTGGAGAGTAGAGCATTCCACTGATGTAGAGATAGTTTTTCATCAAAAAGCGAGCAAACGCCTCTCCGAGTTGTTGACGAGATATCGGAAAAAGGGAGAACGTCCAAAATGGTGTTTCCCACCCATTTGGGAGGAGCTATGTGCTTACTGGGCTACACCTGCATTTAAGAAAAAATTTGCCCAGGCAAAGGTCAACAGGGCCTCAGAAAAGGGTGGGAGCCTGCACACTGGCGGCAACATCAGTAAGCAGGAGCATGCTCGACGCCTTGTAATTGTTAATTCATTTACATGTCTGGCTATTAAGAAGGTGTAACTTCAAATATGAACAAGTTTTTTTTTTGGTGCAGGCTAGGGAGCTTGGTCGTAGCATCAAGTCGGTTGAGATTCATGCCCGAACCCATACTAGGAAGGGTACCAACGAGTATGTAGATGAGCGCTCTAGACGCACTCAGGTGATTTAAATGTCTCTTTGTTGGAAATTATTTTTATTTTATATTTAATAATTATGGTCATTTTGTATGATGATGTGCATCAATTTTAATGACAGGAGGACTATCATGGTAAGTTATCTCAAGTTCGGTCTCAGGCAGCCTTATCTTCCCCTTCCACCACACTTGACCCGGAGGTGGAAGCCCAATTGGAGTTGCAGACATGGGTCGAGGTTGCAGGCGGTAAGAACAAGGGTCGCATATACGGTATGGGAGACCTAGCCGGTAACTATCGACGTAGGTGCTCCAGCATCTTCACTCAGCAGAGTCGAGCATCGTCCAGTACTAAGCCCTGCCAGTCTCATGAATCTGCGGAGATGGTCAAGATGCGACAGAAACTGGTAGCTTAGGATGAGATCAATCGACAGCTGCTTACTCAACAGACACAGATGATGGAGCAGATAGAGATGATGGCAGCTGCACAGAGAGAGCTCATGCTGCGTTTAGGAACCAGCACCCCTTAGCCACAGTCGCGCAGCAGACCAAAGACCTTCATAGCACCCCTCAGCCACAGCCACCACCGTCCCAGCCTGAGGGTCATCGGCAGACCAATGACGAGGATGATCGATCCTTTACAGATTTGTTAATGCGGGGCTATAGAGAGGGTTATTAGTTTGGGTTATTAGTTTCTTTAATATTAGATTTTATTTTGTATGATGTATGCACTCTGTCAAAACAATTTGCTTTTATTTATGAATTTCATTTATTGTTTAAAATTATTATTCATCTATCATTTATCATAATATAGTCTAAATTATAATTAATATAAAAAATAACTAATGTTTATATTAAATTTGAATTTTATGTTAAATATTAAATAATTAATTAAAAATAATTCATATTTTAAATAATTAATTAATAAAAAATTAGTTAATTAAATTATTTAGTTTTATAAAAATGTGTTGCAATTTGCGACGGCCATGCCGTCGCTAATTTATGTTGATTTGCGACAGTCAGGCCGTCGCTAATTTCTATAATTTGCGACGCTCATGTCGTCGCTAATTTATGTTAATTTGCGACGGTCAGGCCGTCGCTAAGTTCCTATAATTTGCGACGGCTAAACCGTCTCTAATTAGCGACGGTCATTTAAAAAAAACATCAGAAAGCGTTTGCGACGACCCAATATGTGACAGATTTATGGCTGTCGTAAATCCGTCAGAAACATGTGTTTTGCGACGGGTTTAAGCTGTTTGCGACGGCCTTTGGCCCTCGCTAAATTCAATTTTTCTTGTAGTGTTGCATGAACTACTTGTGAATTTGGTGCGCACTTATTTGCATGTCATAGATACTCTAAGGACGAACCTAGCGGTGAACTTAGATATTGGATCTATAGGGATTGAACTTAGGACTTAAATCATGAGAGTTAGAAGTGGCCCTTCGAGGGTTCATTGAATTGTCATGAATCTTAACGGGTTCAATTTAAATACAATTACCACGAGAGTAGGGGTTGGTTTAATTGGGCACGGTTCTTGTATCCCAAGAGGGAACATTAACTTAATTAGGATAAATTCACCTTCAAAGCAACTTTGATAATTAACATGAGGGGTAGTCAATTTAGTAGCATGAGCAGTCTTGTTGGTAACCCGACTCCTGGAAATCTCTTTTAATTTGAAAATCCCAAAAATATTCGATTTGATTTTATTGTTTCTTTTATTTTCTCGAAATCTATTCACACTTATTTCTTAATCTAAAATAGTTGTTTAATTTGTGAAGTGATACTTGTTTTCCCAATACCTGAGTTCGATACTCGGTTTCTCACCGTTTTAATATTACTTGCTTCGATCCGGTACGCTAGCCGGAGCCCATCAGTACTCTAACACGGAGGATCATGGCTTTATGCATCATGCAATAGCCAAATCAGAGTTGTGCAAAATGTTTTTGTACTTTGCAGAGCATATTTCCCTTTTTGTGTAATAACCATGAGTAATATGGAATAAAGCATGTTGGAAACATTCTTTAACTGGACTTCATTTCTGATTTCCTAGGTTGCTTGTGAGAACAACATTCTGACTTTCTTGATAAGCGTGAGGGAGAAAGCTTCAGATTCTTTTACAAGAAGGGACAACTTTCAAAATCTCTTTGTACTTGTGTTCCTCATCGAAGTACCATAGACGAGTGTGAGGGCATCGCAGAGACAAGTTTAATCTTTAAAGTAAATAGTCAACATCCCAGTCAGTAGACAGGTTGACTTTTGTTTCTTCAGACAGGTGGTCTTCTATGTGGGCAGACAGGTGAGAAAGTGAATTCTTACTATTGTGATCTGCACACTAGATAGACAGGTTAGCAACCAATATGAAGGTTAATTAAATCATTAACAAATGTTTAGTTTCCATCAAAACTTAGAGAAATTCACATTAGACATTTTAAAGATTGAACACTTCCTTTGCAGTGTAAGGGTGAGCTAATGGAATGAAATGGGTATACTTTGCTAATCGATCCACAACTATCAATATGGTATCTACTCACATGGCTCGTGACAGACCTCCAATGAAATCCATGGATATGTCTAACCATGTTTGAGAAGGAATTGGGAGATGTTGGAGCAGCCCAGCAGGGCTGAGAGTTTGGTGCTTGTTTTTCTGACATATGTCACATTAATGTACATATTGGTGGATCAATTTCTTCATGGACAAAACTTAGGTACAATTGCATAGGTACACTAGGTGCTATTTTTCAATAGAAATAAGAAATGTGTAACATGTCAAACACATGTTATGTTTTCATTGATGAGTCGTTACACATGTAATAATTCTATTGGAATAGAGCACCTAATGTACCTATGAAATTATACCTAAGTTTTGTCCTTACTTCATTCCCTCCCAATAAAATAGCCCATCTATCCATTTTTAAGTTGGGAAATTTCCCGAATGACCTCCCGAAGTTGACCCATGAAATTCTTTGAGGATGAGAGGGATCTTAGAAGAGTTTATGGGAACCACCATCCGATCATGAAAGTATAACCTTCCCTTGCAAAATTTGCACCCCAGATGGGAATCCAGATCAGCTTGCAAGTCTTGCACCTTCTGCCTCAACCTTGCATCTCTGTTAACCTCATCTTCAATGTTATCCCATTAATAGAATCGAACAGTAGAGATTGCTGCCAATTGCAGATTTCGAGAGAGAGCATCACCCGCTTTATTTTCAATCCCCGGTTTATACTTAATATCAAAGTCAAAATCGAGGAGCTTGGAGATCCATCTCTGCTGTTCTTCGCCCATTATTCTCTATTCTGCTTGGAATCAGAGGCTGTTTTGATCAATGTGGATCACAAAGTGCCTTCCCATTAAGTAATTAATCTCCATCTCTGCACAACCAACAGTCAATATCAATTCCTCTCATAGACTGACCTTTTATGCGCTCGTTCTGACAGTGTTTGACTCATATAAGATACGGGCCTGCCCTCTTGCATGAGGACAACTCCAATTCCTTTCATTAATGCGTCAAACTCTATTACAAAAGTCTTTGTAAAATCTGGAACTGCTAAGACAAGTGGTGTTATCATGGCCTACTTCAATTTTTCAAATGGTACATGGGCTTCCTCATTCCACTCAAAGTTGTCCTTGTTGAGTTGTTAGGTAAGGGGCCAAGCTATCTTCCCATAATTCTGGAAAAAAAATCCGACAGAAACCTGTTAACCCGAGAAAGTCTCTAAGTCCTTTTACATCCCTCGGATTGGGCTAGTCTAACATGTCCCTGATCTTGTTAGGATCTGATGAGATTCCTTGTCCTGATACAATATGCCCTAGGTACTCCAATTGTGGTTAACCTAAAGAAAACTTCTTCTTATTGGCAAACAATCGATGCTGCTTCAACATATGCAAAACCTCCTGAAGATGCCCTACATGACTCTTTGTGTCCTTGTTGTAAATGAGGATGTCGTCAAAGAACACTAAAACGAATTTCCTTAAATAGGGGCGTTGGTTGGGCCAAACAACATGACAAGGTACTAGTAGCGCCCCTCATGAGTCCAGAAGGTCATCTTTGATATGCCATCCTCCTTCATCCTAATATGATGATAGCCAGACTTCAAGTCCAGCTTCAAAAAATTCATAGCTCCCCCCAACTCATCTAGCAATTCATCTATGATCGGAATCGAAAATTCATTAGGGACGGTCAACTTATTCAGAGCACAGTAATGGTAGTCAATACGAAGCGCCATCCTCCATCCTTTTATTTCATTAATATGGTAGGGCAGCAATAGGGGCTGTTGCTTGACCTGATGATCCCTGCCTGTAACATCTCTTTAACAATCTTCTCTACATAGTACCCTCTTCCTTCATTTTGCAACTCTTTCACTATCGCCTTCCAGGAAGCTTTAGATTTGGTTAGAGCCAGGTCTTCTCTTAACATTTTATTACACCCCTTATTCCCCCCAACTAATAATAAAACTTCTGAAATTAGCTTCTATATCCCCTAAGCTCGCAAACCAGTTAATGCCCAGTACCACCTTTGCTCCTCTCAACTCTGAGATAAAGAAATTTTGCTCAATCTAAACCCCTTGCACTTGTAAGCATAGTTTCCTGCAAACACCCACATTTCTTTTATCATTGCACCTGTTCCCAACTCCAGAGAATATTTAGGGGTCTCGTCCACCTTCAATTTCAACACCTCCGCCAATCGATTGGAGATGAAATTGCTTGTGACAATCTATCAACATCAGCACATTCCTTCCTCCTATGTCCCCCCAAGTTTTGAAGGACCGGTTTGAAGTTAGGTTTTCCTTGCTATTCAGGGATAGTTTCAAGGTTTTGTGTTCCATCTCCACCTCCTCCTCACTAGTCTCTGTTTGGCCCTCCTCCTCTCCTTCTTCCCCTCCTTCCACTAACAATAACTGATAATGCTTTATCTTACAAGAGTGTTCAGAGCCCCATTTCTCCTCACACTTAAAGCAAAGTCCCTTTTTACTCCTCTCCCAAAACTCGCCCTGAAAAAGCTTCCTCGCCCCTACGAAATTCTTCTCCCCATAGAACATGTTTGTCCGTTTGGGCGCGACAAGTGTCCCCAGATTGGGCCGGGTCACAAAGGGTTTGGTCCCTCCCCCTTCACTGGCGGGTCGGGCTCTCCATTGATTATTTTTAATCCCACAATTCCCCTTCTCTCTAAACGTTCTCTTCCCTTTTTGAAAGGCCAAATTCTTTTCCTCCAACAGCAAAGCTCGATCCAAAATTTTTTATAAGTACCTGGACTCGTGGAGCTTCAACTCAGCCCGAATATCTTTCTTCAACCCATTAAGGAAGATACTCTCTAACATCACCCTTTACTCATTCCTTAACGGAGCGATCAACATTTCAAACTGCTCCGTATACTCCATGACCGACTCGGTCTACTTGATACTTAGTAACGGGCCCAATGGGTCTCTTAATACTCCACGACCTGTTGAAACTTCTCCCAGTTGAGGTATATGGTCTGCTCCCCCCACCATTGATACCAATTCAAGGTCCTATCCTCCAAAGTCACCACCACAACATCCAGTTTATCCTCCTCCAATACTTCGTTCACCCAGAAGTACCTATCCACCCTCATGATCCATCCGTACGCGTCTTCTCCATTGAACACGAGAAGTTCCTGCTTTTGGCCGCTTGTATCATGTGGCAGAGGTTGCCTAGTACCCCTGGTGCTAGACCTTAAGTGTGACCAGTCACCATGGATGCTTTCAGTGTCATGGCATCTGCTTGCGGGACTCACCCGAATTCATCCATTCGGTTATGGTAGTCCGCTTGAAAATCCCTAAAGGACCTCTCCAAACTCTTAACTCATGCTTCCATTGTCGTGCGCGTCAGGACCATTCAACTCCCGGAATCGAGAGCTTTGATACAAGTTGATTGGTACAAAACATTAATGAAAGGAAACAGAGTTGCATCACTCTATTATTAAATATGGTGGACTGTATCAAGACAATAACAACACCTCATGACTGTGAATACATAGTGAAAACAAGGAAAACAAATAACAAGATATCTGGGCAAATCAGAGAGTGCCCTTTTTATCTCCAAAAGTTCCAAGTCCCGAAATCCAGATATCTTCTACCTGTAACCACCCCCTGATGGGCTCCGACAAATGTATCAAATCGAAGCAAATAATAAAACACGACAAGTAATGCCGAGATCGAACACAAGGATTGGGTAACCAATTTATCAATATCTAAATCAATAAGTATTTTGACCAAGTCAAAGGAGAGTGAATAGTAAGATAAGATCAATTGAGATTATATAATTAACTACCAAACCGTAAACAGAATCTAAATAAATCACAACAGATATCGAGATAGATAATTGAGGTATCTAAGGTTACAATTTCACCTACACAATCAAACTTAGATGTAATTTTGATTAGTTCTCAATTCCTAATTCAATTCAATGTCAACCAGCAACCCTAAATTATTCTAATGTCTCAAGCACAAAAGAAAATACTCTTGCACACTATCAACTATATCTCTATGATGATTACCATACAAGAATTCATTAAGATATTGGTTTCCTATATCGGTTGTACAAGTCTCCTACTATATCTCTATCAATATTCAACTTGTGTTCTTGATTCAAACCCTAAATCATGAATCTCCTTTCAGACTCATCATGATTGGCTAGTGAATCACGAACTTTTTTTATCAACGCAATAAAATCAGAATTAAGAAGGGAATAAAAAACGTCACAATTTTTACTAAGCCGTCACGTGCGGCTACGTCATAGCAATGCTCTTGATCCTCAACAATCCAAGAGAAAACATAAAAAAAAAAATGGAACGTAGGTCTTCGAAAACTAGGATTAGTGTACAAAATTCGGACTAAACACAAGCATTTATACTAATCTGTCAAAACATGCTCTCGCAGAGCGAACAACTGCTTGCAGGGCGAGATTTAAATTGCAGCCCAGCCTAGAATTCATCTTGGGACGAGACAGGGAACCTTCAGAATTTCCCCCTCTGCTTCGCGTGGCTAGCCCTGTTTTGTGGGGCGCCACAGAGACTCTTCACTTTTTCCTCCTTTGGCTCGTGGAGCAAGCCCTTGCTCGCAAGGCGCCACAGAGGCCTTCAGGATTCTTCAATTTTTTCCTTCTGGCGGGGCGAGATTCTTCTGATTAGACTCCAACTTGCTTTTCTTCTGCTTTCCTAGCTTTCTTCCAGCTTCACTTTTACCTAAGTTCCGGAACAATTTACCTGAAACTGGGCATATAGTGCTTTATTTGACTAAAAAATCCTACTCCTCTTCCTCACATAAAGCTAAGTCACTTTGGTCCTATTAGACTGATTGGGCTCAACAAGGTCCATATCAAAGAACCTACTATACGGGAGCAGGAAATGAAAGGTATAAAAAAAACCTTCGTTTAAAATCACTATTAAAAATCTTAAGGATGAGAAGGAATGTTTTGTATATTAAGAAGGTTTAGAAACATGATCAGCGGATCTTTCAAGTCTAGCAGCAGTTATTGGTAGAGCTGTCAATTCAGCCCCAACCCCATAGGTCAGCCCTCATAGCCCCATATTTAGGCCCTATTTTTTTTGGCCCATTTAATAAGGGGCCTTTATGGCCCTAACCCATAAAGCCCCTTGATTATATGGGTTAGGGTGGGGTTAAGAGGGGTTAGCCCACTCACTGACACATGTATATATATGAAGAGAAAAAAAAAACTAATGGATCTTTGGCGCTGCCGCACCCACAACATGAATATGAGAGTAATGCCTACCCATCCTATTTGCTGCTCCAAACCACACCCGAATATTTCTAAATATTCTTTCAAAATGCAATGTCAGTTGCGAACTCTACCTACCAATATAGCACAGAGACATTATTAACTCAGTAGTTTCTTCAATATCATCCTTTAGGTACAATACTTGATATAATGGTAGGTTGTGGTATTGGTATAATGTTTTGGCAAACACGTCAATTAAGCGTCCTTTGTATTTAATTATACATAGTTTATTTATTTATATTAAGTCTAAAAATATAAATCAAAGAATTAGTATAACAGATTAAGTTATATTGATAAGTTTTAAGAATTAATGAGATCATAAACTGACGAGTTTTACATTATGGATAAAATAGAAACAAATACTTAATATATTGAAAATTTGAAAAACTTTATTTTTCATTCCAGTTTTTTTTAAATAAACATATATCAAAATATTATATTTTTTTTCATTAGGAATAAAATTAAATAAAGTTGAAAACACTTAATGTATTCAAATTTGAAAGTTTAAATTTTAATTTGTGGAGAAATTATGAAAAAGATGATTAGTACATGTGATTGTAAAATATACTAAATTGATTTAATATGAAAATTAATAATTTAATTAATTAGTGCAATTATAGAATATATTAAATCAAAATAAAATAAAAAAATAAATAATATAATCAATTGGAAAAAAATACATATTATATAATAGATTGGTCCATGGGCTGACCTTAGCCCCACTTGTTATAAAATGTAGCCTCAGTTTGAGATTAGAAGATCTGGTTTTTTTAAGTTAAAGGTGGTGAGCATCTTAAATACCTTGTATTTTCTGGTCATGGAGTTAAACTGCCGGATGAAAAACATGAATCTTATTAGCCTGTGTTGGAAAAAATGAAGGCTTTTTCTTTGGTGTTGGAATTTCTGTTCATGAAGGATTTTTTTTTCAGTTCTTAAGCTTTCTATGCAAGCAATTGCCCTATCGTTGTATTGGGTGTTTTTGTTAATTGTTAGAATTCATCGTTGCATTGGGCGTTCATTTATAGTACACCAGTGTAATGCAATATGTTCTTTGTATAAATATGTGCTTTTTATTGAGTTTGAGTTTGAAATCCTTTTTTTAGTATAAAAAATTTGGCCCAAGGGCCGACCCTAGCCCCACTTGGCCCTAAGGGCTTTTTGGCCCTATGGGCTTTATGTATTTTGGGCCCTGTGGGCCTATGGGCCTTTTGGCCCTAACCCATGCGGGGCTAGGGCTAAATGGGCTAGGACCGGCCCGTTTGATAGCTCTAGTTATTGGAATACCTACAAAGCAATGAACATATAAGTTAAGAGGAAACAGGAAGAAGAAAAACTTGGAAACAAGCTGACCTGAATAATATATCAAAACTTAAAAGTGATTTAGAAACAACTAAATAACTGCAATTCACCTTCAAAACTTTTGTTCGAACTGCCAGTCTTCTTAAAGAGTTGATCAAAATGAGGCTTGCAACATAAACACTCTCAAAGGAACAATAACTACTCAACTGCATGGATGCAAGAAGAAAAAGGATTAAGGATATATGCATCACAAAATTTCAGAGTAAAACATGTAGGATGAAAGCCAAATGCATCATATCATACATATACAGAGAACACTTAGTTGAAAAGCATGGCCCTGTGTTTGCTTTCATGTGTCTTTTGAAGGAAAAAAAAAGATGTAATCTCATCACCTCGGGGGTACCCTTGCATTAGTGACATCTGAACTCAAATTATCAGGAACCTATCTAGCATTTTATCATGAAATTCTTCCAAAAATAAACTCAAATTCTTTGCTAAAAGTCAAAGAGCAGATTTCAATTCAAGGAGTGAGAAAAATTTTTCTGTGATTGATTTAAAGAATTTTTTTTAATAATCACCATCACCAGAGAGGAAGAGGGTGAGGAGATAGAAAAACAGGTTTTGGTAAATGGTTAAATAATTCTCAGTCACCATACCTTGTAGTTTGCTCTCTTAGTGAAGAGTGTCCACATGGAATGCCAACCAAGCAAAATTGCTACCCTGCTAATCAAAAAATCTGATTCCACGGTGCAAGGTGCCAAAACCAAAATTAGGCCTACACAAATCTCTAATCCAAAAACGAAAAAGTGTTAAGAAAATTTAGATTCTAAAAGCAAGCCTCACATTTCCCAGAGCAAGCAAACCTCAGTCAAAGAAAAAAAACTATGCCAAGAAATGTGAAAAGATGCCAAAATCAATCAGGCCTCTACACTGCATGTTTGCCAAAAATTTACAAGGTCCAAAGACATGTGATGACTAATGAGATTATCACAATGGCTGTAATATGGAGACAAAATGATCCTGTCCTATGAATGTGGAAGTTTAGCAGTTAGAATAAATAGAGCAAGATGAAGATACTTAAAGAAAATGACAAAGGAAAGAAACAGAAATATGATAAAATGATCTATACAGTGTGCTTGACATAAATTGTAAATAGAGGACTCAACATTGAGCAAGCCTTGCAATGCTTACTCTTTATCTCTGTTATGCCATAGGTCATGTTGATTAGTAAAATAGCACATGGCAGAGTAATCAAACCCTAGACACATACAAACATAAAGACCAAAACTAAACTTAACTACTTTAAATGTCTATTAGCTATGGCAGTACCCATTAATTGTTATAGCAGAAATGACTTTAATACTTGGTAATGAAGATGCTCGTCTATTTTAATCTATGATGTTTTAGAATGACACAATAAACAAACAAATTGTTAACATTATAAGTTGAGCTGGGCCTGAGTTGATGTTGAAGAATTAAGACGCTTGATGTTGATTTTCAAAAAGAACACAATTTCAAGATGAAACACAAAAAGGATAGAGGCTGCTCCACTGAGTGAAAGAAGTGTGGCATTTTTTATCAGACAAATATTGAACATGATGCAAAATGAATTTTTTTTAGTGTATAAGTACTCAATATAACATTCTAGTCAGCTTCTAGAATGATTGTTAAGCAACTACCTTTGAAGCTTTACATTGCAAAATGCAAATCAAAGAGGGGGAAAATTCAAGATATACTATACACTTGAAGATTACAACTTTGATTTATCATCAATTATAAACAAAATTATCAACTAACAACAAAAACCTCGATTCTCCGTTGAACCACGAAAAACTCACATTGAAAAGAAACTCAGATACAGGACAATGAAATGAAATACCTTATGATTTCGAATTTTGATCAAGTGACTCATTTAGTGAATTTTCCATCTGTGCCAATTGTTCCACATTCTGATTGTACCAGGGTCAGTCCAATGGCTGCAGAATCCAACAGATAAAATTTGTAAGAAAACATGTAGCCACAGAACAAGTGTATTAAAATATAGCTAGCAAAATTAACGGCCAGACGACTAAAAATCAAATCCTCCTTAATCTCTAGTTTATTTGCAAATGATCCTGAATAGTTCATGGAACTTGAGTTGCATGAGGAACTTCACAATCATTAGGCAAAAGAAAATCCACACACACAGACACTACTAGCGTGTCTGGATTGGATTATTTTTAGTGAAAAACCCGCTTCCTAATTTTTCAAAAGCTCTATAAGAAAGATTTTGATTATAAGCAATTTTGAGCACAAAATAAGGTAATCGATTGTAATGGGACAAAGACTAAGATAAAAATGACAAATATTTTGAGAATATTGAACTCGGTTTAAATAAATTGGGTAAGTTGGCTAAGCAATGCACCCAAATTCTGTTGAAAATCCAGCCAAAGCAAAAGTCTGACATAATAAATGTAATGGTTGACAAAATTTCAAACACCAACCACTTCACTATACGATGCTCTCATTTTGCTTCTATAAATAGAAGCATTTGAGATGAAGGAAGATGCACATATCCTCACAATCAAAGAGAAGGAGAGTGAGAGAAAAATAGTGAGAATCTTGGAGAGATTTTTCTAAGAGAGAAAAATAGTGACTCAATTTGTGAGAGTGTTATCCACAAATTGAGGATACAATATTATTGTATTTTTGTATTCCCATTATTTTATAGTGGAAATTTAAGTGGCATACGGATCCCGCGGTTTTTCCCCTTGTTCACATTGAGGAGGTTTTTCCATGCTAAAAATTGTCTGGTGTTATTACACCTATTTTACGCTTCCGCTTAATGCCTATTCTGAGTTCACAGAGGAGGGAAATTATACTGGCATTTCCCAACAGTGATATCAGAGCTCTCAAAGCTCTTGGATACTAGGTGTCGGATTTATAAGAAAATTCTTAGTATGCCCTGTGGTTGCAGCATTGTCTGATCTTCCACATCAGAAAAGAATTATTCTTGTTACTGGAAATAAAGTGTGGTAGTGTGAAAGTGCATGCCTAGGAAAGTTCTGGTTAGGAAAGACTTGGTATTTAAGTGTGTCAATTGACCCACCTCTCTTTCCTGGGAACTTCCTCACTACATTGTTTACAAACTACAGTAATTGTTCCAGCATCTGGTACTAGTCACCTATACAACACTATTCACGTATAGTGTTATTTTTATCAGAACCCGCATGGTTGGAGGAGCTATTGGCTTGTGTAACTCAAGATGGAGGGAGCTGTCACTCATGATGGAGACACGTTCAATCTAACTACAGATAACTACTCCTATTGGAATCCGATGGTGGAAGATCACTTATACTACAAATATTTGCATGAGCCAATCACCCAGAAGGATATGCCGGAAGGGAAGACTGACAAAGATTGGGAGCTTCAGAATCGGAAAGCAATAGCTATGATACGAAAATATATTGATCGAAGCTTGTTCGATCATGTGTCAACTTATACCAATGCGTATAAGTTGTGAACAAAACTTGAATCCTTGATTCAAAAGAAGACGCCCAGGAACAAAAGCACACCTTGTCAGATGATTGGTAAAGTTGGAGTATATGGAAGGTTAAAATATGATCGAACATTTGAAAATTTTCAAAGGTATTGTTAATCCATTAACAAAGGCAGGCATGGTTAATGATGAGTTGCAAACTCTTCTACTCCTCAGTTCTCTGCTTGAGAGTTGGGACACTCTAGTTGTCACTCTCACCAATTCTGCTCCTGACGGAAAGCTTAGCATGGATTCTGTTACAGACTGTTTTCTAAATGAAGAGTCAAGACGGAGGGAAAGAGGCTTGAACAATCAGTTGGAAGCAAATGTTGTTGAAAATAGAGGAAGGAGTAAGAATTGTGGAAAGGAGGTCATGGAAAATCACAAGGTAGATCCAAGTCTTGAACCAGACAAAATCGTTATTACTGTGGCAAACCAGGACACATAAAGTCTGAGTGCATATTCTTGAAAAGGGACCAACAGGCTAGGACAGTCCACCTTGACCAGATTGACCTAAAGAAGAAGAAAGAAGATGGAACTACTACTGTAGTGACCTCGAATGATGAGAATATATTTCTTGTCGAAGAAGAAAATTATCTAAACATTGCATCTGATGATTGCATCTGGTTAATTGAGTCATGAGCATCCTTCCACGTCACGCCTCATGAAGAATTCTTCTCACCATACCAAAAAGGAGATTTCGGTACGATGAAGACGGGAAACCACGTCACGAGTAAAATCGTCGGTATTGGTGAAGCAGCTTTGATGACTGAGAATGGAACCAAGCTTGTGCTGAAGGAGGTAAGATATGTACATGAGATGCGTCTGAACCTTATCTAAGCTGGAAAACTAGATGAAACCGGGATGATAAACCAATTTGGTAGCGACAGATGGAAACTCAGTCGAGGAAGCATGATTGTTGCTCGTGGTAGAAAGGAAGGCTCCCTATACATTATGCAGGAAAAGATATGAAAGGGGGAGATGAATGTTGCTCAAGATGCAACCAAAGAACTGTGGCATAAACGATTGGGCCACATGAGCGATAAGGGTCTGGAGATCCTTGCAAAAGTTCATCTCCCAAAGATAAAAGGGCAGCCACTTGAATCCTGTGAATACTGCTTAGCGGGAAAACAACACAGAGTATCTTTCAAAAGGTCGGATGATGAAAGAAGAAGAAAGAAGATTCTGGATCTTATTCATTCGGATGTTTGCTCAACATATAAAGGTCCCTCGGTGGTTCCCAATATTTTGTTACCTTCATTGGTGATCACTTTAGGAAGGTGTGGGTGTATCCATTGAAGACGAAAGATCATGTTCTTCAAGCTTTCCAGGAGTTTCATGCTTTTGTAGAATGAGCATCTGGAAGAAAACTGAAATGCTTGAGAACTAATAATGACGGAGAATACATAGGTCCGTTTGAGACATACTCTAAAACCCATGGGATAAAACATGAGAAAGTACCTCCTAAGACACCTCAGATGGATGGAGTAGCTGAAAGGATGAACAGAATGATTACAGAGAAAGTCAGTAGTATGCTTTCTCAAGCAAAACTTCCCAAATCATTTTGGGGTGAAGCAATGAAAAATGCAGTTGAACTCATAAATCTGTCTCCTTCAAGACCTTTAAATGGAGAGATTCCAAATGAAGTATGGTCCGGAAATGAAGCCTCTTATGGTCACCTGAGAGTCTTTGGGTGTAGGGCATTTGTCCGCATTCCTAAAGATGAAAGAGCCAAACTAGATGCAAAGACGAAGGAATGCATATACCTTGGTTCACCAAGAGATGAAATTGGCTTCAGATTAAGGGATCCTGCAAACAAGAAGATTTTCGAAGCAAAGATATGGTGTTCTTTGAAGATCAAACGATCCAAGACATTAAGCAATTGAAAATCCACATTAAAAAGTATTTTTTGATTCAAGTCCCATTGTGATTAACAATTCAGGGGAAGAGATTCCTCAAAGGAATGATGAACCTGATCAGGATAAGAGATCTGATCAGACAGAACAACCTGACCAGATAGAACAAAGTCCGAATCAGATGGTGGGACAACAGATGATGGAAACTGATGAGATAGAACAAGAACCTCAAGTGAGAAGATCAATAAGAGCCAGACAGCCATCAAGAAGATACTATTAAGATGAATACGTCAATCTCACTGATGAAGGAGAACCTCAAAGATTCATGTAAGCCATTGAGACGAAGGATAAGGAGAAATGGTTGCAAGCCATGGAAGAAGAAATACAGTCCCTGAAAGAGAATCGGACGTATAACCTGGCGAAATTACCAGATGGACGAAAGTTACTGAAAATTAAATGGGTGTTCAAGCTCAAGACTGAAGAGAACAACCCAAACCCCAGGTACAAAATAAGAATTGTTGTAAAGGGGTGCAACCGGAAGAAAGGCATAGATTTCGAAGAAGTCTTCTCACCAGTGGTGAAGATGACATCTATTAGAGCAATTCTTGGTCTCGCTGCAAAACTAGACTTGTAGATTGAACAACTTGATGTAAAAACAACATTCCTACAAGTATACTTAGAGGAAGAGAGATATATGGAGAAACCGGAAGGTTTTGCAGAACCAGGCAAGGAACACCTAGTGTGTCTTTTGAAGAAAAGCCTCTACGATCTGAAGTAAGCTCCAAGGCAATGGCACAAGAGGTTTGATCCACTAGTGGAAAATATACATTAGACGGTAAAGGTTTACGTCAGTTAACCAAAAGCTAGACGTTAAAAAGGGGGCGGTGGCAATTTTGTAAATATCATACTTCATTAATTCAATTTTAACACCAGTTGTTTTAAGGACTGACGTTAAAAGTGAAGTGACTCACTTTTAACGTCAGTTCAATAAACAACTGACGTTAACAGTGAACATTTTAACGTCAGTTCTTTATCGAACTGATGTTAAAAGTGAGTCACTTCACTTTTAACGTCAGTCCTTACATCAACAGACGTTAAAGGTTATTTTAATAATTTTTTTTTATCTAGTATACGTACCCTTCCGCATTGCCTTCCTCAAAGTTTTAGTTTCACAATTGCTTTGATGTTTTGTGTTTCTGTTTTGAAAACTAAAATATATGTGCGAAGTATAAGTTGAATCAATAACCCAAACCGGATCTCATTCATGAAGTGTAATACAGACTGATACAGAAGATTGAAAGGGTTTAAAATCCTATAAAAAGTTACATTGAAAGGGTTTAAAATCCTAAACATTTGTTGAGGCTTCGTTCCCTTCACGGGTGAGCAAGAGAGGAGAGTCGAGCGACTGAGTTTTCCAGAATTCAATGAGGAGGTTGTGTGGCAAAGCATAAGGCCATTTTTGGAACCCCTTATCACACCCAAAATATTAAAGCTACATCCCATCAGAGAGTTTTATGAAATATGCCAAAGGGAAAACTATACTCCGAAGGGTGCACTCGATCTGTTTTAGCAATGGTCTTGGAACAGTCACTTGCATCCTTTAAGACCTCAGAAAACTGGGGGGCATGAGAGAGCTCAAGAGAGGCAAAAACAGGTGCACTAGATCTGTTTCAAGCAAAGGCAGTGGTTCTAGAGACTTCCATGACGGTCACTTGCTGCCAAAGCTGTGGTTTTGGAACTGTGACTCCCGAGCACCTGATTTGCCTTCCAGCATCTGATTCTCCGGAAGGATGATAAGGTGAGCAACTCAAATTACGTGATTTACACAAGCTTATCACCTATGTTACATGATTTACACAACCTCAGAAGTTGTTTGACCATTAAGACCTTCTTTGAGTCTAGGAATAGGAAGAAAGAGTGATGAAGTCAATCTCCATGGCAGAGCCATATTGTGAAGCCGAAAATTAAAAGGATGGAATGAAGCTATTTATAGGAGCAGGGGATGAAGTTACTAAGCTATTCTGATTTTCTTGAAAACTTATCTATAAACTTAATGCTCATTAAGAGGATTAAGTTACAAGGTGCATGGGTAAGTAGCACAGTAGTCAGAGGAATGAATATTTTTGCAGATATCTATACACTTTTAACGTCAGTTGTTTAAAAAAACTGACGTTAAAAGTGTTTTTAAAATAAAAAATATTTATTGTTAACGTCAGTTTTTTATACAACTGACGTTAAAAGTGTGATTTTTACTTCAGTTAAATAAATAGCTGACGTAAATAATCCTATATATTATAAACATGCAGAATGAATATTGGAAATAATGTAATTAATATACGGGAACTTGGCAGTCATAAATTAAGTTGACGTTAAAAATGAGGTGGTGGCAGTTTGTAAATATTAAATCACTATTTGCGTCAGTTCTATAAATAACTGAAGTAAATAATTATGAAACTCATTTCATTGGTTGTCATGTCCCTGTTGCCCCTCTTAACGCAGATCACTCCATATAGTGCAGTTTATTTCTAAACCTTTTTTTTTTAAACAAGTTTATTTTTAATTTTTATTAATTAGCTTGAATTAGTAAACAAATTCTTGTGCAAATTAAAATAAATAAACACTTAACATAAAACAAGTTATATGCATAATCAAATCGTATCTTATTGAAGCGATTCATAAGTTAAAATTACATGATTAAAAGATAAAAAATTTCTGCAACATAGCCCTAAAATATAAAAAAGTTTCTGCTTCAACATCATTTTCTTCTCAGTCCTGTCATCAGAAACTCCAATGGATGCATCACCTCCCTCACTTGAATTCCATGATGCAAAGTAAATACTCAGTCACTAGCAGCAAAAGCAAAGTGAAATGGATCTTTGCATCTTTCTTCTTCACTGGAATTCCTTGATGCATCGTCTTGAATCCACAGTCACTTGCTTCCAAAGCAAAGTGAAAGGGATGACGGGGATGAAATAAAGTGAGAGAATCACATTACGTGATTCACCCAACCTTACCATCCATGTTATGTGATTTACACAACCTCAGAAGTTGTTTGACCATTAAGACAAAGATCTTTGAGTCTAGGCATAGGAAGAAAGAGTGATGAAGTTAATCTCCATGGCAGAGCCATATTGTAAAGCAGAAAAAATTAAAAGGATGGAAGGAAGCTATTTATAGGAGCAGGGGATGAAGTTACTAAGCTATTCTGATTTTCTTGAAAACTTATCTAAAAACTTAATGCTCATTAAGAGGATTAGGTTACAAGGTGAATGGGTAAGTAGCACAGTAGTCAAAGGAATGAATGTTTTTGTAGAAACTAATAAACTTTTAACGTCCGTTGTGTAATACAACTGACGTAAGAAGTGTGAGTGTTTCTTAACATCAGTTTCTTAAGACAACTGACGTTAAATATATGACCTTTAACGTCAGTTTTTACTAACAACTGACGTAAAATATATGACCTTTAGGTTATAAGGTGAATGGGTAAGTAGCACAGTAGTCAAAGGAATGAATGTTTTTACAGAAACTAATAAACTTTTAACGTCCGTTATGTAATACAACTGACGTAAGAAGTGTGAGTGTTTTGTAACGTCAGTTTCTTAAGACAACTGACGTTAAATATATGACCTTTAACGTTAGTTTTTACTAACAACTGACGTAAAATGTTGTTTTATTTTGATTATAACGTTTACACCCGCGCGCCTTCTGCACTTCTCTGTACGTCTCTTTTCTCTTTTCATCACGCTCAACCCTCACTCTCACTCTCACTCTGCTCTAATCGCGAGCTCATCTCCACCGCAACCACCGCGAGGGCTTCTTTGCCACCACCGTGAGGTACACTCATAACCCCTAACTCTGTCTTTCCCGCTCATTCTTTGCAATAACTTGACATCTCTCTTTCCCCTTCCCGCGCACTAACTCTCCAACGTTGGCCACCACTCGAGCTCCCCCCCCCCCCCCACCACCACGCGAGCGCCGATTTCTGGTGAGTCTTTAGGGCACATTTTTTTATTTTTGGTTTTGAGTGTATGTTGAAACTGTGAGTTTGAGTTGTTTGGAATGTCTCTATTTTTGGTTTTGAGTGTATGTTGAAACTATAGTCTCAGTAATTGAAACTTGAAACCGTGAGTTTGAGTTGTTTGGAATGTCTCTATTTTTGGTTTTGAGTGCATGTTACTCTGCTGGTTGATCTGTCACGGCCGTGATGCTCATCACGGCTAGGCCATGATCAGTTCTGCATGTGAGGTTATGGTTCAGTTGGCACATTACGGCCGTGATGGACATCACTGCCAGGCCGTGACCAGTGCTTGGCAATCTTCAAAAACTATAGTTTTCAATCTCCCGTATTGTCCTTATATTGGATAGATGTTTTCTATATCTACAGGACCTATCTAGTTATTTTTATTTATACTTCTGTATTTATTTTGAGTTATAACCTATGTTAATACATATATATTGTTTCTGAACAGGCATACATATGGATCAGTCGGATAGCCCACATGCACGAGAGGACACTGTGGGGGCTTCGCAGGACCCGATCACGCCTACGCCTGATTCTAGTATAAGTTTACATGTTATATACTATATTTAGTCCTTCTTAATAATGTAAGTTTATAATGTTACAACCCTCTATTTTATCATTTTTTTTCCCATACAGACATCACAGGCTCATAGGAAACGGGGTAGAGGAGCCACCTCGTTGAAGAAACTAGAGAAGGACAGGCAAAGCGGACAGAAGCTTGAGGTGTCCTTCGATGCTAATCTAAATGCCCAGGGACCCCGTGCTAAAGAATTTAATAAGTGGGTGTTTCTACAAGAGAAGCAGCACGTAAGCATCAACTACAACCACTGGAATGACGTTCCACAGAACGTTAAGGATCAGATTTAGGAGGCTATCGCGGTATTTTACCTTTACATTCGTTTGATTTACATTATTAGATAATTATCCGAGTTATAATCCATCCAGTTGTTATGTATTTAATGTGTAGGTAGCTTGGACTGTGCCAAATGACGAGGATCATCGTCATAAATGTATGAAAATGGCATCAAAGCGTTGGAATGGGTTCAAGCATGATCATATCAGGTACTATGTATCTGGGAAGAAGCGGTTTGATAAAATGTTCTCGGATTATCCCTGGATTGATCAGGATACTTGGGATATGTTTGCCAGGAGTCGACAAGATGGAGAATTTCAGGTTGGTTGATTAAGTTAATTTTGTATGCTTATTATAGATCATTTAACTGTATTTAATTATGTGTTTTTGTTTGAATAGGCTAAGGCAAATAAGGGTCGGCAGAATCAGGCGAAGAACGTCCACCGCCATACCATGTCTCAGGGTGGGTACCAGACTCGGATCGAGCAGATGATGGCAGATAGACTGAGGGCGAAGCAGGAAGAGCACTCTACTAGGATTGAAAGAGGAGAGGTGCCTGAGGGCACACCATTAAGTCCTCCGTCGGACATCGACCGCGAGGATGTCTAGTTAGCCGGCCGCATGACAAAGATGTGATCTTTTAAAGTTGATGCCACTCGCGAAGTGGCAGATAAGATTGTAAGTAAATAATTAACTTGATTTCAATTGATATTTCTATAGATATTTGCAACACTTTTCACTTGCACGTTTTTTCATTTTTTTCATTGTAGATGGATCTTAAAGCACAATCCTCCCAGGGCTCATTCGTCCCTTCTGGACAGCGGGACGTCTTGATGACTGCTCTAGGAAAGAAAGACCATCCTGGTCGGGTTCTCGGTGTTCCTGGGAACGTGACCATCAAAGAATATTATGGCAAGTCTGCTTCACGAAAGCGGGTGGTCGATGAAGCATCAATTTTGGCTGACATTACTCAGCACCTCATGTCCAACCCAGCTATTACAACACATCTGATGCAAAGCTTAATATCCAGCCCGGAATTCAAGCAGGCGCTTGCCAGAGAGCTTTCCTCCGTCGGTACATCCAAGGACACCGCAGGGCATGCCAACCCTTCACATGTGAGCACAAAAGAGAGTTTTAGTAGGGCATATGTGGAGGACGATGAGTTGGCAGCTAGGGAGCGGGAGTTCGAAGTCCAACGCCGTGAGCATGAGTTGGAAATGAAAAGGCGTGAGCTTGAGTTGGACTCCAAACGACATGAGCTCGAAATGTTAACAAAGGTATGTATTCATTATTAATGTCCAAATTATTCAAATAATTACTTGTGTTTTTTTTAATTATCAACAACTTATCTATTTTATTTTTCCTAAATTGAAGGCCAAGTCGACGTCGGTATCGTTGTCACCTATCACTCGTTTGTTCTCACTTGGTGAGGATTATGCGTTTGAGATTTTTTAATGTCCATTGGAGCACGATGGATGGGTGGCACGCCCAGATCAACGGAGGATATTTACCTTCTGTGGTGACGATCTCGGGAACGTCTGCAGAAATAACGTCTGGATGAACAACAATGTTTTCAGTCTCTGGTGCACGTAAGTTAATTTTAATTTTATAACTTATTTATTTTTGGTATTTTTCCATTTAATAATTTATTTGAATTTCAATATATATATTATGTAATTAACATCAACACCTTTTCATATCTTAGGTATCTCCATCGTCTTCAGCTTGATAAGGGCGTTGCATCAGTTTACGGCTTCTTAGATCCATCAATCCTTCTGCCCGAATTCTTTGCTGGCGATGCATTGAGTAAATACTTAGGGAAGTTGTTGGGAGACAATCAGAAAGAATTATATCTGGCTCCCCACTGTATGAAAAGCCATTGGCAGTTTTTCGTACTTCACCCGTCTAGGCATACTGTCATATTCTATTGCTTTCTCCACCAACAACCGCCACAGGTGGTGTTGGAAGCTGTAAATAAGTAAGTAACTAATCTTAAATTTAATTTAAGTTTTAATATCAATTGTTTTTATTTTATTACACACATGATATATGAATTTGTTAATTGATCGACATGATTATTTGTTTATGATAGTGCGCTGAAGGCGAGTAGCATAAGTTGCGCCAACGGGAGAAGTAGGACTTCTAAGGCTAAAGCAAATCCTGTATGGAACATCATCAAGGTTTGGTAGTTTATTTATCAAATAATTAATATTATAATTACTAATTTATATGTATATTCAACTGACATTGAAATTAATTTTGTTGGTAGTCTCGATTTCAAAATGACGGGTGGTCGTGCGGCTATTATGGGATGCTTCATATGCTGAACATAGTCTCCACATCTATTACGGATGGATGGAATAAGGTAATATTTAAACAACTTGTTAAATTATATATTATAGTTTTGAAGATGACTTGCATTGATGTTATTGTTATTATTTGAACGTGTGTAGGCATTTAACGACCAATCGCCTATTCAAGAAGATGAGTTAAGAGACTTGAGGATGCGCTTCGCTGAATTCTTCTTCAAGTATGCGGCTGAAAAAGGAATTAACAAGATACCTCCGCAATACTTAGATAAATAATTTTTTTGTTAGACTTTAGAAACTAATTAATAACATGTATATATATATCCTTAGATTGGTAGTTTTGTTTTTTAGACATTGGAACTAAAATTTATTTATATATATATACATGGGTTTTGGTTTCAAGTCCCCCCATTGTTCCATTTTTCCTTTGCAATTTTGTAATGTGTGTGATATTCTGTGTTACTGGGATATTTACTGAATGCAGGGATAGCTGAGGGGAGTGATATTTTAAAACTGAATTTTAAAAAAAAATCTATCAACGTCACTTGTATCAAACAACTGACATTAATAGTATTTTATAAAATATATAGTACACTATTAACGTCAGTTGTAATAAACAACTGACGTTAAAATTAAACCTTTAACGTCAGTTCTTTATAACAACTGACGTTAGTTTTAACAAAATTAACGTCCGTTGTCTTAAAGAACTGACGTTAATAGTTTTATGTTTAACGTCAGTTGTTTAAAAAACTAACGTTAATTTTTACAAAATTAACGTCAGTTTTGTTAAAGAACTGACGTTAATAGTTTTATATTTAACGTCAGTTCTCAACTGACGTTAAAATATTAACTATTAACGTCAGCTGTATTTACGTCAGTCAGTATTATGACATAAAAAATCAATTTTAACTGACGTAAAAAACACTTATTGCACTAGTGATATCTTCATGACCCAACACAATTTCAAGAAGACCTCCGCAGACTATTGTGTGTTTGTGAATAACTATGAGAATGGTGAATTCCTCATACTTCTGTTGTATGTTGATGATATGCTAATTGTTGGCAAAGATAAGGCGAAAATAGATGCTCTCAAGATGGCATTGAGCAAGTCTTTTGCCATGAAAGATCTAGGTACAATGAAGAAGAGTCTTGGAATAAAGATTACTAGAGATCGTTCTAAAAGAATGTTGTGGGTGTCACAAGAAGATTATATCAAGAAAGTTCTTGAAAGGTTCAACATGCATAATGCCAAACCTGCGCATGTTCCATTACCTGTTCACCTCAAGCTGAGTAAGACGCAATGTCAAGGGAATGAAGAAAAAAAAAGAAGAAATTAGCAAGGTGCCTTATTCTTCTGCAGTGGGTAGTTTTATGTATGCAATGGTCTGCACAAGACCAGACATTGCTTATGTAATAGGAGTTGTGAGTAGATTCCTATCAAATCCAAGAAAAGAGCATTGGAATGCTCTGAAATGGATACCACGGTGTCTAAGAGGAACTGCCAAAAGCTACTTGTGTTTTGGCAATAGAAATTTAATGCTTCTTGGGTATTCAGATGCAGATATGGTAGGAGATGTGGATTCAAGAAAGTCTACATCATGACATCTGATTATTTTTGCAGGAGGAGCTATCTCATGGCAGTCAAGACTATAAAAGTTCATTGTTTTATGCACCACAGAAGCGGAATTCATCACAATCACCGAAGGTTGCAAGGAGATTCTGTGGATGAAGAAGTTCCTAAAAGAGTTAAGCCAGAATCAGGAAAGCTATGTTCTCTATTATGATAGTCAGAGTGCAAATCATCTCAGCAAGAACTCGACCTTTCATTCAAGGTCAAAACACATCAACGTAAGGTATCATTGGATCCGTGATATGTTGGAAAGTAAACTGCTGCAGATTGAGAAAATACCCACCAAAGAAAACGGAGCTGATATGATGACAAAAGAGAAGTTAGAAGTTTGTAAAGCTTTGCCCTCACCCATGGTGAGCAGCTGCAAGCTATTTAAATAGGGGAGCAACTACATGGATGATCTTATATTGTATAGGTTTGTGGTGGGAGCACTGCAGTATACTACTATCACTAGACAAGATATTTGTTTTAATGTGAATAAAGTTTGTCAGTTCCTTTCTGAACCATTAGAGGAGCATTGGAAGGCAGTTAAGAGGATACTTAGATATCTTAAGGGGACACTATCCTATGGTTTTCTTCTAAAACCTGCATATGCATCACAACCACTAACAATTCAAGATTTTTGTGATGCGGACTGGGGTGCTTATATTGATGACAGGCGTTCAATTTCTGGGTCATGTGTGTACTTTGGACCAAACTTAGTAACATGGTGTGGTCAAGAAAGCAGCAGCTTGTAGTCTGCTCCAGTACAGATGTTGAATAGTGAAGCCTTGCTGCAACCACTTCTGAAGTTCTATGGATCCAATCTCTGCTCAAAGAACTGCAAGTTAAGCAAGTTAATTCTAAAACTCCTATAATGTACCGTGATAATCTAAGCACAGTAGATCTCTCATATAATCCGGTGCTTCATTCAAGAACCAAGCACATGGAGTTAGACCTTTTTTTTTAATAAGAGAAAGAGTCATTGATAAGACTCTTGTCGTCTACCATATTCCAGGCAAAGAACAGGTTGCAGACTGCAACACCCCCTCCTTAGGATATCACATTTAAGAAACTTGTTGCCAAAATAAAACTCAACTAAAATTAAATGTTGCTGGTTACTTTCGAAAAAAATAATTTTTCTAATTACTTATCATTTTCAAAATTTGGTGATAATTTTTTCTCTCTTTTCCTTAACATACAAACAACACCATCAACATAATTTACATCTATATATCATACATATGTGTCATAAGATTTTAATACAAGACCTTCATCCTACCAGGTCACTTTCTACGATCAAAAAGACATAACAAAAACTAAAAACAACATAACTATACCATAGTGGGAGTCTGGAACCACTACTCAAAAAGATGACTCTCAGTAGCTACAGCTGGTTGCTACTAATAAAACCCATTGGGGAGTCCAGTATAGACATTCCCACCCCAAGGAAGTGTATCCGGAGAGGATACCTGTAACACCCTGTATTTCGTTGTTTTAAATAACAGTAATACATATAAATATGTTTATAAATTTATTTGAGTTTTAGAAAATTATTTTAATTAAACGGAGTTTACTACTCAATCCTACTTGAATGTAGGAAGCTAAGATTGAAATTTAGGTTGGAAAGTCAGGTGAAACCCGGCCCGCGAATTCCATTGACAGTATAATTATACTGCTCAAAAGACCTAATTTTAATTCGTGAACGAAAGACTTAAGATTATTATTTTATTTCCTACAATTCTGTATTTTTAGAATTATTTTGGAAAAAAATAAAATAATTTATGTTTTTCGGGCGAAACACGTAATCGGGTAGACGACGGAGGGGATTTTGGAGTTTCTAAGAGCCGATAGAGGGTTTATATTAGGATTTTGAGATGATTCAAGGGGATGAATCATATTTTTAAGTCTAGAAGGTTTTTCAGGGTTAAAGTGAAAATTTATAAATTTTATGCTTAAGCCCCTGAACTTTCTGTTAATTACCCTTTTGTCCCTAAATTAGTTTCTAAGTTTTTTTCAAGTGAATTGGGCTAGAATCCTTGTTAATAATCTCTAATGGACGTGGTTATGAAGCCCAAAATTTCCTAGTTCATGGATTGATTACATAAAGCCTATTTGAAACTATACAAGTTTCCTATGTCAAGATTTATGTTTAAATCTTCAAGTGGTCCCCACAAAAATGAAACCAAGCCCAAACTTACCAAGCCCATTCTCAAGCCCATGAGGAATTGAAGGTTTCCCTCATTTGTTGTTGGATGAGTCAAGAATTTTCTAGAATGTTCTACATTCTTCCACTTTGTTCTTCAAGCTTCTAAAATCTTCTTCAACATTCTTGAATTTCTTAAAATATCTATGACACAAAAATCAGCCCAAATTAGTCAAGATAAGCTTGCATTAAATGTGGCAACAAGTCATCATGACAATTTATTGACAATTTGCAAACTAGTCCTTAAACTTTTGGAATATTTGCAAATTGGTCCCTAGGAAGTAATTGCATTTTAATCCTTTTAGCAAGACAACTCATCACTTCTAGATCCTTCCCAAGATGGCGCCACTATCTCTATAAATACCATACTCTCACTTTTCACTTAGTTTCTAATGCCTTTTTGTTCAAAACCCTAAGTTCATAAGTTCTTTAGTGATAAGTTTGTGAAGCAAGTTTCTTGGATTTCCTTTGTCATTGATCTTCAAGAGGTAAATCCTAATATTCATTCTTAATCATGCCTATTTTATTTATCAAGTTTCTTGATTCAAAGTTTGTTTCATATGTGTTCATCATTTTCAAGTTTCTAACCCTAGAACTTTGAAAAGTCATAATAAATTCTAGAAAAATCTAATGATGATGAAACTACTTTATATCTTCCTGATATCATGTATATTATCTAAATCTAAGAGCATGATGTAATCAAAAATTTCTTTCCTAAAAACCTAGCCTTGGCCGAATCTATCAAAGTAGGTTTGGTAGAGTTTTTGTTCATGGTTTTCATTAATGATCTTGTTAATCAAGCTATTAGTATGTATGCTTAATAAATCCAAGTTGGTTTATTAAACTGAGAACCCTAACCCTATGAACATGTTGAGGCCGAATGCTTGTATAAAAGAGATAGGAAGTTTTGAGTTTCAACTTTAGTTGTTTAGTCACTAATCCATGATTTAGGTTAATCAAGGATCATTAATCTATGACTTAATCATGATTAGAAATTTTAAGGATTTAGAACCCTAAAAGTCAGCCCTTGGCCGAAACCCTAACCCTAAAGGTTAGAGGATTTTGTTTCAAATTTTAGTCTTGTATTAAGTAATCTATGTTAGTTAAGACTCTAGTAACTAGGATCCAAAAGATGGCATTAAGAAGATAATCCTAAACCTATTTTCTAAGTCTTGGCCGAACCTAGCCCTAAAGTGTCATAGATGGGTGTTAGTTGATTAATTATAATTATGTTGTTTGGTTGAAGGTGGTTGTGTTAACTCGTGGCGGGATAACGAGGATCGTCGTGTACGTGTTTCCGATGCAAACTCAGGTGGGAGAAAGAACCACTCCTTCGTCGAAACCGATAAGTAGTATATAATTTATAATAATGGTGTAGGGCGACCTAAACCCTACTAGTGGTCGAGTAATCGACAATACCAAAATCGTATTGGAAACTTTTCCGTAAAACCAATGACGATTTGGGAATTGTAGGTTCATCGCCTTAGGTTAATTATTTATATTTGAGGATGTTTGAATTATTTACTTTTGACTGTTTGTGATACGCTGGTTGAGGTATTCCATCTGCATGTGACGTATTGTTTCGGTGTTTGAATAAATGTGATAGAGAGGATGTTTGCTGTCTGTCACGGCCGTGATGGTTGTCATGGCTAGACCGTGACAGGTTCTGTCTTGTAGGATTTTTGTCTTTGTTGTCTGTCACGGCCGTGATAGCTATCACGGCCAGGCCATGACAGAGTCTGACTTTGTTAATTATTTGGTTGTGATAATTGCCTTATATGATATTGAGATGTTGGAATATTCTGTTGATTAATGTGTTATGCATGATCTGCCTGGGTTTAATTCTATGCTTAGATAATTTTAAGGAAAGATATATATATGGCTCAGAGGTATTTTGTTGGGTGAGAGTTTTGAATGTGAATTAGAAGTGCCTCGCTATTATTGTATAGAATTGATGTGATATAGAATGTAAGTGGAGGTTATGAGGAAAAGCTTGAGGTACTAGGTTGTTATTGATAAAAGTCAGTGAGAATCATATGTTGCATTGTTGTTCATAATCATGTATTTGAGATACACGAGGTCCGAAGTTCTTGTAGACCGTTCCAAATTAGAATTTAAGTTGTGCAACTATAGTGTCATTGCTATGCATGAGCACCCTTGATAGAGTTGAGAGAGAGAACCAGGGTGTGCGCCGACGGTACTGTGCAGCTATAGTGTCATTGCTTTGCATGAGCATTCCTACCATGGATGAGAATGTGCACCGGCGTTGGGAACGTGTCACTTGGACGACTGACTGGCATCCCTAACGAGGGATGTGTGAAAGGAGTAGTAGTGGCCACGTCAGCATCAAGGTTTAGTTGCATGAGTTGAAGGGTAGAGGATGATGTTATAAAGTATGGATGATTGTAAATTGTGAGTGATGCATGTTTGTGACTGTTATTGTATTATATGCTATGAATCTTTTCCACTTATGATGATAGAACTGTTTCTTATCTCCATATTTCTGTATTTTTGGTGTATGTCTACTTTGTTACGTTAGAAGACCTATGGATCACTATGTTACGGAGGAGATGGATGGAACCCCATACGAGACGGAGATTGTTGAAGAGTTGAACGATGTTCCGTATGAAGTTGACGCTGAAGAACAACCTACTGATCCTAATAATGTGGCGTAGTTAGTTGAAGGCCAGTGAGTCACATAAGATGTTTTGTTTCCGTTAGTTATAAGCATGTTGTGTAAAATAAAGGATACTTATGTGTGTATTTATGTAAAATAGTTTAGTGTGTTGTATATTTGTAGAAGTTATTTGATTATTAATTAAGTTTTTAATTTTTACGTATTTTCAACGTTAAGCGCGCGATTAAGTAAATAAATAATTAAGGATTTAATGTAATAATACAATGGGGCACATCTGGGGTGTCTCATTTGGTGGTATCAGAGCAGTTCGATTCTAATCGGACTGTGAGATCTAGGAAGTTGTTACTGGCCATGTCTAGTTGAGTCCACATCGGCGTTTAACTATGCTTAGAAGATGGGTAGTGTGTTCGAATTCGGCGCGATAAATAACATTAGTGTGGCATATGGTATTTATATACTTGTCTATGTGGTGTTATATGTCATACTAATAGGAGTAAATGATTTCTTTTACAGAATCATGGCTCGTGGAAGAGGACGTCCGATCGTCAGTGATGACAGAACTCCTGAAAGAATTGTTGGAGATAACAATGTGGAAAATAATCAGACCGGAAGTGGAGGAGAGTCATCTGAGACTCAAGATACCATAAAAAAATAGTTACTGCTCTGTTGTTACAAACACAGCAGAATGCTGAGATGCTACAGATGAATAAAGAACAGCAGGAACAACAAAATCAAAGGAGAGCTGTCGCGGCTGAAGATGCCGGGATGGCTACTTTCCTGAAAGGGAAGCCACCCCAATTCCGAGGAGATTATGATCCAGAAAAGGCAGAATGGTGGATACAAGAGATCGAGAAGATATTCGATACCATGCGCTACAGAGAGGATAGGAAAGTGACGTATAGTGCATTCATGCTAACTGGAGGAGCAGAGTCTTGGTGGAGAGGCAAGCGAAGACTGCTGGATGCCGAAGGCAGAGTTATCAACTGGCAGCTGTTTAGTGACTGCTTCTTTGAGAAGTATTTTCTGCGTTTAGTTCGACGCGAGAAAGAAAGGGAATTCATGAGTCTCAAACAGGAAAACATGACTGTTGGTGATTATGCATCACGATTCGAGGCTCTGATTAAGTATTCTGAATTTTATCAGAGATTCCCAAATGAAGATTGGCAATGTAGAAGGTTTGAGGAAGGACTCCGACATGAACTCCAGAGGGCTATAGTATCTCTTGATATCCAGAGTTTTCCAGAGCTAGTGGAACGATGCAGTGTGATCGAAAGTCTAGATCAGAAGCTGGCTAATGAGCAGAAACAATTAAGGAGTGGGGGTCCTACTCGACCGGGTTTTCAAAGGCGAGGAGGCAGTAACTCTCAATGGAGACAGAGACCGTATGCCCGACCAATGCAGACACCAGCACCAGCACCAGTGGTTAGAGCTGGTCAACAGCAGCAAGGCTTATCTTGTTTCAGATGTGGAGGACCGCATTATCTTAGAGACTGCATGGAGCGACCTAGTTGTTTTCACTGTGGGAAAATAGGTCATATGGCCCGATATTGCAGACAGCAAGCTAGGCGACTGCCAATAGCTGCGGGAAGAGGAAATGGAGGCAATAGGGGTGGAGCTGGGAGAGGAGTCATATCAGCAGGGCAACAGGGAGCAAGACCTCAAGCCACTGGAAGAGTGTTTACCGTGAAGGGAGCCGAATCCTCTCAATCTGCTGATCTTATAAAAGGTATGTGTTTGATAGCTGGTAGACTCTCGTACGTGTTATTTGACTCAGGCGCTACACATTCATTTATTTCGTATGAATGTGTGGATCAATTAAAATTAACTGTTTCTCAATTACCTTATACCCTTACAATATCTACTCCAACTAGTAATCCTTTGACTACTATGTCTATTTGCTTACAGTGTCCTATAGTTGTTGAGAATAGGACATTTATTGTAGACCTTGTCTGTTTGCCTATGCAACAGATAGATGTTATTCTTGGCATGGATTGACTTTCGGCTAACCATGTAATGCTAGACTGTTCTAGTAAGACCTTATCATTTCTTCAGTTTTCTAGTATAGTCTCTTCCAATGAAGGAGTATCCAGGAGGGGTGACGATTCTCGACAGTACGTGATGTTGTTCGCGGTGGAAACTATTGAGACCCCTAGTATAGATTCCATGCCTATCGTGAGAGAGTTTCCTGAAGTTTTCCCTCCCGGCGTTCCAAGTTTACCACCATAACGAGAAGTGGAATTCACCATAGATCTTGTACCAGGGACAGGACCTATATCTATGGCGCCTTATCGGATGTCACCTATTGAATTGGCGTAGTTGAAGAAACAGTTGGATGATATGTTGGTAAAAGAGTTCATAAGGCCGAGTGTTTCATCATAGGGAGCTCTAGTGTTGTTTATTAAGAAGAAAGATGGAAGTTCTAGGTTGTGCACAGATTATAGACAGTTAAACAAGGTAACAATTAGGAACAAGTATCCGTTGCCTAGGATAGATGATCTGATGGATCAATTGAAAGGAGCCGCAGTATTTTCCAAGATTGATTTGAGATCTGGATACCATCAGATTAGAGTAAAGAAGGAAGATATACTAAAACCGGCTTTTAGAACAAGGTATGGACATTACGAGTATTTAGTTATGCCGTTCGGTGTGACTAATGCGCCAGCAGTGTTCATGGATTATATGAACCGGATATTTAGACCGTTTCTTGATAAGTTTGTGATTGTATTCATCGACGACATCCATATTTATTCTCGTACCTGGGAAGATCATGAGAAACATTTAAGGATAGTGCTGCATGTTTTGAAGGATAGGAAGCTTTATGCTAAACTTTCCAAGTGTGAGTTTTGGATGGAAGAAGTCCAATTTCTAGGACATGTGATCACCAAGGAAGGTATAGCAGTAGATCCAGCAAAGGTTGAGGCAGTTCTTAAATGGGAACGGCCTAAGTCAGTAAGTGAAGTACGAAGCTTTCTAGGGTTAGCTGGATATTATCGGAGGTTTATAGAGGGTTTCTCGAAGATTGCGTTGTCTATGACACAGTTGACGAGGAAAAATATAGCTTTTGTATGGACGGACAACTGTGAGCAGAGTTTCCAAAAGCTGAAGGAAAGGTTGACTACATCACCTGTGTTGACTTTACCGGATCCATTAGGACCGTTTGACGTATACTGTGATGCGTCATACCAAGGTTTAGGTTGTGTTCTAATGCAAGAGGGAAGAGTGGTGGCTTATGCTTCCCGATAATTGAGAATTCATGAGAGGAACTATCCGACTCATGATTTGGAATTAGCAGCCATAGTGTTCGCATTAA
Source organism: Sophora flavescens (assembly GCA_030762895.1). Lineage (NCBI taxonomy): Eukaryota > Viridiplantae > Streptophyta > Magnoliopsida > Fabales > Fabaceae > Sophora > Sophora flavescens. The sequence continues at coordinate 21,071,966 of CM061062.1, read as the reverse complement.
AAATATGGCGACACTTTCTATATGGAGCAAAATTTGATGCTTACAGTGACCATAAAAGTTTGAAGTATCTGTTCGACCAAAAGGAGTTGAATATGAGACAACGAAGGTGGATGGAGTTTATCAAAGATTATGAGTTTGATTTACTATACCATTCTGGGAAGGCGAATGTAGTAGCGGATGCCTTGAGTAGGAAATCATTGCATGTGTCCGCAATGATGGTTAAAGAGTTGGAATTACTGGAACAGTTCAGAGATTTGAACTTAGGAATGGAGTTGGTTGAGGATAAAATTTGCTTAGGTATGATCACTATTAGTAGTGATTTTATGAGAGATCTTAAGGATAAACAGGCTCAGGATCCATATTTACAGGAGATAAGTAGAGGTATAGATGAAGGTAAAAATTCTGAGTTTAGTAGAGGAACAAATGGCGTACTGAGGTTTAGGGATAGAATATGTGTGCCCGAGGATTTAGAACTTAGGAAGGTGATATTAGAAGAAGCACATAAGAGTAAGTTGAGTATTCATCCTGGATCTAATAAAATGTATCAGGATTTAAAGAAATTGTTTTGGTGGACGAGGATGAAGAAAGAGGTAGCAGAGTATGTTTTATCTTGCCTGGTGTGTCAGAAGGCTAAGATAGAGCATCAAAAGCCAGCTGGTTTATTGCAATCATTAGATATCCTAGAATGGAAATGGGATAGCATCGCTATGGATTTTGTGGTTGGACTACCACGAACTCCTAAGAAACATGATGCGATTTGGGTTATCATTGACAGGTTGACGAAGTGTGCTCACTTCTTACCTATGGGTGAAAACTATAGTTTGGAGAAGTTGACCCAAATCTACATCAAAGAAATTGTTAGGTTGCATGGTGTGCCATCGAGCATTGTTTCAGACCGATATCCTAGATTTACATCTAGATTTTGGAAACAGTTGCACCATGCTTGAGGGACCAAGTAGAGGATGAGTTCTGCTTATCATCCCCAAATGGATGGACAGTCAGAAAGAACAATTCAATCATTGGAGGACCTTTTAAGAGCTTGTGTTTTGGAACGCACTGGCAGTTGGGATGAGTTCTTGCCATTGATTGAATTTACTTACAACAATAGTTTTCACAGTAGTATAGGGATGGCACCATATGAGGCTTTGTATGGTAGGAAGTGTAGGACACCATTATGTTGGTATGAGATTGGTGAAAATCAAGTCTTGGATCCATATGTGGTACAGCAGACTACGGAACAAGTTAGGAAGATAAGGGAAAAGATGAAGGAAGCACAGGATAGACAAATGAGCTACAGTAACAAGAGAATGAGACCTTTAGAATTCCAGGAGGGCGATCACGTGTTTTTGAGAGTCACTCCGAAGACCGGAATTGGCAGTGCTATCAAAACTAGAAAACTTACTCCTAGATTCATCGGACCTTTCCAGATTCTTCGTAGGATTGGTCCAGTAGCTTATCATATTGCTTTACCACCTAACCTTGCTAACCTTCATGACGTCTTTCACGTGTCTCAGTAGAGAAAATATTATCCTGATCCTTCACATGTTATTGAGTCTGAGTCTATACAACTGCGAGAGAATCTAGAGTATGAGGCTCTACCTGTAAGGATAGCAGATAAAGAGATTAAGGAGCTTCGTGGTAGACAAATTCCTTTGGTTAAGGTCATATGGGATGAAACTACTGGAGATGCTACTTGGGAACGTGAAGCAGATATGCAACAACGATAACCACATCTTTTCTGAAGTATGTAAATTTCGAGGACGAATTTTTTTTTAGTGGGGTAGTAATGTAACACCCTATATTTCACTGTTTTAAATAACAGTAATACATATAAATATGTTTATAAATTTATTTGAGTTTTAGAAAATTATTTTAATTAAACGGAGTTTACTACTCAATCCTACTTGAATGTAGGAAGCTACGATTGAAATTTAGGTTGGAAAGTCAGGTGAAACCAGGCCCGCGAATTCCATTGACAGTATAATTATACTGCTCAAAAGACCTAATTTTAATTCGTGAACGAAAGACTTAAGATTATTATTTTATTTCCTACAATTCTGTATTTTTAGAATTATTTTGGAAAAAAATAAAATAATTTATGTTTTTCGGGCGAAACACGTAATCGGGTAGACGACGGAGGGGATTTTGGAGTTTCTAAGAGCCGATAGAGGGTTTATATTAGGATTTTGAGATTATTCAAGGGGATGAATCATATTTTTAAGTCTAGAAGGTTTTTCAGGGTTAAAGTGAAAATTTATGAATTTTACGCTTAAGCCCCTGAACTTTCTGTTAATTACCCTTTTGTCCCTAAATTAGTTTCTAAGTTTTTTTCAAGTGAATTGGGCTAGAATCCTTGTTAATAATCTCTAATGGACGTGGTTATGAAGCCCAAAATTTCCTAGTTCATGGATTGATTACATAAAGCCTATTTGAAACTATACAAGTTTCCTATGTCAAGATTTATGTTTAAATCTTCAAGTGGGCCCCACAAAAATGAAACCAAGCCCAAACTTACCAAGCCCATGCTCAAGCCCATAAGGAATTGAAGGTTGCCCTCATTTGTTGTTGGATGAGTCAAGCATTTTCTAGAATGTTCTACATTCTTCCACTTTGTTCTTTAAGCTTCTAAAATCTTCTTCAGCATTCTTGAATTTCTTAAAATATCTATGACACAAAAATCAGTCCAAAATAGTCAAGATAAGCTTGCATTAAATGTGGCAACAAGTCATCATGACAATTTATTGACAATTTGCAAACTAGTCCTTAAACTTTTGGAATATTTGCAAATTGGTCCCTAGGAAGTAATTGCATTTTAATCCTTTTAGCAAGACAACTCATCACTTCTAGATCCTTCCCAAGATGGCGCCACTATCTCTATAAATACCATACTCTCACTTTTCACTTAGTTTCTAATGCCTTTTTGTTCAAAACCCTAAGTTCATAAGTTCTTTAGTGATAAGTTTGTGAAGCAAGTTTCTTGGATTTCCTTTGTCGTTGATCTTCAAGAGGTAAATCCTAATCTTCATTCTTAATCATGCCTATGTTTTTTATCAAGTTTCTTGATTCAAAGTTTGTTTCATATGTGTTCATCATTTTCAAGTTTCTAACCCTAGAACTTTGAAATGTGATAATAAATTCTTGAAAAATCTAATGATGATGAAACTACTTTCTATCTTCTTGATATCATGTATATTTTCTAAATCTAAGAGCATGATGTAATCAAAAATTTCTTTCCTAAAAACCTAGCCTTGGCCGAATCTATCAAAGTAGGTTTGGTAGAGTTTTTGTTCATGGTTTTCATTAATGATCTTGTTAATCAAGCTATTAGTATGTATGCTTAATAAATCCAAGTTGGTTTATTAAACTAAGAACCCTAACCCTATGAACATGTTGAGGCCGAATCCTTGTATAAAAGAGATGGGAAGTTTTGAGTTTCAACTTTAGTTGTTTAGCACTAATCCATGATTTAGGTTAATCAAGGATCATTAATCTATGACTTAATCATGATTAGAAATTTTAAGGATTTTGAACCCTAAAAGTCAGCCCTTGGCCGAAACCCTAACCCTAAAGGTTAGATGATTTTGTTTCAAATTTTAGTCTTGTATTAAGTAATCTATGTTAGTTAAGACTCCAGTAACTAGGATCCAAAAGATGGCATTAAGAAGATAATCCTAAACCTATTTTCTAAGTCTTGGCCGAACCTAGCCCTAAAGTGTCATAGATGGGTGTTAGTTGATTAATTATAATTATGTTGTTTGGTTGAAGGTGGTTGTGTTAACTCGTGGCGGGATAACGAGGATCGTCGTGTACGTGTCTCCTGGCAAACTCGGTGGGAGAAAGAACCATTCCATCGTCGTAACCGATAAGTAGTATATAATTTATAATAATGGTGTAGGGGCGACCTAAACCCTACTAGTGGTCGAGTAATCGAAAATACCAAAATCGTATTGGAAACTTTTCCGTAAAACCAATGACGATTTGGGAATTGTAGGTTCATCGCCTTAGGTTAATTATTTATATTTGAGGATGTTTGAATTATTTACTTTTGATTGTTTGTGATACGCTGGTTGAGGTATTCCATCTGCATGTGACGTATTGTTTCGGTGTTTGAATAAATGTGATAGAGAGGATGTTTGCTGTCTGTCACGGTCGTGATGGTTGTCATGGCCAGGTCGTGACAGGTTCTGTGTTGTAGGATTTTTGTCTTTGTTGTCTGTCACGGCCGTGATGGCTATCACGGCTAGGCCGTGACAGAGTCTGACTTTGTTAATTATTTGGTTGTGATAATTGCCTTATATGATATTGAGATGTTGGAATATTCTGTTGATTAATGTGTTATGCATGATCTGCCTGGGTTTAATTCTATGCTTAGATAATTTTAAGGAAAGATATATATATGGCTCGGAGTTATTTTGTTGGGTGAGAGTTTTGAATGTGAATTAGAAGTGCCTCGCTATTATTGTATAGAATTGATGTGATATAGAATGTAAGTGGAGGTTGTGAGGAAAAGCTTGAGGTACTAGGTTGTTATTGATAAAAGTCAGTGATAATCATATGTTGCATTGTTGTTCATAACCGTGTATTTGAGATACACGAGGTCCGAAGTTCTTGTAGACCGTTCCAAATTAGAATTTAAGTTGTGCAACTATAGTGTCATTGCTATGCATGAGCACCCTTGATAGAGTTGAGAGAGAGAACCAGGGTGTGCGCCGATGGTGTGCTGGCAGATATAGTGTCATTGCTTTGCATGAGCATTCCTACCATGGATGAGAATGTGCACCGGCGTTGGGAACGTGTCACTTGGACGACAGACTGGCATCCCTAACGAGGGATGTGTGATAGGAGTAGTAGTGGCCACATCAGTATCAATGTTTAGTTGTATGAGTTGAAGGGTAGAGGATGATGTTATAAAGTATGGATGATTGTAAATTGTGAGTGATGCATGTTTGTGACTGTTATTGTATTATATGCTATGAATCTTTTCCACTTATGATGATAGAACTGTTTCATATCTCCCTATTTTTGTATTTTTGGTGTATGTCTACTTTGTTACGTTAGAAGACCATATGGACGACTATGTTACGGAGGAGATGGATGGAACCCCATACGAGACGGAGATTGTTGAAGAGTTGAACGATGTTCCGTATGAAGTTGACACTGAAGAACAACCTACTGATCCTAATAATGTGACGTAGTTAGTTTAAGGCCAGTGAGTCACATAAGATGTTTTGTTTCCGTTATTTATAAGCATGTTGTGTAAAATAAAGGATACTTATGTGTGTATTTATGTAAAATAGTTTGGTGTGTTGTATATTTGTAGAAGTTATCTGATTATTAATTAAGTTTTTAATTTTTACGCATTTTCAACGTTAAGCGCGCGATTAAGTAAATAAATAATTAAGGATTTAATGTAATAATACAATGGGGCACATCTGGGGTGTCTCATTTGGCGGTATTAGAGCAGTTCGATTCTAATCGGACTGTGAGGTCTAGGAAGTTGTTATTGGCCGTATCTAGTTGAGTCCACATCGGAGTTTAACTGTGCATAGAAGATGGGTAGTGTGTTCGAATACAACACGATAAATAACATTAGTGTGGCATATGGTATTTATATACTTGTCTATGTGGTGTTATATGTCATACTAATAGGAGCAAATGATTTCTTTTACAGAATCATGGCTCGTGGAAGAGGACGTCCGATCGTCAGTGATGACAGAACTCCTGAAAGAATTGTTGGAGATAACAATGTGGAAAATAATCAGACCGGAAGTGGAGGAGAGTCATCTGAGACTCAAGATACCATGAAAAACATAGTTACTGCTCTGTTGTTACAAACACAGCAGAATGCTGAGATGCTACAGATGAATAAAGAACAGCAGGAACAACAGAATCAAAGGAGAGCTGTCGCAGCTGAAGATGCCGGGATGGCTACTTTCCTGAAAGGGAAGCCACCCCAATTCCGAGGAGATTATGATCCAGAAAAGGCAGAATGGTGGATACAAGATATCGAGAAGATATTCGATGCCATGCGCTGCAGAGAGGATTGGAAAGTGACGTATACTGCATTCATGCTAACTGGAGGAGCAGAGTCTTGGTGGAGAGGCAAGCGAAGACTGCTGGATGCCGAAGGCAGAGTTATCAATTGGCAGCTGTTTAGTGACTGCTTCTTTGAGAAGTATTTTCCGCGTTTAGTTCGACGCGAGAAAGAAAGGGAATTCATGAGTCTCAAACAGGGCAACATGACTGTTGGTGATTATGCATCACGATTCGAGGCTCTGATTAAGTATTCTGAATTTTATCAGAGATTCCCAAATGAAGATTGGCAATGTAGAAGGTTTGAGGAAGGACTCCTACATAAACTCCAGAGGGCTATAGTATCTCTTGATATCCAGAGTTTTCCAGAGCTAGTGGAACGATGCAGTGTGATCGAAAGTCTAGATCAGAGGTCAGCTAATGAGCGAAAACAATTAAGGAGTGGGGTCCTACTCGACCGGGTTTTCAAAGGCGAGGAGGTAGTAACTCTCAATGGAGACAGAGACCGTATGCCCGACTGCAGTGCAAGGACATCAGCACCACGACCAGATGGTTAGAGCCGGTCAACAACAAAGGGCTTATCTTGTTTCAGATGTGGAGGACCACATTATCTTATAGACTGCATGGAGCGACCTAGTTGTTTTCACTGTGGGAAAATAGGTCATATGTCCCGATATTGCAGACAGCAGGCTAGGAGACCGCCGATAGTTGCGGGAAGAGGAAATGGAGGCAATATGGGTGGAGCTGGGAGATGAGTCATATCAGCAGGGCAACAGGGAACAAGACCTCAGGCCACTGGAAGAGTGTTTACCGTGAAGGGAGCCGAATCCTCTCAATCTGCTGATCTTATAAAAGGTATGTGTTTGATAGCTGGTAGACTCTCGTACGCGTTATTTGACTCAGGCGCTACACATTCATTTATTTCGTATCAATGTGTGGATCAATTAAAATTAACTGTTTCTCAATTACCTTATACCCTTACAATATCTACTCCAACTAGTAATCCTTTGACTACTATGTCTATTTGTTTACAGTGTCCTGTAGTTGCTGAGAATAGGACATTTATTGTAGACCTTGTCTGTTTGCCTATGCAACAGATAGATGTTATTCTTGGCATGGATTGGCTTTCGGCTAACCATGTAATGCTAGACTGTTCTAGTAAGACCTTATCATTTCTTCAGTCTTCTAGTATAGTCTCTGCCAATGAAGGAGTATCCATGAGGGGTGACGATTCTCGACAGTACGTGATGCTGTTCGCGATGGAAACTATTGAGACCCTGGTCGCGCTGTCGCGCACGTGCCAAAAAGAACGAGCGGTTTATAAAAAATGTAGTTTAGGGCGACAACTCGGATGTCGTCTCACAAGGACTCTTGACTTGCTATTTACCACAAAAATCAGTTTGGGGGGTTGGTTTGAATTGCAAATGGAAAACAATGCAAAATCGAACAATAAAACAGAGCGATTGAAAAGGTTATCAAATAGCTAAAGACGATTAATCTCGTTCTTCGATTTCACAACTATCATCGGTTCATGTAATTCCAAGCACTAAGCAGATTCTAATCCCCTTTCAGTTGTAGCAACAATTAACAAACGAAATCGCTACTACGGATATATGTTCCTATTCCCGAATTAAACAAACGGGGTTAAGCCCTCATGAACTAAACGAACATGAATGAACACACGCGAATTAAACAAACGCGATTAAATATAGGAACATAACATCACTGAAATGAATCAACACGACACTATACACTCCTGAATTAAACAAACAGAAATGTATAACATAGTATTGAAAAGGGAAAAGCATACAAAATAGGAATTACAAGAACCTCAAGTATGGTGGAAATCAATTACAGTAGATTAATCTAGAAAATTAGTTCTCCATAAAGAAAACGAAACACACAGAAAAATGTCAAAACAATGGAGAAGCAAAATTTCTTTCAATCTGCCCAGAACAGCCTTTTATACTATTCAGAAACTAAGCCCACTCGCGAGGCGAACACTCGCTCGCGAGGCGAATTTTGTGAAGAGTCAGCAACGTTTGGTCTTCTCGCGGGGCGAAGTACTACTCGCGTGGCGAGGAATGGAACAGTCATGGCTTCTGGTCTTCAGTCTCGCGAGGCGAGGCATGTATCCGCGAGGCGACACAGAACGGGTTGCATTTCTCCGGAATGTCGGCCATCGTGGTCGCGAGGCGAGGTGTTGTTCGCGGGGCGAACCAGAGAGGATGACATTTTTACTGTTCTGCTGGCTTTCCGGTTCGCGAGGCGAGATGACTCTCGCGAGGCGAACTCCCTGTTTCTTTATTCCCTCAACTTCTATTTAACCTGAAAACAAAGAAACAGCTATAAGTGCATTATTTGACTCAAAACTGGCTAAATTATCCTAAAACTACTTTAGAGACTCAAAACCTTGCTTGAGGACAATCTAATCTAATTTGGGTGAAAATAGGATATAATTTGCACAAAACCCTGGTCATACTAGCCATAAAACTAGATGAGCCGAGGCTTATCAGACCCCTAGTATAGATTCCATGCCAATCGTGAGAGAGTTTCCTGAAGTTTTCCCTCCTGACATTCCAGGTTTACCACCATAACGAGAAGTGGAATTCACCATAGATCTTGTACCAGGGCCTGGATGTATATCTATGGCGCCTTATCGGATGTCACCTATAGAATTGGCGGAGTTGAAGAAACAGTTGGATGATATGTTGGGAAAAGAGTTCATAAGGCCGAGTGTTTCATCATGGGGAGCTCCAGTGTTGTTTGTTAAGAAGAAAGATGGAAGTGCTAGGTTGTGCACAGATTATAGACAGTTAAACAAGGTAACAATTAGGAACAAGTATCTGTTGCCTAGGATAGATGATCTGATGGATCAATTGAAAGGAGCCGCAGTATTTTCCAAGATTGATTTGAGATCTGGATACCATCAAATTAGAGTAAAGAAGGAAGATATACTAAAAACGACTTTTAGAACAAGGTATGGACATTACGAGTATTTAGTTATGCCGTTCGGTGTGACTAACGCGCCAGCAGTGTTCATGGATTATATGAACCGGATACTTAGACCGTTTCTTGATAAGTTTGTGGTTGTATTCATCGATGACATCCTTATTTATTCTCGTACCTGGGAAGATCATGAGAAACATTTATGGATAGTGCTGCAAGTTTTGAAGGATAGGCAGCTTTATGCTAAACTTTCCAAGTGTGAGTTTTGGATGGAAGAAGTCCAATTTCTAGGACATGTGATCACCAAGGAAGGTATAGCAAGAGATCCAAAGAAAGGTTGAGGCAGTTCTTAAATGGGAACGGCTCTAAGTCGAGAAGTGAAGTACGAAGCTTTCTAGGGTTAGCTGGATATTATCGGAGGTTTATAGAGGGTTTCTCGAAGATTGCGTTGTCTATGACGCAGTTGACGAGGAAAAATACAGCTTTTGTATGGACGGACAACTGTGAGCAGAGTTTCCAAAAGCTGATGGAAAGGTTGACTACATCACCTGTGTTGACTTTACCGGATCCATTAGGACCGTTTGACGTATACTGTGATGCGTCATACCAAGGTTTAGGTTGTGTTCTAATGCAAGAGGGAAGAGTGGTGGCTTATGCTTCCCGACAATTGAGAATTCATGAAAGGAACTATCAGACTCATGATTTGGAATTAGCAGCCATAGTGTTCGCATTAAAAATATGGCGACACTTTCTACATGGAGCAAAATTTGATGCTTACAGTGACCATAAAAGTCTGAAGTATCTGTTCGACCAAAAGAAGTTGAATATGAGACAACGAAGGTGGATGGAGTTTATCAAAGATTATGAGTTTGATTTACTATACCATCCTGGGAAGGCGAATGTAGTAGCGGATGTCTTGAGTAGGAAATCATTGCATGTGTCCGCAATGATGGTTAAAGAGTTGGAATTACTGGAACAGTTCAGAGATTTGAACTTAGGAATGGAGTTGGTTGAGGATAAAATTTGCTTAGGTATGATCACTATTAGTAGTGATTTTATGAGAGATCTTAAGGATAAACAGGCTCAGGATCCATATTTACAGGAGATAAGTAGAGGTATAGATGAAGGTAAAAATTCTGAGTTTAGTAGAGGAACAAATGGCGTACTGAGGTTTAGGGATAGAATATGTGTGCCCGAGGATTTAAAACTTAGGAAGGTGGTATTAGAAGAAGCACATAAGAGTAAGTTGAGTATTCATCCTGGATCTAATAAAATGTATCAGGATTTAAAGAAATTGTTTTGGTGGACGAGGATGAAGAAAGAGGTAGCAGAGTATGTTTTATCTTGCCTGGTGTGGCAGAAGGCTAATATAGAGCATCAAAAGCCAGCTGGTTTATTGCAATCATTAGATATCCTAGAATGGAAATGGGATAGCATCACTATGGATTTTGTGGTTGGACTACCACGAACTCCTAAGAAACATGATGCGATTTGGGTTATCATTGACAGGTTGACGAAGTGTGCTCACTTCTTACCTATGGGTGAAAACTATAGTTTGGAGAAGTTGACCCAAATCTACATCAAAGAAATTGTTAGGTTGCATGGTGTGCCATCGAGCATTGTTTCTGCATCGAGATCCTAGATTTACCTCTAGATTTTGGAAACAGTTGCACCATGCTTTAGGGACCAAGTTGAGGATGAGTTCTTCTTATCATCCCCAAACGGATGGACAGACAGAAAGAACGATTCAATCATTGGAGGACCTTTTAAGAGCTTGTGTTTTGGAACGCACTGGAAGTTGGGATGAGTTCTTGCCATTGATTGAATTTACTTACAACAATAGTTTTCACAGTAGTATAGGGATGGCACCATATGAGGCTTTGTATGGTAGGAAGTGTAGGACACCGTTATGTTGGTATGAGATTGGTGAAAATGAAGTCTTGGATCCAGATGTGGTACAGCAGACTACGGAACAAGTTAGGAAGATAAGGGAAAAGATGAAGGAAGCACAGGATAGGCAAAGGAGCTACAGTAACAAGAGAAGGAGACCTTTAGAATTCCAGGAGGGCGATCACATGTTTTTGAGAGTCACTCCGAAGACCGGAATTGGCAGGGCTATCAAAACTAGAAAACTTACTCCTAGATTCGTCGGACCTTTCCAGATTCTTCGAAGGATTGGTCCAGTAGCTTATCATATTGCTTTACCACCTAACCTTGCTAACCTTCATGACGTCTTTCACGTGTCTCAGTTGAGAAAATATTATCCTGATCCTTCACATGTTATTGAGCCTGAGTCTATACAACTGCGAGAGAATCTAGAGTATGAGGCTCTACCTGTAAGGATAGCAGATAAAGAGATTAAGGAGCTTCGTGGTAGACAAATTCCTTTGGTTGAGGTCATATGGGATGAAACTACTGGAGATGCTACTTGGGAACGTGAAGCAGATATGCAACAACGATATCCACAACTTTTCTGAAGTATGTAAATTTCGAGGACGAAATTTTTTTTTAGTGGGGTAGTAATGTAACACCCTGTATTTCACTGTTTTAAATAACAGTAATACATATAAATATGTTTATAAATTTATTTGAGTTTTAGAAAATTATTTTAATTAAACGGAGTTTACTACTCAATCCTACTTGAATGTAGGAAGCTACGATTGAAATTTAGGTTGGAAAGTCAGGCGAAACCCGGCTCGCGAATTCCATTAACAGTATAATTATATTGCTCAAAAGACCTAATTTTAATTCGTGAACGAAAGACTTTAGATTATTATTTTATTTCCTACAATTCTGTATTTTTAGAATTATTTTGTAAAAAAATAAAATAATTTATGTTTTTCGGGCGAAATACGTAATCGGGTAGACGACGGAGGGGATTTTGGAGTTTCTAAGAGCCGATAGAGGGTTTATATTAGGATTTTGAGTTGATTCAAGGGGATGAATCATATTTTTAAGTCTAGAAGGTTTTTCAGGGTTAAAGTGAAAATTTATGAATTTTACGCTTAAGCCCCTGAACTTTCTGTTAATTACCCTTTTGTCCCTAAATTAGTTTCTAAGTTTTTTTCAAGTGAATTGGGCTAGAATCCTTGTTACTAATCTCTAATGGACGTGGTTATGAAGCCCAAAATTTCCTAGTTCATGGATTGATTACATAAAGCCTATTTGAAACTATACAAGTTTCCTATGTCAAGATTTATGTTTAAATCTTGAAGTCGGCCCCACAAAAATGAAACCAAGCCCAAACTTACCAAGCCCATGTGCAAGCCCATGAGGAATTGAAGGTTTCCCTCATTTGTTGTTGGATGAGTCAAGAATTTTCTAGAATGTTCTACATTCTTCCACTTTGTTCTTCAAGCTTCTAAAATCTTCTTCAACATTCTTGAATTTCTTAAAATATCTATGACACAAAAATCAGCCCAAAATAGTTGGTCGCGCTGTCGCGCACGCTCCAAAAAGGACGAGCGGTTTTTAAAACTGTAGTTTAGGGCGACAACTCGGATGTCGTCTCACAAGGACTCTTGAAGTGTTATTTATCACAAAAATCAGTTTTTTTTGGGGGGGGGTTGGATTGGGATGCAAATAAGAAAACAAAGTAATAACAGAGCAATAAAACAAGGCAGTTCAAAGAGATTATCAAATAGCTAAAAACGATTAATCTATTGTTCTCGATTTCCCAACTATCATCGATTCATGCAATTCCAAGCCCTAAGCAGATTCTAATCCCCTCCCGGTTGTAGCAACAATTTACAAGCGAAACCACTACTACAGATATATGTCCCTATTCCTGAATTAAGCAAACGGGGTTAAGCCCTTCGTGAACTAAGCGAACACGAAACGAACACACGCGAATTAAGCAAACGCGATTAATTATAGGAACATAATATCACCGAAAATAAATCAACACAACACAATATACTCCTGAATTAAGCAAACAGAAATATATAGCATGGCATTGAAAAGGGAAAAGCATACAAAACAGGAAATACAAGAACCTCAAGTGTAGTGGAAATCGATTACAATAGATTAATCCTAGAAAATTAGTTCTCCATGGACAAATGAAAACACACAGAAAAATGCAAAAACAATGGGGAAGCAAAAGTTCTTCCAATCTGTCCAGAATAGCCATTTATACTATTCAGAAATTTAACCCACTCGCGAGGCGAACCCTCATTCGCGAGGCGAATATCATGAAGAGTCAGCAACGTTTGGTCTTCTCGCGGGGCGAAGTACTGCTCGCGTGGCGAGGAATAGAAAAGTCATGACTTCTGGCTTTCAGTCTCGCGAGGCGAGACATGTATCGGCGAGGCGACACAGAACGGGTTGCATTTCTCTGGAACAGTCAGCTACCAGGGTCGCGAGGCGAGGTGTTGTTCGCGGGGCGAACCAGAGAGGATGACATTTTTTATGTCTCTGCTGGCTTTCAGGTTCGCGAGGCGAGAAAACTCTCGCCAGGCGAATCCCCTATTTCTTTATTCCCTCAACTTCTACTTAACCTGAAAACAACAAAATAGCCATAAGTGCATTATTTGACTCAAAACTGGCTAAATTAACCTAAAACTACTTTAGAGACTCAAAACCTTGCTTGAGGACAATCTAATCTAATTTGGGTGAAAATAGGATATAATTTGCACAAAACCCTGGTCATACTAGCCATAAAACTAGATGAGCCAGAGGCTTATCAAAATACCCCAAACTTAAACTTTGCTTGTCCCCAAGCAAACTAAAACTCAAAAATAAAAAAGACTCAAGACCTGGCAAGCTTAAAAGATTCAATCAACCTTGCACAAATTCAAGCAGTTTCATCAAAACAGTTTTCTTAAATGTCCCCCCCCCCCCCTTTCAAGCAAAGCAATCCCCACAATCATTCATTCTAAACAATTGAGAGTTTCATCATTCAAACAATCATTAATCTAAGCAGGGGATCCAAGTTACACACAAGAGGGAGATCACCAAATTCAAACAACTGCCTTCCTCACATGGGCATTTAGTGTTTCACTCAATCGCTCAGTTTGTCTAGGTTATCAACATTTCACTCAATGTCACTTTTAAGAGCACTTCCCATAAATTTGATTTTCATCTCCAAATGGTTCCCACAGAAAACATGCATGCAACATCAAAAGGTCTTTTAAGGGTTGTAATGGGGCCTGGCTAAGGGTAGGATGTACAAAGGAACTAGGCTGAAGACCCTAGGAACTAAGAGAGCATGAAACACTTCAAAACATTGAAATTCCACTCAAGTTCCTTTTCTCATTCATCTTTTCATTTGCCCTTGGGTGACTACAGCCTTTTTATTCAAATACTTTTATTTTTAACATTTTTACACTTTTCTTTTTTTTTTCTTTTTTTTTCTGCTTTTCTTTTGGCCTTTGGCTCCAACCTTTTTATTATATTTTTTTTTTCTTTTTCAATCCCAAACAACACATCACACCTTGTAGCCACCCCAAACTTAGTTTCTTGCACCCATTCTCTTTCTAAGATTCCATGCTCTCCTAATCCTAAGATCGGGTCAACATGGTTTTCCAGATTTTGGGCTTATAACATTAGGTTATCAAGAATTAACAAGCTAATCAGACTCAATGGGGCTAACTAAGGAACATGCATTAGGAATTGGTTATTTTAGGCTAAGTGGCTATTTACAAAGAAAATGCCTAAATCATATGAAGCAAACACATAAACATGCAAACCAAAAAGAGATTCAAGTAAATTCAGGAAAGTGAAACTTAAAAAGTGATTTTCACACAGTCAAAAACATGTTGGAGGCTCAAAACCTCACCTGGACATTCATGCAAATTGTTGACAGAGATTCTATCCCTAGTGTGTGCTTCCATTCACCCCAAACTTATCATAAATCATGCCATCATAACAAAATCTCAAAGTTCAGTTTTCAATCACAGGGGGATCACTTTTCAAAAACAAAAAAAATTTTCAGCCTAGGGGGAATCATCACATAAATCATGCAATAAATATGTGCAAAATCAATCAAAATCCAGCAAACTTGCCAACAAAAGACTCAACACAACTCCTGAGCTTCTCAAATTATTCAGGAGCTTTATTAAAAGAAAAGGAAAAAAAAAACAAAACAAAACAAAACTACAACTAGTTCCCTCCCCCACACTTAAAACATACATTGTCCCCAATGAACAAAAGAACTATAAAATCAGAGTGAGGGAAAGGAAATGGTACTCCCTGATCAAGTGTCAGTATGGGTGGGAGCTTCCAAGGAGAGCTCCTCAACATTAGCATCCACAGGAACACCAGCATCCACACCATGGAATGGCTTCAGCCTCTTCCCGTTAACCTTGAAGGTCTTGTTGGTACCTGCACTTTTAATCTCTACTGCACCATAAGGAAAAACGTTAGTAACAACAAAGGGGCCATCCCATTTGGACCTAAGTTTCCCAGTCATCAATTTCAAAGTGAATTAAACAGTAAGACTTTCTGGACCACAAAAAATTCTTTCCTAGCAATCATCCTATCATGAAAAAGTTTTGTTTTCTCTTTATAAATCCGGGAGCTTTCATAGGCTTCTAGCCTAAGCTCCTCAAGTTGCTGCAACTGTAGTTTCCTTTCAACACCAGCTTTCTTCATTTCCAAGTCACAGCACTTGACTACCCAATATGCACGGTGCTCAACTTCCACCGGGAGGTGACATGCTTTACCAAATACAAGCCGAAAGGGGGACATTCCTATTGGCGTCTTGAAAGCGGTCCTCTGAGCCCACAGTGCGTCTTCCAAACGGCGGCTCCATTCCTTTCTATTCGGCTGCACCATCTTCTCTAGAATCTGCTTGATCTCCCTGTTTGATATCTCAGCCTGGCCATTGGTCTAGGGATGGTAAGCAGTGGAAACTCTATGCACAACTCCATATTTCCCGAGCAAGGCTTCCATGGTTCGGTTGCGTAGTGAGTGCCCCGGTCACCGATGATAGCCTTAGGTATGCCAAACCTGCAAAAATGTTGGACCTAACAAATTTGGAAACAACTTTAGCATCGTTAGTCCTAGTGGGGATTGCTTCCACCCACTTTGAAACATAGTCAACAGCCAAAAGAATATATACAAAACCAAAAGAAGCAGGAAAGGACCCATAAAATCAATCCCCACACATCAAAAACCTCACAAAAAGCATGGGCTATCGAGGCATCTCACTCCTACGAGTGATGGCGGGGCCTCGTTGTTTGACATTCCTTGCAATTCCTCGTAGACCTCATAGGCATCTCTAAAAATTGTGGGCCAAGAGGAACCCGTAATCCAGGACTTTTCTTGCCGTCCTCTGTGGTCCAAAGTGTCCTCCTACTTGAGAGGCATGTGAGAAGTGCAAGATGGACTCTGTCTCATGATCGGGGACACACCTCCGAATAACCTGATCACTGCAGAACTTCCAAAGGTACGGATCATCCCACACATAGTACTTTGCATCGCTCTTGAGCTTGTGGAACTTGGATCTACTTGTACCTGCAGGAACAACACCAACAACAAGAAAGTTAACTATGTCAACAAACCAGGGGGTTACTCCATACAGATGTAGAAGTCTCTCATCAGGGAAATCATCTTGGATGGGAGAAGGATCCTCATCCCTTACTATTCGGCTCAAGTGATCGGCTACCAAATTTTCAGCTCCACTCTTGTCTTTTATCTCCACATTGAACTCTTGGAGCAAAAGCATCCACCGGATCAATCTTGGCTTAGCTTCTGGTTTCTTTAACAGGTACTTCAGAGCTGCATGGTCAGTGAAAACAATAACTTTTGAACCTAGCAAATAAGACCTAAATTTATCAAGTGCAAACACAACAAATTAGCGCTTCTTTCTCAGTGGTGGTGTAATTGGATTGTGCAACATCTAATGTCCTAGAAGCATAATGAATTACATGGGCAGCCTTGCCCACCCTTTGTGCCAGAACCGCTCCCACAGCAAAATTAGAAGCATCACACATGAGTTCAAAAGGGAGTGTCCAGTCTGGGGGCTGGATGATGGGGGTAGAGGTCAATGCTCTTTTCAGGTAGTCAAATGCCTTCTTGCAATTTTCATCAAAATGGAACATGGCATCATTCTTCAGCAGGTTTGACAATGGCAGAGCTATCTTGCTGAAGTCCTTAATAAAGCGCCCGTAGAAACCTGCATGGCCAAGAAAAGAACGGATCTCGCGTACGCAAGATGGGTAAGGCAATGAAGAAATCACATCAATTTTTGCAGGATCTACTGAAATACCCTCTTTAGAAATAACATGACCCAAAACAATCCCCTGTTCTACCATAAAGTGACATTTTTCATAGTTCAAAATCAGATCAGTCTCAATGCATCTTTGTAGAACTAAACTCAGACTATGCAAACATGCATCAAATGAGGAGCCATATACAATGAAGTCATCCATGAACACCTCCATGCAATTTTCAATAAATTCAGTAAAAATGCTAAGCATGCATCTTTGGAAGGTGCCAGGAGCATTACAAAGGCCAAATGGCATCCTCCTATAGGCAAACGTACCGAAGGGGCACGTGAAAATGGTCTTTTCCCGATCCTCAGGGGCAATATGGATATGGAAATAACCGGAAAAGCCATCAAGAAAACAGTAATGAGATTTACCAGCCAGCCGATCCAGCATCTGATCTATGAACGACAAAGGAAAGTGATCCTTTCTGGTGGCCTGGTTCAACTTCCTATAATCTATACAGACTCGCCAGCTATTCTGGACTCTAGTGGGTACAAGCTCATTATTATCATTTCTAACTACTGTGAGACCAGACTTCTTGGGTACAACTTGCACCGGACTTACCCAAGTACTATCAGAGATGGGGTATATAATACCTGCCTGCAGAAGTTTAGTCACCTCTTTCTTCACCACATCCAGAATCAATGGGTTTAGCCGCCTTTGGGCCTGCCTTACTGGTTTAGCCCCATCCTCCAATAGAATTCTGTGCATACATCTGGAGGGGCTAATTCCTGGAATGTCGCCTAAGGTCCACCTAATAGCCTTTTTGTGCTTCTTCGTAACCTCTAAAAGCTTAGCTTCCTGGTCAGAGTCAAGGCTGGAGGAAATGATGACTGGAAGTTTTTCATTCGTCTCCAGGTAGGCATACTTCAGGTTCCCAGGAAGTGGCTTGAGCTCAAGGGAGGGTGGCTGCTCAACGGATGGTACATTGGGAGTAGCCATGATGTCAAGGACTTCTGCTGAACAGACAGCTTCACTCTCACTATCACTATCACCCTGCAAAGTTGAATCAAGAAACTCAGCACAAACAGCACACGGGTTAGTGTCAGTACAGTTTGTACATGAATATAAATCATCAAAACCAGAAATAAATGGAAAATCTGAAACAAGGTCCTCATGGGTATCATCAATGATCTCAGAAAGCAACTCTAATTGGAAAACCGAGTGCTCCTCCAGTGGGTGTTTCATAGCATCAAAGATGTTGAACTTTGCCACAATATCACCAAACTCCATAGACATGGTCCCATCATTCACATCAATTTTAGTCTTAGCTGTCTTCATGAATGGTCTGCCCAAGATTATTGGTGATCTACTGGAATTTGTCTCTCCTGCCATGTCTAGGATGTAGAAGTCAACAGGGAAAATCACCTCATCAACTTGCACCAGCACATCTTCTACCATTCCCATGGGGCGGGCACTGGTCCTGTTGGCCAACTGGATGGTGAGACCTGTATACTGCAAGGGCCCAAGATCAAGGTTATTAAAAATAGATGTGGGCATGACATTTATGGATGCTCCCAAATCCAGCATGCAATTTTCAAATCTTCTATCCCCAATAGTGCATGGAATAGTAAATGTGCCCGGATCCTTGCACTTCTGTGGTAATGCCTGAGTAGGGGCTAAAACAGCAACTCTTTCTGGTGCAGGCTTAGACTGGATAAGAGCTGAAACATTTCTTCCCAAATCAACTCTCTCATTATTCTTCAACTTCCTCTTGTTGGTGCATAGATCCTTTAGAAATTTTGCATACTTGGGCACCTGCTTGTTCACATCCAAAAGAGGAATATTTACAGCCACCTTTCTGAACACATCAAGAATTTCCCTCTCCTTGTCTTCACCACCAATCTTCTTATTTTTCTGAACTGTGTGGGAAGGGGATTGGTGGTATATATACCTTCTCAGCTTCAACATCAACTGAAGGCTCCGGAGTTACCTCAACAGTTTCTTCATTTTTCTCAGAGGATGCCTCAACAACCTTTCCAGATCTCAGAGATATGGCACTCACATTAGGATTGGAGGCATTGGGATTTATCACTGTTTGTGCCGGCAGCTGGGTTGTTCCTTGAGCTTGCTGTATGTTATTTATGGATGTGGCAAGCTGTCCGATCTGTGTCTGCAAGTCCTGAATGCTAGCATCCATTCGTTGCTGAGACTGAAGGTTTTGTACAGTCAACTGCTTGACCAAGTCTTCTAATGAAGGTCCAGAAGGTGTAGAAGTGGTCACTTGAGGAGGATTCTGTGGTGCTGTCATCGGTTGTTGTTGGGATGAGTTCCCATACCGAAGGTTAGGATGATTCCTCCAATTGGGATGGTACCTATTTGTGGAGAGGTCTGGAGTGCTGTACCGGTTCTAACTATTTCCTTGATTATAGGGATTTACTGCATAAGCTTGAGGCGCTTCACTGACGAACTCTTCTTTCTGGATGGGGCATGCATCATATGGGTGCTCAGGAGAATTGCATATGCCACATAACCTTGCAGGCTGAACCCTATCTATTGACAATTGCCTTACAAAAGAAGTGAGCTCATCCATTCTATTCTCGAGGGCCTGGATGGAAGAAGAGCTATGGACCTCGTGCACACCTCTTGTCTCAACAGAATTTCTCCTGGATGTAAACTGCTGATAGTTCAGTGACATATTTTCAATGAGTTGCTTGGCAGCAGCTGGGGTCTTATCAACAAGTGCTCCCCCACTAGCAGCATCCAAAATATTCCTATCCATCGGCAGTAACCCCTCATAAAAGTACTGGATAAGAAGCTGTTCAGAAATCTGATGCTGGGGGCAGCTGGATACCAAATGCTTGAATCTTTCCCAATATTCAGCTAACGACTCATTTCCTTGTCTGATGCCACATATTTCCTTCCTTATTGACGCAGCTCTGGAAGCAGGAAAATAATTCTCTAAGAAAACCCTCTTCAAATCGGTCCAGGTGGTAATAGAGTTTGGCTCAAGCTATAACGACCAATCCTTTGCAGCTCCCCAGGTGGAGAACGGAAAAGCTTTCATCTTGATGCTATCCTCAGTTACTCCCTCTGATCTCAAGGTTGTGGAGCAGACGACCTGGAATTCCTTCAAATGCTTGTGTGGATCCTCACCTGCAAGACCACTAAACTTTGGCAACAAGTGAATAAAACCAGATTTTAATTCAAAAGGAGTATCAGCACCAGGATATGAAATACACAATCCATTATAATTTACATCAGGAGCAGCAAGCTGTCTTAATGTCCTTTGATCACCCATATTGTCAAAAACAGTTTTGGAATTTGAATCACTACTAGTGTTAGCCCGAAATTCTCTACGGCGTGTGTGCAGTGTTCTTCAATTTCAGGATCAAAATCACACAATTCAGGGCAATTAGACCTAGTAGCCAGACCAATTCAAAACAAAAACGGAAATAAAAGAAAGAAAAGAAAAAAAACAAAATGCAAAAAATAACAAACAAGAGTCCCCGGCAACGGCGCCAATTTTTGGTCGCGCTGTCGCGCACGCGCCAAAAAGGACGAGCGGTTTTTAAAACTGTAGTTTAGGGCGACAACTCAGATGTCGTCTCACAAGGACTCTTGAAGTGTTATTTATCACAAAAATCAGTTTTTTTTTGGGGGGGGTTGGATTGGGATGCAAATAAGAAAACAAAGTAATAACAGAGCAATAAAACAAGGCAGTTCAAAGAGATTATCAAATAGCTAAAAACGATTAATCTATTGTTCTCGATTTCCCAACTATCATCGATTCATGCAATTCCAAGCCCTAAGCAGATTCTAATCCCCTCCCGGTTGTAGCAACAATTTACAAGCGAAACCACTACTACAGATATATGTCCCTATTCCCGAATTAAGCAAACGGGGTTAAGCCCTTCGTGAACTAAGCGAACACGAAACGAACACACGCGAATTAAGCAAACGCGATTAATTATAGGAACATAATATCACCGAAAATAAATCAACACAACACAATATACTCCTGAATTAAGCAAACAGAAATATATAGCATGGCATTGAAAAGGGAAAAGCATACAAAACAGGAAATACAAGAACCTCCAGTGTAGTGGAAATCGATTACAATAGATTAATCCTAGAAAATTAGTTCTCCATGGACAAATGAAAACACACAGAAAAATGCAAAAACAATGGGGAAGCAAAAGTTCTTCCAATCTGTCCAGAACAGCCATTTATACTATTCAGAAATTTAACCCACTCGCGAGGCGAACCCTCATTCGCGAGGCGAATATCATGAAGAGTCAGCAACGTTTGGTCTTCTCGCGGGGCGAAGTACTGCTCGTGTGGCAAGGAATGAAAAAGTCATGACTTATGGCTTTCAGTCTCGCGAGGCGAGACATGTATCCGCGAGGCGACACAGAACGGGTTGCATTTCTCTGGAACAGTCAGCTACCAGGGTCGCGAGGCGAGGTGTTGTTCGCGGGGAGAACCAGAGAGGATGACATTTTTACTGTTCTGCTGGCTTTCAGGTTCGCGAGGCGAGAAAACTCTCGCCAGGCGAATCCCCTGTTTCTTTATTCCCTCAACTTCTACTTAACCTGAAAACAACAAAATAGCCATAAGTGCATTATTTGACTCAAAACTGGCTAAATTAACCTAAAACTACTTTAGAGACTCAAAACCTTGCTTGAGGACAATCTAATCTAATTTGGGTGAAAATAGGATATAATTTGCACAAAACCCTGGTCATACTAGCCATAAAACTAGATGAGCCAGAGGCATATCAATAGTCAAGATAAGCTTGCATTAAATGTGGCAACAAGTCATCATGACAATTTATTGACAATTTACAAACTAGTCCTTAAACTTTTGGAATATTTGCAAATTGGTCCCTAGGACGTAATTGCATTTTAATCCTTTTAGCAAGACAACTCATCACTTCTAGATCCTTCCCAAGATGGCGCCACTATCTCTATAAATACCATACTCTCACTTTTCACTTAGTTTCTAATGCCTTTTTGTTCAAAACCCTAAGTTCATAAGTTCTTTAGTGATAAGTTTGTGAAGCAAGTTTCTTGGATTTCCTTTGTCATTGATCTTCAAGAGGTAAATCCTAATCTTCATTATTAATCATGCCTATGTTCTTTATCAAGTTTCTTGATTCAAATTTTGTTTCATATGTGTTCATCATTTTCAAGTTTCTAACCCTAGAACTTTGAAAAGTCATAATAAATTCTAGAAAAATCTAATGATGATGAAACTACTTTCTATCTTCTTGATATCATGTATATTATCTAAATCTAAGAGAATTATGTAATCAAAAATTTCTTTCCTAAAAACCTAGCCTTGGCCGAATCTATCAAAGTAGGTTTGGTAGAGTTTTTGTTCATGGTTTTCATTAATGATCTTGTTAATCAAGCTATTAGTATGTATGCTTAATAAATCCAAGTTGGTTTATTAAACTAAGAACCCTAACCCTATGAACATGTTGAGGCCGAATCCTTGTATAAAAGAGAGGAAGTTTTGAGTTTCAACTTTAGTTTTTTAGTCACTAATCCATGATTTAGGTTAATCAAGGATCATTAATCTATGACTTAATCATGATTAGAAATTTTAAGGATTTTGAACCCTAAAAGTCAGCCCTTGGCCGAAACCCTAACCCTAAAGGTTAGAGGATTTTGTTTCAAATTTTAGTCTTGTATTAAGTAATCTATGTTAGTTAAGACTCTAGTAACTAGGATCCAAAAGATGGCATTAAGAAGATAATCCTAAACCTATTTTCTAAGTCTTGGCCGAACCTAGCCCTAAAGTGTCATAGATGGGTGTTAGTTGATTAATTATAATTATGTTGTTTGGTTGAAGGTGGTTGTGTTAACTCGTGGCGGGATAACGAGGACCGTCGTGTACGTGTTTCCGGTGCAAACTCAGGTGGGAGAAAGAACCATTCCATCGTCGGAACTGATAAGTAGTATATAATTTATAATAATGGTGTAGGGCGACCTAAACCCTACTAGTGGTCGAGTAATCGACAATACCAAAATCGTATTCGAAACATTTCCGTAAAACCAATGACGATTTGGGAATTGTAGGTTCATCGTCTTAGGTTAATTATTTATATTTGAGGATGTTTGAATTATTTACTTTTGACTGTTTATGATACGCTGGTTGAGGTATTCCATCTGCATGTGACGTATTGTTTCGGTGTTTGAATAAATGTGATGGAGAGGATGTTTGCTGTCTGTCACGACCGTGATGGTTGTCATGGCTAGACCGTGACAGGTTCTATGCATGAGCACCCTTGATAGAGTTGAGAGAGAGAACAAGGGTGTGCACCGACGGTACTGTGCAGCTATAGTGTCATTGCTTTGCATGAGCATTCCTACCATGGATGAGAATGTGCACCGGCATTGGGAACGTGTCACTTGGACGACTGACTGGCATCCCTAACGAGGGATGTGTGACAGGAGTAGTAGTGGCCACGTCAGCATCAAGGTTTAGTTGCATGAGTTGAAGGGTAGAGGATGATGTTATAAAGTATGGATGATTGTAAATTGTGAGTGATGCATGTTTGTGACTGTTATTGTATTATATGCTATGAATCTTTTCCACTTATGATGATAGAACTGTTTCTTATCTCCCTATTTCTGTATTTTTGGTGTATGTCTACTTTGTTACGTTAGAAGACCATATGGACGACTATGTTACGGAGGAGATGGATGGAACCCCATACGAGATGGAGATTGTTGAAGAGTTGAACGATTTTTCGTATGAAGTTGACACTGAAGAACAACCTACTGATCCTTATAATGTGGCGTAGTTAGTTTAAGGCCAGTGAGTCACATAAGATGTTTTGTTTCCCTTAGTTATAAGCATGTTGTGTAAAATAAAGGATACTTATGTGTGTATTTATGTAAAATAGTTTGGTGTGTTGTATATTTGTAGAAGTTATCTGATTATTAATTAAGTTTTTAATTTTTACGTATTTTCAACGTTAAGCGCGCGATTAAGTAAATAAATAATTAAGGATTTAATGTAATAATACAATGGGGCACATCTGGGGTGTCTCAATACCTCAACCCCCTCTCCAACATCCGGGACTACACCATCCTCAAGAGGATGATAGTCCGGATCTGCAATCAGATCCTCCTTAGGATCTTCCTCCATCTTATCCTGCACCTCCCCCGGAACCAACACAATAGGCCTTCGAGGTGACCCTGGAGCTACCTACTGTAGAGGCTGAACATGCGGGGAAGGGTGATGCTCTAAGTCGCCCTGCTGAACCAAGTGTTGCAGAATCATCCAAATAGGAGGTAGCGAGACCTCAATCGTCTCCATGTTGTGAATACGCTGTTGTGGCCTAGCTGCCAATGTCCCCGAGAGAGTTCTAACAGGACCGGAATAGGTGGCACTTCGAGCTCCCGGGTTTATAACCCAAGCACCACCGTCGTCTGTGTTGTCAAACGTCAGGGATCTTATCCCTAAGAAGGACAGGTCCATCCCGTCCAGATTCATCTGTACTTAGATATATATTCCACACAGTAGAGGAAACAACAAGCAAATATGCAAGGGTGAGATACCAATATATGAGTTTTGATAAGACAACCACATGCACGACACACAAAAATAGCATATACTTGATATTCACAACACATAGAATTTGTATAAACAACATAATAACTTTGTCAATGGGATTCATACCCGACAATCATCGCGATTTTATAAAAATGCATGACACTTCAATACTCAGGCTCTAATTTGATATCTAATCTCTGGAGATCCCACAACTTTCTGTTTCGTTTTGAGAAGATCAAGCTCTTTACATGGATCATTGTAAAAATGAAATAAAAACAATGTCCAACAAATATATAACACTTTGGCCAACACGCAAGACACAATGTTATTGCGCAAAGATGTAACACATTGGCCAACACACCAAGACTCAATGGTTATCAATTAAATGGAAACATTGTTCATAACACATTGGCCAACACACAGACACAATGGTTATCGTATTTAATGGAAACATAGTCCATAAAAGATACATTGGCCAACACACCAGGACTCAATGATCTATAATTGAACACATGGCACGTCTGCCAAATAATGCATGAGAAAAACTTTTATTCTCGCCTCATTTTATTTTTTCATTATATTCTTCCCATCTCGAAGTTCAAAGGCTCACGACCATGCTTAATTTAATATTAAGACTTTTCCACTTTAAACAAACACAGGACACACCAGTCCAAGTGTTTTAAACTCAACACAGGACACACAGTCCAAGTGCACAATCATATAGCCCTAAACTGATGCACCAGTCTTAGGCTCGCGGATATGGAATACAACATTTACCATATCAATTTTAGGACACACCAGTCCACAAAATTTTTTATAGGACACACCAGTCCAATAACACGGATCCATGATCCACATGTTAACAAAACTCTAGGATTCCGATATCTCAGTTACTAGGTTCACTTTTCCTCTTTAAAACATTTCGCTCAATAAAACAACAAATATAAAACCAAACTTTCGCAAACTTATCTAAGTTTAACGGAATTATTTTCACTGAATAAAACTTCTTTACAGAAATTCTTTTCCGTTAAAATCGTTTGTAAAACGTTAAATCGCAGATAAATTCCTTTTTCTCCCAATTACTTCATTCTTGAAAGTCAATCTCATGAAAAAACATCAACTCTTTGAAAGTCCTTTCTAAATAAATTTGTAACAAAAATAAAACCGTTTTTCCAAACTTATGCCGTAAAAATCAATTTATAACTCAAAATGACTTTTCTGTTGTAAATAATTATTCCGACGTCAATATTACACTATTTTAATAACTTAATTACTTTAAATAACATTTTATAATATTATTGTATTTATTTTGGAAAAACTAACGACTGTGAAATTTTTTCGCAGTTCCGTCCTTACTGTCACTCATTGACTCATCTTTCATCAAAAATATTATTAAAATAATTTTTTTTCACTTTTACTCAACTTTACACAATTTAATCTCTTTTATTAAATATATAAGCTTATCAAGCTTTTATCCACAAATTAAATTGAACACTGACCACTATCAGGCTTCTCAAATCCATCACTCAACAGTAGATAAATTCAATACAACATAGTATAGCATACATCACAATTATTACATGCATCACAATTATAACTTTAAAATAAAATTATAGCCATAGAAATTAAATCACTCACATCAAAACACATAAACAAATTAAACAGAAATAAATTTAAAGCCACAGAAAAACACAGTAAATAATTACAGACAACACTAAGATAACATATGGCTATCTTAAACTCCTCGGGTTAACTCCCCTTACCTCTTGAAGATTTCAAGTTTCGTTTCTCGAAGTGCTTTCTGATTTGATTCCGGTTTCCTCCCCTCAATACAGAATAATCAAACACAGTTTGATCCTTCACAACAAATCACAACAGAAGTTAACAAAATCAAACAAAACTCATCTAGTTCATGTGAACTACGATTCGGCCTTCACTAATTAATTAAGCTAGGGATGTTAAAATTTTACAAACTCTTGGATTAATGATCCTTAAGCATGATAAAGACATAATCAATGATCATTTGACTAAGATTTGAATCAAAACTCATTCAACCAACATGGTTAGGGCTTCGGACCTCATGAGTAGAAATAGGCTAGAAATATTTGATTTGATTTCTAATCACTTGGATTCAAGAACCATAGGTAGTAAAGAGATGAAATCAAGTATAATATGATAAAATTTGAAGCAAAACCCATTTACACCAAAACCTAGGGTTTCGATCATCAATGGAGAAATAAGGAGGAAATTTCTTTTGTGTTCATACTTCTAGATGATCAATATATACATCATGATGAGTTCATAGAAATTGATCTCATGTCAAATGGATTTTTCTAAAATTTCTAGAGATTTTTTAAGGAAGCTTCATGAAACTGGATGATGATGATTCATGGCATAAACTCATAAAATGAATGAAGAAGAAGACTTAGTGATGCAAGGATATGAGGTTTCACCTCTTGAATGATGAAGAGATCAAGAGAAATGATCAACCAAAGCTTAGTTAAACATTTGACAGCATTGAGGATTGGGTGGTGTTATGAGTGTATCTCACGATCTGCTCATCTACAAATTACAAACTTTGTCTTGTCGGAAAGGTAAGAAGGAGAGTCACAACTTTTATGTTTAAGGTTTTGTTTGATTCAAAGCAGAAAAGGGGCGTAAAGAACCTTCTTTCCGCTGTTCTCGTGTGATGTTGCGGATTTTAAGTTGTTTTGGTAATTTGGGTATATCTCCCAATATGCTTATCCAATTTTGATTATCTTTAGGCTGTTGGAAATTAGAGAGGAATATGAACAACTTTCATGGAGAAATTTTTTCCATTTTCAGAACAGAACAGGGCCAAAGTTTCGGTATGGTTTCGGTGAGTCAAGGAAGTTTTTCTTAGTTCTCTTTGTGTTCTTGATGAAGAAGGAAAAAAATGTCCAAGTGTGGGGAAGTGGGCAGCCACAAAATTGGCTAGGTATGGAGGGGTTTTCAACCTTGTAAAATGAGTGGTTTAGGGAGAGGATATGTGTCCTTGTTAACAACCATTTGTTAATAACCATAGTTAATGTTAACTAAGCTAAGTTAAGTTAATACGTAAATATCTAGATATTTAGGAAATTCATCATTACAAATGAGTGGACATGAGTTAAGGAGATGTGGCTGAGTTTTGGACCACAAAATAGGATGAAGAAGTCAATTTGTACATGACTTGCCTTAACCATGGTTAACATTTAACTAAGATAGGTTATGTTAAGGGTATTTTGGTTATTT
Source organism: Sophora flavescens (assembly GCA_030762895.1). Lineage (NCBI taxonomy): Eukaryota > Viridiplantae > Streptophyta > Magnoliopsida > Fabales > Fabaceae > Sophora > Sophora flavescens. The sequence continues at coordinate 21,044,010 of CM061062.1, read as the reverse complement.
CACTTAAACGACATGATTACTTACATTTAATGTTTCATAAGTGCTTGGTGAGTCATGGTGGTGACTCACCCCATGACTCAGCTCCTTTGATGTCTGGTTTTGTCTCTACACATCTATTACCGACTCCGTTGATTACTCGTTTGTCGATAATACGTCCGAATAAGTATAATAACTTATTTATTTTAAAAAATTTCAAAATAACCAATATCGTTGGAAACGGGATATAAAATCTAACTATTTCGTTCATGAGTCAAAATTAGGTTTTTTAATCAGCAAAATTTTACTGTCAGCAAAAACGCAGACCGAGTTCCGTCTGAATTTTCAACCCAAAATTTACCGTAACCTTATAAAAATAAGTATAATAGGAATATGACTTTGGTTTATCCAAAATCATTTTCTAAGTCTCAGATAAAAATATAAACATTTATATATTTATTACCGATATTAGAAAGTAGAAAAAAATCGGGGTGTTACACAGACCTTCTCACAAAGCTTTTGTCCTAATCCATATTTGAAGCCCTGAGTCCTTTGTCCTAGTCCAGATTTGAGCCCTGAGAAGAAATCTCTGCGTAGTTGATGAGGTGTCTGTAATACATCCATCTTAGGTTTCCAGGGGATATGTTAGAGTATGCTAGTCTATGGTTATATATTGTAAAATCACAAATGATTCCACCCTATAGCTGAGTCGTAATTAGTTAGTTGATTACAACAAATTAGACCTTAGCTCATAGTATAAATACACCACTGCAAGTGCATCTGGTCACCAATTATCAATAACATTCAGATTCAGTTTTCTCTTCTCTCTTTCTGTATTCTCTGTTTCTGTTAATCCCTTCCTTCCACTAACAATAACTGATAATGCTTCACCTTACAAGAGTGTTCAGGGCCCCATTTCTCCCCACACATAAAGTAAAGTCCATTTTTACTCCTCTCCTTATTCGGCAAGCATACCTAGTCTCAAACAAGTAATATGGTGGTGAGGCCGGATATCGTTCTCAGGGATCGCAAACAAGTACCACTTCTCAAATTGAACCACTATCTAGACAATTGTTTGGAAGGAAGGGAGCTCAATTAACATGTAACAAACTAAACAAGAGTAAAATATTTTTGGTCTTTTGGGATTTTTAACAAAAAGGAAAGCAAGAAGAGATTTGATTATGAGCCTAAAACCCCAAATTAAACCCTAATTCCTTATGTGGATTAACATGAGATTTTGCATCAAGAACAAAGACTTAAAAAATTGTAGCACTTCAAGATCTACTCCTAGATTCATGAACTACTTGGTATTTGATTCATGAGCATGCACTAGCATCATTTTTCCAATTGTCTAACAAAGCAACAAATTATTTCATGGGTGATCAAGCCAAGAAAAGCATTAAGATTAGAATCCAATACTCATAATGAAAGGTGAACTTGCATAAAAATCAAGTCAATATACAACTAAGTTCATAAAAGTAGCCATTTAACCCCAACAAGAAGGGGTTTAGCTAGACATGGTAGAAGAAACAACAAAAGAAAATGAAATAAACAAGTAAAATGGAACAAACTCCATGAAGATTCTCCAAGAGACGATGAGAAGGTCTCCTTTTTCCTTTTAGGGTTCAAAAAAATGTGCAGCTGCTAATAGGTGTTCCCCCAAAATGGAAAACAAGGGTTTAAATACCCTATCAGGAATCGTGCCCACGCTGAGCTCGAAATAGCCAGAAAGTAATTTATATCAGTCGAGCCCACGCGGAGCGTGGGAATTCCACGCTGAGATTGTATATGGCAGAGACAGATTCTTCTAAGAGGTGAAATTGGCTTCTTTTTATGCCTCTTTGCTTACTTCACCAAATCTACTCAAGTCTTCATGGTTTACTCCCTTGTTGAATCCTAAAATTGACAAAATATGAACCTAAAATTAGATTGCATAGAAGGAAAACAAATTGAGCTAAAATTAAAATCAAATGCAAGAAATTAACCAAAATACTTAACTAATTGTGACTTAAATAACTAAAAATGAAGACAAAACAAGGATATAAACATGTAATTAGGAGTAGAATCCACTCAAGAAAGGCACAATTGCATGATAATCTAGCGGATTATCACTCGGCCCGAGAAAGCTTCCTCACCCCTGCAAAATTCTTCTCCCCGGAGAACACATTTGTCGGTTTGGGGCTGACAGTGTCCCCCGATTGGGTTGGGTCACTAGTGGGGCGAGCCATCCATTGATTATTTTTACTCCCCCAATCTCCCTTCTCTCCGAACGTGCCCTTCCTTTTTTTGAAAGGCCAAATTCTTTTCCTCTAACGGTGAGAGCCCAATCAATAATTTCGACAAGGACCTGGACTCATGGAGCTTCAACTCACCCGAATCTCTTCCTTTCAACTAATTAAGGAAGATACTTATAACATCACCCTTTCCTCATTCCTCAGCGGAGCGATCAACATTTCAAATTGCTCCCTATACTCCATGACTGACCCGGTCAGCTTGATACTCAGTAACGGACCCAACAAGTTCTGGACCAACCCTGGTTGGAACCGTAGAATCACGGCCCATTTAAACTCCTCCAATTTGTGATCCATGGTCTGCTCCTTCCACCATTGATACCAATTCAGGGCTCTATCCTCCAAAGTCAGCACCACCGCATCCAGCTTATCCTTCTCTTGTACTCCGTTCACCCGAAAGTACCTCTCCACCCTCATGATCCATCTGTACGCGTCCTCTCCATTGAACACGGGAAGTTCCAGCTTCTGGCCGCCTGTACCAAGTGGTGGAGGTCGCCTACCCTGGTGCTAGACCTCGAGTGCGATCAGTCATTGTGACTGCTTTCACTGTCATGGCGTCTGCTTGGAGGAGATCGCCGCTGAGGCCGGCCCTGAGGGTTCCTTCGGAGCTCTTGCAAGACTCGTTTGAATTCATCAATTCGGTTATGGTAGTCCGCCTAAAAATCCCTAAAGGACCTCTCCAAACTCTCAACTCATGCTTCCATTGTCATGTGCGTAAGGACCATTCAACTCCCGGAATCGAGAGTTTAGATACCAGTTGATAGGTACCAAACAGTAATGAAAAGAACAAAGTCGTATTGAATTATTCACTGTATTATTAACTATGGTGGACTGTATCAAGACAATAACAACACCTCAAGAGTGTGAATACATAGAGAAAACAAGGAAAACAAATAACAAGATATCCAGGCAAATTAGAGAGTCACTTTTCTTCCTCACATAAACCTTAGTCACTTTGGGCCTATTGGACTAATTGGGCTCATCAAGGTCTATATCAGAGAACTTATTATATGGGAGCAGGAAATGAAACAAGAAGGTATAAAAAAGACAAAAACCTTCATTTAAAATCACTATTAAAAATCCTAAGGATGAGAAGGAATATTTTTAAAATTAAGAAGGTTTAGAAACCTGATCAGCAGATCTTTCAAGTCTAGCAAAGAATTCTTGGAATACCTATAAGCAATGAATATATAAGTTAAGAGGAAACAAGAAGAAGAAAAACTTGGAATAATATATCAAAACTTAAGAGTGATTTAGAAACAACTAAATAACTGCAATTTATTACCTTCAAAGCTTTTGTCTGACGTCCAAACTGCCAGTCTTCTTAAAAAGTTGATCAAAATGAGGCTTACAATATATATAAACGGCCTCAAAGGAACAATAACTACTTAACTACAGGGATGCAAGAAGAAAATAGGATTAAGGATATATGCATCACAAAATTTCTTTATTTCAAGGTTTAAGCTTATGTGAAATAACAAGAAAATTGCCAAAGAATCCCAAACTTTCATCCAAACAGACATTATTAGCTCAATTTCATGTGAATTTCTTAAGGATTCTATTTCCTTTTTAATCTAAAATAAATAATTGGAATTTAATTAATGTACATTTTTATTTCAAGGGTAAAGGCCCATTTTGGTCCCTGACAAATATTGCGTGGGCCATTTTAGTCCTTGACAAAAAAAAAGTGCTCTGTTAGTCCCTGACAATCACTAACGTGGGACAAGTTAGTCCTTGAGTTGACTTGCGTGTGCCAATGCCCGTTAGTTTGTTGACGTGGCCGTTAGACATGCCCTGTTGGAATTTTATTTTTTTTTATTTTTTTCCTTTCACAGGACCAAAACGACGTAGTTTTGGATGAAAAAACTCAAACCCTCTCTCCCACCACACTTTTCCTGGCGCCCCCTCTTCCATCAACCTCCTCGAACTCCCTTTCAACAGTTCCGACCACGGCCTCCCTCCAAATACAAAGAACACCGACAACATCCCTTACCAAAACCTTAAGAAACCCTTCAAACAACTCATTCAAAACCTCATACAAAAACAAAAACAACAACCCCATCAAATAACCATCATCGCTGACGTCTTCTTCTGTTGGACAGCAATGGGTCATGAGGCCACCCATTGGTTTTGACATAAACTCGGAGTTCAAAGCAAAAGAGTGGGTGGAACTCGGTGGTGGATGTGACACCCTAAACTCGGGTCATCACATGGTTACCCGTTTGCGAAAATAAAACTTTATTTGCTGGTTACTTTCGGAAAATAATGTTTTCTCAACGTTCATATTTTCAAAATATGGTGATAAATTTTTTTTCTCTTTTAACTTCACAACAATAAAAATTTAATCAAATCACACTTAACAACACAATGTATATAAATCTTACAACTATACTGTCTCATATATTTTCATACCTAAGTCAACATCAGTTTTATCTTCAAAACATAATAGGACCTAAGCTGGTCGTAACTATAAGACACTACCGCCAACTGGAGCAGCACAGCACGCTTTCAACTAGACAGCCTTCTTCTTCGTGTAGAGATCATACCCCTTGTGCTACTCTGATATGTGTTGTAAGGGTGAGACACCAATATATGAATTTTAACAAAATAATTAAATGCTCGCACAAAAGAAGGCACATGTACAATTTCATGTTATAACCACATAAGCATCCCTACTATAGTATTCAATTTATCAATGGGTTTCACACCCCAAACATCAACGTTGAAAAATTATGCATGAGCACTTCAATACATCATCTAACTTTTCCTAATCTCCGGAGATCCCACAACACCGCGTAAATGAGTTGATCAAGCTCAATAGCCAAATATATTAGGCACTTCGTGGCATGGAATACTTTATCAAAGCACCATACATACTTCGTAGCCAAAATACCCTATCATCAAGGTATCCGACATAACTTCGTAGCCAAAATACCCTGTCATCAAGGTATCCGACATAACTTCGTAGCCAAAATACCCTGTCATCAAGGTATCCGACATAACTTCGTAGCCAAAATACCCTGTCATCAAGGTATCCGACATAGGACATCGTGGGCACGTCTGCCAATGCATGCATATAAAATATTTTGTTCTCGTTGTTTTCTTCGTGTGTAATCTTTCCTTTGCCAAAGCTCAAAAGCTTACGACCAACGTAATTTTCAATGTCTTAAAGTCTTTCATTAACAACACAGGACACGCAACCGAGTGCTCGATCCACGAAACCCTAAACCTTGCAATCAGTCTTGGGTTCGTGGTAATAGAAAACATCATAAATCTTTTACCGTCGTTTATTACGTCGTGAAGTAGACACACCGTCTACCTACTAGACACCAAGTCTATAACATCATAAGAACACTAGTACCCCGACGTCTCGGTTACTAAGTTCCATATCGTCGTTTTACATCGTTTTTGTCTGTGAAAAACAAATCCAAAATAGGATAACGTCATAAGAACATTAGTACCCCGACATCTCGGTTACTAAGTTCCACATCGTCGTTTTACGTCGTTTACGTCATTTACGTCGTTTACGTCTATGAAAACATATCCAAAATAATATCTCCGCAACTTATCCAAGTTACCGAAAATACGTCATTGAGTAAACTCATTTACAGAAAATCTTTTCTACTTGAAATTCGTTTATAAAACGTCAAATCATCAAAACTTGTTACTGAAACTTCAACTATAAAAAAAATTAAATCAATTCATATTAAACTTCTTCTCAAGACAAGTACTGCTATTTTTAAACTTTCACCGTAAATAATTTCAAAACTTGCCATCATTTATCATTTTCCAAGAAAATATTTTTAAAGTAAAACTTTGACTTTTCATTTTATATTATTATTTTATTATTTTTATTTTTATAAAGTATTTTTGAATATTAATTTCACAAAATAACTTTTTATAATATTTAGGAATTTCTTGCGTAAAAATTAGCAGTACTAAAAAAATTTCACGGTTACGCTCTCACCGTGACTCATAAATTTCTTTTAGACTAATGAATCCTTAAAATAATAGTATTTCTCAAAAACTCATTATTTTTCAAAATAATATTTTCCACCACTATTATATTCCAACATTCCCCATAAAACGTTGAATATAATCTTCACAGCTTATTAAATCTTTTATCTGATTAATCGGTTGTGCACTGACCACTCGCCGGCCCTCTCAAACAAGCATTCAACATTCATCATTCAACAATATCATCATAATTATATCACCAGGTAGATCATGCATCATAGCAACATAATATACTACTGCAGATAATTAAATCAATTAAAAGCAGATAAATCACCGATACTCAGATAAACAACACAACGTAAGCCACATAAACAAATAATCACAACCACATATAAATCATATAAACCACACTACAAGCAAAGAGTTATTTAGAAAAATCCATCATGGCAAGCCTCCCTTACCTCTTGAAGATTGAACTAACCGTTCCTGTTAATCTCCTGATCCCGATCCGATTTTTCCTCTCCGTCAACAGAATAAATCGGTTAACTCGGCTTGTTTCCTTCAAACGAATTGCAACCAAAATAAATCAAATCAAACAACAACACACTTAAATCAATGGGGGTTAGGGTTCGGCTTTACCCAATTTTCTAGGTTAGGAAACTTAAAATTTGATTAACTTAGGGATTAATGATCCATAAGTTACTTAAGCATGATTAATCACTTTAACCATGATTATGAACTAAGAATCATAAACTAAACCCATCTAGTTCTAAGAACTAGGGTTTCGGCCAAGGGCTGAGTTTGGAGTTAGAAATCTCTAAAATTTCTAAACTCTTGGATTTAATCAACATACAAAACCTAGAGTTAGGTTCAAGTGTTACAAACAACTTTTGAATCATAAAACTAACAAGTGCTCATACCTAGGGTTTCGGTTTTGATGAGATCAATAGGTTAAAGTTTGATTTTTGATCCTCTATATACTTGAATACAAGAACTATCATGATATAATCATGAATCAAGACATGAAATTGAAACAAAACCTAAGAACACAACTTTGACCTAGATTCGGCCCAGTCCAGAAATTAGGGAAAGAAATTTCTCACGATCTTGTGCTTCTAGATGATGAAAATAGAGATGATTATAAGATCATAGCAATTGGTTTCATGTCAAAAGGATTTTTCTAGAATCAGTTATGAATTTTTGAATCTAGCTTCAAGAACTTTAAACAAATGAAGAACATGTTGATCAAAGGCATAAACTCAAGAATCTTATGAAGAGAAAAGCTTAGAATAGCAAGATTAAGAGAGACTACCTCTTGATGATCAAAGAAAATGATGATTTGGATGATGTTCTTCAAGGTTTTCTTATGGTGTTCTTAAGAAACTTAAGGGAGAAGATGAACATAGTTAGGGTTTTAGAACAGTTTCAGTATTTTGGGTGGATCTCTCAACATACTTATCCGTTTTGGATGATCTTTATTTCTTTGGAAAGAAGAGAGAAAGATGAACAACTTTCATGTTGAAAGTTTTACGAGATTCAAAATAGAAACTGGTCAGAATTGCCAATCAAAATCTGGCGAATTATGAGCTCCAAAGAACATGAAAATGGAAAAATGCCTTAAGGAAGAAGATAACCTATTTAAATGAACAAAAAACCCAAACTTAAGGAAGAAGGCATTGGAGCCGTGAGGATGGGGCAAGGTTTGGTCAACTTGTTCAATGGCAATTGTTAGAAATTGTCATAAAAAGACAAGGGCATTTTGGTCATTTCATAAGAAAATTTAATGTTGCCATAAATGTGCCATTATGGCCATTTATGATAGGATAAACTCGTCATAAATGCTCGTCAAGTCGGTCAATCCAATGTCTCTGCTACGTTGCCGACTTCCCGATTCATCTGGCTCAAGCTCTTCCTAGAGACATCTCGACTTATATGTCCGCAACAAATATAATATTTTAATTTTTTTACCAAAATTTTCAAAACTTCCAGTATCGTAGTAAATACGATAAAAACATTTTTCATCTCGTTCATAACTCAAAATTAGGTCTTTTGAGCAGTAAACTTTTACTGTCAGTGAGGATGCAGAAAACAGCAGACCGGCTTCCGTCTGAGTTTTCAACCAAAAACTTCCCCGTAGCCTTATAAAAATAAGTATGACAAGGAAATGACCTTGGTTTATCCAAAATCATTTTCTAAGTCTCGGATAAAAATATATATTTATATATTTATTACCGATATTACGAAGCAGCGAAAATCGGGGTGTTACATTACTACCCCACTTAAAAAAATTTCGTCCTCGAAATTTCGTCACTCGAAACTTAAACAGAATTTTGTAATCCCATCTTAACCATAAAATTCTACATTGCCCTTCACATCATCTTTCCTCTTATTCTATATTCTATAATACAATTCATTCTTATGTCATTTCTATATATCCGTACTATCCTCAAAATTTCATTAGAGTCTATCACACTCGAAAAAACAAAATCGAAACTTAATCACTTCTTTTGTCAACATGGTTCTATCAGAAACATTATTCAAATCATCTAACTCTGAATATTATCACTAATACCAACAATATCTACACAGCACCACGTATCAATTCTCTACTCAAAATATTTAATCATAGTCTTAATTTCTCTTCATTATAATTCACCACTCCAATTTGATATTACTTAACACATCTCATCCTCAAAATAATCTCATTGCATATCTTAATGCAATTAAACCAAAAGGGATTATATAAAATAGAATTATCTAACTCTTAGCTTTCGAACTTTTTCTAACAACTTAATTTTACTCAAGAACTTCTCTTTTCCGCTCACGTTCATCCTAGGTAAAACTACCATAGACACCTTTCTATAATTCCTTACAATCACACGATTAAATCTCAGATATGATCTTGTTATCATTATCCTAGCTCCTTTAGCAAACTCCACCTCGATCATAACAAAATCTGTCGAAATCATCTTACTTACTGATCTTACTTCTGAAAATTCTCATATTACTAATCACATCTACACCTCAAAAAAAATCCATTCACCTCTTGTCATGCTTAGGTATTACACTTACTCTCAGCTAACCTTCTAAGGATCAATTCCTTTCTTCTTTATCCATCTAACTTAGGATGATAAGCTGAACATCAACTTCAACTTGGATCTTAACACTAGATGTAACTTTAGCCCAACACTCGAAGTAAGCCTTGCTCAGAATGATGTTGGAAAATTCTTTATCACGTTGGATCAGTCTTCTGATACACGCCTCTGTTGGTTTTTCCATTACATCGTGGACCTAAGCATGTAAAAAGATGTCGACTCCGTCAACCTACTCACAATAATCTGAAAAGAGATTTTCAAGACAAGAATTTTCTTGATTTTGCTTTCACAAGAAAGCACAAAGAATAATTTGACCAATCTGAAAGATACAAGTGTCCAATATGTAAAAAGATTCTTCAATAGTTTCGTGAGTGTAAAAATGCATGGCCAATACATGTTTACAAACATGACTCTAATAAAGTTTCTTTCTTTACAAGAACTTTACTACACAATGATTTAAAAGAACATCAGTCCGACAAAAATTTAGACTGGGTCACTTCCACCAAAAGTAAAAGTGAATCGATTAAGTCTCATCAAGAAACTTCTATCATCAAGAATTCACATCTGTCGCATAACTCAAGAAATACTCATAATACATTCCCAAAGAAGTATGAAAATATCCAGATCACAAAAACCAAAGTCGGGGATAGATTTTAAATCAAGGTCGAAAAATGAATTTGGCATGTACAAAACGTCACCGCTATGATTGTCTAATACAACCATAGGAATTTGAAAAGTAATTTGTCAATAAGGAACAATTTTTCTGAATCCTGAGACCCTCACCTAAGGTTGAAGATTTAAATCTATTCGCCTTGGTTTCTTACAAGCACAATGATCTTTTATGACGCACTTAGTATGGTCATCCCGAACCAAGACGATTTCCTGATGACTTGGTCAATTCTCTCAGACGCACGAACAGTTGATCTTGCCTCATAAGCTGAGTTTACAGTATAAAATCGTTAATAAGTCCTAACTCCAATCTGGTGGTAACTTGTTCTCAAGTCGATCCTTGAATATATCACAACTCCTTGCGAGTAATCGGTAACACGTGACACGGAGGTCTCTCATGCTCCTCGTGACTCTTAGAGCAAACGTAAATATCATCGATGAAGATGATGACTAACTTATCGAGAAATGGACCAAAATTCCATTTCTTGAAGTCTAACCCAACTAACCTTGTTGGCGATATCCTACCCAAAGCGATTGAGATCTGGCTAAATCTAGAAACTAGATCAATCAGAAACTCAACATCCGTCCGTCCGTACAAACTTGGGACATTCTCAGAAAATTTTCCCCAAAAACTTTCAATGACAGGTACCTTATTCAAACGTCTGATACCGTCCTAAGGAATAAACGAATGTATCAACATGAACATAAGTACCCTTTACTAAACATGAGTTCTCACAAGGTCTCAACCCAATCAGAACCCACCAAACATACTTACTTGTGTGTCAACACACATTGTTTCAATCAAGAAAAATTTCAAACAAGTTTCACCGGAGATCACACAACAAAAACCTAACAGACCTATTCCCCAACATTCTCGAAAGACTCGACCAGCTCTGATACCACTAATGTGACACCCTAAACTCGGGTCATCACATGGTTACCCGTTTGCGGAAATAAAACTTTATTTGCTGGTTACTTTCGGAAAATAATGTTTTCTCAACATTCATATTTTCAAAATATGGTGATAAAATTTTTTTCTCTTTTAACTTCACAACAATAACAATTTAATCAAATCACACTTAACAACACAATGTATATAAATCTTACAACTATACTGTCTCATATATTTTCATACCTAAGTCAACATCAGTTTTATCTTCAAAACATAATAGGACCTAAGCTGGTCGTCGTAACTAATGATACACTACCGCCAACTCGGAGCAAAGACAAAGACGCTTTCAACTAGACAGCCTTCTTCTTCGTGTAGAGGTCATACCCCTTGTGCTACTCTGATATGTGTTGTAAGGGTGAGACACCAATATATGAATTTTAACAAAATAATTAAATGCTTGCACAAAAGAAGGCACATGTACAATTTCATGTTATAACCACATAAGCATCCCTACTATAGTATTCAATTTATCAATGGGTTTCACACCCCAAACATCAATGTTGAAAAATTATGCATGAGCACTTCAATACATCATCTAACTTTTCCTAATCTCCTGGAGATCCCACAACACCGCGTAAAATGAGTTGATCAAGCTCAATAGCCAAATATATTAGGCACTTCGTGGCATGGAATACTTTATCAAAGCACCATACATACTTCGTAGCCAAAATACCCTATCATCAAGGTATCCGACATAACTTCGTGAGCCAAAATACCCTGTCATCAAGGTATCCGACATAACTCGTAGCCAAAATACCCTCCGCTCATCAAGGTATCCGCCATAGGACATCGTGGGCACGTCTGCCAATGCCTGCATATAAACTATTTTGTTCTCGTTGTTTTCTTCGTGTGTAATCTTTCCTTTGCCAAAGCTCAAAAGCTTACGACCAACGTAATTTTCAATGTCTTAAAGTCTTTCATTAACAACACAGACACGCAGTCCGAGTGCTCGATCCACGAAACCCTAAACCTTGCAATCGGTCTTGGGTTCGTGGTAATAGAAAACATCATAAATCTTTTACCGTCGTTTATTACGTCGTGAAGTAGACACACCGTCTACCTACTAGACACCAAGTCTATAACATCATAAGAACACTAGTACCCGACGCTCTCGGTTACTAAGTTCCATATCGCCGTTTTACATCGTTTTTGTCTGTGAAAAACAAATCCAAAATAGGATAACGTCATAAGAACATTAGTACCCCGACATCTCGGTTACTAAGTTCCACATCGCCGCTTTTACGTCGTTTACGCCGTTCACGCCTTTTTACGTCATTTACGCCGTTTACGCCTATGAAAACATATCCAAAATAATATCTCCGCAACTTATCCAAGTTACCGAAAATACGTCATTGAGTAAACTCATTTACAGAAAATCTTTTCTACTTGAAATTCGTTTATAAAACGTCAAATCATCAAAACTTGTTACTGAAACTTCAACTATAAAAAAAATTAAATCAATTCATATTAAACTTCTTCTCAAGACAAGTACTGCTATTTTTAAACTTTCACCGTAAATAATTTCAAAACTTGCCATCATTTATCATTTTCCAAGAAAATATTTTTAAAGTAAAACTTTGACTTTTCATTTTATATTATTATTTTATTATTTTTATTTTTATAAAGTATTTTTGAATATTAATTTTACAAAATAACTTTTTATAATATTTAGGAATTTCTTGCGTAAAAATTAGCAAGATTACTAAAAAAATTTCACTAGTTACGCTCTCACCGTGACTCATAAATTTCTTTTACACTAATGAATCCTTAAAATAATAGTATTTCTCAAAAACTCATTATTTTTCAAAATAATATTTTCCACCACTATTATATTCCAACATTCCCCATAAAACGTTGAATATAATCTTCACAGCTTATTAAATCTTTTATCTGATTAATCGGTTGTGCACTGACCACTGTCAGGCCTCTCAAACAACATTCAACATTCATCATTCAACAATATCATCATAATTATATCACCAGGCAGATCATGCATCATAGCAACATAATATACTACTGCAGATAATTAAATCAATTAAAAGCAGTTAAATCACCGATACTCAGATAAACAACACAACGTAAGCCACATAAACAAATAATCACAACCACATATAAATCATATAAACCACACTACAAGCAAAGAGTTATTGAGAAAAATCCATCATGGCAAGCCCCCCTTACCTCTTGAAGATTGAACTAACCGCTCTCGTTAATCTCTCGATCCCGATCCGATTTTTCCTCTCCGTCGCCTAGAATCGGTTAACTCAGTTGTTTCCTTCAAACGAATTGCAACCAAAATAAATCAAATCAAACAACAACACACTTAAATCAATGGGGGTTAGGGTTCGGCTTTACCCAATTTTCTAGGTTAGGAAACTTAAAATTTGATTAACTTAGGGATTAATGATCCATAAGTTACTTAAGCATGATTAATCACTTTAACCATGATTATGAACTAAGAATCATAAACTAAACCCATCTAGTTCTAAGAACTAGGGTTTCGGCCAAGGGCTGAGTTTGGAGTTAGAAATCTCTAAAATTTCTAAACTCTTGGATTTAATCAACATACAAAACCTAGAGTTAGGTTCAAGTGTTACAAACAACTTTTGAATCATAAAACTAACAAGTGCTCATACCTAGGGTTTCGGTTTTGATGAGATCAATAGGTTAAAGTTTGATTTTTGATCCTCTATATACTTGAATACAAGAACTATCATGATATAATCATGAATCAAGACATGAAATTGAAACAAAACCTAAGAACACAACTTTGACCTAGATTCGGCCCAGTCCAGAAATTAGGGAAAGAAATTTCTCACGATCTTGTGCTTCTAGATGATGAAAATAGAGATGATTATAAGATCATAGCAATTGGTTTCATGTCAAAAGGATTTTTCTAGAATTAGTTATGAATTTTTGAATCTAGCTTCAAGAACTTTAAACAAATGAAGAACATGTTGATCAAAGGCATAAACTCAAGAATCTTATGAAGAGAAAATCTTAGAATAGCAAGATTAAGAGAGACTACCTCTTGATGATCAAAGAAAATGATGATTTGGATGATGTTCTTCAAGGTTTTCTTATGGTGTTCTTAAGAAACTTAAGGGAGAAGATGAACATAGTTAGGGTTTTAGAACAGTTTCAGTATTTTGGGTGGATCTCTCAACATACTTATCCGTTTTGGATGATCTTTATTTCGTTGGAAAGAAGAGAGAAAGATGAACAACTTTCATGTTGAAAGTTTTACGAGATTCAAAATAGAAACTGGTCAGAATTGCCAATCAAAATCTGGCGAATTATGAGCTCCAAAGAACATGAAAATGGAAAAATGCCTTAAGGAAGAAGATAACCTATTTAAATGAACAAAAAACCCAAACTTAAGGAAGAAGGCATTGGAGCCGTGAGGATGGGGCAAGGTTTGGTCAACTTGTTCAATGGCAATTGTTAGAAATTGTCATAAAAAGACAAGGGCATTTTGGTCATTTCATAAGAAAATTTAATGTTGCCATAAATGTGCCATTATGGCCATTTATGATAGGATAAACTCGTCATAAATGCTCGTCAAGTCGGTCAATCCAATGTCTCTGCTACGTTGCCGACTTCCCGATTCATCTGGCTCAAGCTCTTCCTAGAGACATCTCGACTTATATGTCCGCAACAAATATAATATTTTAATTTTTTTACCAAAATTTTCAAAACTTCTAGTATCGTAGTAAATACGATAAAAACATTTTTCATCTCGTTCATAACTCAAAATTAGGTCTTTTGAGCAAGAAACTTTTTCACAAGCGGTGAGGATGCATGAAAATGAAGACTTCCGCCTCCTCGAAGTTTTCAACCAAAAACTTCCCCGTAGCCTTATAAAAATAAGTATGACAAGGAAATGACCTTGGTTTATCCAAAATCATTTTCTAAGTCTCGGATAAAAATATATATTTATATATTTATTACCGATATTACGAAGCAGCGAAAATCGGGGTGTTACAGTGGAATCACTGAGTCATGGGCACCCCAAGTTGAGGTTCTGTAACACGATGCTGTGTCTCTGTTTTTGAGTCATTGTGGGTGGAACTCGGTGGTTGGAATCGTTGTGTCATGGGTTCCGATTCTTGGGTGGCTTATGGCGGCGGAATAGTTCTTCGCTTCTTCCCTTCCTGTCCAATTCGGTTCTGTAACTCACGAATTTCGATGAATCGCGAGAAGGTTCGAATCCTAGGTTAGGGTTTTCGCGATTGAGGCAATCAAAGGATTTGCAGGTGTAACATTCCCAGAGGATGGAGGAATCTTGGAGGGAAGAAGTGAAAGGGGTCTAAGGGGAGAGTGGTTGATGGTTTGGGATGGGTTTTGGAGAAGCATCGCCGCCATTGGGTTTTATTTTGTTTGAGATTTGGGTGGAGGCGTGTGAGGTGGTTGATGGTGGTGCGTATGGTGTGGAGTTGGTGGAGGAGATGGTCTGGGACTGATGGGGATTGTTTGTGGATTTTAGGGTGGAGGTGATGGAGCGATTCAGCAAATGAAGAAAGATAAAGATGAGCCGATGAAGAAGATGGGAGGACTGGAGGAGAGAGGCTTTAGGACAGATACAAAATAGGACCAAAATGACGTCGCTTTGTCCTTTGAAAAGGAAACAAATTTAAAAAATAAAATAAAATTCCAACAAGACATACTTAACGGACACATCACATGAATTAACTGCCACGTAAGTCAACTAACGGGTGCTGGCACACACTGGTCAAGTGAGGGACTAACGTGTCCCACGTTAGTGATTGTTAGGGACTAACGGAGCACTTTTTTTTTTTGTTAGCAACTAAAATGACCCACGCAATATTTGTCAGGGACTAAAATGAGCTTTTACCCTTATTTCAAATATAGCTGATAAGACAAGTTAGATTGATATTTTCCTCTCTAACATCTAATAACTATCATCATTTCTAGCCCATCTCCCATGAGCCGATCCTCAAATTTTGGCTCAACTGCTCATTTTAATTAACAATCAAATTTAAGTTATGCACAAAACACTGTACTATCATTAGTCAAAAGTGGAAACAGAGAAATTTATCTAATAGGTTATCCTTATCTAATTTCCTAATGAAAATGTCACCATACACAGAAATTGATAAGCTAAACTGGACACCAAATTGATAAAATGAAGATGTGGGTTTTCAGAGTAAAACATGTAGGGATGAAAGCCAAATGCATCATATCATACATATACAGAGAACACTTAGTTGAAATGCATGGCCCTGTGTTTGCTTTTCTGTGTCTTTAGAAGAAGAAAAAGATGTAATCTCATCACCTTGGGGGTACCCTTGGATTAGTGACATTTGAACTCAAATTATCAGGAACCTATCTAGCATTTTATCATGAAATTCTTCCAAAAATAAACTCAAATTCTTTGCTAAACTATCATCAGTTAAACTTATACATTTAAGTTATATGTGCAAATTATTCTATCTAGTTTAGCAGATACAAACATACAAAGGAGATTTCAATTCAAGGAATGAGAAAATTTATTCTTTGGTTGATTTAAACATTTTTTTAATAGTCGCCATCACGAGAGAGGAAGAGGGAGAGGAGATAGAAAACTTGTTTTGTTAATTGGCTGAATAATTCTCAGTCACCATACCTTATAGTTTGTTCTTATAGCGAAGAGTGTCTACATGGAATGCCAACCAAGCAAAATTGCTACCCCTGCTAATCAAAAAATCTGATTCCACGGTGCAAGGTGCCAAAACCAAATTTAGATTCTAAAAGCAAGCCTCACATTTCCCCGAGCAAGCAAACCAGTCAAAGAAAAGAACTACGCCAAGAAATGTGAAGAGATGCCAAAACCAATCAGGCCTCTACCAATCTCTGCATGCTTGCCAAAGACATGTGATGACTAATGAGATGTTCACAATGGCTGTAATATGGAGACAAAATGATCATGTCCTATGAATGTGAAAGTTTATCAAATCGAAGAAATAGAACAAGATGAAGATACTTAAAGAAAATGACAAAGGAAAGAAAGAAACAGAAATATGATAAAATGATCTATACAGTGTGCTTGACATAAATTGTGAGAAAGCCTTGCAATCAACGTTGAGAAAACCCGACCCTAAACACAGACAAACTTAAAGACCAAAACTAAACTAAATTACTTTAAATGTCTATTAGCTATGGCAGTACCCACTAGCTGTTATATGAGAAATGACTTTAATTAATACTTTATATTAATAATGGAGATGCTCGTGTATTTTTATCTTTGATGTTTTAGAATGACACAATAAACAAATAAATTGTTAACATTATAAGGGCCTGAGTTGATGCTGAAGAATTAAGACGCTTGATGTTGACTTTCAAAAAGAACGCAATTTCAAGATGAAACACAAAAAGGATAGATGCTGCTCCATTGAGTAAAAGAAACGTGGCATTTTTTATCGGATGAATATGGAGCATGATGCAAAATGAAATTTTTTAAGTGTATAAGTACTCAATATAACATTCTGGTCAGCTTCTAGAATGATTGTTAAGCAACTACCTTTGCAGCTTCACATTGCAAAATCCAAATTAAAGAGGGGGAAAATTCAAGATATACTGTACTCTTGAATATTACAACTTTGATTCATCATCAATTCTGAGTTGAACCATGAAAAACTCACATTGCAAAGAACATAAGTACAGGACAATGAAATGAAATACAAGTTCGAATTTTGATCAAGTGACTCATTGAGTGAATTTTTCATCTGTTCCAATTGTTCCACATTCTGATTTTACTAGGGTCAGTCCAATGGCTGCAGAATCCAACAACAGATAAAATTTGTAAGAAAACTTGTAGCCGCAGAACAAGTGTAATAAAATAGAGCTAGTGAAATTAATGGTTGGACGACTAACAATCATATCCTCCTTAATCTCTAGTTTATTTGCAATTGATCCTAAATAGTTCCTGGAACTTGAGCTGCACGAGGAACATCACATTCATTAGGCAAAAAGAAAATCACAACACACAGACACTACTAGCGTGTCTGGATTTGATTATTTTTAGTGAAAAAACTGCTTCCTAATTTTTCAAAAGCTCTATAAGAAAGATTTTGATTATAGCAATTTTGAGCACAAAAACACTACTAGAAATCTTCTTATTACCTGTAGATTTTCCTGCGGATTTTGCTCAAAAATTGGCAGCAAACAAGTTTAATGCAGACTTTCCTACGAATTTCACTTATAGGTAATACCTGAAATAATCAAAGTTAACACAAGAAGGGGGGTTGAATTATGTTTACCAACTTTTGGGTTTACTTTGAAAAATACTTTCGCAGGCACAACAAGCAAAATTAAGACAACATAAATTTAGACGAGTGACACGTCAAAATTTAAGACAGAACACACGTGCAGACAGAGAAGGGTAAAACAAAGTTTGATATTCACAATGTTAACTCCCCAAGTTAAAAGCTTAAACAAAAAATACTTAAGAAAATTAAAGAGATAAGGGAAGAGAAATATCACTCAAGAGTTTTATACTGATTCACCCCAAAATCCACAGGGCTACGTCCAGTTTCTTGGCAGCACCAAGTTTCCATTATAACTGATCAGATTACAGTACAAGTATTCTTTGCATACCTAGCCTCTCCAGGCTCAATCACTCAAACAAGTATTATTTGCTCACCTAGCCTCTTCAGGCTCAACTCAGAAAAGAGTAAAGGTTTGTGTATTTAATACAACTTGCAAATCTTTCAGATCACACTTAGAGAGTGAAATAAATATGAAGTATGAAAGACTGCGAATTAAATTCAAATGATTGAATGAATATTCAATGAAAGAATGAAGAAGTTAATGATGTGAGTAAATCCTTCTTGCGCAGTGTTCTTAATGATATTCAACTTTTTTTCTCCATCTTCATTATTCGATCTATTTAAAGACTTCAATCAAATAAATCCGTTAGGCACAACTTCAGAAATTGCGTTCTTCTGATTTGAGCTTGAGACACCATTAATGCCAAAGAGTCGTTCTGCGTAAACATTAAATGCTTGGGAATGTTTGAGCTTTGACAAGGTTGTCCAAGAGTACACTTTATTCTGAGCAGCTGTTGTTTCAGAGTAGTAGCAGCAGGCTTTCTTGTACTTGCAGCAGAGGGCTTTCCTCTTTCAGTGCAACACTCGGTTCACTATTAGAAAGCACTTTTACTTTGTACTAAAACAGCTAAAAAGTTACTGCTGTGGTACAGAGATTGCGTGTTTATTCCTTAAAACCTTGGCACAAACGTTCTTTATTCTTTATCCATTGTGCTATTGTCCAGAGGTCTTCGAGATCCTTAAGGAAGGCATCTAATTTGAATAAGGTGACTTGGACTTCATTTCTGACAAACTGACATTGTAGCAGTGTTGAAAATTAAGACGGGTGAAAGACAATCCAAAATATAGACGGGTGCTCATCCAGTTCAAAACTAGACGGGTGCTAGCGTATTCCAAAAAATTAGACGGGTGATCCACTGAGTCTTTTCCAGACAGATGCTTCTTGCCACGTCATCAAGTATATTTGAATCTTGATTGAGCGTTGACTTGGTCTTTGACTGTGTGGACTGAATTTTAGACGAGTGGTTTTTAGACAAGTCTAAAAACTAGGCTCTACCAAAAAGTAGACGGGTCATAAAATAGACGAGTGACCTTACGTCTATTTTCCTGCACACTTATCAGACCTGCCAGGAATTTCATATGGTTCAATATTACCATACTTAATCTATTTGGAATCATCAAAACTTAGAGAATCTACACATGGAATGTGTTTCACACTTGTGAGGTCTCAACATTCTCCCCATTTTTTATGATGACAAATAACTTTTCTGATTTTATTGAACATCAAAAAGGAATAAGAGAAATTTCTAAACAGATATAATTGTTCAGAGTATGTTATGCTCCCCCTTAGTTTATGCATCAGATAAAAACATGTATTAGAGCAAAAACAAGGTACCATAGCAAATATTAGATTCAAACAGATTATATCAGAGCAAAAAATCAAACTTTTTGGAAAGATAGTCATAAACTCATAAATAATTTTTCTATTATATTTCCTCCCCCTTTTGGCATCAATCAAAAAGTAAAATGCAGTAAAGCAAATATTTATACAGAGAGCCAAAAGGTATACCAAAACATCAATTCATTCCATATCATTTGAGTCAAAAGGAGTACAAGAAATGGAAATCACTGGCTAGTACATTGCATGACTCAGGAAAGAAATGAAAAAGGCTAAATCTTAAGACCTAAGAACTAGGACCCCCTTGTCTTTTTAAGAAAGCTTCCATCATCTTCAGCATTGCTTCTTGCTGAGCTAGCATCTGGGCCTGAAAAATAGCTTGTTGAACAATTGCTTCATCCTATCTTTGAATGACAGTCTGCAAACTTGATGCCATTTCATCCAACCGTTGATGTGCAGCAAGATCATAAGCAACTATTGGAACAGTAGAATCTGTTGTGGCCAGTGCATTTGCAGGTGCAAATAGTAGAGGTGGACTAGGAGGAGGGGTAGGAGGTAATTCTTCAACCAGAATGTGATCCTCAGGCAGAGGGTCTAGAAGAACATTGGTTGAGAGTGTTGTCACAAAATCATTATTGGGATAGAATCTCTGTAGGAAAGCATGAATGAAATTACGATGAATAGGAGAATCAACTATAGTCAAAAGAAATTCATAAGATCTCCTAATGAGATTTGTATGAGTGATAGGGGTAGATTCAGGAAAGTTTAAGAGAAAGAAGGGAAAAACCATAAAGAAGGGAGGTACAGTATAGATTGAAGGTGAGAAATGGTACATGGCAAAAGCTTGACTACCTCTGGTTGGGATGGTTTTCTTCTCTACCTAAGACAACCTAGAGCTAGAACCACATCTCCAGTAGATGTCTCAGATCTTAAGGAACTCATGCTGAGTCTCAGTAGTGAACAACCTCTTTATGTACTTGCATTTCTGATCACTCAGCTTGATAAGAGAGAATTTTTGAATCAGTGGCAAGTATATTACCTTCTGTTTTCCTTTCAGAATCATAGAGTCGGACATCACTTTGATTTCTGTTGAAGGCTTCATGAAGACAAGTAGATTCAAAAGCCATTTCCCTATAGGATTAAGTTTTCTGTCCAGCTTTACAAGCTGCCTTTCTGCTTCAAGAGAGGCAATGACATCCAAGTCCTTGCCATTTAGGAAGTTAGAGCATGATTCATCTGTGACAGAAAATGGAGTGGTTCTGGAATAGGGATGATAGGGAGACAAGGTGGCTAAAGGAAGACAGTTGTGTTTTAGGTGAAGGTGGAGTAGGAGTGGGATTGTCAAAATATGCAAAGTCATTGACATCCTCAGTGAGAAGGGTATCGGAATGGTGAGATGTTTGTGGTGTGGAAGGCTTGGATGAGTGAGTTTTAGACAGGTGAGTTTCTGAGACAGTAGGGTTAGGTTTAGAGGTGTGATGGATAGGTTCAGAAACAGAAGTTTGTGGGATAGGTGATGTATGTGGTGGAGTTGGGATTTTTGGTGAAGCAAGTGGAGGAGTAGGGGCTTTTTGTTGTGGTTGTGGTGATGGTGTTTTCTGTGGTGGTGGAGTAGAAGTTGTTGTAGCCGTTTGCTGTTTTGTTGGTGAAGGTGATGATGTGGGAGTAGGAAGTAGAACAAGCTTCCTTTTCGTCACAGTAGTCCTCTTTATCTTAGGGATCATAGTCTCTTTTGGTTGAGACTCCCCCTTAACTTGCACAGCTCTCTTTCTCTTGAATACCTTGGTGATACTTGGTCCAATGGGGACAGAGGGCAGCGCTTGAACAAAGAGGTTCATGAACTGAGAAATGATTTCAGCAGCATTTTGAAACATAGAAGCTTCAGCAGATGCCTAGGCAGATGACTCAGCAATTTTTCTCTTTTTCCTTTAGATTTGGGGCCTTTCCTCCTCAATAGGCTCCACAAAAGATTCAGCCTTAACTGCAGGAATAGTGAGGGATTCTTGAGAGGGTTCAGCAGCAACAAATGATGATGCTTCAGCATTTGGCTCAACGGTGGGGGTCAGAGTAATCTTCATCAAAGACAAAGTCTTTGTGTTGATATGAGTGCAGAGATCAGCATAAACAGTAGTCCTTAAATCCAACTTGCTTGCCTTATAGATCCTTGTCATAATCATACCATAGGGATAATCCTTATCCTTTCCCTTAACAGCTTTCTCCATGTGAATGAAAATCAAATCAGTAATATCTATCCTAATTTGCTGGACTAGATGAAATAGAGCAAACTTCTCTATTTTACTGACAGGATTCCTAGACCCAGTTCTAGGCACGACACAGTTTATGATTAAGACATGTAGAAATCTTGCCTTAGGAGATAAGTACTTGGAGTCTTTGTTTGCAGGTTTTACAACTCCATACAGGACTAGATTCATGTTGGCTTCTCCTTGATCTTTCAGCCAATTTTTGTAAAACCCAGTACCTTCCCTTGGGCATTTTGTTACTTCAGCGTGTACCTCATGAGTTATGAAAATGTGGTCCTCACCCACATCTCCGGAAATCATAACAACAGCAGGGAAGACAAGCTATTGCAGTTGAAAGAAGGGAAACCATCCAGCATGGTTGAGTTCAGGAAGAATATCCAAACTCTTGGTTCTGAGTTCTTCAAAGTTAGGGACCCTTCCAGGGTGCACCTTTTTCAATTCAGAGATTGAAAGCTCAGTTCTCTCAGCCATAGTTTCAAGAAGACTCTTGGGTGCCATTGATTCGGAAAAGTGAAGATTAGGGTTTTTTGGTAACGAAGAGTTTTGAAAGGTTGAAAACGAAGAGAGTTCAGAGAGTTTGAGACTTGAGAGCAAAGATTGTGAGTGGATAGTCTTCAAACAACACGGGTTGTTTGGTTAAAACGCTTGAGTGCTTTATACGTTGGGAATAAGGAGAGAGATTATTGCCATAAACAGCAATAAATTTTGAAACGACGGTTGTTAATATAATGAAACGTTTTTCAGAAAAATGAGGGGAAAATCTCAGTCCGGGTTTAGTACTGAGTACTTTTAGCCACGTCATCAGATGCTTGGCTAAAGTAGACGAGTGGAGCATAGAGAAAGTAGACGAGTCAAGCAGATATAAAATTTAGACAAGTAAATTTTCAGACATATCAGCATACACTCATTCAGACACATTATGCATATTAAAATTCCTTCTAATAAAAACAAATCTATCTTCACTTAGAGGTTTAGTAAAGATGTATGCCACTGATACTCAGTGTTTACAAACTTCATTTCAAAAACTCCTTTTTGCACATAATCTCTAATAAATGATGCTTTATTTCTATATGCTTTGCTCTAGAGTGATGTATGGGATTCTTAGACAAATTAATAGCACTAGTATTATCACACCAAACAGGTATATTATGCTCAAACATTGAATAATCTTCAAGTTGATATTTTACCCAAAGCAATTGTGAACAACAACTTGCCGCAGATATGTATTCAGCTTCAGCAGTTGATACTTGATAGAGCAATGGTACTTTGCCTTTTGCTTGACCAGGAGATCATATTTTCTCCAATGAAATGACATCCTCCACTAGTACTTTTTCTATCAATTCTATCTCCAGCAAAATCAGCTTCACAGAATCCAACTAACTTGAAATCTTCAGATTTCTTATATAATAAACCAAGGTTAGTGGTTCCAATTAAATATCTAAAAATTCTTTTAATATCCCTATGATGAGATTCTTTAGGATCCGATTAAAATCTAGCACATAGACAAACACTGAATTGAATATCAGGTCTGCCAGCAGTCAGTTAAGTATAGAAGAGATCTAATCATACCTCGGTAGATAGTTTGATCTACCTTTTTACCTTCCTCGTCCTTTTTTAGAATAACTGATGGATGCATAGGAGTACTCATAGGCTTTGAATTTTTCATTTTATACATTTTCAGAAGCTCCTTGGTGTACTTCTGTTGATGGATATAGATTCCATCACTTGTCTGTTTTATTTGAAGACCAAGGAAGAACTTAAATTCTCCCATCTTGCTCATATCAAATTCATTCTGCATCAATTCGGAGAATTATTTGCAGATCTTTTCATTAGTAGCACCAAATATAATATCATCAACATAAATTTGTACTACTATGAAATCTTTCTTTGAGCATTTCTTGAAAAGTGTAGTGTCTACTTTTCCTCTAATGAAATTATTTTCCATTAGATATGTGCTTAACCTATCATACCAAGCTCTTGGAGCTTGTTTGAGTCCATATAAAGCTTTCTTAAGCTTATAGACATGGTGAAGATTTTCAAAATCCTCAAACCTAGGAGGTGGCTTGACATAAACTTCTTCCTCAATTATTCCATTTAGAAATGCACTTTTAACATCCATTTGATAAAGAGTTATATCATGTTGTGTAGCATAAGACATGAGAATCCTAATTGCTTCTAATCTAGCTATAGGTGCAAGGATTTCAGTGAAATCAATACCTTCTTGTTGATTATACCCTTGACCAACGAGTCTTTCTTTGTTCCTTACCACTTTTCCGTCTTCATCCAGTTTGTTTCTAAACTCCCATCTAGTTCCAATAACAGATTTATCTTTGGGTTTAAAAACTAGAGTCCAAACATCATTTCTCTTGAACTGATTCAGTTCTTCTTGCATGGCTAGAATCTAGCTTTCATCTTGCAAGACTTCTTCAATATTTTTGGGTTCCAAATCTGATATGAAGGCCATGTTGTTGTTTTCAATGAAAGCAGATATGGTTCTAACTTCTTGAGATGGACTTCCAATTATAAGATCTTCTGGATGATAGGTCTTGAATTTCCAATCTCTCTTCTCATTCTGAGTTTCAGTCGTTCAACACTTGTCTGATTTTCAGACACGTCTACTTTTGACTTGTCGAAAGATTCTTCTACTATAGGATTAAGTTCAATACCCGCAACATCATCCTCTAGATCTGATAGTTCTCTATCAGTCTTTAAACCATCATTAAATTTTACATGAATTGATTCTTCTATAACTGAAGTTCTAGAGTAAAAGATTCTAAAAGCTTTAGACATTTCAGAATATCCAATGAATATGCATTTATCTACTTTAGAGTCAAATTTACCAAGATTATCTTTTGTGTTAAGAATATAACATTCACATCCAAAAGCATGAAAATATGATATGTTGGGTTTTTTTAACTTTCCACAATTCATTAGGAGTCTTGTTTAGGATAGGTCTAATCAAAATTCTGTTTTGCACATAACAAGCTGTGTTAATGGCTTCTGCCCAGAAGTACTTAGGAAGATTATTTTCATTAACCATTGTTCTTCCCATCTCTTGAAGAGATCTGTTCTTTCTCTCAACCACTCCATTTTGTTGTGGAGTTCTAGGTGCAGAGAAATTGTGAGAAATACCATTTTCCTCATATAACAGTTTGAACTGCTCATTTTCAAATTCTCCCCCAGGGTCACTTCTGATAGCAGAGATACCAAAAACCCTGCTCATTCTGTACTCTTTTACTGAATATTGTAAAGACCTTATAAGACTCATCCTTGTGGGTTAAGAAGAGTACCCATATAAATCTAGAATAGTCATCAACTATGACAAAACCATATTTCTTTCCACCTAAGCTAGCTACACTGACTGGTCCAAACAGGTCCAAGTGTAACAGTTGCAAAGGCTAGAGGAGGTGCCTTCTTTCTTAGATTTGAAACTTGATTTTACTTGTTTACCTCTTTGACATGCATCACACAAAACATATTTCTTAATAGAAATTTCAGGCAATCCTCTCACATGGTTATGCTTTTTCAATTTAGATATTTGTTTCATACTAACATGTCCTAGATTCTTATACCATAGCCATTTTTCCTCATCTTTAGACAAAAAGCATGTTACACTTTCATCTGAAAGTTCATATAGGTCAATCTTATATAGATTGTTTTGCCTTTTGGCAGAAAAGAGGGTCTTTCCACTACTGTCATTGACTATGCACGCATCCTTAGAAAAGGATACATAAAATCCACTAGCACACAATTGACTTATGCTAAGCAGATTATATTTTAACCATTTCACATATCAAACATCGCAGATAATAGGCAAGGGAAGTTTACCACCAATTTTACCTACACTAACAACTTTTCTTTTCTGGTTGCCACCAAAGGTTACATGTCCACCTTTCTTAGGTTGGAGGTCTAGGAACATAGACCTTTCTCCTGTCATATGTCGTGAGCATCCACTGTCCAGGTATCATGACAGGTGTTTGCTTTGTCCTGTTGAGCATGTCTGCAACATGAATGATCATGGACTTAGGTACCCATATTTTCTTGGGTCCTTTTCTGTTAGTATAAGGAGTTTGTGAAGACTTCCTTCTCTTTTTGTGGATACACTTAGACGTGATATGTCCAGCTTTTCCACAGTATGTACATATAGATTAATTTAAACTAACTGACACAGATTTGACAGTTATTTTTGAGAACTATGTTGATCCTTTATGATGTTCTTGACTGTAATAACCTATACCTTCTTTGTTAAGGGAGTGCCTCTGACTTCCCAAAAGTTTAGTCAGATTATCTCTACCATTAACAAACTAGGCAAGATCTGAGGTGAGCTCTTCTACTTTCTGTTGAAGTTTAGTAACTTCTTCAGAGGGTGGAGTTTCAACTGAGATCTCAGCTTTTTCAGTCTTAAGCATACTATTTTCTTAAGCTAACTTCTCACACTCTTGATATTTTTGTGTATACTCATTTAAGACTTTAACATACTATCTCTTGAGGGATTTGAAAGCTTTAGACATATAGTTGGATTCTTCCAATAGTTCATCATAGGCATCATTCAATTTCTCAAGTTTAGAATGTACCTCGGTGTCTGATTCAGAATCAGTATCTGCCATAAGACAGAGATTTGCATGAAGCTCCTCTCCTTCACTTTCAGTGGAGCTTTCATCAAGATCTTCCCAAGTGGCCATGATTCCCTTCTTATTTTTGTTGAAGAACTTCTTGGGAGGTTTCTTCTTGAGTTGAGGACATTCTGCTTTGATGTGACCAGGCTTCTATCATTCATAGCACACAATGACATTTCTGCATTAGATCCACCATCTTTGTTGTATTTTCCTTGTTGAAACACCTGAAAGGTTTGTCCTTTATGAAGTTTCTTTTCTTCCATAGCTTTTTCATTTTTCTGGTGAAAAGAGAAAGTTCATCATCTTCATCATCAGATTCATCCTCATTTGATTCCTCATATTCGTCTGAAGATTCATCTACTTTGAGGGCTTTTGAGACTGCTCCTTTATGTGACTTCTTGTCATTATTAAGGGCAATGGATTTGTTTTTCTTTCCATTGTTTTCTTCAATCAATTCTTGTTCATGAATCTGAAGAGTACCAAGAAGCTCATCTAGCTTCATTGTTGTTAAGTCTTTGGCCTGGGACATAGCAGTTACAACAGGTCTCCACTGTTTTGGAAGACTTCTGAGAATCTTTTGAATGTGTTCCTCAGTCTTGTAGACTTTTCCCAGAGATTTCAATCCATTGGTTATGGTTTGAAATCTTCCATACATTTGGCCAATAGTCTCTCCTTCTTCCATTTTGAACAACTCAAACTTTCTGACCAACATGCTGACTTTGGTCTCTTTGACCTTGCTGGTTCCTTCAAGAGCAACAGCTAGTGAATCCCACATTTGTTTTGCAGATTCACAAGCATAGACTTTTTCAAATTCTTCTCTTCTTAAAGCACACATGATTGCATATCTAGATTTGGTGTCATGTTTGCTTTAGGAACTTCAACTCCTTTGTCATCTTTAGGAACAAAGGGACCTTTGTCAATGATATCCCAGATATCAGAGTTAGTGGATTGTAAAAACCACATTATCTTTTCTTTCCAGTAGATGTAGTCCTCTCCATTGAAGTACGGAGGTCTCGACATTGAGGATCCTTCTCCAGCATGGTTCTTGCTTGTACTAGCTTCTCCTGTCATTTTCAAGATCTTATCCTCGGCACTGTTAAGTGCCCAACCTAGAGGCGGAGCTCTGATACCAACTGAAATAACCAAAGTTAACACAAGAATGAGGGTTGAATTATGTTTACCCACTTTTTGGTTTACTTTGAAAAATACTTTCACAGGCACAACAACCAAAATTAAGACAACAGAAATTTAGACGAGTGACACGTCTAAATTTAAGACAGAACACACGTGCAGACAGAGAGGGGTAAAACAGAGTTTGATATTCACAATATTAACTCCCCAAGTTAAAATCTTAAACAAACAATACATAAGCAAATTAAAGTGATAAGGGAAGAGGAATATCACTCAAGAGTTTTATACTGGTTCACCCCAAAATCCACAGGGCAACGTTCAGTTTCTTGGCAGCACCAAGTTTCCACTATAACTGATCAGATTACAGTACAAGTATTCTTTACAAACCTAGCCTCTCCAGGCTCAATCACTCAAACAAGTATTATTTTCTCACCTAGCCTCTTCAGACTCAACTCAAAAGAGTAAAGGTTTGTATATTAAATACAACTTGCAAATCTTTAAGATCACACTCAGAGAGTGGAATAAATATGAAGTATGAAAGACTGCGAATTAAATTCAAATGATTGAATGAATATTCGATGAAAGAATGAAGAAGGTAATGGAGTGAGTCAATGCTTCTGGCACAGTGTTCTTAATGATATTGAACTTTTTTTTCTTCATCTTCATTGTTTGATCTATTTAAAGACTTCAATCAATTAAATCCGTTAGGCACAGCTTCCGAAATTGTGTTCTTCTAATTTGAGCTTCCGAGACACCATTAATGCCAAAGAGTCGTTCTGTGTAAACATTAAATGCTTGGGAACGTTTGAGCTTTGACAAGGTTGTCCGAGAGTACACTTTATTTTGAGCAGCTGTTGTTTCATAGTAGTAGCAGCAGGCTTTCTTGTACTTGCAGCAGAGGGCTTTCCTCTTTCAGTTCAACACTAGTTCACTATCAGAAAGCACTTTTACTTTGTACTAAAACAGCTAAAAAGTTGTTGTTGTGGTACAGAGATTGCGTGTATATTCCTTAAAACCTTGGAACAAACGTTCTTTATTCTTTATCCATTGTGCTATTGTCCAGAGGTCTTCAAGATCCTTAAGGAAGGCATCTAATTTGAATAAGGTGACTTGGACTTCATTTCTGACAAACTAACATTGTAGCAGTGTTGAAAATTAAGACGGGTGAAGCAATCCAAATATAGACGGGTGCTCATGCAGTTCAAAACTAGACGGGTTCTAGCGTATTCCAAAAAATTAGATGAGTGATCCACTGAGTCTTTTCCAGACACATGCTTCTTGCCACGTCTTCAAGTATATTCGAATCTTGACTGAGCGTTGACTTGGTCTTTGACTGTGCCGAATGAATCTTAGACGAGTGGTTTTTAGACGAGTCTAAAAACTAGGCTCTACCAAAAAGTAGACAAGTCAAAAAATAGTCGAGTGACCCTAAGTCTATTTTCCTGCACACTTATCAGACATGCCAGTAATTTCATATGGTTCAATATTACCATACTTAATCTATTTGGAATCATCAAAACTTAGAGAATCTACGCATGGAATCTGTTTCAGACTTATAAGGTCTCAACATTCTCCCCATTTTTTATGATGACAAATAACTATTCTGATTTTATTGAACATCAAAAAGCAATAAGAGAAATTTCTAAACAGATATAATTGTTCAGAGTATGTTATGCTCCCCCTTAGTTTATGCATCAGATAAAAACATGTATTAGAGAAAAAAAAAACAAGGTACCAGAGCAGATATTAGATTCAAACAAATTATATCAGAGCAAAAAATTAAACTTTTTGGAAATATAGTCATAAACTCATAAATAATTTTTCTATTATATTTCCTCCCCCTTTTGGCATCAATCAAAAAATAAAATGCAGTAGAGAAAATATTTATACAGAGGGCCTAAAGGTATACCAAAAACTCAATTCATTCAATATCATCAGAGTCAAAAGGACTACAAGTAATGGAAATCATAGACTAGTACATTGCATGACTCAGGAAAGAAATGAAAAAGACTAAATCTTAATTCCTAAGAACTAGGACACCCTTGGCTTTTGATGAAGGCTTCCATCATCTTATGCATTACTTCCTGCTGAGCAAGCATCTGGGCCTGAAAATTAGCTTGTTGAACAATTGCTTCATCCTTTCTTTGAATGACAATTTGCAAACTTGATGCCAATTCATCCAGCCGTTGATGTGCAGCAGGATCATAAGCAACTACTGGAGCAGTAGAATTTGTTGTGGCCAGTGCAGTTGCAGATGCATATGGTAAAGGTGGACTAGGAGGAGGGGTAGGAGGTAATTCTTCAACCAGAATGTGATCCTCAGGCTGAGGGTCTAGAAAAACATTGGTTGAGAGAGTTGTCACAAAATCATTATTGGGATAGAATCTCTTTAGGAAAGCATGAATGAAATTACGATGAATATGATAATCAACTACAGTCAAAAGAAATTCATAAGATCTACTAATGAGATTTATATGAGTGATAGGGGTAGATTCAGGGAAGTTTAAGAGAAAGAAGGGAAAAACCATAAAGAAGGGAGGTATAGTATAGATTGAAGGTGAGAAAGGGTACAAGGCAAAAGCTTAACAACCTCTGGTTGAGATGGTTTTCTTCTCTACAGACAACCTAGAGCTAGAACCACATCTCCAATAGATGTCTCTGATCTTAAGGAACTCGTGGTGAGTCTTAGTAGTGAACAACCTCTTTCTGTACTTGCATTTCTGATCATTCAGCTTGATAAGAGAGAATTTTTGAATCAGTGGCAAGTTTATTACCTTCTGTTTTCCTTTCAGAATCATAGAGTCAGGCATCACTTTGATTTTTGTTGAAGGCTTCATGAATACAAGTGGATTGAAAAGCCATTTCCCTATAGGCTTAATTTGCTGTCAAGCTTTACAAGCTGCCTTTCAGCTTCAAGAGAGGCAATGACATCCAAGTCCTTGCCATTTAGGAAGTTGGAGCACGATTCATCTACGACAGAAAATGGAGTGGTTCTGGAATAAGGGTGATAGGGAGACAAGGTGGCTAAAGGAAGAGAGTTGTGTCTGGTTTCAGAGAATAAGTCTGGAAAGACTATTCTCAGATGGACTTGGTTCAAGTTTCTGATATGGCCAAGGATTTGTGTTTTAGGTGAAGGTGGTGTAGGAGTGGGATTGTCAAAATATGCAAAGTCATTGACATCCTCTGTGAGAAGGGTATCGGAATGGTGAGATGTTTGTGGTGTGGAAGGCTTGGATGAGTGAGTTTCAGACAGGTGAGTTTCTGAGACATTAGGGTTAGGTTCAGAGGTATGATGGATAGGTTCAAAAATAGAAGTTTGTGGGATAGGTGATGTATGTGGTGGAGTTGGGATTTTTGGTGAAGCAGGTAGAGGAGTAGGGTTTTTTGTTGTGGTTGTGGTGATGGTGTTTTCTGTGGTGGTGGAGTAGAAGTTGTTGTAGTCGTTTGATGTTTTGTTGGTGAGGGTGATGATGTGGGAGTAGGATGTAGAACAAGCTTCCTTTTTGTCACGGTAGTCCTCTTTTTCTTAGCGATCACAGTCTCTTCGGGTTGAGACTCCCCCTCAGCTTGCACAGCTCTCTTTCTCTTGAATACCTTGGTGATACTTGGTCCAATAGGGATAGAGGCAGCAGCTTGAACAGCAGGTTCAGTAACCTGAGAAATGGTTTCAGTAGCATTCTGAAACATAGAAGCTTCAGCAGATGCCTAGGCAGATGACTCATCAATTTTTATCTTTTTTCCTTTGCATTTGGGGCCTTTCCTCCTCAATAGGCCCATAAAAGGTTCAACCTTAACTGCAGGAATAGTGAGGGATTCTTGAAAGGGTTCAGCAGCAACAGATGATGATGCTTCAGCATTTGGCTCAACAGTGGGGGTCAGAGTAATCTTCATCAAAGACAGAGTCTTTGTGGTGATCTCAGTGCAGAGATCAGCATAAATAGTAGTCCTTAAATCCAACTTGCTTGCCCTAAAGATCCTTGTCAAAATCATACCATAGGGATAATCCTTATCATTTCCCTTAATAGGTTTCTCCATATGAATGAAAATCAAATCAGTAATATCTATCCTAATCTTCTGGACTAGATGAAATAGAGCAAACTTCTCTATTTTACTGACAGGATTCCTAGACCCAGTTCTAGGAACGACACAGTTTATGATTAAGACATGTAGAAATCTTGCATATGGAGATAAGTACTTGGAGTCTTTGTTTGCAGGTTTTACAACTCCATACAGGACTAGATTCACGTTGTCTTCTCCTTGATCTTTCAGCCAATTTTTGTAAAACCCAGCACCTTCCCTTGGGCATTTTGTTACTTCAGCGAGTACCTCATGAGTTATGAAAATGTGGTCCTCACCCACATCTCCGGAAATCATGGAAGTTGTGTTGCCCTTGGTGATCTTCGCAGTGGTCCAGAAATCGCTAACAAGAGCAGGGAAGACAAGCTCTTGCAGTTGAAAGAAGGGTAACCATCCAGCACGATTGAGTTCAGGAAGAACATCCAAACCCTTGGTTCTGAGTTCGTCAAAGTTAGGGACCCTTCCAGGGTGCACCTTTTTCAATTCTGAGATTGAAAGCTCAGTTCTCTTAGCCATAGTTTCAAGAAGACTCTTGGGTGCCATTGATTCAGAGAAGTGAAGATTAGGGTTTTTTGGTAACGAAGAGTTTTGAGAGGTTGAAGACGAAGAGAGTTCAAAGAGTTTGAGACTTAAGAGCAAATGTTGTGAGTGGGTAGTCTTCAAACGACACGAGTTGTTTTGTTAGCACGCTTGAGTGCTTTTAGCGTTGGGAATAAGGAGAGAGATTATTTCCATAAACAACAATAAATTTTGAAACTACAGTTGTTAATATAATTAAACGTTTTTCAGAAAAGGAGGGAAAATGCAATGTACATGCGTTTCAATCCGGGTTTAGCACTGAGTGCTATTAACCATGTCATTAGACACTTGGCTAAAGTAGACGAGTGAAGCATAGAGAAAATAGACGAGTCAAGCAGATATAAAATTTAGACAAGTAAATTTTCAGACATACCAGCTTACACTCATTCAGACACATTATGCATAGTAAGAATCTTTCTAATAAAAACAAATCTATCTTCACTTAGAGGTTTAGTAAAGATGTCTGCCCATTGAAACTCAGTGTTTAAAAACTTAAGTTCAAAACCCCCTTTTTGCACATAATCTCTAATAAAATGATGTTTTATTTCTATATGCTTTGCTCTAGAGTGATGTATGGGATTCTTAGACAAATTGATAGCACTAGTATTATCACACCAAATAGGTATATTATGCTAATACATTGAATAATCTTCGAGTTGATATTTCACCCAAAGCAGTTGTGAACAACAACTTGCCGCAGATATGTATTCAGCTTCAGCAGTTGATAGAGCAATGGTGCTTTGCCTTTTACTTGACCAGGAGATCATATTTTCTCCAATGAAATGACATCATCTACTGGTACTTTTTCTATCAATTATATCTCCAGCAAAATCAGCATCATAGAATCCAACTAACCTGAAATCTTCGATTTCTTTTATAATAAACCAAGGTTAGTGGTTCCAATTAAATATCTAAAAATTCTTTTAATAGCCCTATAGCACATAGACAAACACTGAATTGAATATCAGGTCTGCCAGCAGTCAGTTAAGTATAGAAGAGATCCAATCATACCTCGGTAGATAGTTTGATCTACCTTTTTACCTTCATCATCCTTGTTTAGAATAACTGATGGATGCATAGGAGTACCCATAGGCTTTGAATTTTCCATTTTATACTTTTTCAGAAGCTCCTTGGTGTACTTCTATTGATGGAAATAGATTCCATCACTTGTCTGTTTTATTTGAAGACCAAGGAAGAACTTCAATTCTCCCATCATGCTCATCTCAAATTCATTCTGCATCAACTCGGAGAATTATTTGCAGATCTTTTCATTAGTAGAACCAAATATAATATTATCAACATAAATCTATACTACTATGAAATCTTTCTTTGAGCATTTCTTGAAAGGTGTAGTGTCTAATTTTCCTCTAATGAAATTATTTTCCATTAGATATGTACTTAACCTATCATACTTGGAGCTTGTTTGAGTCCATATAAAGCTTTCTTAAGCTTATAGACATGGTGAGGATTTTCAGAATCCTTAAACCTAGGAGGTGGCTTCACATAAACTTCTTCCTCAATTATTCCATTTAGAAATGCACTTTTAACATCCATTTGATAAAGAGTTATATCATGTTGTGCAGCATAAGACATGAGAATTCTAATTGCTTCTAATCTAGCTACAGGTGCAAGGGTTTCAGTGAAATCAATACCTTCCTGCTGATTATACCTTTGAGCAACGAGTCTTGCTTTGTTTCTTACCACTTTTCCATCTTCATCCAGTTTGTTTCTAAACACCCATCTGGTTCCAATAACAGATTTATCTTTGGGTTTAGAAACT
The DNA here is from genome assembly GCA_030762895.1 of Sophora flavescens. Taxonomy (NCBI): domain Eukaryota; kingdom Viridiplantae; phylum Streptophyta; class Magnoliopsida; order Fabales; family Fabaceae; genus Sophora; species Sophora flavescens. The sequence goes on along the minus strand of CM061062.1, from coordinate 21,009,680 downwards.
AGAGTCCAAACATCATTTCTCTTGAACTGATTCAGTTCTTCTTGCATGGCTAGAATCTAGCTTTCATCTTGCAAGGCTTCTTCAATCTTTTTGGGTTCTAAAATGAAGGTCATGTTGTGTTTTTCATTGAAAGCATATATGGTTCTGACTCCTTGAGATGAAATTCCAATTATAAGATATTTTGCATGATAGGTCTTGAATTTCCAATCTTTCTTCTCATTCTGAGTATCAGACGTATCAGCACTTGTCTGATTTTCAGACACGTCTACTTTTGACTTGTCTGAAGATTCTTCTACTATAGGATTAAGTTCAATACCCGTAACATCATCCTCTAGATCTGATAGTTCCCTACCAGTCTTTAAACCATCATTAAACTTTACATGAATTGATTCCTCTACAACAGAAGTTCTAGAGTTAACAATTCTAAAAGCTTTAGACATTTCAGAATATCCAATGAATATGCCTTTATCTACTTTAAAGTCAAATTTACCAACCTGATCTTTTTTGTTAAGAATATAACATTCATATCCAAAAAGCATGAAAATATGATATATTGGGTTCTTTACCTTTCTACAATTCATAAGGAGTCTTATTTAGGACAGGCCTAATCGGAATTCTGTTTTGAACATAACAAGCAGTGTTAATGGCTTCTGCCAATAAGTACTTAGGAAGATTATTTTCATTAAGCATTTTTATTCCCATCTCTTGAAGAGATCTATTCTTTCTCTCAACCACTCCATTTTGCTGTGGAGTTCTAAGTGCAGAGAAATTGTGAGAAATACCATTTTCCTCACATAACAGTTCGAATTGCTCATTTTCAAATTCTCCCTCATGGTCACTTCTGATAGCAGAGATACAAAAACCCTGCTCATTCTGTACTCTTTTACTAAATACTGTAAAGACCTTATAAGACTCATCCTTGTGGGTTAAGAAGAGTACCTGTTGACGATCCGACAAGTGTACCGTTTCGTTGCAAGTAATAAAACATGGTAAGTAAATACCGAGGTCCAACACAAGGATTGGAAGACCAATTTAACTAATTTTAATAAGGAATTTCAATGCATTTGACCAAATCAAAGAGAAGTGTTTATGAAGAGAGAGAAAATTAAATCAAAGATTAAATAAAAAACGATTAATTAAAGATTCTAAAAGATTGTGATGATATTTGATTATGACTAAGGCTCTAAGGTCACGAATTCACCTACCCTATCAATCAAGTTACCCAATTGTTTTGTCTCCTTATCCCTTGTTTTAATTTAATTTCGTGTCAACCAGGGAACCCTCAATTATCCTAATGTCACATTTGATTTTCAAAAGGAAATATCTACAATTGCAAGCCGTCCATTTCCCAATTTATTCAACAAACAACTAGATTGATTAAGTTCTTGGTTCCTGATAAGCCTCTGGCTCATCTTGTTTTATGGCTAGTATGACCAGGGTTTTGTGCAAATTATATCCTATTTTCACCCAAATTAGATTAGATTGTCCTCAAGCAAGGTTTTGAGTCTCTAGAGTAGTTTTGGGTTAATTTAGCTAGTTTGAGTCAAATAATACACTTATAGTTATTTCTTTGTTTTCAGGTTAAGTAGAAGTTGAGAGAATAAAGGAGCAGGGGATTCGCCTCGCGAGAGTTTTGCTCACCTCGCGAACCTGAAAGCAGCAGAACAGTGAAATTGACATCTCTCTGGTTCGCCCCGCGACTGCTCTTATCGCCTCGCGACCCCGAAGCTGACTGTTCCAAGAAAATGCAAGGTCTCTGGTTCGCCCCGCGAAGAAGATCTCGCCCCGCGAGTCACCCAAACCTGAAAAGTCAGAGACGATCACGGCTTGCCCGTGTTGTAGGTCACGGCTGTGGCAGTTTTGAAGTTGAAGAGTCTCGCCTCGCGAGAATCCATTCGCCTCGCGAGCCTGGAAGTCATAAAGCATCACAGTTGGCCCCTGATATTCATAACGGGCGTAATAAGAAGACTCTTCAGTGACTCGCCTCGCGAAGGTGTGTTCGCCTCGCGAGAATACCAAAGGTTGCAGACTGTTCACAGGATTCGCGTCGCGAGAGAGGCTTCGCCTCGCGAATAGACTTAATTTCTTATTAGTATAAATAGCTGTTCTGAACAGTTTGAGAGAACTTTTTTGCTTCTCCATTGTTCTGTTTACCTTTCTTTTCTGTGTGTTTTCGTTTTTTACATGGAGAACTAAGTTTTTAGGATTAATCTATTGTAATTGGTTTCCACTATACTTGAGGTTCTTGTATTTCCTGTTTTGTATGTTTTTCCCTCTTCAATGCCATGCTTTATATTTCTGTTTGCTTAATTCAAGAGTATATTGTATTGTGTTGATTTATTTTCGGTGAAATCTTGTTCCTATAATTAATCGCATCTGCTTAATTTGCGTGTGTACGTTTCGTGTTCGCTTAGTTCACGAAGGGCTTAACCCCGTTTGCTTAATTCGGGAATAGGGACATGTATCTGTAGTAGTGGTTTCGCTTGTAAATTGTTGCTACAACCGGGAGGGGATTAAAATCTGCTTAGGGCTTGGAAATTGCATGAACCTATGATAGTTGGGAAATCGAGAGCAATAGATTAATCTGTTTTTAGCTATTTGACAATCTCTTTAAACTGCCTTGTTTTTAATTGCTTTGTTTTGCTTATTTGCTTCCCAATCCAAACCCCCTAAAAAAAAAACTGATTTTTGTGGAAAATAACACTTTAAGAGTCCTTGAGAGACGACATCCGAGTTGTCGCCCTAAACTACAATTTTTAAAACCCGCTCGTCCTTTTTGGCGCGTGCGCGACGCGACAGCGCGACCAGTTCCCTATAGAGATTGCACTGCTTTCCTATTCTATCCCTAGTAATGTTCAAATGGTGTTCTTAATTCAAGTCCTAAGCACGAATTGCTTCCCAGCTTCAACGCACTAGACTAGTTAACCACTGGCCACATGATTAACGCTAACAAAACATAATTAAGAAACAAGAAAAGAGACAAGGGTATAAGAAAATATTACTTGGATAAACTATGCCATCAAAGGTGGCTTCATCATTCCCTTATAAAGGAGTATTAGTTCCTCTTAGAGTCGAAAACAGCGAAAAAAGTAATAAAAGCAATCATCCTTCAAGAACTTACTCAAAACACACTACACAGCTCCAAGCAAACTAGGATTAAAATTCTCCAATCAAAAACTGCTCTCTTTGATCTAAAACAAGCTATTTATAAGGTTTGGAATATGCGCGCGCTTGCGGGGCGAGCAAGGATTCGCGAGGCGAATCTTAAGTTGGCACGAGTTCAAATTTGGACTTCTCGCGAGGCGAGACAAGGTTCGCGGGGCGAGGCAGAATGGTCTTCATTTCAATGAGTCTGGCTCACGAGGCGAGCAGTGTCTCGCGAGGCGAGGCAGAATGAACTTCCTTTCACTGAGTCTTGCTCGCGAGGCGAGCACTGTCTCGCGAGGCGAGGCTGAATGGCTGCCTGTTCCTGCTTGATCTGCTCCTCTGGCTCGCGAGGCGTTTTGCCTTTTGCTTGTTTCCTTCCTTTTTCCTAGCTTCCTCGAGCTTCACTTTTAACCTGAAAATAAAAGTAGCATTAAATGCTTTATTTTGATAAGAAACTAAAAGAAATTACTAAAAATTATCCCTAAGACTAAAAGGAATTGCTTGTGAACAATTAAAGTCAAATTTGGGCTAAAACGAGAATGAACTCGCACAATTGGTATCAAAATTGAGGTCTTTTTTGTCTTAGAACTAGATGAACCAACGGTTTATCAAAATACCCAACTTTGCTTATCCCCAAGCAAACTAACAAAATGAAAGACTCAAATTAGGGAAGCTCAATGGACTTAATCACTCTTGTCCCAAAATTCGTCCAAATTCATCAGTTTACCCTTACTCAATGTTTCCATTTTCCTTACTTTATTTAATCAATCCCCAATTTCATCTATTTTCAAACCATGAGAATTTTATCAATCATACAATCATTACTCTAAGTAAGGGCTCTAAGAAAACTAACAAAATGAATCTTATCAAAAGGGAATCTTATCCCCAAGCAAACTAACAAAATGAAAAACTCAAATTAGGTAAGCTCAATGGACTTAATCACTCTTGTCCCAAATTTCGTCCAAATTCATCAGTTTACCCTTACTCATTGTTTCCCTTTTCCTTAATTTATTTAATCAATCCCCAATTTCATCTACTTTCAAACCATGAGAATCTTATCAATCATACAATCATTACTCTAAGTAAGGGCTCTAAGTCACATACACGAAGGAGATCACCAAATTCAAATAATTGCCTTCCTCACAAGGGTATTTAATAATTCACTCGTTCGCTCAATTTATCAAGGATATCAACCTGTCACTCAATTTTCACATTTTAAGAGCACTTTCCATGAATTTGATTTTCATCTCAACAAAGTTCCCACAAAAACATGTAAGCAACATCAAAAGGTCCTTAAAAGGTTGTAATGTGGCCTGGCTAAAGGTAGGATATTCAAAGGTATAAGGCTAAGACCCTAGGAAGTAAGAGAGCATGAAACGTTTTACACTTTTATTTGCACTCTAAATCCTTTTTCGATTTCTCTTTTTCACGCTTTGAGTGGCTACAACCTATTTCCTTTGTCACATCTTTTTTTTTTTTTCACTTTGCCCTTTTTGGCATTTTTGCATTTTTCTTCTTTTACTTTTTGCCTTTAGCTTCAACCTTTTTGCTTTTTCTTTTTCTCAACCAAAACAACATGATAAACTCTTGTAGCCACCCCAAACTTAGTTTCCAAACAACACTTACACCGCTAAGTTTTCATGCTCTCCTAAATCCTAAGATTGGGTTAACATGGTTTTTCCGGATTTATGGTTTGTATTGTAAGGTTATTAAGAAACAATAGGCTATTAGGCTCAATGTGGCTAACTAGGGATCATGCATCAAGGTTGGTTCATATTTGTCCAAGCAGCTATTTCAAAGAAAATTGCCTAAATCATTTGATGCAAACATATAAACATGCAACCCATGAAGAGATTCAAGTAAATTCGGGAAAGTACAACATACAAGTGATTCACACAATTCAAAAACAATGTTGGAGGCTCAAATTCCTCACCTGGAAATTGTAGCAAATTATTTGACCGAGATACATCCCTAATGTGTGCACCCTTTCACCCCAAACTTGTCATAAATAATGCAATCATAATAAAATTTCTCAAAGTTCGCTTTTCAATCTTTCATGGGGATCGATTTTTCAATTTTTCAAATCATAAGGGAACACACCGAGACTTTCCATTTTTTATCATATGCACTCAATTTAGGCTTAATGTAATTATTCCCATCAAGGCTTACCAAGAAGACTCTAAGACACTAAAATCATATTATTATTATTATTATTATTATTATTATTATTATTATTATTATTATTATTATTATTATTATTATTATTATTATTATTATTATTATTATTATTATTATTTTGTATTGACCAATTATTCAAATGCAACCAACATGATTCAAAATAGAAGGAACAAAAAAAGAAAAGAGTTGAGTTTTAGAATGATTTATCTCAAGGGGTCTGAGCGGACCCCATGCTCTCATTAACATGTCTCGTCTCTTCCTTGTCTTTCCTTGGTTTCTTCCTTGGTCTAGTAGACTCGGCCTCCTCGTCAAGATACTTAGCCCAAACTATGTCCGGGCTTTCGATGGTTCTTTCTTCTCTTAGGGCCTTTCCCTTTCGTCCTCCTTCCTTTGCTTGCCTAATTCCTTCCATCTCCATCCAGGCACAATCATTCGTGCTTTTGAAAATGAGTAGCCACACCGGGTCCCACTTATCCTCTTCTTCCTTGCTAAAGAATTCCACATCCGGGAATGGGATCCGGTTGCACTCCACTGTTTCCTTTATCTTTTCAAATAGAGTATGCTCAAGAGATATGTGCACTGCGAACTCACATTGCCTTTTTTCAACTTCACGATCAATTTTCCTCCGAACAAAGTAATTTACACCCCAATCAAAGCTTAAGTGAAACGGATCCATTTCCCCTTCTTTTTCTTTAGTCAAGTTTTCCACGTGAGGGTTTGGGATCCGCTTTTCACTAATGCATAGTTGAACATATTCATAACCGGGGTGGTTCAGAGTGATGTCTTTTTCATCAACCGGCATTGTCACCTTGCGTAGGTGACTCGAGTCTAGCATCTATTTATTCACATTTCAAAAACCTTGGTCAATATCATAATCAAAATGAAAAATAAAATAAAATATATATCAAAAGCAAAATCAGTATCAATGCATCATAAAAATATAGTCATCAAAGAGTGCATCAGTATAACTAAAAGAACTGAGTTTCTAGCTAGCCATCAAGATACAACCATATCAAATCAACAAAAATAGCTAGAACTCATAAAAACTGGGGTGTGGGTAGGGGAACTGATAATGATGGAGCCGGCTCATAGATCAAAATCAATATGGTCTGCCGGGTCACCCTGCTGCTGAGTTATTGCTGCATCATCCGCCTGAGGTACCTCAGGCACCCCCCCCTGTGGCATGGCATCCAGGTCTCCAGGATAATCCTGCCACCCTAGCCGAGGTGCCAAGTCCTCCTCGGAAGGGAAAATGGGTACCCGACCCTCTTGCTGAGCTAGGGACATTATCCCTCCTCATAGTCTGCTGGTTATGTAAAAGTAGAACCCTATCAGCTGATCGTGGCCTCGGAGGGGACTGTGGTATCCTCGGTGGTGCGGGATCAGTGAAGCAGAAGCGGCGCATGTACTCTCTATCGATCGGCTGCTTGGGAATCTTCTCCACCAAGTCAAAAACTGTTACGCCTGCCCTGCGGATTAGCTCAGTAATCAGAAACCCGTGCCCCAGGCACTCCTTTGGTGTGTACGAACGGCGACCATACCCGGGCCAATGGTGATAGATCCTGCCTCCTCAACCTCAATAGGATCCCAGAGGTCCCCACCTCCCACTGGGCCCCCTGCCTACTGTTGGAACCAAAGTGGCTCTGGTTTATTTAATATCTAGGTTTTGATGTTAATAAAAGGATTAAATTTGCTTGGCAAAGTGGTAGTTGAGATCTAACAAGTGAGTTCAGTTTATGCAGGAAAATCCAAAATAATATAAGGAATACAATGATTGGACTCTTGCAAAGAATTACCCGTCCAAAGGTTATTTAAACTATTTATACTTTAATCGTTAAATAGATGGCTAACTAAAAATCAGTAGACGTCCATAGTAGCCACATCAGCAGACGAGTGCTCTCCTCGAAACTCAAGTAGACATCCATAGTGCCTAACTAAATTTCAGTAGACGTCTATAGTGCCACGTCATTGGACAAAGTTTCTCTAAGGACTTAGCAAGTCCGAAGACTTGTGTGGACGAGCACTTCTGCCACATTAGTGGACGAGCAGAATAAAACCTTGTGTAGACGCGTTCTAAACCTAAAAATCAATAGACGGTTCTACATCTTCTATATCTTTACTACCTTGAATATGATTTAATGCAATCTGGACCACATTGAAATTATTTCAAATGATTGATATTTATTTCAAAGGAATATATGTTCTTTATAATTGTTAACACCCTGTCTCTTTGTGAGAAAATTCATATTACTATCAAGGAAATACAAAAAGAAAATAGTACAATTGGAATTGCAAAACGATCTGTACGATGACATCTTTATTGTTGGACAAAAGTTGGGTTATACACAAAGGAGGAAAGAAAGTTTTTAAGGTACAATTGCTCAGAACAGTGAGCCTCCGTTTTGTGATTTTCTGATAACCAAGGATGCTTTTCAACACGGTCAAAATCAAGCTATCAGTCTCAACGGATATCATGCATTTAATGTTGTCTCTATAATGGGACTATTCAAATAACCGTTGAAGATTTACAAGAGAAGTTGAAGACCACTATATATAGAAGGTCTCAAGCACTGAAGAATAACTTTTGCCATTTGAACAGTTGCAAGATATTCAAAGCTCATATTCCCTTTGTAGAGAAAAAATCTGTAATTCTAAGGTTGAATATTTGTAAAAATATTTAGTGGATCTTAAACCTTCATACCCTCACATATAGTGAGTTAGAAAGATTGGTCGCGCTGTCGCGCACGCGCCAAAAAGAACGAGCGGGTTTTAAAACTGTAGTTAGGGCGACAACTCGGATGTCGTCTCAAGGACTCTTAAAGTGTTATTTTCCACAAAAAATCAGTTTGGGGGGGGGGGGGGGGGGGGTTTTTTTGGATGCAATCAAAGAAAACAAAACAATGAAAACAGAGATCAGAGCACTAAAACAAGGCAGTTCAAAGAGGTTATCAAATGGCCAAAAATGATTAATCTACTATTCTTGATTTCACAACTATCATCGATTCATGTAATCCCAAGCCCTAAGCAGATTCTATTCCCCTTTCAGTTGTAGTAACAATTAACAAACGAAATCGCTACTGCGGATATATGTTCCTATTCCCGAATTAAACAAACGGGGTTAAGCCCTCATGAACTAAACGAACATGAATGAACACACGCGAATTAAACAAACGCGATTAAGTATAGGAACATAACATCACTGAAATGAATCAACACAACACTATACACTCCTGAATTAAACAAACAGAAATGTATAATATGGCATTGAAAAGGGAAAAACATACAAAATAGAGATTACAAAACCTCAAGTACGGTAGAAATCAAGTACAATAGATTAATCCTAGAAACTTAGTTCTCCATGAAAACGAAATACACACAGAAAAATATGTAAACAGAACAATGGAGAAGCAAAAATCTCTTCAATCTGTTCATAACAGCAATTTATACAAATTCTGGATTCAGCTAGCTCGCGAGGCGAGCACACCTTCGCGAGGCGAATATTGTGAAAAGTCAGCAACGCTTGATCTTCTCGCGGGGCGAAGTACTGGCTCGAGAGGCGAGGAACTGAGGAGTCTTCTTCTTACGCCCGTTATGGCCATCAGGGCCTAACCGTGATGCTTTCTGACTTCCAGGATCGCGGGGCGAGAGATAGATTCGCGGGGCGAACCAGAGACCTTGCAAATTTCTGGAACAGTCAGCCTTCAGGGTCGCGAGGCGAAGAGCTGTTCGCAAGGCGAATCCCCTGTTTCTTTATTTCCTCAACTTCTACTTAACCTGAAAACAAGGAATTAACTATAAGTGCATTATTTTGACTCAAAACTAGCTAAATTAACCTAAAACTACTTTAGAGACTCAAAACCTTGCTTGAGGACAATCTAATCTAATTTGGGTGAAAATAGGATATAATTTGCACAAAACCCTGGTCATACTAGCCATAAAACTAGATGAGCCAGAGGCTGATCAAAATACCCCAAACTTAAACTTTGCTTGTCCCCAAGCAAACTAGGACTCAAAAATCAAAAAGACTCAAGACCTGGCAAGCTTTAAAATATTCAATCAACCTTACACAAATTCAAGCAATACATCAAAACAGTTTTCTTCAATGTCCCCCCTTTCAAACAAAGCAATCCCCATATTCATTTATTCTAAACAATTGAGAATTTCATCATTCAAGCAATCAGAAATCTAAGCAAGGGATCTAAGTTACACATAAAAGGGAGATCACCAAATTCAAACAACTGCCTTCCTCACAAGGGAGTTTAGTATTTCACTCAATCGCTCAGTTTGTGTCTAGGCTATCAACATTTCTCTCAATTTCACTTTTAAGAGCACTTCCCATGAATTTGATTTTCATCTCAAAATGATTCCCACAGAGAACATGCATGCAACATCAAAAGGTCTTTTATGGGTTGTAATGGGGCCTGGCTAAGGGTAGGATATACAAAGGTACTAGCTGAAGACCCTAGGAACTAAGAGAGCATGAACAATTTGATACTTTGAATTTCCACTCAGATTCCTTTTTTCATTTTTCTTTATGCTTTGGGTGACTACAGCCATTTCTTATTCAAATAGCATTTGTGGCATTTTTGCACTTTTACATTTTTTTTTCTTTCATTTCTTTCTTTCTTTTTTTTTCTCTTTTTTTTTCTTTTTTTTTCCTTTTTTTCAATCCCAAACAACACATATCACACCTTGTAGCCACCCCAAACTTAGTTTCTTGCATCATTCTCTTTCTAAGATTCCATGCTCTCCTAATCCTAAGATCGGGTTAACATGGTTTTTCAGATTTTAGGCTCATGACATAAGGTTAACAAGAATTAACAATAGGCTAATCAGGCTCAATGGGCTAACTAAGGAACATGCATTAGGGATGGTTATTTTTAGGCTAAGTAGCTATTTACAAAGAAAATGCCTAAATCATCTGAAGCAACCACATAATCATGCAAACCAAAAAGAGATTCAATCAAATTCAGGAAAGTGCAACTTGAAAGTGATTTCACAGTTTAAAACATGTTGGAGGCTCAAAACCTCACCTGGACATTCATGCAAATTGTTTGACCGAGATTATATCCCTAATGTGTGCTTCCTATCACCCCAAACTTATCATAAATCATGCCATCATAACAAAACCTCAAAGTTCAGTTTTCAATCACATGGGGATCACTTTTTCAAAACCAAAATTTTTTCAGCCTAGGGGGAATCATCACATAAATCATGCAATCAATCTGTGCAAAATCAATCAAAATCCAATAAACTTGCCAACAAAAGACTCAACACAACTCCTGAGCTTCTCAAATTATTCAGGAGCTTTATTCAAAGAAAAAGGAAAAAAAAACAAAACAAAACAAAACTACAACTAGTTCAAAACAAAACAAAACTACAACTAGTTCCCTCCCCCACACTTAAAACATGCATTGTCCCCAATGAACAACAGAACTATAAAATCATAGTGAGGGAAAGGAAAGGGTACTCCCTGATCAAGTGTCAGTGTATGCGGGAGCTGCCACCTGGATCCCATTGCTTGTAGCATAAGGCCAAAGAGATAGAGTTCACTCCATGGACCCATAACTTGCAGCCTTGATATATGAGTAAACACTTGACAATGATGGTGACCTTGTTCAATGCGGCGGACTCATCACCTCCTCTTGGGTCAAAGACGACCGCTTCCTCAACAAAGTCCTCCCAATAAAATTTGGCTTCAATCCCTTGAACTATCCATGGTGCAAAATCCATTTCCTCTGGTGGCTTCGCAGGAGGAGGTGGCAGATAGGTAGGGAGGGTCTCCGGCGCTGCTTCATCTTCTGCATGTTTCTCATCCACTGCACTGACAAATTTATCACCGGCTAAACATGCAGCAATCTCAGTACAAACCACACAATGGTTAGTGTTAGTACAATCAGGACATGCAGAAATATCATCAAAGCCAGAAATAAATGGAAAATTAGAAAACAAGTCCTGATGGGTGTCCTCAATAGTCTCAGAAAGCAGCTCTATGTGGAAAACGGAGTGCTCTTCCACTGGATGTTTCCCTGCATCAAAGATGTTAAACTTTGCAACTATATCCCCAAACTCCATAGACATGGTCCCATCATCAACATCAATCTTAGTCTTAGCTGTCTTCATGAATGGTCTGCCCAGGATGATTGGTGATTTACTAGAATGTGTCTCTCCTGCCATGTCCAGAATGTAGAAGTCAGCTGGGAAGATCAAATCATCAACTTGCACTAGCACATCTTCTACCATTCCCATGGGGCGGGCACTGGTCCTGTTGGCCAACTGAATGGTGAGACCTGTATATTGCAAGGGACCAAGATCAAGGTTATTAAAGATGGAGGTAGGCTTGACATTTATGGAGGCTCCCAAATCCAGCATGCAATTTTCAAATTTTCTGTCTCCAATGGTGCATGGAATAGTAAATGTGCCCGGATCCTTGCACTTCTGTCGTAGTGCCTGAGTAGGGGTTAAAGCAGCAACTCTTTCTGGTGCAGGCCTAGACTGGATAAGAGCTGAAACATTTCTTCCCAAGTCAACCCTCTCATTATTCTTCATCTTCCTCTTGTTGGTGCATAGATCCTTCAGAAATTTGGCATACTTGGGCACCTGCTTGATCACATCTAGAAGAGGAATATTCACAGCTACCTTTCTGAACACATCTAAAATCTCCCTTTCCTTGTCTTCACCACCAATTTTCTTATTTTTCTGAATTCTGTGTGGGAATGGGATTGGTGGTCTGTATACCTTCTCAACTTCAACTTCAACACTAGGCTCAGGAGTTACCTCAACAGTTGCTTCATCTTTTTCAGAGGTGGCCTCTACAACTTTTCCAGATCTCAGAGATATGGCACTCACATTAGGATTGGAGGCATTGGGATTTATCACTGGCTGTGCTGGCAGCTGGGTTGTTCCTTGAGCTTGCTGTATGGTGTTTATGGAAGTGGCAAGCTGTCCAACCCGTGTCTCTAAACTTAGAATGCTAGCATCAGTTCTCTGCTGAAACTGTGTCTGTGATGCCTGGAGCTGTCCAATCTATGCAGTGATTTGTGAAGTCATTTGTTTAAGCATATCCTCTAGTGAAGATCCGGAAGGTGCAGAAGATTGGACCTGAGGAGGATTCGGAGGTACTGCCATCGGTTGTTGTTGGGATGAGTTCCCATACCGCAGATTAGGATGATTCCTCCAATTGGGATGGTACCTATTGGTAGAGAGGTCTGGAGTGCTGTACCGATTCTGACTGTTTCCTTGATTATATGGATTTACTGCATAAGCTTGAGACACTTCACTGACAAACTCTTCTCTCTGGATGGGGCATGCATCATATGGGTGCTCAGGTGAATTGCATATGCCACATAACTTTGCAGGCTGAACCCTGTCTATTGCCAATTGCCTTACAAACGAAGTGAGCTCATCCAATCTATTCTCAAGGGCGGCCTGGTTGGAAGATGAACTATGGACCTCATGCACACCTCTTGTCTCAACTGAATTTCTTCTGGTAGTAAACTGCTGGGAATTCAGTGACATATTCTCAATGAGTTGCTTGGCAGCAGCTGGGGTCTTATCAACAAGCGCTCCCCCACTAGCAGCATCCAAAAGATTCCTATCCATCGGCAGTAATCCTTCATAAAAGTACTGGATCAGGAGCTGTTCAGAAATCTGATGCTGGGGGCAACTGGATACCAAATGCTTGAATCTTTCCCAATATTCAGCTAGCGACTCATTCCCTTGCCTGATGCCACATATTTCTTTCCTTATTGACGCAGCTCTTGAAGCAGGAAAATATCTTTCTAGGAAAACCCTCTTCAAATCATTCCAAGTGGTGATAGAGTTGGGCTCAAGATACAACAGCCAATCCTTTGCAGCTCCCTGGAGTGAGAACGGAAAGGCCTTCAGCTTGATGCTATCCTCAGTGACTCCCTCTGATCTCGAGGTCGTGGAGCAGACAACTTGGAATTCCTTCAAGTGCTTGTGTGGATCTTCACCTGCAAGACCATTAAACTTTGGCAACAAGTGAATGAAACCAGACTTTAGTTCAAAAGGAGTATCAGCACCAGGATATGAAATACACAAGCCATTATAGTTAACATCAGGGGCAACAAGTTGTCTTAATGTCCTCTGGTCACCCATGTTTTCAAAAACAGTTTTGGAATTAGAATCACTACTAGTGCTAGCCCGAAATTCTCTACGGAGTGTGTGCAGTGTTCTTTCAATTTCCGGATCAAAATCACACAACTCAGGGCAACTAGACCTAGTAGCCAGACCAATTCAACAAAAACAGAAAATAAAAGAAAAAGAAAAGAAAGAAAAAAAATGGAAAAATAACAAATAAGAGTCCCCGGCAACGGCGCCAATTTTTGGTCGCGCTGTCGCGCACGCGCCAAAAAGAACGAGCGGGTTTTAAAACTGTAGTTAGGGCGACAACTCGGATGTCGTCTCACAAGGACTTTTAAAGTGTTATTTTCCACAAAAAAATCAGTTTTTTTTGGGGGGGGGGGGGGGGGGTTTGTTTGGATGCAATCAAAGAAAACAAAACAATGAAAACAGAGCTCAGAGCACTAAAACAAGGCAGTTCAAAGAGGTTATCAAATGGCCAAAAGCGATTAATCTACTGTTCTTGATTTCACAACTATCATCGATTCATGTAATCCCAAGCCCTAAGCAGATTCTATTCCCCTTTCAGTTGTAGTAACAATTAACAAACGAAATCGCTACTGCGGATATATGTTCCTATTCCCGAATTAAACAAACGGGGTTAAGCCCTCATGAACTAAACGAACATGAATGAACACACGCGAATTAAACAAACACGATTAAGTATAGGAACATAACATCACTGAAATGAATCAACACAACACTATACACTCCTGAATTAAACAAACAGAAATGTATAATATGGCATTGAAAAGGGAAAAACATACAAAACAGAGATTACAAAACCTCAAGTACGGTAGAAATCAAGTACAATAGATTAATCCTAGAAACTTAGTTCTCCATGAAAACGAAATACACACAGAAAAATATGTAAACAGAACAATGGAGAAGCAAAAATCTCTTCAATCTGTTCATAACAGCAATTTATACAAATTCTGGATTCAGCTAGCTCGCGAGGCGAGCACACCTTCGCGAGGCGAATATTGTGAAAAGTCAGCAACGCTTGATCTTCTCGCGGGGCGAAGTACTGGCTCGCGAGGCGAGGAACTGAGGAGTCTTCTTCTTACGCCCGTTATGGCCATCAGGGCCTAACCGTGATGCTTTCTGACTTCCAGGATCGCGGGGCGAGAGATAGATTCGCGGGGCGAACCAGAGACCTTGCAAATTTCTGGAACAGTCAGCCTTCAGGGTCGCGAGGCGAAGAGCTGTTCGCAAGGCGAATCCCCTGTTTCTTTATTTCCTCAACTTCTACTTAACCTGAAAACAAGGAATTAACTATAAGTGCATTATTTTGACTCAAAACTAGCTAAATTAACCTAAAACTACTTTAGAGACTCAAAACCTTGCTTGAGGACAATCTAATCTAATTTGGGTGAAAATAGGATATAATTTGCACAAAACCCTGGTCATATTAGCCATAAAACTAGATGAGCCAGAGGCTGATCAAAATACCCCAAAGTTAAACTTTGCTTGTCCCCAAGCAAACTAGGATTCAAAAATCAAAAAGACTCAAGACCTGGCAAGCTTTAAAATATTCAATCAACCTTGCACAAATTCATGCAATACATCAAAACAGTTTTCTTCAATGTCCCCCCTTTCAAACAAAGCAATCCCCACATTCATTTATTCTAAACAATTGAGAATTTCATCATTCAAGCAATCAGAAATCTAAGCAAGGGATCTAAGTTACACATAAAAGGGAGATCACCAAATTCAAACAACTGTCTTCCTCACAAGTGAGTTTAGTATTTCACTTAATCGCTCAGTTTGTGTCTAGGCTATCAACATTTCTCTCAATTTCACTTTTAAGAGCACTTCCCATGAATTTGATTTTCATCTCAAATTGATTCCCACAGAGAACATGCATGCAACATCAAAAGGTCTTTTATGGATTGTAATGGGGCCTGGCTAAGGGTAGGATATACAAAGGTACTAGCTGAAGACCCTAGGAACTAAGAGAGCATGAACAATTTGATACTTTGAATTTCCACTCAGATTCCTTTTTTCATTTTTCTTTATGCTTTGGGTGACTACAGCCATTTCTTATTCAAATAGCATTTTTGGCATTTTTGCACTTTTACATTTTTTTCTTTCTTTCTTTTCTTTCTTTCTTTTTTTTTCTCTTTTTTTTCTTTTTTTCAATCCCAAACAACACATATCACACCTTGTAGCCACCCCAAACTTAGTTTCTTGCACCCATTCTCTTTCTAAGATTTCATGCTCTCCTAATCCTAAGATCGGGTTAACATGGTTTTTCAGATTTTAGGCTCATGACATAAGGTTAACAAGAATTAACAATAGGCTAATCAGGCTCAATGGGCTAACTAAGGAACATGCATTAGGGATGGTTATTTTTAGGCTAAGTAGCTATTTACAAAGAAAATGCCTAAATCATCTGAAGCAACCACATAATCATGCAAACCAAAAAGAGATTCAATCAAATTCAGGAAAGTGCAACTTGAAAGTGATTTCACAGTTTAAAACATGTTGGAGGCTCAAAACCTCACCTGGACATTCATGCAAATTGTTTGACCGAGATTATATCCCTAGTGTGTGCTTCCTATCACCCCCAAACTTATCATAAATCATGCCATCATAACAAAACCTCAAAGTTCAGTTTTCAATCACATGGGGATCACTTTTTCAAAACCAAAATTTTTTCAGCCTAGGGGGAATCATCACATAAATCATGCAATCAATCTGTGCAAAATCAATCAAAATCCAATAAACTTGCCAACAAAAGACTCAACACGACTCCTGAGCTTCTCAAATTATTCAGGAGCTTTATTCAAAGAAAAAGGAAAAAAAAAACAAAACAAAACAAAACTACAACTAGTTCAAAACAAAACAAAACTACAACTAGTTCCCTCCCCCACACTTAAAACATGCATTGTCCCCAATGAACAACAGAACTATAAAATCATAGTGAGGGAAAGGAAAGGGTACTCCCTGATCAAGTGTCAGTGTATGCGGGAGCTGCCACCTGGATCCCATTGCTTGTAGCATAAGACCAAAGAGATAGAGTTCACTCCATGGTCCCATAACTTGCAGCCTTGATATATGAGTAAAAACTTGACAATGATGGTGACCTTGTTCAATGCGGCGGACTCATCACCTCCTCTTGGGTCAAAGACGACCGCTTCCTCAACAAAGTCTTCCCAATAAAATTTGGCTTCAATCCCTTGAACTATCCATTGTGCAAAATCCATTTCCTCTGGTGGCTTCGCAGGAGGAGGTGGCAGATAGGTAGGGAGGGTCTCCGGCGCTGCTTCATCTTCTGCATGTTTCTCATCCACTGCACTGACAAATTTATCACCTGCTAAACATGCAGCAATCTCAGCACAAACCACACAATGGTTAGTGTTAGTACAATCAGGACATGCAGAAATATCATCAAAGCCAGAAATAAATGGAAAATTAGAAAACAAGTCCTGATGGGTGTCCTCAATAGTCTCAGAAAGCAGCTCTATGTGGAAAACGGAGTGCTCTTCCACTGGATGTTTCCCTGCATCAAAGATGTTAAACTTTGCAACTATATCCCCAAACTCCATAGACATGGTCCCATCATCAACATCAATCTTAGTCTTAGCTGTCTTCATGAATGGTCTGCCCAGGATGATTGGTGATTTACTAGAATGTGTCTCTCCTGCCATGTCCAGAATGTAGAAGTCAGCTGGGAAGATCAAATCATCAACTTGCACTAGCATATCTTCTACCATTCCCATGGGGCGGGCACTGGTCCTGTTGGCCAACTGAATGGTGAGACCTGTATATTGCAAGGGACCAAGATCAAGGTTATTAAAGATGGAGGTAGGCATGACATTTATGGAGGCTCCCAAATCCAGCATGCAATTTTCAAATTTTCTGTCTCCAATGGTGCATGGAATAGTAAATGTGCCCGGATCCTTGCACTTCTGTCGTAGTGCCTGAGTAGGGGTTAAAGCAGCAACTCTTTCTGGTGCAGGCCTAGACTGGATAAGAGCTGAAACATTTCTTCCCAAGTCAACCCTCTCATTATTCTTCATCTTCCTCTTGTTGGTGCATAGATCCTTCAGAAATTTGGCATACTTGGGCACCTGCTTGATCACATCTAGAAGAGGAATATTCACAGCTACCTTTCTGAACACATCTAAAATCTCCCTTTCCTTGTCTTCACCACCAATTTTCTTATTTTTCTGAATTCTGTGTGGGAATGGGATTGGTGGTCTGTATACCTTCTCAACTTCAACTTCAACACTAGGCTCAGGAGTTACCTCAACAGTTGCTTCATCTTTTTCAGAGGTGGCCTCTACAACTTTTCCAGATCTCAGAGATATGGCACTCACATTAGGATTGGAGGCATTGGGATTTATCACTGGCTGTGCTGGCAGCTGGGTTGTTCCTTGAGCTTGTTGTATGGTGTTTATGGAAGTGGCAAGCTGTCCAACCCGTGCCTCTAAACTTAGAATGCTAGCATCAGTTCTCTGCTGAAACTGTGTCTGTGATGCCTGGAGCTGTCCAATCTGTGCAGTGATTTGTGAAGTCATTTGTTTAAGCATATCCTCTAGTGAAGATCCGGAAGGTGCAGAAGATTGGACCTGAGGAACCTCTCCTCTTTCTATCCTAGCAGTGTGCTCTTCCTGCTTCACCCTCAGCCTATCCACCATCATCTCCTTAATCCAAGTCTCGTACCCACCCTGAGACAAGGTGTGGCGGTGGGCGTTCTTCGCCTGATTCTGCCTACCCTTCTCTGCCTTAGCCTATTCAAACAAAAACACATAATTAAATACAGTTAAATGATCTATAAGAAGCATACAAAATTAACTTATGGCCTTCTCTAATTTCTTCAAAGTCGTGGCTCCTCTACCCCATTTCCTATAAGATTGTGATGTTTGTATGGACAAAAAAAATGATAAAATAGAGGGTTGTAACATTATAAACTTACATTAAAAAGAAGGACTAAAGATAGTATATAACATGTAAACTTACACTAGAATCAGGCGTAGGCGCGATCGGGTCATTCGTAGGCCCCACAGTGTCCTCCCGTGCATGTGGGTCATCTGACTGATCCATATGTATGCCTGTTCAGAAACAATATATATTTATTAAAATAGGTTATAACTTAAAATAAATACAGAAGTATAAATAAAAATAAATATATACTAAGTTTAAACTACCTATATCAATATCCCTTCGTGATGATCATCACGAGTGGCATGTACACCGTCCACCTGTGTCTCCTCGATTATAGTAGGCATGTTTGTTGAAAAAGAAGGAGTCTCAGGAATATCAAGATTTGAATCTTGATTTTCATCACTACCATTATACATGCTTTTTCCTTGGAGAACCACGGACAACCTTTTGTTAGAAGGATCAGTGATGTAGAACACTTGTTTTGCTTGGGAAGCCATTATGAAAGGCTCATTTATATGACCTAACTTGTTGAGGTCTATCAATGTGAACCCCAATTCGTCGGTTTGTACACCACTGTTGCTATCAACCCACTTACATTTAAAAACCAGCACCGTAAGCTTAGTGTAATCGAGCACCCAAATATCTTCAATATATATATCCAAAGTAAGGTGTCGGTGCTTTAACGGGTTTTGTGTCCTTTGCACTAGAGAAGTGCATTGCTTCGGCCATGATCATAACCCCACTATTTTGCATGGTACTCTTGTTATCTTGTTCCTTTATATAAAAGGAAAAATTATTGATGTCGTATCCGCTCCAACATATGACGTTGAAGCTAGGCCCACGTGCTAGCCATCTTACGTCATCAGAAGCAGTACTACCATCCATAAGCATTTCTTCCTTGAACCATGGAAAGAAAGTCTTGTTATGCTTGTTCAACAACCACCTTTCACTTATTCGAGGGTTTTCTTAATTGACTTTTCTTTTATGTTCAAATAAGAAAGGTTGAACAGAATCGATGTTGTTCAATACATACAAATGTGCTTGAAGCACTTCCTCCCGACCCTTGCTATTAATTCTTAAGCCATGTGTACCATTACCTTGACATCTTATCTCATCATGCCGAGGCTTAGGAACCCCTATAGGATCCGTGTTATGAAGGTAGTTGGTCGCGCTGTCGCGCACGCGCCAAAAAGGACGAGCGGGTTCAAAAAGTGTAGTATAGTGCGACAACTCGGATGTCGTCTCTAAGGACTCTGAGAATATTACTTTTCACAAAAATCAGTTTTGGGGGGGGGGGGGGGGGGGGTTTGGATTGGAATGCAATTAATAAACAAACAAAAAAGAGCAAAAAAAAACAAGGCAGTTGAAAAGGGATTATAAATTATCAAACAACGATTAATCTACTGTCAAGAATTCCCAACTATCCCTGGTTAATGTGATCCCAAGCCCTAAGCAGGTTCTTATCCCCTTCCGGTTGTAATAGTAATTTACAAGCGAAACTACTACCACAGATACATGTCCCTATTCCCGAATTAAGCAAACGGGATTAAGCCCTTCGTGAACTAAGCGAACACGAAATGTACACACGCAAATTAAGCAGATGCGATTAATTATAGGAACATGATATCACCAGAGATAAATCAATACAATACAGTATACTCCTGAATTAAGCAAACAGAAATACAAAGTACGGTATTGAAAAGGGAAAAGCAATTAAAATAGGGATTACATAACCTCAAGTATATAGGATCCTCAAACAGTAGGTTAATCCTAGGACTTAGTGCTCCATGGCAATAACGAAATCACAAAGGAAAAATGTATATCAGAAAGTTAGAGGAGCAAAAAGGTCTCTACAAAATATTCAGAACAGCCTTTTATACAATTTCAGAATTCAGAGGGCTCGCGAGGCGAACAACCATTCGCGAGGCGAATTTCATGAACTGTCAGCAACCCTTGGCATTCTCGCGTGGCGAGACTCTTCAGCTTCAAAACTGCCACGGCCATGACCTTCAACACGGGCAAGCCGTGATCGTCTCTGACTTTTTCATGTTTGCAAGACTCGCGGGGCGAGACCTTTTTCGCGAGGCGACCCAGAGACTTAGCAATTTCTTGGAACAGTCAGGCTTCGGGGTCGCGTGGCGAGCATGGCTTTCGCGGGGCGAATCCCCTGTTCTTTATTTTCTCAACTTCTACTTAACCTGAAAATAAGGAAATAAGCATGAGTGTATTATTTTGACTTAAAACTTGCCAAATTAACTTAAAACTACTCTAGAGACTCAAAACCTTGCTTGAGGACAATCTAATCTAATTTGGGTGAAAATACGATATAATTTGCACAAAACCCTAGTCATACTAGCTATAAAACTAGATGAGCCAGAGGCTTATCAAAATACCCCAAACTTAAACTTTGCTTGTCCCCAAGCAAACTAAGACTCAAAAATCAAAAAGACTCAAGACCTGGCAAGCTCAAAAGATTCAATCAACATTGCACACATTCAAGCAACTTCAAAAACAATTTTTCTTCATTGTTTCCCCTATTTCAAACAGAGCAATTCCCACATTCATTTATTCCAAACAATTGAGAGTTTCATCATGAAAACAATCAGAAATCTAAGCGGGAATCTAAGTCACACACAAGAGGGAGATCACCAAATCCAAACAACTGCCTTCCTCACAAGGGCATTATTTGTTCACTCAGTCACTCAGTTTATGTCAGGCTAACAACTTGCACTCAGTTTCACTTTTCAAGTACACTTCCCAAAAATTTGCTTTTCTTCTCAAAATGGTTCCCACAGAAAACATGCAAGCAACATCAGAAGGTCTTTATTGGGTTGTAATGGGGCATGGCTAAGGGTAGGATATAAAAAGGAACTAAGATGAAGACCCTAGGAACTAAGAGAGCATGAACTATATTTACACATAGAAATTCACTCAAGCTCCTTTCTTTATTTTTTTTTCTTTACATTTCTGGGTGGCTACAGCTCTTTTTATTTCTTTTTGGCATTTTTGTATTTTTGTATATATATTTTTTTCAATATTTGTACACCTTTTTTTTTTTTCTTTCACAAGCTTTTTGGCTCCAACTCTCTCAATCCCAACAACATATTACACCCTGCAGCCACCCCAAACTTAGTTTCTTGCACCCATTCTAAGATTACATGCTCTCCTAATCCTAAGATCGGGTTAACATGGTTTTCCAGATTTTTGGGCTTATAACATTAGGTTATCAAGAACTAATAGGCTAAAAGGCTCAAAAGGGCTAACTAGGGAACATGCATTAGGAATTGGTTTATTCAGGCCAAGTAGCTATTTACAAAGAAAATGCCTAAATCATTTGCTACACACATATAATCATGCAAACCAAAAAGAGATTCAATCAAATCCAGGGAAGTGCAACTTGAAAGTGATTTTCACACAGTTTAAAAACATGTTGGAGGCTCAAAACCTCACCTGGACATTATTTGCAAATTATTTGAACAGAGATACTATCCCTAGTGTGTGCTCCCTATCACCCCAAACTTATCATTCATCATGCTATCATAACAAAATCCCAAAGTTCAGTTTTCAATTTCACATGGGAATCACAAAATTTTTCAAATTTTTCAGCCTAGGGGGGATCATCACATATCAATCATGCAAGCAATCTGTGCAACATCAATCAAAATCTAACAAACTTGCCAATCAAAAGACTCAACACACAAATGCTCCTGAGCTTCTCAAATTATTCAGGAGCTTTATTCAAAGAAAATAAAACTTTATTCAAAGAAGAAGAGAAAAACTACAAGTAATTCCCTCCCCCACACTTAAAACATGCATTGTCCCCAATGAACAACAGAATTATAAGATCATAGTGAGGGAAAGGAAAAGAGTACTCCCTGATCAAGTGCAGTGTAAGCGGGAGCTGTCACCTGGATCCCATTCCTTAAAGTCTAAGTCCAAAGAGGTAGATAGGGCCTCCAGTGCTGCTTCATCCTCTTCATGGTTCTCATCCACTGCACTGACAATCTTATCACCTGCTAAACATGCAGCAATCTCAGCACAAACCACAAAATGGTTAGCATTAGTACAATCAAGAAAAGAAAGAATATCATCACAGCCAGAATTAAGTGGAAAATTAGAAAACAAGTTCTCATGGTTATCCTCAATAGTCTCAGATACCAGCTCAATGTGGAATACAGAGTGCTCTTCCGCTGGATGTTTCATGGCATCAAATATGTTGAACTTTGCAACTATATCCCCAAACTTCATAGACATGGTCCCATCACCCACATCAATGTTAGTCTTGGCTGTCTTCATGAATGGCCGGCCCAGGATGATTGGTGATTTACTGGAATGTGTCTCGCCTGTGTACTTCAAAGGACCAAGATCCAGTTTGTTAAAGATGGAGGTAGGCATGACATTGATAGATGCTCCCAAGTCCAACATGCAGTTTTCAAACTTCTTGTCCCCAATAGTGCATGGGATAGTGAAGGTGCCTGGATCCTTGCACTTCGGTGGCGAAGTGCACGGGTGAAAGCAACAACTCTTTCTCGCTCGGGGACCGGATAAGCGGCCGAGACATTTCTTCCCAAGTCAACCCTCTCATTAGTCTTCATCGTCCTCTTGTTGGTGCATAGGTCCTTGAGAAATTTGGCATATCTGGGCACTTGCTTGATCACATCCAACAGAGGGATATTAACACCCACCTTTCTTAACACATCAAGAATTGCCTTCTCTTTATCTTCACCACCACTCTTCAAATTTTTCTGGATTCTCGTGTGGGAATGGAATGGGTGGTCTATACACTCTCTCGGTTTCAACTTCAACCACAGGCTCAAGAGTAACTTCAACAAGAGGCTCGGGAGTAGCCTTCATAGTTTCTTCATTCTTTCCAAGTGGCCTCAACAACCTTTCCGGACCTCGAGAGATATAGAACTCACATTGGGGTTGGAGGCATTAGGATTGATCACTTCAGTGTCTTTGCAGCTGGGTTGTTCTTTGACCTTGCTTTATATTATTTATGTCTGTAGCCATCTGTCCAATCTGTGTATGCAATGCCTGAATACTCGCATCCGTTCTCTGCTGAAATTGTGCTCGTGAGGCCTGGAATGCGTGCTGGAACTGTCCCATTTGCTTTTTGGAAAAGTGTAGTCATTTGTGCATTCAATTGTGAAGTTATTTGCTTGCACATATCATCAATCGACGGTCCGGATGGTGCGAGAGTGGTCACTGGAGGATTCTGAGGTGCCATCGGTTGTTGGGATGAGTTCCCATACCGCAGATTAGGATGATTACTCCAGTGGGATGGTACCTATTTGTTGAAAGATCCGAAATCTGTCATCTGCTCTGGTTATTGCCCCGATTATCCCGATGGACTGCAAAGGCTTGAGGTGATTCAAGATTTGATCCTCCTTGCAAAATAGGACAAGCTTCATATGGGTGCTCGGGAGAACTGCACATGCCACACAATACCGCAGGCTGCACCCTATCCATTGCCAATTTCTCTACCAAGGAAGTGAGCTCATCAATTCTATCATCACGGTCATGGCTGGAAGAAGAAGTGCGGATCTCATGTACACCTCTAGTCTCAACAGAATTTCTTCTTGTAGTGAATTGCTGGGAATTTAATGACATGTTCTCAATAAGTTGCTTAGCAGCAGGATGGAGTCTTGTCAACCAATGCTCCCCCACTAGCAAAGCATCCAAAATATTCCTATCCATAGGCTGCAATCCTTCATAAAAATATTGGATGAGGAGCTGTTCAGAAATTTGGTCTTTGGGGGCAACTAGATGTCAACCGCTTGAACCTCTCCCAATACTCAGCTAGCGACTCATTTCCTTGCCTTATTCCACAGATTTCTTTCCTAATTGCAGCGGCTCGGGAGGCGGGAAAATACTTCTCCAGGAAGAGCTTGTTCAAGTCATTCCATGTGGTAATGGAATTTGGCGCAAGGTATAAAAGCCAATCTTTTGCAGCTCCCTGGGTGAGAATGGAAAAGCCTTCAACTTGATATGATCCTCGCCATTACTCCTTCCGGCCTCAAAGTTGTGGAGCGGACAACTTGGAACTCCTTCAAGTGCTTGTGTGGATCTTCACCGCAAGACCATTAAATCTAGGCAACAAATGGATTAGCCCAGATTTTAACTCAAAAGGGGTGTCAAGCACCAGGATAAGCAATGCACAAACCATTGTAATTCACATCAGGGGCAGCAAGCTGCCTCAAAGTCCTTTGGTCTCCCATGTTTTCAAAAGCAGTTTTAAAATTGGTATCACTACTAGTGCTAGCCCGAAATTCCCTACGGAGTGTGTGCAATGTTCTTTCAATTTCCGGGTCAAAATCACACAGTTTAGGGCAATGAGACCTAGTAGCCAGACCAATTCAAAACAAAACAGAAAATAAAAGAAAGAAAAGAAAAGAAAATAAAAACAAATTGAGAAAAATAACAACTCAGAGTCCCCGGCAACGGCGCCAATTTTTGGTCGCGCTGTCGCGCACGCGCCAAAAAGGACGAGCGGGTTCAAAAAGTGTAGTATAGTGCGACAACTCGGATGTCGTCTCTAAGGACTCTGAGAATATTACTTTTCACAAAAATCAGTTTTGGGGGGGGTTTGGATTGGAATGCAATTAAGAAACAAACAAAACAGAGCAATCAAAAACAAGGCAGTTGAAAAGGGATTATCAATTATCAAACAACGATTAATCTACTGTCAAGAATTCCCAACTATCCCTGGTTAATGTGATCCCAAGCCCTAAGCAGGTTCTTATCCCCTTCCGGTTGTAATAGTAATTTACAAGCGAAACTACTACCACAGATACATGTCCATATTCCCGAATTAAGCAAACGGGATTGAGCCCTTCGTGAACTAAGCGAACACGAAATGTACACACGCAAATTAAGCAGATGCGATTAATTATAGGAACATGATATCACCATAGATAAATCAATACAATACAGTATACTCCTGAATTAAGCAAACAGAAATACAAAGTACGGTATTGAAAAGGGAAAAGCAATTAAAATAGGGATTACATAACCTCAAGTATATAGGATCCTCAAATAGTAGGTTAATCCTAGGACTTAGTGCTCCATGGCAATAACGAAATCACAAAGGAAAAATGTATATCAGAAAGTTAGAGGAGCAAAAAGGTCTCTACAAAATATTCAGAACAGCCTTTTATACAATTTCAGAATTCAGAGGGCTCGCGAGGCGAACAACCATTCGCGAGGCGAATTTCATGAACTGTCAGCAACCCTTGGCATTCTCGCGAGGCGAAGTGATACTCGCGTGGCGAGACTCTTCAGCTTCAAAACTGCCACGGCCATGACCTTCAACACGGGCAAGCCGTGATCGTCTCTGACTTTTTCATGTTTGCAAGACTCGCGGGGCGAGACCTTTTTCGCGAGGCGACCCAGAGACTTAGCAATTTCTTGGAACAGTCAGGCTTCGGGGTCGCGTGGCGAGCATGGCTTTCGCGGGACGAATCCCCTGTTCTTTATTTTCTCAACTTCTACTTAACCTGAAAACAAGGAAATAAGCATGAGTGTATTATTTTGACTTAAAACTTGCCAAATTAACTTAAAACTACTCTAGAGACTCAAAACCTTGCTTGAGGACAATCTAATCTAATTTGGGTGAAAATACGATATAATTTGCACAAAACCCTGGTCATACTAGCTATAAAACTAGATGAGCCAGAGGCTTATCAGTAGTCCGAACAAAACTCAATAGCTTCTTCTGCAACATACCTTTGAACAATAGATGCTTCCGGACGATGAGGATTCTTCACGTACCCTTTCAAGATCTTCATGCAGTGCTCAACTGGGTACATCCATCTCAAAAAAACCGGCCCACAAAATCTAATCTCCCTCACCCAATGAACAATTAAGTGAACCATTATGTCGAAAAAGGAAGGAGGAAAATACATCTCCAATTGGCACAAGATTGTATCAGCCTCAACTTCCAAGTCATCCAACATACGGGGGTCAACGACTTTGCTACATATAGAATTGAAGAATGAGCACAACCGAGTAATGGCATGTCAAACATTTTTTGGAGCAATACCACGAATAGCAACGGGCATAAGTTGTTGCATCAAGATGTGACAATCATGAGACTTTAAGCCAACCAATTTAAGATCACTAGAGACAAGCCTCTTCATATTTGAAGAATAACCATGTGGAACTTTGATGCCCTGAAGACACCCGCAGAAACTTTGTCTCTCTTTTTTTGACAAAGTATGACATGCTGGCGGCAAATAAGTCCGCTTACCATCCTCAACAACTGGAGCTAACTGCTCTCGTATACCCATAGCAACGAGGTCGAGAAGAGCATTCACACCATCCTTTGTCTTGCCCTGAATGTTGAGAAGCATCCCGATCACACTATCACACACATTTTTCTCCACATACATCACATCAATGCAGTGTCAGACATCAAGCTTGCGCCAGTATGGAAGATCAAAGAATATCGACCTCTTCTTCCATATGTTTTTCTCAGCATCTTTACCTTTCTTTTTGGACTTGCCGAATATAACATCGATGCCCTTTACCCTCTGATAAACCTGCTCTCCAATTAAGGCCGTCGGAGCTTCTTCTGTCTCTTGGCATCCATTAAAAGCTTTTTCATATTACGATATGGGTGACCACGTCTAAGAAATCTCCGATGCCCAAGGTAAATCGTCTTCTTTCCATGATGCAACTGAGTGTAGCATGTGCCTTCTTCACATATAGAGCATGTTTTATGCCCCTTGACACTGTACCCGGACAAGTTACCGTATGTTGGAAAAGTCGTTGATGGTGCAAAATAACATGGCACGAAGCTTGAAAGTCTCATGAGAATACCCATCAACTACATCAACACCTTCCACCCACAGTGTTTTCAAGTCTTCAATCAAGGGACTTAGATAAACATCTAAGTCATTTCCCGGTTGCTTTGGGCCCGAAATCATCATAGAGAACATCATGTATTTGCACTTCATGCACAACCAAGGAGGCAGGTTGTAAATTATCAACAGAACAGGCCATGAACTATGAATACTACTCATTTTACCATAAGGATTCATTCCATTCATAGCAAGTCCAAGCCTTAGGTTTCTTGGCTCATCGGCGAAATCCGGAAACATAGTATCAATATTCTTCCATTGCATAGAATCAGCAGGATGACGAACCTTTCCATCACGTTTCCTCTCATCATTATGCCATCTAAGATTTTTCGCATCTTTTGCATTGGCAAACAATCGCTTGAACCTTGGAATTATTGGAAGATACCACAACACCTTCGCAGGAGGACCCTTTTTTCTCACATCATCAAGATCATCATCATCACCACCACCCTTCACTTTGTATCGTGATAACCCACATTTGGGGCAATCGTGATTGTCTTCATGAACACCGGTGTACAATATGCAATCATTGGGGCATGCGTGTATCTTCTTATACTCCATACCCATCGGACACAATACCTTCTTGGCCTCATAGTTACGGTCAGGCAATGTGTTATCCTCCGGAAGCAAGTCTTTCAACACTTCAAGCAATTCTGTGAACCTTTTATCGGTCCAACCATTTCTTGCCTTCACACAAACCAATTTTAGCACCGCCGACAACCGCATATGAGTAGTACACCCTGGATATAAAGGCTTATCCGCATCACCGCACAACCTATCATACACATGAGCTCGATGAAAAGATTCTTGTCCAATATCACGGATCATGTCCTCTACTCGATCATCCTCCATATCTACGTCAACGTCCTCACTTTGGGAGACACTTGCCGTACTACTCAACAACACATCACCATGCCATATCCATCTTGTATAACTCAATCAAATCCCTTCACAAATCAAATGAGTACGTATATCCTTCACCGTACATTTCCTCATATTCAAACACTTGACACAAGGACAACAGAACATTCCATTACTATTAGGAACATTCCTTTGAATAAATTCTATAAATTCTCCCACCCCCTTCAAATACTTAGCACTAGTGCGCTTACAAACCATCCAACTACGATCCATAACTAGATAGGTTCTGTAGATATACAAAACATATATCCAATATAAGGACAATACGGGAGATTGAAAACTAGTTTTTGAAATCCTAATTGAAAACTAGTTTTTGAAATCCCGTCAACCATGTATATCTTATTTGACTAACTGCCTAAAACAAAATTTCCACGGTAATCTCACATCATTATTCTCATCAAGCAGGAAACAACACATATTAGGACTATTGCTATATCTAGTACTATAACCACTCAGCCATATGAATCGATCAAGAGAGCATGATATATACAAGCAAGGCGTTTAAAAATTATTTCAAACACTAGTGCAATAAGTGCTTTTTATGTCAGTTAAAATTGATTTTTGACGTCAGAATACTGACTGACGTAAATACAGCTGACGTTAATAGTTAATATTTTAACGTCAGTTGAGAACTGACGTTAAATATACCACTATTAACGTCAGTTCCTTAACAAAACCGACGTTAATTTTGTAAAAATTAACGTCAGTTCTTTAATACAACGGACGTTGATTTTGTTAAAACTAACGTCGGTTGTTATAAAGAACTTACGTTAAAGGTTTAATTTTAACGTCAGTTGTAATAAACAACTGACGTTAATAGTGTCCTGTATATTTTATAAAATACTATTAACGTCAGTTGTTTGATACAGCTGACGTTAATAGGTTTTTTTTTTAAAATTCAGTTTTAAAATATCACTCCCCTCAGCTATCCCTACATTCAGTCCCAATAACACAGAATATCACACACATTACATAATTGCAAAGGAAAATTGAACAATGGGGGGACTTAAAACCAAAACCCATGTATATATATAAATAAATTTTAGTTCCAATGTCTAAAAAACAAAACTATCTAAGGATATATATATACATGTTATTAATTAGATTCTAAAGTCTAACAAAAAAACTATTTATCTAAGTAGTGCGGAGGTATGTTGTCAATTCCTTTTTCAGCCGCATACTTGAAGAAGAATTCAGCGAAGCGCATCCTCAAGTCTCTTAACTCATCTTCTTCAATAGGCGATTGGTCGATAAATGCCTAGACACGTTCAAATAATAACAATAACATCAATGCAAGTCATCTTCAAAACTATAATATATAATTTAACAAGTTGTTTAAATATTACCTTCTTCCATCCATCCGTAATAGATGCGGAGACTATGTTCAGCATATGAAGCATCACATAATAGCCGCACGACCAACTGTCAGTTTGAAATCGAGACTACCAACAAATTTAATTTCAACGTCAGTTGAATATACACATAAATTAGTAATTATAATATTAATTATTTGATAAATAAACTACCAAACCTTGAGGATGTTCCATACAGGATTTGCTTTAGCCTTAGAAGTCCTACTTCTCCAGTTGGCGCAACTTATGCTACTCGCCTTCAGCGCGCTATCATAAACAAATAATCATGTCGATCAATTAACAAACTCATATATCATGTGTGTAATAAACTAAAAACAACTGATATTAAAAATTAAATTAAATTTATGATTAGTTACTTACATATTTACAGCTTCCACCACCTTCGGTGGCGGATCATGGTGGAGAGAACAGAAGAATATGACATTATGCCTAGACGGGTGAAGTACGAACAACTGCCAATGGCGATCCATACAGTAGGGAGCCAGATATAATTCTTTCGGATTGTCTCCCAACAAGTTCCCTAAGTATTTACTCAATGCATCGCCAGCAAAGAACTCGGGCAGAAGGATTGACGGATCTAAGAAACCGTAACCGATGCAACGCCTCTTATCAAGTCAAGACGATGGAGATACCTAAGATATGAAAAGGTGTGGATGTTAATTACATAATATATATATTGAAATTAAAATAAATTATTAAATGGAAAAATACCAAAAATAAATAAGTTATAAAATTAAAATTAACTTACGTGCACCAGAGACTGATGACATTGCTGTTCACCCAGACGTTATTTCTGCAGGCGTTCCCGAGATCGTCACCAACGAAGGAAAATATCCTCTGTTGATCTGGGCGTGCCACCCATCCATCGTGATCCAATGGACATTCAAAAATCTCAAACGCATAATCCTCACCAAGTGAGAACAAACGAGTGATAGGTGACAGCGACACCGACGTCGACTTGGCCTTTAGTTTAGGAAAAATAAATTAGATAAGTTGTTGATAATTAACAAAAACACAAGTAATTATTTGACTAATTTGGACATTAATAATGAATAAATACCTTTGCTAACATTTCGAGCTCACGTCGTTTGGAGTCCAACTCAAGCTCACGCCTTTTCATTTCCAACTCATGCTCATGGCGCTGGACTTCCAACTCCCGCTCCCTAGCTGCCAACTCATCGTCCTCCACATGTGCCATACTAAAACTCTCTTTTGTGCTCACATATGAAGGGTTGGCAAGCCCTGCGGTGTCCTGGGATGTACCGACGGAGGAAAGCTCTCTGGAAAGCACCTGCTTGAATTCTGGGTTGGCTATTAAGCCTTGCATCAGATGTGCTGTAATATCTGGGTTGGACATGAGGTGCTGAGTAATGTCAGCCAAAATTGATGCTTCATTGACCACCCGCTTTCGTGAAGCAGACTTGCCATAATATTGTTTGATGGTCACGTTCCCAGGAACACCGAGAACCCGACCAGGATGGTCTTTCTTGCCTAGAGCGGTCATCAAGACGTCCTGCCGTCCAGAAGGGACAAATGCGCCCTGGGAGGATTTTGCTTTAAGATCCATCTACAATGAAAAAAAATGAAAAAACGTGCAAGTGAAAAGTGTTGCAAATATCTATACAAATATCAATTGAAATCAAGTTAATTATTTACTTACAATCTTATCTGCCACTTCATGAGTGGCATCAACTTTAAAAGATCCCGCCTTTGTCATGCGGCCGGCTAACCAGACATCCTCGCGGTCGATGTCCGACGGAGGACTTGATGGTGTGCCCTCAGGCACCTCTCCTCTTTCAATCCTAGCAGAGTGCTCTTCCTGCTTCGCCCTCAGCCTATCCGCCATCATCTGCTCGATCCGAGTATGGTACCCACCCTGAGACATGGTGTGGCGGTGG
The DNA here is from genome assembly GCA_030762895.1 of Sophora flavescens. Taxonomy (NCBI): domain Eukaryota; kingdom Viridiplantae; phylum Streptophyta; class Magnoliopsida; order Fabales; family Fabaceae; genus Sophora; species Sophora flavescens. The sequence continues at coordinate 20,978,261 of CM061062.1, read as the reverse complement.
ACGTTCTTCGCCTGATTCTGCCGACCCTTATTTTCCTTAGCCTATTCAAACAAAAACACATAATTAAATACAGTTAAATGATCTATAATAAGCATACAAAATTAACTTAATCAACCAACCTGAAATTCTCCATCCTGTCGACTCCTGGCAAACATATCCCAAGTATCCTGATCAATCCAGGGATAATCCGAGAACATTTTATCAAGACGCTTCTTCCCAGATACATAGTACCTGGTAAGATCATGCTTGAACCCATTCCAACGCTTTGATGCCATTTTCATACATTTATGACGATGATCCTCGTCATTTGGCACAGTCCAAGCTACCTACACATTAGATACATATATAACAACTGGATGGATTATAACTCGGATAATTATCTAATAATGTAAATCAAACGAATGTAAAGGTAAAATACCGTGATAGCCTCCCAAATCTGATCCTTAACGTTCTGTGGAACGTCATTCCAATGGGTTATAGTTGATGCTTACGTCTTTGCTTCGCTTGTAGAAACACCCACTTATTAAATTCTTTAGCACGGGGTCCCTGGGCATTTAGATTAGCATCGAAGGACACCTCAAGCTTCTGTCCGCTTTGCCTGTCCTTCTCTAGTTTCTTCAACGAGGTGGCTCCTCTACCCCGTTTCCTATGAGCCTGTGATGTCTGTATGGACAAAAAAAATGATAAAATAGAGGGTTGTAACATTATAAACTTACATTAAAAAGAAGGACTAAAGATAGTATATAACATGTAAACTTACACTAGAATCAGGCATAGGCGTGATCGGGTCCTGCAAAACCCCCACAGTGTCCTCCCGTGCATGTGGGCTATCCGACTGATCCATATGTATGCCTGTTCAGAAACAATATATATGTATTAACATAGGTTATAACTCAAAATAAATACAGAAGTATAAATAAAAATAACTAGATAGGTCCTGTAGATATACAAAACATCTATATATCCAATATAAGGACAATACGGGAGATTGAAAACTACTGTTTTTGAAGATTGCCAAGCACTGGTCACGGCCTGGCCGTGATGTACATCACAGCCGTAACGTGCCAACTGAACCAGACGCTCATAGGCAGAACTGATCACGGCCTAGCCGTGATGAGCATCACGGCCGTGACAGATCAACCAGCAGAGCAACATGCACTCAAAACCAAAAATAGAGACATTCCAAACAACTCAAACTCACGGTTTAAAGTTACAACTACTGAGACTACAGTTTCAACATACACTCAAAACCAAAAATAGAGACATTCCAAACAACTCAAACTCACAGTTTCAAGTTTCAACTCCTGAGACTACAGTTTCAAACCAGCAGAGCAACATGCATGCACTCAAAACCGTGAATAAAAAAATGTGCCCTAATTAAAGACTCACCAGAAATAGGCGCTCGCGTGGTGGTGGGGGGGAAGCTGGAGTGGTGGCCAACGTTCGATGTGGTTACTGAGAGTAGAGGGACAAGGAGAGTTAGTGCGCGGGAAGGCCAGGGGAAAGAGAGATGTCAAGTTATTGCAAAGAATGAGCGGGAAAGACTGAGTTAGGGGTTAGAGAGTGTACCCTCACGGTGGTGGCGAAGAAGCCCTCGCGGTGGTTGCGGTGGAGATGAGCTCGCGATTAGGGCAGAGTGAGAGCGAGAGTGATGAGGGTTGAGCGTGATGAAAAGAGAAAAGACGTACGAGAGAAGTGGAGAAGGCGCGGGGGTAAACGTTATAATTAAAATAAAACAACATTTTACGTCGCTTTTGGTAAAACCTGACGTTGAAGATCATATATTTAACGCCGATTGTCTTAATAAACGGACGTTAAAAACTCTCACACTTATTACGTCGGTTGTTAGTAATAAGCGGCGTTAAAGGTCATATATTTAACATAAGTTGTATTAAGAAACTGACGTTAAAAACACTCACAACTTCTTACGTCAGTTGTATTACACAACGGACGTTAAAGGTTTATTAGTTTATGCAAAAACATTCATTCCCCTGACTACTGTGCTACTTACCCATTCACCTCTGTACCTAATCCTCTTAATGAGCATTAAGTTTATAGATAAGTTTTCAAGAAAATCAGAATAACTTAGTAACTTCATCCACTGCTCCTATAAATAGCTTCCTTCCATCCTTTTAATTAATTTTCTGCTTCACAATATGGCTCTGCCGTGGAGATTAACTTCATCACTCTTTCTTCCTATTCCTAGACTCAAAGGTCTTTGTCTTAATGGTCAAACAACTTCTGAGTTTGAGTAAATCACATTACATGGATATTAAGGTTGGGTGAATCACGTAATATGATTCTCTCACTTTATTTCATCCCCGTCATCCCTTTCACTTTGCTTTGGAAGCAAGTGATTGTGGATTCAAGATGATGCATCAAGGAACTCCACTGAAGAAGAAAGATGCAAAGATCCATTTCACTTTGCTTTCACTGCTAGTGACTGAGGATTTACTTTGCATCTTGGAATTCAAGTGAGGGAGGTGATGCATCCATTGGAGTTTCTGATGACAGGACTGAGAAGAAAATGATGTTGATGCAGAAACTTTTTTATATTTTAGGGCTATGTTGCAGAAATTTTTTATCTTTTAATCATGTAATTTTAACTTATGAATCGCTTCAATGTCATACGATTTGATTATACATATAACTTGTTTTATGTTAAGTGTTTATTTATTTTAATTTGCACAATAATTTGTTTACTAATTCAAGCTAATTAATAAAAATTAAAAATAAACTTGTATAAAAAAAGGTTTAGAAATAAACTGCAGTACTATATGGAGTGATCTGCGTTAAGAGGGACAACAGGGACATGACAACCAATGAAATGAGTTTCATAATTATTTACGTCAGTTATTTATAGAACTGACGCAAATAGTTTACCCACCACCTCATTTTTAACGTCAACTTAATTGATGACTGCCAAGTTCCCGTATATTAATTACATTATTTCCAATATTCATTCTGCACGTTTATATATAATACATAGGATTATTTACGTCAGTTGTTTATTTAACTGAAGTAAAAATCAAACTTTTAACGTCAGTTTTATAAAAAACTGACGTTAACAATTAATATTTTTTATTTAAAAGTGTATAGATATCTGCAAAAACATTCATTCCTTTGACTGTACTGTGCTACTTACCCATGTACCTTGTAACTCAATCCTCTTAATGAGCATTAAGTTTATAGGTAAGTTTTCAAGAAAATCAGAATAGCTTAGTAACTTCATCCCCTGCTCCTATAAATAGCTTCCTTCCATCCTTTTAATTTTCTGCTTCACAATATGGCTCTGCCGTGGAGATTAACTTCATCACTACTCTTTCTTCCTATTCCTAGACTCAAAGGTCTTTGTCTTAATGGTCAAACAACTTCTGAGTTTGAGTAAATTACATTACATGGGTGATAAGTCTGAGTAAATTACATTATGTGAGTTGCTCACCTTATCACCTTCCGGAGAATCACCGTTGGAGGGCTAATCGGTGCTCGGGGTCACGGTTCCAAAACCTCGGCTTTGGCAGCAAGTGACCGTCTTGGAAGTCTCTGGAACCACTGCCTTTGCTTGAAACAGATCTAGTGCACCTGTTTTTGCCTCTCTCTTGAGCTCTCTCATGCCCCCGCTTTTACGAGGTCTTCGGAGTATAGTTTTCCCTTTGGCATATTTCATAAAACTCTCTGATGGGATGTAGCTTTAATGTTTAGGATTTTAAACCCTTTCAATGTAACTTTTTATAGGATTTTAAACCCTTTCAATCTTCTGTATCAGTCTGTATTACATTACTTCATGAATGAGATCCGGTTTGGGTTATTGATTCAACTGATAGTTTTCAAAACAGAAACACAAAACATCAAAGCAATTCATGTGAAACTGAAACTTTGAGGAAGGCAATGCGGAAGGGATCGTATACTAGATAAAAAAATTATTAAAATAACCTTTAATGTCTGTTGATGTAAGGACTGACGTTAAAAGTGAAGTGACTTACTTTTAACGTAAGTTCTTTATCGAACTGACGTTAAAATGTTCACTTTTAACGTCAGTTCTTTATTGAACTGACGTTAAAAGTGAGTCACTTCACTTTTAACGTCAGTCATTAAAACAACTGACGTTAAAATTGAATTAATGAACTCTGATATTTACAAAATTGCCACCGCCTCCTTTTTAACGTCTAGCTTTTGGTTAACTGACGTAAACCTTTACCGTCTAATGTATATTTTCCACTAGTGAAATTTACACCATTTTCAGGTTTCTTAAGACAGAAAAGAAATAAGCAGATGAAGATAAATTAACAAAACAGAATTCCAATGAGCAATATATTGTTGATGTCACATGCTACAAGCAACTCTAAATTTCTTCCCATTTTGAAATAGGTCATGATAGCAGAAGAAAAACAAGAGAAAACACAAAACCCATAACCAGAAATAGAGACATTCCAAACAACTCAAACTCACAGTTTCAAGTTTCAACTACAGAGACTACAGTTTCAACATACACTCAAAACCAAAAATAAAAAAATGTGCCCTAAAGACTCACCAGAAATAGGTGCTCGCGTGGTGGTGGGGAGGGGAGCTCGAGTGGTGGCCAACGTTCGATGTGGTTACTGAGAGCATAGGGACAAGGAGAGTTAGTGCACGGGAAGGGGAAAGAGAGATGTCAAGTTATTGCAAAGAATGAGCGGGAAAGACAGAGTTAGGGTTAAGAGTGTACCTCACGGTGGTGGCGAAGAAGCCCTCGTGGTGGTTGCGGTGGAGAGGAGCACGCGATTAGGGCAAAGTGAGAGTGAGCGTGATGAAAAGAGAAGAACAGAGACGTACAGAGCGAAGTGAAGAAGGCGAGCGGGTGTAAACGTTATAATCAAAAACCATCTTTAAAAAAACATTTTACGTCAGTTGTTTGTAACAACTGACGTTAAAAGTCATTTATTTAACGTCAATTGTCTTAAACAACTGACGTTAAAAGTCATTGTTTAACGCCAGTTGTATTAAACAACTGACATTAAAAATAAATATTTTTTATTTTAAAAACACTTTTAACGTCAGTTGTTGAAGACAACTGACGTTAAAAGGGTATAAGTTTCTGCAAAAATATTAATTCCTTTGACTACTGTGCTACTTACCCATCCACCTTGTAACTTAATCCTCTTAATGAGCATTAAGTTTATAGATCAGTTTTGAAGAAAATTAGGTAGTCTCTCTTCTCTATATAAAGTACCATTCTTCTGTATCAGTCTGTAATACACCCTCTTCTTTTCCTCTATATTTCGTGCGTTTTCTATTCCTTCACAATATGGCTCTATCATATTTGAGACTTTTGTTATTTCTTCATATACCTAGACTTAAAGGTTTCTGTCTTAATGGTCAAAAAACTTCTGAGGTTGAATAAATCACATAACATGGATGGTAAGGTTGAGTGAATCACATAATGTGATTCCCTCACTTTATTCCATCCCCTTCATCCCTTTCACTCCACTTTGGCTGCAAGTGATTGTGGATTCAAATGGAGCATCAAGGAATTCAAATGAGGGAGGGGATGCATCCATTGGAGTTTCTGAGGACAGGACTGAGAAGAAAATGACGTTGAAGCAGCAACTTTTTTATATTTTAGGGCTATGTTGCAGAAATTTTTTATCTTTTAATCATGTAATTGTAACTTATGAATCGCTTCAATGAGATACGATTTGATTATACAAATAACTTGTTTTATGTTAAGTGTTTATTTATTTTAATTTTCACAAGAATTTGTTTACATTCAAGCTAATTAATTAAGATTAAAAATACACTTGTTTTAAAAAAAAAGATTAGAAATAAACTGCACTATATATGGAGTGATCTGCGTTAAGAGTGACAACAGGGAGATGACAACGAAAGAAAGATAGGAATGAGTTTCAGATAGGAATATAAGATTATTTACGTCAGTTATTTATTTAACTGAAGTAAAAAATCACACTTTTAACGTCAGTTGTATAAACAACTGACGTTAAAAGTGTTAATAATTCTTACAAATCACTTTTAACGTCAGTTCATTACACAACTGACGCAAATAGTGATTTAATATTTACAAAACTGTCACCGCCTCATTTTTAACATCAAACATATGGTCAACTGACGTAAAACGTCCCCGTATATTACATTATTTCCACTAATGTGTAAAAATCTTTACACTAACATTACACACACTTATAAGTAAGAATTACATATACGTAACATTTAGAGGTGGCAAAACGATCTACCAAATTAATGCCAAAGCTCGACCTTATGCGACCTTTGAGCTTGTTCTGACCGACCTGAGATTTTCTAAAAATAAAAATCTCCACCAATATCCAAATACTATTACATAAAATAATTAAAAATATTTTAATTAAAAAAATTATTTCTTTTTTATAATTTGACTTTTTTTAATAAATAGTTTTATAAGAGTCAAATATTTTTTTAATCATGTGATAGTATTAAATTATTCTAAAAATAGTACATCAAAATAAAATTATTTTACAAATATTCAAATATCCTAAAGAAGAAAACAGAGTCAATTTTACAAAAGTTCACCAAAAGAAAAAAACCAGCCAGCAATTACTAATTACATCCTTTACCACCGATAAAAGGCCATAAACTTTGGCAACCAAAAACCACTACCAAACCAAGATAATAAATCCCAAAAAAAGAGATATAAAAAAATCAACCCATTGTACCAGCAATAACGGAAATCCACTTGTATTCTAGATAAGTGTGTACACAAAAAAAAAATTAGAGATAAAAACAAATATATATGATATCATAAACGATGTATAAAATTTGATATTCAAATAACATAACTCATGGTCAAACGGGGCTCCTTGTCAATATGGTGTTATCTTGATTCTAAGTATATGTTGTTTGCTTGATTCTTTGTTGGCTACAAATGGCAATAGGTGATATCTCTATTATATTTATATATTATATTAGATTGAATGCAAAAGTATGGACAGTGTTGTATTAGTTTGTAATGTACCGTGAATGCATCATCATCATCATCATTATTATTATATTGTTGTTGTTGTTATTATTATTATTACTATTATTACTTATTATTAGTATTATTATTATTATTATTATTGTTGTTGTTATTGTTGTTATTATTGTTGTTGTTGTTATTATTATTATTATTACTATTATTACTATTATTATTATAATTACTTCCTCAATCCGATTATCATTAATTATCTCATCATATCTTTACACTTTGTTTCCTCATTTAAAATAATATATAATACTGATACTTCACAGTTCACACCATAATAATAATAATAATAATAATAATAATAATAATAATAATAATAATAATAATAATAATAATAATAATAATAGAAATGGGAAATATATGATTTTGCCTGGAATTTATTTTCTTGAAATAGAAGTTTGATGATTTAAAATGACATATGGTACATTGGTAGGAATACCAGAATAGAAAGTTCAAGACATTTTGAGGACGCTATGGCTTGTATAAAATATGGTGTATTGATTTTTAAAAAATAAATAAAAAGAAGTTGGGTGGATATAGGTTCTGTAGCATTCTTTAAAGGTGTGTATTATAATTACTTTGTGTACGTATAATTATTGTATTTGAGTTTAGATAAAAATGAGTTATAAATTTAATGATAGAGTATAAAAAAATAAAATAAAAATTGAATGACATCCTAATTATATGATACTCATATTGTCCTTGTCCCTAAATGTGATGCCCCAAGTTCCATGAAAGACTTAAGGCCTATCTCTATTTGTAATGTTGTTTACAAAATTTTAACAAAAACTCTTGCTAATAGATTACAAAGAGTGCTTCCTAAATGTATTTCTGAAGAGCAATCTGGTTTTGTTGCGGGTAGATCTATTCTGGACAATGTTTTGGTTGCCTCGGAAATTATTCACTATTTAAAATGTAAAAAAGGTGGAAAGAAAGGGGAAGCTGTCTTGAAAATTGATATTAGCAAAGCCTATGACAAAGTTGATTGGGGCTATTTGTTTAAAATTTTGGAGTGCATGGGTTTTCATCAAAAATGGATTGGGTGGATAAAAATGTGTGTTACCACAGTTTATTATTCCATCTTGATGAATGATGATAGAGTTGGTCCTACTGTTTCTAGTAGGGGCCTTAGACATGGGGATCCCCTATCTCCCTACCTTTTTATTTTATGTGCAGAAGGACTAACATCTCTTATCAAGCAGGCAGAAAGGAGAGGCATTATTCATGGCGTTCAAATTTGTCGCAGAGCTCCTCTTATTAGTCACCTCTTATTTGCAGATGATAGCTTCCTTTTCTTCAGAGCGAAGGAAGAGGAAGGTCGGGAGCTCAAGAATATTCTCAAAACTTATGCAAATGCCTCGGATCAATATATAAACTTGCAGAAGTCTGAGATTTACTTTAGAAGAAATGTTGATTTGGCTACCATGAGTGTTCTTGTTAATACCTTGGAAGCTAAAGAGTGCCTTGGCACCGGAAAGTATCTAGGCCTTCCATCTATGATTGGCAGAAGCAAGAAGTCTATCTTCAACTGTATTAAAGAAAGGGTTTGGAGGAAAATTTCTAGCTAGAGTAGCAAGATGTTGTCCCAAGCAGGTAGAGATGTTCTTATATGCATGAGTGTTTTCCTTCTCCCAGTTTCTATTGAGGATGAGTTTCAAAAAATGATGAATTCTTTTTGGTGGGGTACGAGTAAAGAAGATAAGAAAGGTATTCATTGGCTCAAATGGAATAAGCTCACAATTCGGAAGGAGTGGGGTGGCATGGGTTTTCGTGACTTGCATGGCTTCAATCTAGCAATGTTGGGGAAATAAGGTTGGAAATTATTGACCAACCCGGATACTATGGTAGCAAAAATCTTCAAAGCAAAATACTTTCCATGGATATTTATGCGGGTAGTGGATATCCATGGATAACCGCGGGTATTTAAGAGTCTAAAATAAAATGAAATGAAATAAAATTATACAATATAATATAACAATATACTATATTAACATTATATAATATACTATATATATTTTAAAAGATTTATTATTAAGGGTTTAACCATAGAAAATAAAATTTATTTTATCTCAAAATGATAGAAATTATCATAATATATATTATATATTTAATTAAAAATATTTATTATAAATAAGCGGGTATCCGCGGGGCGGGTACCATGATTATCATCCCCAATTAATAGGTATCCATTTAATACCCATGAACATCCTAAATAACCCCAGCTTTGTTTGGGTAGTATCTAGTATTCTCGAATTTTGCTTGAGGAAGGTGTGCGCTGGAAAATAGGAGATGGAACCCAAATTGATGTATGGAACACTCCTTGGCTTAGATGCTAGGAAGAGCCAAAAATCCAAACTGCCCAACCAATGCATATTATTAATTTAAAGGTGAGTGACCTTATAAATTCCGAAGAGGGTGCTTGGAAGGAGCGTGAGATTAGAAGTCTTTCTGATGATAGGGATGTCTCTGAAATTTTAAAAATCCCTATTCTCAAACTTGCAGAGACCGATAGAGTGATCTGGAGATGGGATAAGAGGGGAGTTTACACTTTACACTGTGAAAAGTCTTCGTGTGTGTGTTGTGGTGCTGTGTTTGAGGAGCGGTGGCATCTATTTCTTATGTGTCAAGGGAGTAAGGAGGTGTGGCAAAAGTTAAAAATGTGGCAATCTCTCTTCAGGCCATCATGCAACGTGCCAATACTTTCAATGAAGCTTTCTTTGAAGCATGCAGAACTTTAATAGATGTGCTTCACTGCTTCATGCTTGGCATAACGCAAGAGAAACTAGCCCTAAAAACTTGTCTTGGGTCACACCTCAAAGAACTGCATGGAGGCCCCCACCTGCTGGACATAACAAATGTAATATTGATGCTGCAATTTTTCAAGGTCAGAACAAAGTTGGCGTGTGCGCCAAGCTGATGGGTCTTTTTGGAAAGGTTACTCAATGTGGTGTAATGGTAATATGCTCCCTGCAGAGGCTGAAGCGTGGGGCTTGTTTCAAGTGCTCCAGTGGCTTATGTCCATGCAATCTTACAACGTGATTCTTGAGATGGATAGTAAGCAAGTAGTGGATGATGAGCTCAACGTCAAACAAGATTTTTCAGAATATGGATCAATCATCAACACTTGCAGGAAAGTTGTTTTTACTAGGAGAATAGCAAATAGCAGTGCTCATATCTTAGCAAATAGCAGTGCGCAATGTTTTTATTCACGTTCCTTGGAACATTATCATGAATGAAATTCCTTACGAATTCTATACCAATCCGTAGCTGCTTTATTTTTAGTACCAACAATTAAGAAAAGAATGAAACAAAAAATTAAGAAAAAACCAAAACCTTAGCCTATGAAAGGAAAATCCAAGTATTGTAAAAAAAAAAAAAAATGCCCCAATGAATCACATCAATCCTAGTTAACTCTGTAATCTCATATCTATGAATTAGAAAAATGCCGCAACAATTGACAACAGCGTAGCAGATAATAATCCAAGAGATGCAGCACCAGATTTATGTGGAGTAGGGGGGCTAGCAGCACCTGCACCTGCTGGAGAGGGAGGTGAAAAAAATGTAGCGGAGGATGGAGAAGTGGCGGTGGCGGATGGAGGGGTGGCGGTGGAGGAAGATGGGGTTTTGGTGGCTGTGCCGGCGACGACGTTGATGGCAAGCTTTTGACCTTGAGAGCAGTGTTCTATAACTCCACAGATGAAGTAACGAGGACCAGGCTTGTTAAGGGTCACCCTCACTGGTGGGTTGTCGTTGTAAGTAGCAAGAGGAGAGGCTGAGTTGCATGATTCGAAGTCCTCCTTTGTCACTTCCTCCACGTTGTGTATACTCACTTGGTAGTTGAACTCTACACAAGTAAATAAAAATACAACAATTAATATCTCAGAACATTATAATCTCAATTATTATTCTTTAATTTCGCTTAATTCTTGGTTACTATTCAGTGTTGGAGATACGATAAAATTATGTACATGCCTTTTAACCTGATGTATTATTATCAGAACCATTATGATAATGAAATAATTTATGTATGGATGGTGTTTGTAATTACCAAGGGTGTCGCCGACGGTGAAGGTTTTGTCGGCAGCCCAGATGGCATAGGTGGCAGCACCTCCAGAAGGGATGGTCCAGCCCGTGGAATCACCCACCACATGTTTGGTATGCGCTGCTGAGCTATGAAGAAGGGTGGCTACTGCAAGAAGCACAACAACAACGGCATTCAGGTTCCTTGCCATGTTTTCTACTACTAGAGCTTTGTGTGTGTCTGTTTTGGGAATAAGTTTGTGTTGGTATTTATAGGGAAAAGGCATTGGTAAAAAGTTAAAAACCAATGGATATATTTGATAGCAGATAAGGTAATAATGGATATCATATAAGTTAATTGACAACAGATAAGGTAATTGACAAGATTTTATATTTAATTTTCTTTATAGAATCAATTATCTAATTATTGATCAAATAAATTGAGATTACTGATTGAATCAGGATAATTACTACTCATTAAATATAAAGTGGTCATTTCCAATTTAATATTGCACTAAATAGGCTTTAATTATTTAGGAAGATTTTTTTGTAAAATTTGACAGGTACTTTTTCTTAAATGCAATTGTAAAATAATTGATTAAATATAAGTTTTTTTTTTACAGGTAATTATAAGTTGTTTTTTCACCTTTGTCAAAAAGGAGATCACGAAATCCTATAATAAATAAATCATATGTATAATTTGTGGTCAAATGTTTTTATTAAATATTAAATCCTATAATAATTGATCAAATAATTTAGTTGAATATAAATAAAGATAGATACTAATGTAATTGATGATAAAATCAGAATAATGAGAAATTAAAATTTTAAGATTTGAATAATCAAGAAAATAAATATTTGTTTTCCCGAAAAAATAAAGAAAGAATTGACATTTGATAAATAAAAATAATTTGAAAATTAATCCTGGATAATTGGGTTTTTTTTTTTACTGAAATCCTGAATAATAGGGGTGTTCGCGGATTGGATTGGATCGGTTTTGAGCAAAAAAGTCATCCAATCCAATGATAAAAACAACATGCGGTTTGGATTGGATTGATTTGCTTCCTTCAAAAAATCCGATCCGATCCAATCAAATGCGGTTTGGATTGGAATGGATAATTCGTTTTTTATCGATACATATTTACATAGTTATTTACATCAAAGAACATCCAATATTTCGGTTCGATTTGGATTTGATTGTGTATTTAAAGAGTCATATGAATTTGTTACTTATTTAAAATAAAAATTAATTTTAAAATATTATATTGACAATTTCTAATAAGTGTTTTAACGGGATATACATGAATTGATATGCACTCTCATGTGTAAAGATATTTTACGCTATCAACTAATTATAAATTGTTAAATCATTATAAATGTTTGATTATTGTCCTAAATATATTAAAAGTTACTCATAACATGATTTATAATTGGTTAACAGTATAAAAGTTTTTACACTAAAATTATATTTACATACCAATTAAACTCTCTAATATAAGGACTAGTTGATAACTTATAAAAATATAAAGACTAATAATTACTTTTATAATATAAAGATCAAATTATTTTCATTGAACTAAATAATTTCGGTTCGGTTTGGATTGGATCGGTTTTACATATAGGATCCGAAATCCGATCCAATCCAATGAAAAAATTCGGTTTTTTTCGGTTTGCGGTTTTTTCGGTTTTCGGCTATTTCGGTTTTCGGTTTTTCGGTTCGGTTAGTGCGGTTGGCATTGGATTGGATCGGTTGATGAACACCCCTGCTGAATAATTGATAAACTTATTTCAGCTTGAAATAAGTTATCTACAATCTATAAATCTATTCTATCTATAATATAAAGCATTTCTCAATGTAAAGACAATTTGACAAGTATCATCACTAGAGGACTATTTCAAATTTTAAAAATTGAACTTAAAAAAAATTGTTGAATCAAAAATCAAATTATGAATCGAATTAGGAATTGATTTTGAATGGAGCAATTAATAAATTGATTGCATCATTTTTTAAATTCTAAATCCGAAATCCGATCCAATCCAATGAAAATTTCGGTTTTTTTCGGTTTGTGGTTTTTTTGGTTTTCGGCTATTTCGGTTTTTCGGTTTTTCGGTTCGGTTAATGCGGTTGGCATTGGATTGGATCGGTTGATGAACACCCCTACTGAATAATTGATAAACTTATTTCAGCTTGAAATAAGTTATCTACAATCTATAAATCTATTCTATCTATAATATAAAGCATTTCTCAATGTAAAGACAATTTGACAAGTATCATCACTAGAGGACTATTTCAAATTTTAAAAATTGAACTTAAAAAAAATTGTTGAATCAAAAATCAAATTATGAATCGAATTAGGAATTGATTTTGAATGGAGCAATTAATAAATTGATTGCATCATTTTTTAAATTCTAAAAAATGAACAATTTTTAAAAACAACAAAAACAAAAAAAAATGAAAAAATTAAAATCAAATTAGGATTTGTAGTCAAATCAAAACCCATTGATTGCGTAAGTTACGATAGAGTTTGATTGCTCTAATGCAATTAATCCTGATATCACGTTAAAATTGGAAAGAGATGTATATTTATTTACCAACTATTATTAATTATAAGTAAGTATATAAAAACCATTTTTTTCCCTTCCAGCGAAAATTCGCTCCATACGCAAGAACTGGGATTCAAACCCTAGTCACTTGGCTAAGGGACACAAGTTCACCACCATTTATGCCAACCTTCATTGGTATATAAAAACCATATAAATTAACTTATAACAATATAATAAGATTTTTGGTGTTGTTATCAAGGCTTGTAATGCTTTGCTTTCTTTTTTTCCAAACTCTAGTGTGAGTTTTATTAGTAGACAAGCTAATAGCGCTGCTCATGTTCTAGCAAAGGCATCGTTATTCATCCCTAATCCCCAAACTTTTTATCATGTGTCACCTTGTATTGTTTCTTTGATTATTAATAAAATGTAGTAAGCCTTTAATTTCAAAAAAAAAAACAATATGACAAGATTTATATTTTTTATATTTTACATAACAAGATTCTCACATATTTCTTCCTCAAAAATATAAAATTACAATTTGCTTTGTTCAATATATACAATCACGACATACCCTATGAATTATGATAATTCATAATATAACCTCATGTTGTTCAAAAATAAAAAACTCGTGTGAGCACGAGATCAAAGTCTAGTTAATTTAAATAGGCATTGTTAATTTAGTGGGGCTTTGATTGACTACTATGATTTGAAATCATTCATATATTTGAATAATTGGGTCAAAATTTCGGAGTAGGCTTTGTTATAATACCCTTATTTTCTATTTTGTTTTACCTGGAGAATTTATATCTATATTATAATATATTTGAGAATAATCTCAAAGAGAAAACTTCGAGGAATCAAACTCATGAGCAATTCCTCAAGGGATTTTATCCCACTTGGCTTCACCACAGTGCTTTCCTCCAATTTTTGCTAAAGTGTCATCCTCATATTCATTTGCATACAAACCATGATTAATGAAAATCTATTTTTGAAATTAAGCACTAGAAAATAATCTCATTAATAACTGTAAGAATGGAAGTCATCGGTATTAATCATAATAATTAATATGCAATTAAATAAAGGAAAGGAAAGTGCAATCAGTTTCTATTGGTGGGAACAATTCGAAATAATCATATTAATTATTAGTAATCATAATAATCAGTAAAAAGGTAATTAATGATTGAAATTCCAAGTAACATATAGCCAACAGAATCAATTTCGAATGTCATTTTTTTTGTTCTAAACCCAATGTATCCCAATGCTGTCAGCGAATAACTAATTAATCATTGTTCGCAGGGTGTGGCTTTCGCTGGCCAAGCATTATTTCGAATGTCATTTATGAGATCAAATTTTAAAAGTAAACAATTCGAAATAATGGTTAGAAGTTATTAATTGTCTAGAATATACACTAGTAATCAGAATCAATTTGAAATGTCATTAATGAATTGATGAATTTTCAATAAAAAAATCAATTAAATAATAAGAATGGTAAGTGCACAGCAATACATTAAACCAAAACTGTCATTGAGAGAAAAAGATATGGCGAGTGTGAGTGCGAGCGCGAGTCACCAGGGAGAGCGGGAGGCCTCCACCTTGGAGGAGGAGGATTTGGCGGAACGGAGTACGAAGAAGGTGAAAACCAAGGATGAAGATGAGCCTCCTGATATTGTCTCGATGGTAGTAGAGACACCACAAGAGGAGGCCCAAGGAGAGAAACAATCTTACAGAGACAAACTTCTGAATATTTGTCCCGAGGAGGAGGAAGAGATGATCTTGGAATCCATAAAGGAGATTTCTGACATGGATTGGAAACGTGATGGAGGAGATGAAAAGGAAGCTGATGAAGGGCAAGAGTTTAACCCATGTCCTATGGTGAATATCTCTCTAGAGGAGGTGGAGGAATGGTGCAGACCATGGAGACAAGCCCTTATTATTAGGCTCTTAGGGAAGAGGATTAGCCTGAAAGTAATCCAAGCTCGGTTGGAGAAACAATGGAGTAGGAAAGGGCCAATCAAATTGATTGATTTGAGCAATGAATACTTTCTGGTGCATTTTCGTCAGGAAGAAGATTATAAGTTTGCTTTGTTTGAAGGGTCATGGCTGATTCAGGATCATTATCTTATTATACAAAGGTGGAGGCCATTTTTTAATATGAATGACAAATAGGTGGGGAAGGTGGCTGTGTGGATTCGTGTTCCAAATATTCCCATCTAATTGTGCAACACTAAGTTCTTGTGGTGACTGGGGTCAAAGCTAGGAACCATGCTCAAGCTAGATTCCCTTACTTCAATTCACTCAAGGGCACGGTTTGCTAGGATTTATGTCGAAATTGATCTTCAGAAGGAACTTACTCCGAAGTTTGATGTGCTTCATCACGAGTTTCCTGTGGAGTACGAGGGTGTGCATCTTATCTGTTCCAAATGTGGGAAATATGGTCATCGAGAGGATCTGTGCAGTGAGCCTCACCAGCCTATTGGGGTGGCACCGGCAGCCTTGGTGCAGGAGGAGAAGGTAGACGCCACCCAGGGTGAAGGGGAACAGATCACTGAAAAAGGAAGTTGTGGATATAGTGGAAGGGAATCAAGATATTGCGGATATGATGGAAGGGAATCATGAGGTTACGAATATTAAACAACAAAATCAGGTTGGTCAGGATTTGACTAAAGGATCCTGCTTTGGTCCATGGATGTTAGCAAAGGAGGTCGCATGTCGTAAAGTCAGTAATGATAGAGGTAGAATAATTGGTAATCAATTTGTCTATGATGATAGGAGGAGCTTTCTGAAGTCTAAGGAGCCAGTCAAGGGATCCAGATTTGATGTTCTGTTAGAGAATATTCCTTTTAATGAGGATGTCAATGATGGAGAGAATATTGTTGATAATGAGATAGTGAACATACCACGTGCTGTGTAACACCCTGTTTTCCGTATGCTTCTTTATCAGTAAATACATGTTTTAATGTGTTTATTTTTGATAAAATCCAGAGGATGATTTTATTTAAAATAAAATCATTTTCTTGTGTTGTTTTACAATATGAAGTCACGGTAAAAACTTCGGTCGAAAATTCAGACGAAAATCGGTCTGGATTCTCACTGCCAGTACAAGTTTACTAAGCTAGAGACAAAATTTTAATTCATGAACGAGACGGTTACTGTTTTTATGATGTTTTGTGTGGTTTTGGAATTTTTCGAAAACTCTTGTTCGGGGCCAAATCTTAGGGATTTCCCGACCGAAATCGTCGGGAAATACGATCGGGGAAGTCATCTGATACGCAATGGAGCTAAGCATCAAGAGGATGAAGTGACTTGATGTGAAGGCTATGACACACCTCAAAAAGTGAATCTTGACTTTTTTCAAAATCTCACTTTTCATATTTCTCTCTCCAATCACATCACGTCACCTTAACTCCTTATCCTCTCTACAAGCAACCCACCTTCTTTCTCCACTTCTTCTTCCCCTCAAAACCGTGACCCTCCCCCTCATTCTCTATAAATACTCTTCATTTCCACCATTCATCACTTTCCTCTATTTTATCACATTTTCACTTTACTACATTTCTTCTTCTTCTTCTCTCTTACAAAGTTTACATTTTTATCAAGCTTTTCTCTTAGAGTTCTTCATCAAAGTTGTTTATCTTGTTAAGGGTAATATTTCTATGTAGTTCTTTTTCAAAGTTTCATCTTTTGTTTCAAAGTTTTCTTCATATGTTCTTTATGTGCTTTTAACTTCTAAAATATCTCAAAAATGGTAGAAGACTCCTTTTGAGTTGAAACCACTTTTTATATTCTTGTATTTACTCATACTATCACATACTAAAAGGTTGTGAAAAAAAAGTTTCATAACCTCTTCTTCCTAAGGAGGCCGAAACCATGTATGTGGTTTAGGTGGATCTTGTTTCAACTTTTACATATATGAGTTTGTATTTGAGTTTCATTTCCAAGATGATCATGGAATGTCTAAGTGATTGGAAAGTTTAAATATTTTTACTCTATTTTTATGCAAAGACCAAAACCAATGAGTTTTAAGGCAATGGTGTTTAAGTTTTGTTTTCCAAAATGATCATGGATTAAGACTCCTTGACATAGGAGGATGCTAAGTCCAAGAGATTGGAAAGTTTGAAGATTTCTAACCCCAATTTCTTGAAAAGGCCGAAATCTTAAATGGTTATGGCAAAGATGTTGAGTTTTGTTTTCCAAAGTGATCATGGACTAAAAAGCTCCTTATGTTAAAGGATGCTATGTCTAAGTGATTGGAATGTTTAAAATATTTTCTTGCTTTATTTTCCTATGATGACCGAATGTAACATTTGACCTAGGATGTGTTATTTTATTTTGTTTTCCAAGATGATTATGGATTAAAGCTCCTTCATGTTAAAGGATGCTATGTCCAAAAGATTGGATGATTTAAAGATCTCTAACCTCACAAACTTGTTAAGGCCGAACCTAAGAGTTCATGGTCTAAGACATTTGATTTTTCCATTTTCCGAAATGATCATGGTTTCAAGCTCCTTACTATGTATGGATGATAACCTAAAAAGATTGGAAAGTTTAGAAATTCCTAGCCTATTTACCTATGCTTGGCCGAAACCCTAAGTCAAGTACTTAGTGGGATTTTTAATTCAACTTTGTTAAAGGATTTTTGTTTATGAACTTCTAGCATTTAAGGATCATAAATCCAAGAGTCGCATAAATTTCGGAAACCCCTAATCCTAGTTTATTGTATGAACCGAACCTATACCTTGTGGTTAGTGTTCTCAAGTTGATTTCTTTTAACTCATGATTTTATGTTGGTAACCTTAGACTTCCATCACCGGAGAAGCGAGGACGTTCGTGAACCTTCTTTTCAAATCCAAAACTCTTAACTCCGACGTGAGGTAAGAGGGGTTTACCTAAAGATATTCAATAACTGTATGCATGTGTGTAGGTGTTTAACTGGATATTTATATGTTGATTGAGATTACTTGGTTATCTAATGTACTTGAACTGTTATACTATTATCTGATGTCGAACTGTGCTTGTGCTAAATGTTATAATGCATATCTGTGATGAACTGCTTTCAACTGTGATATTAGCATTGAACTGATAACATATACTGCTGTTGATTGAAAGTTTGCTAAGCCAGATTTGTGTCTGTGCTCAATTGTTATAAGGATTAAAAACCTTAATAAGCTTTGAAGATGAAGGGATTGGTGTTCTTTTCCAAAAGCTCATTAACTTAAAGTACTTGTTTTAAATGTTGAAATGGTTTTGGTGAACTATTGTTATACAAGAGAAAAATCATTTTCGAACTATGTGTCTTCAAGTGAAAACTTTCAAGATTATTTGGCAATATCCTATTGGGGATTTTCAAAGATAAAAGTATTTCAAAGATGCTTTATAAAAGATTTTCAAAGGATAGGTTTTCTCCTAAATGTTTTAGAAACTTTCCGAAAGCCTGGATAGGTTATCGAGGATTCGGTTTTGAATTTGATTTTCACTGAATGAAAAATAAGTACCTAAGAAAGAGAATCTAGTACGCGAGACGTTGCCGCTAGTATTCAGTTATATGCACGTGATCTTGGATCAATGTTAATTCGGGGCCATGTGTCCTATTCATGATGTTCTGGACTGGGGGACCAATTCTCGAAATCGAGGACAGTGCGTTCTAATCACGTTGTTGTGGACTGTGTGTCCTAATCACGTTGTTGTGGACTGTGTGTCCTAACCACGTCGTGAAGAACGTTGTTAAAAGTGAATGTTGTTTTCTACGACCACAAGCCTAGGATTGGTGCATCGGTCTCGGGCATTGTGATTGAGCATTCGGACTGTGTGTCCTATGCTTCTAAGTTTTCAAGTGATGGGGAAATGATGATTAAGTCGTTATCTTTGAGCTGCGACAGCGAAAAAGAATGAACACAAAGAAAACCTTTTGAATAAAATATTTTCTCATGTGCATTTCCCCAGGAAGAAGTACCTTTCTTGCATATCAGATACAAGGTGGTATTTGGGAGTCAGTCCATCTGACCGGTTCAGAGGCACATGTGACGTTGCTCGTCCTGAGACCTTAAATGCATGAGGGTATGGAGGCAACTGTCCGGTGGGCTAGAGATTGACCAACTCTAATTCTTCTCCAGTGGAAAACGGTGTTATATCTCATGAGATTAAGTTAGAGCCTGATATTGAAGTGCCATGCATATTTTCAAAGATTGACTGTGCGGGTTTGAGATCCTTTGATATAACACTGTTATGTTATTTATATGCATGATTTAACTGCTTATACGATTCTGTGATGTATGTACCATGTATATGGTTGTTGTGGGATATATCTTATGACAGTATCTCACTCTTGCACACTTGTATGTTCTGTTCTTTTCTTCTTGTATCGGGTATACACGTGCTTTTAGATGGATCCGGACGTTCCCTTGGCACAGTCAAGCTCGAGGAACGAAGTATTTGATCATGCTAGGACGGCAGGGAACTGGACTATACATGAGGGTGCGACGACCGCGACGTATCGAGGACCAGTCACGACTATCGAGACGAATGCTAACGGAGTACCCGTACGAAGGATTCATACCGTCGAGACGAGGACTGTGACGCCTCCACCTCCATGGTACTACCTTCATACGGTACAAGTCACCGGACTCCTTCATGAGCATTTTGATCCAGTTGAATGATGTGTGGATTCCGACAAGTGTACCAGATTCGTCGCCAAGTAATAAAAAGATCGATCCCTTAGAGACCGTGATCTCAAATAACAATTAATTATTAAACCAATTAAACTGGACTATATAAAAAAGATTTTTAAAAGATATTTAGGAATGCAATCAATTAAAATGGGAAAGTAAATCAATTAGGGGTTTTTCAAATCTAAAGAGATTCCTAGGAATTGGGTTACCAACAAGATTGTTCGTGTTACCAAATTGACTACCCCTTGTTAATTATCAAAATCACTTTGAAGGAAAATTTATCCTAAATAAGTTAATGCTCCCTCTCGGGTTATAAAAACCGTGCCCAATTAAACCAACCCCTAGTCTCGTGGTAATTGAATTTAAATTGAACCCTTTAAGTTTTGTGATAATTCGTGAACCCTCGAAGGACCGCTTCTAACTCTCGTGATTTAAGTCCTAAGTTTGATTCCTATAGATCCAACACCTAAGTTTACCGCTAGGTTCCTCCTTAGAGTATCTATGACATGCAAATAAGTGCGCACCAGATTCACAAGTAATTCATGCGATAGAAACCAAATCGAAAGCGAAATCGTAATTAACAAAGGGAAAACATCAATTCATAACATAAAACAAATCTTGGGCTTGGTCCCAATCCCTAGAAACAAAAAGACTACTCAAGCATTGTCATGGTCATGGCAAGCTTGATTAACAAAAAACATGAAAGAAAACCTAAGGGAGAAGGAGAAGAAGGAGGAGAAGAAGAAGAAGAAGAAGAAGAAGAAGAAGAAGAAGAAGAAGAAGAAGAAGAAGAAGAAGAAGAAGAAGAAGAAGAAGAAGAAGAAGAAGAAGTCCTAATTTTGCCTAAGGTAGCAGCCCAAAAAGTCTCTAAGAGTCCCCCTATTTTCGAGCCTAAGTGCTCTATTTATAGATTATGGTAACTTGAATCCCAAGCAATCACAAATTCAGATCAAATCAGTTTCTAAAGATCCATATTTTGCGCGTCACGGCCGTGATGCCTGTCACGGCCAGGCCGTGACGGATTCTACCTTAAAGTTTGCTTCACCGGTTGGTCTGTTACGGCCGTGACCACCATCACGGCTAGGTCGTGATCAGTTCTGCCTATGAGGGTCTGGTTCAGTTGGCATGTCACGGCCGTGATGGACATCATGGGCTGGCCGTGACCAGTTCTAACTTTTCCATTCTTTCTTTTCAGCTCTACTCGATCATGGCCGTGATGGGCTCTGTTTGGCTCATTTTCTTCACTTTTCAACCCCCATCTTCATGCAAGCTCCATCATGGTTAACCTTGAGCATTTTAATCCTTAATTCCTGTACAACAATACCACAAAACCGCCTTACCCATTCCAAGGTAAAAACTAACAAAAATCAAATTAAAAATGCCTAAACTACATGAAAATGCATGCAATATGATAAAGAAATATGAGGTGTAATCACACTCATCAAACTACCCCAAGCTTAAGATTTTGCTTGTCCTCAAGCAATCACTAAGGCCAGACAAGATAAACAGTCAGAGCATGGACAGTGAACCAAGAACCCGAGTAACTAATCCAAGTGACAGGCATATTCAAATAAGTAACCAAGAGACAATCAATTTTAAGTCCAATTAGAAGCTTAGGTTCCCTAAATTCATATCTCTCACTGACTCGGGCACTCTTCTCACATCACTCAAGTATTTAAGGGTATATGACAATTCGCTCAATTTCCTCAAGGAAGGTATTCTACCATAAGCTTGACTATTAACCAAATCTCTACTTTATTAATGAAAACACATAAGAATCAAGAGGTCTTTTATTTTGGTTGTAATGGGGCCATGGGATTAATTGTTAGGTGGGGAAATCAAGAAAGAGAAAATTCAAGAGGGTTAAACAAAATATCAAACAATGCAAAGCATGACAACCTTTTAAAATACCTTTTTAGGCTTTAGTTCACTTTTCCACCTTTCTTTCTTTCTTCCTTTTTTTTTATTTCTCACTTTCTTTTTCTCATCCCCTTCTCCATTTTTTTTGTAAACTTTATTTCATTTATTTGGAGAAGGGGAGATTTTCAACTTAAGAGAAATATTTTTCTAACTTTCTCATCCCACAATTTATTTTTCAAACTACCTTTTTACCCTTTTTGTAATACTTTAAAAGGTGTCATACCAAGCATTATTCATCAAAATAAATCAAGGTACCAAGAAAAGTATTTTATTCTTGTAAGCTCAAAATCGGGTAACTAAGGAGTAGCATTTAATCAATCAAAGCTCGGAAGGCCAGAAAAATACCTAGTGCCTCAATCATTTTCAAATATGTTTTCAAAAATTTTCAAGTTTCAAAACAGTTTCAAGTCAAGTTCTAGAGAATACAATCCAAGAGGAATAAAACACTCAATCACAAAGAATGGGGTAGATTTCGTGAGTACCCCTTTTAGGCTCAAAAATCTCACATTTAGTATGTTAAAATCAATGAGAAACACAAATCTAAGGAATCACATGCTAATTATCAACTATCAAAAGATCATCTCAAGCATTTTTATTTTTAGCCTATCACAAGAATACAAAAATTGGGTTCAAAAGTTCATTGTCTCAATTCATTTGGCACCAAGTTCTCACAATTGGATGCATACTCTAAGCAAGGGGGCAATCTAATCATGTGATCATGCAAAACATATGCAAAACTAACCCTGAATGAATGCAACATGAAAAATGCAAAAATGCAAAAATACCCCTACCCCAAGCTTAAAAACTTACATTGTCCCCAATGTAAATAATCAAGTCGGAGAGAGGAGAAAAATGGAACAACTCACCGAGGTGGTAGAGGGTGCTGGCTCACATGCCAGTTCAAAGAGATACTGAAAAATATGTGACGGCCGTGATGTGTATCACGGCTAGGCCGTGATGAATTCTGGTCTATAGGAGCTGGCCTGTCACGGCCGTGAGTTCCATCACGGCTAGGCCGTGATACATTCTGATCTTCAGGATCCTTCTTATCACGCCCGTGATGTATATCACGACTGGGCCATGATCCTTTCTGATCTTCTTTGGAGAGCTAATCA
Source organism: Sophora flavescens (assembly GCA_030762895.1). Taxonomy (NCBI): domain Eukaryota; kingdom Viridiplantae; phylum Streptophyta; class Magnoliopsida; order Fabales; family Fabaceae; genus Sophora; species Sophora flavescens. The sequence continues at coordinate 20,955,006 of CM061062.1, read as the reverse complement.
CGACCATGACCACCGTCACGGCCTGGGCGTGATGACTTCTGACTTTATTTTTCCTTGCCTTTTTGTTGTTACTGCTTTCATAACCTGAAAAATACTTGGCAAAGCCATCAATTAGTGACGGGTGAAACACAATCCAAAATATAGACGGGTGCTCATACAGTTCAAAACTAGAAGGGTGCTAGCGTATTCCAAAAAATTAGACGGGTGATCCACCGAGTCTTTTCCAGACAGATGCTTCTTGCCATGTCATCAAGTATATTCGAATCTTGACTGAGCGTTGACTTGGTCTTTGACTGTGTGGACTGAATTTTAGACGAGTGGTTTTTAGACGAGTCTAAAAACCTAAAAACTGGGCTCTACCAAAAAGTAGACGGGTCATAAAATAGACGAGTGACCTTAAGTCTATTTTTCTGCACACTTATCAGACATGTCAGTAATTTCATATGGTTCAATATTACCATACTTATTCTATTTGGAATCATCAAAACTTAGAGAATCTACACATGGAATGTGTTTCAGACTTATGAGGTCTCAACATTCTCCCCATTTTTTATGATGACAAATAACTTTTCTGATTTTATTGAACATCAAAAAGCAATAAGAGAAATTTCTAAACAGATATAATTGTTCGGAGTATGTTATGCTCCCCCTTAGTTTATGCATCTGATAAAAACATGTATTAGAGCAAAAACAAGGTACCAGAGCAGATATTAGATTCAAATAGATTATATCAGAGCAAAAAATCAAACTTTTTGGAAAGATAGTCATAAACTCAAATAATTTTTCTATTATAATTCCTCCCCCTTTTGGCATCAATCAAAAAGTAAAATGCAGTAAAGCAAATATTGATACAAAGAGCCAAAGGGTATACCAAAACATCAATTCATTCCATATCATCAAAGTCAAAAGGAGTACAAGTAATGGAAATCACTGACTAGTACATTGCATGACTCGGGAAAGAAATGAAAAAGATTAAATCTTAAGACCTAAGAACTAGGACCCCCTTGGCTTTTGAAGAAAGCTTCCATCTTCCTACTGAGCTAGCATCTGGGCCTGAAAAACAGCTTGTTGAGCAATTGCTTCATCCTGTCTTTGAATGGCAGTCTGCAAACGTGATGCCATTTCATCCAGCCATTGATGTGCAGTAGGATCATAAGCAACTACTGGAGCAGTAGAATCTGTTGTGGCCAGTGCAGTTGCAGATGGTAGAGGTGGACTAGGAGGAGGGGTAGGAGGTAATTCTTCAACCAGAATTATGTGAGTGATAGGGGTAGATTCGGGGAAGTTTAAGAGAAAGAAGGGAAAAACCATAAAGAAGGGAGGTATAGTATAATAATAAAATAAAAAAACCTTATATGGTTTTTTCAAAACTACCATTATATCAAAATTAAGCTCATTAAAAAAAGTAACATATTTCACAAAAATAAAAAGTAAAACACGCATGAGCACAGACACACATATACACTTATGAGTAAAAATTACATATGCGTAAGAATTATCTGCTCATTTTCCGCATCTAGAGATGGCAAAATGAGCTACTTGCCCTGCTTCGGGCCGCCCAATCCGAGCCACGAGCTAAATTGATCTGGGCCATAAAAACCTAGATTTAATTCGGTCTCAAAATTTTATACACCGTCAACTAATAAAATATCATATCATTACAAATATTTAATTATTATCATAACTATTAAAAATATTTGGTTATTATCATAACTACCTTTTTTTGAAGGATTATCATAACTACCTTAGTCACATATATAATGAATGATTTGTGATTGATTGTCAATGTAAAAATCTTTACACTAACATGTAAATAATCATAAAATGTCATATCATTATCTTAACTACCTTAGTCACATATATAATGATTTGTGATTGATTGACAATGTCACTAGTGCAATAAGTGTTTTTTACGTCAGTTAAAATTGATTTTATATATCAGAATATTGTATGATGTAAACACAGCTGACGTTAAATATAAAACTATTAACGTCAGTTCTTTAACACAACTGACGTTAATGTTGTTCAAACTAACGTCAGTTTTGTTAAAGAACTGACGTTACAGGTTTTATTTTTAACGTCAGTTTCCTAATACAACTGACGTTAATAGTGTACTGTATATTTTATAAAATACTATTAACGTCAGTTGTTTGATACAACTGACGTTAATAGATTTTTTTTTAAATTCAGTTTTAAAATATCACTCCCCTCAGTTATCCCTGCATTCAGTAGTAACACAGAATATCACACACATTAAGGAATTGCAAACAATACCCTTAAATTTCAATATTAACTAAAAGAAAAGAAATATACAAAGGAACAATGTGGGGACTTAAAACCAAAACCCATGTATAGGAAAAACATAACTATCTACAAGTATATATATATATATATATATATATATATATAAAAATTTTAGTCTCTAATGTCTAAAAACAAAACTACCAATCTAAGTATATATATATATATATATATATATATATATATATATATATATATATATAAATGTTATTAATTAGTTTCTAAAGTCTAACAAAAAAACTATTCATCTAAGTATTGCGGAGGTATCTTGTCAATTCCTTTATCAGCCGCATACTTGAAGAAGAATTCTGCCAAGCGCATCCTCAAGTCTCTAAAGTCATCTTTTTGAAGAGGCAATTGGATGTTAAATGCCTACACACGTTCAAATAATAATAATAACATTAACGCAAGTCATCACCAAAACTATAATATATAATTTAACAAGTTGTTTAAATATTACCTTCTTCCATCCATCCGTAATAGATGCAGAGACTATGTTCAGCATATGAAGCAACACATAATAGCCACACGACCACCCGTCAGGTTGAAATCGAGACTACAAACAAAATTAATTTCAATGTCAGTTAAATATACATATAAATTAGTAATTATAATATTAATTATTTGATAAATAAACTACCAAACCTTGAGGATGATCCATTCAGGATTTCCTTTAGCCTTAGAAGTCCTACTTCTCCCGTTGGCGCAACTTATGCTACTCGCCTTCAGCGTGCTATCATAAACAAATAATCATGTCAATTAACAAATTCATATATCATATGTGTAATAAACTAAAAACAACTTATATTAAAAATTAAATTAAATTGAAGATTAGTTACTTACGTATTTACAGCTTCCACCACCTCCTATGGCGGGTTTTGGTGGAGAGAGCAGAAGAATATGACAGTATGCCTAGACGGGTGATGGATTGATGGATCTAAGAAGCCGTAAACTGATTTGGAGCCCTTATCAAGCTGAAGACGATGGAGATACCTAAGAAATGAAAAGTTGTGGATGTTACTTACATAATATATATATTTTGAAATTAAAATAAATTATTAAATGGAAAAATACCAAAAATAAATAAGTTATAAAATTAAAATTAACTTACGTGCACCAGAGACTCAAAACCGTGCTGGCCATCCACATGTTATCTCTGCAGGCGTGCCCGAGATCTTCACCACATAAGGAAAATATCCTCTCTTGATTTGGGCGTGCCACCCATCCATCGTGCTCCAATGGACATTCAAAAATCTCAAAGGCATAATCCTCACCAAGTGAGAACAAACGAGTGACAGGTGACTGCGACACCGACGTCGACTTGGCCTTCAATTTAGAAAAAATAAAATAGATAAGTTGTTGATAATTAAAAAAACACAAGTAATTATTTGACTAATTTGGACATTAATAATGAATACATACCTTTGTTACCATTTCGAGCTCACGGCGTTTGAAGTCCAACTCAAGCTCACGCCTTTGCATTTCCAACTCAATCTCACGGCGTTGGACTTCCAAATCCCGCTCCCTAGCTGCCAACTCATCGTCCTCCACATGTGCCCTACTATAACTCTCTTTTGTTCTCACATGTGAAGGGTGGGCATGTCCTGCGGTGTCCTGAGATGAACCGACGGAGGAAAGCTCTCTAGCAAGCACCTGCTTGAATTCTGAGTTGGATAGGAAGCTTTTCATCAAATGCATTGTAATAGCAGGGTTGGAGATGAGCTGCTGAGTCATGGATTCCAAAATTGATGCCTCATCGACAACCCGTTTTCGTGAAGCAGACTTGCCATAATATTCTCTAATGGTCACGTTCCCAGGAACACCGATAACCCAACCAGGATGGTCTTTCTTGCCTAGAGCAGTCATCAAGACGTCCCACCGTCCAGAAGGGACGAATGAGCCCTGGGAGCATTGTGCTTTAAGATCCATCTACAATGAAGAAATGAAAAAGCGTGCAAGTGAAAAGTGTTAAAAATATCTATACAAATGTCAATTGAAATGAAGTTAATTATTTACTTACAATCTTATCTACCACTTCGCGCGTGGCATCAACTTTAAAAGATCCTGTCTTTGTCATGCGGCCGGCTAACCAGACATCCTCGCAGTCGATGTCCGACAGCGGACTTAATGGTGTGCCCTCAGGAACCTCTCCTCTTTCTATCCTAGCAGCGTGCTCTTCCTGCTTCACCCTCAACCTATCCGCCATCATCTCCTTAATCCGAGTCTTGTACCCACCCTGAGACATGGTGTGGCGGTGGACGTTCTTCGCCTGATTCTGCCTACCCTTCTCTGCCTTAGCCTATTCAAACAAAAACACATAATTAAATACAGTTAAATGATCTATAAGAAGCATACAAAATTAACTTATGGCCTTCTCTAATTTCTTCAAAGTCGTGGCTCCTCTACCCCATTTCCTCTAAGACTGTGATGTCTGTATGGACAAAAAAAAATGATAAAATAGAGGGTTGTAACATTATAAACTTACATTAAAAAGAAGGACTAAAGATAGTATATAACATGTAAACTTACACTAGAATCAGGCATAGGCGCGATCGGGTCATGCGTAGGCCCCACAGTGTCCTCCCGTGCATGTGGGCCATCTGACTGATCCATATGTATGCATGTTCAGAAACAATATATATTTATTAAAATAGGTTATAACTTAAAATAAATACAGAAGTATAAATAAAAATAAATGTATACTAAGTTTAAACTACCTATATCAATATCCCTTCGTGATGATCATCATGAGTGGCATGTACATCGTCCACCTGTGTCTCCTCGATTATAGTAGGCATGATTGTTGAAAAAGAAGGAGTATCAGGAATATCAAGATTTGAATCTTGATTTTCATCACTACCATTATACATGCTTTTTCCTTGGAGAACCACGGACAACCTTTTGTTAGAAGGATCAGTGATGTAGAACACTTGTTTTGCTTGGGAAGCCATTATGAAAGGCTCATTTATATGACCTAACTTGTTGAGGTCTACCAATGTGAACCCCAATTCGTCGGTTTGTACACTACTGTTACTATCAACCCACTTACATTTAAAAACCGGCACCGTAAGCTTAGTGTAATCGAGAACCCAAATATCTTCAATATATATATATCCAAAGTAAGGTGTCGGTGCTTTAACGGGTTTTGTGTCCTTTGCACTAGAGAAGTGCATTGCTTCGGCCATGATCATAACCCCACAATTTTGCATGGTACTCTTGTTATCTTGTTCCTTTATATAAAAGGAAAAATTATTGATGTCGTACCCGCTCCAACATATGACGTTGAAGCTAGGCCCACGTGCTAGCCATCTTACGTCATCAGAAGCAGTACTACCATCCATAAGCATTTCTTCCTTGAACCATGGAAAGAAAGTCTTGTTATGCTTGTTCAACAACCACCTTTCACTTATTCGAGGGTTTTCTTGATTGACTTTTCTTTTATGTTCAAATAAGAAAGGTTGAACAGAATCGATGTTGTTCAATACATACAAATGTGCTTGAAGCACTTCCTCCCGACCCTTGCTATTAATTCTTAAGCCATGTGTACCATTACCTTGACATCTTATCTCATCATGCCGAGGCTTAGGAACCCCTATAGGATCCGTGTTATGAAGGTAGTCCGAACACAACTCAATAGCTTCTTCTGCAACATACCTTTGAACAATAGATGCTTCCGGACGATGAGGATTCTTCACGTACCCTTTCAAGATCTTCATGCAGTGCTCAACTGGGTACATCCATCTCAAAAAACCCGGCCCACATAATCTAATCTCCCTCACCCAATGAACAATTAAGTGAACCATTATGTCAAAAAAGGAAGGAGGAAAATACATCTCCAAATGGCACAAGATTGTATCAGCCTCAACTTCCAAGTCATCCAACATACGGGGGTCAACGACTTTGCTACATATAGAATTGAAGAATGAGCACAACCGAGTAATGGCATGTCAAACATTTTTTGGAGCAATACCACGAATAGCAACGGGCATAAGTTGTTGCATCAAGATGTGACAATCATGAGACTTTAAGCCAACCAATTTAAGATCACTAGAGACAAGCCTCTTCATATTTGAAGAATAACCATGTGGAACTTTGATGCCCTGAAGACACCCGCAGAAACTTTGTCTCTCTTTTTTTGACAAAGTATGACATGCTGGCGGCAAATAAGTCCGCTTACCATCCTCAACAACTGGAGCTAACTGCTCTCGTATACCCATAGCAACGAGGTCGAGAAGAGCATTCACACCATCCTTTGTCTTGCCCTGAATGTTGAGAAGCATCCCGATCACACTATCACACACATTTTTCTCCACATACATCACATCAATGCAGTGTCAGACATCAAGCTTGCGCCAGTATGGAAGATCAAAGAATGTCGACCTCTTCTTCCATATGTTTTTATCAGCATCTTTACCTTTCTTTTTGGACTTGCCGAATATAACATCGATGCCCTTTACCCTCTGATAAACCTGCTCTCCAATTAAGGCCGTCTGAGCTTCTTCTGTCTCTTGGCATCCATTAAAAGCTTTTTCATCTTACGATATGGGTGACCACGTCTAAGAAATCTCCAATGCCCAAGGTAAATCGTCTTCTTTCCATGATGCAACTGAGTGTAGCATGTGCCTTCTTCACATATAGAGCATGTTTTATGCCCCTTGACACTGTAACCGGACAAGTTACCGTATGCTGGAAAGTCGTTGATGGTGCAAAATAACATGGCACGAAGCTTGAAAGTCTCATGAGAATACCCATCAACTACATCAACACCTTCCACCCACAGCGTTTTCAAGTCTTCAATCAAGGGACTTAGATAAATATCTAAGTCATTTCCTGGTTGCTTTGGGCCCGAAATCATCATAGAGAACATCATGTATTTGCACTTCATGCACAACCAAGGGGGCAGGTTGCAAATTATCAACAGAACAGGACATGAACTATGAATAATACTCATGTTACCATAAGGATTCATTCCATTCATAGCAAGTCCAAGCCTTAGGTTTCTTGGCTCATCGGCGAAATCCGGAAACATAGTATCAATATTCTTCCATTGCATAGAATCAGCAGGATGACGAACCTTTCCATCATGTTTCCTCTCATCATTATGCCATCTAATATTTTTCACATCTTTTGCATTGGCAAACAATCGCTTGAACCTTGGAATTATTGGAAGATACCACAACACCTTCGCAGGAGGACCCTTTTTTCTCACATCATCAAGATCATCATCATCATCACCACCCTTCACTTTGTATCGTGATAACCCACATTTGGGGCAATCGTGATTGCCTTCATGAACACCGGTGTACAATATGAAATCATTGGGGCATGCATGTATCTTCTTATACTCCATACCCATCGGACAAAATACCTTCTTGGCCTCATAGTTACGGTCAGGCAATGTGTTATCCTGCGGAAGCAAGTCTTTCAACACTTCAAGCAATTTCGTGAACCTTTTATCGGTCCAACCATTTCTTGCCTTCACACAAACCAATTTTAGCACCGCCGACAACCGTGTATGAGTAGTACACCCTGGATATAAAGGCTTATCCGCATTACCGCACAACCTATCATACACATGAGCTCGATGAAAAGATTCTTGTCCAATATCACGGATCATGTCCTCTACTCGATCATCCTCCATATCTACGTCAACGTCCTCACTTTGGGAGACACTTGCCGTACTACTCAACAACACATCACCATGCCATATCCATCTTGTATAACTCAATCAAATCCCTTCACAAATCAAATGAGTACGTATATCCTTCACCGTACATTTCCTCGTATTCAAACACTCGACACAAGGACAACAGAACATTCCATTACTATTAGGAACATTCCTTTGAATAAATTCTATAAATTCTCCCACCCCCTTCAAATACTTAGCACTAGTGCGCTTACAAACCATCCAACTACGATCCATAACTAGATAGGTTCTGTAGATATACAAAACATATATCCAATATAAGCACAATACGGGAGATTGAAAACTAGTTTTTGAAATCCTAATTGAAAACTAGTTTTTGAAATCCCGTCAACCATGTATATCTTATTTGACTAACTGTCTAAAACAAAATTTCCATGGTAATCTCACATCATTCTTCTCATCAAGCAGGCTACAACACATATTAGGACTATTGCTATATCTAGTACTATAACCACTCAGCCATATGAATTGATCAAGAGAGCATGATATATACAAGCAAGGCGTTTAAAAATTATTTCAAATTTACACCATTTTCAGGTTTCTTAAGACAGAAAAGAAATAAGCAGATGAAGATAAATTAACAAAACAGAATTCCAATGAGCAATATATTGTTGATGTCACATGCTACAAGCAACTCTAAATTTCTTCCCATTTTGAAATAGGTCATGATAGCAGAAGAAAAACAAGAGAAAACACAAAACCCATAACCAGAAATAGAGAAATTCCAAACAACTCAAACTCACAGTTTCAAGTTTCAACTACAGAGACTACAGTTTCAACATACACTCAAAACCAAAAATAAAAAAATGTGCCCTAAAGACTCACCAGAAATAGGTGCTCGCGTGGTGGTGGGGAGGGGAGCTCGAGTGGTGGCCAACGTTTGATGTGGTTACTGAGAGCGGAGGGACAAGGAGAGTTAGTGCGCAGGAAGGGGAAAGAGAGATGTCAAGTTATTGCAAAGAATGAGCGAGAAAGACAGAGTTAGGGTTAAGAGTGTACCTCACGGTGGTGGCGAAGAAGCCCTCGTGGTGGTTGCGGTGGAGAGGAGCACGCGATTAGGGCAAAGTGAGAGTGAGAGTGAGAGTGAGCGTGAGCGTGATGAAAAGAGAAGAACAGAGACGTACAGAGCGAAGTGAAGAAGGCGAGCGGGTGTAAACGTTTTAATCAAAAACCATCTTTAAAAAAAAATTACGTCAGTTAACAACTGACGTTAAAAGTCATTTATTTAACGTCAGTTGTCTTAAACAACTGACGTTAAAAGTCATTGTTTAACGTCAGTTGTATTAAACAACTAACATTAAAAATAAATATTTTTTATTTTAAAAACACTTTTAACGTCAGTTGTTGAAGACAACTGACGTTAAAAGTGTATAAGTTTCTGCAAAAATATTAATTCCTTTGATTACTGTGCTACTTACCCATGCACCTTGTAACTTAATCCTCTTAATGAGCATTAAGTTTATAGATCAGTTTTGAAGAAAATCAGGTAGTCTCTCTTCTCTATATAAAGTACCATTCTTCTGTATCAGTCTGTAATACACCCTCTTCTTTTCCTCTATATTTCGTGCGTTTTCTATTCCTTCACAATATGGCTCTATCATATTTGAGACTTTTGTTATTTCTTCCTATACCCAGACTTAAAGGTTTCTGTCTTAATGGTCAAAAAACTTCTGAGGTTGAATAAATCACATAACATGGATGGTAAGGTTGAGTGAATCACATAATGTGATTCCCTCACTTTATTTCATCCCCTTCATCCCTTTCACTCCGCTTTGGCTGCAAGTGATTGTGGATTCAGATAGAGCATCAAGGAATTCAAATGAGGGAGGGGATGCATCCATTGGAGTTTTTGAGGACAGGACTGAGAAGAAAATGACGTTGAAGCAAAAACTTTTTTATATTTTAGGGCTATGTTGCAGAAATTTTTTATCTTTTAATCATGTAATTGTAACTTATGAATCGCTTCAATGAGATACGATTTGATTATACAAATAACTTGTTTTATGTTAAGTGTTTATTTATTTTAATTTTCACAAGAATTTGTTTACTAATTCAAGCTAATTAATTAAGATTAAAAATACACTTGTTTTAAAAAAAAAGATTCGAAATAAACTGCACTATATATGGAGTGATCTGCGTTAAGAGTGACAACAGGGAGATGACAACGAAAGAAAGATAGGAATGAGTTTCAGATATGAATATAGGATTATTTACGTCAGTTATTTATTTAACTGAAGTAAAAATCACACTTTTAACGTCAGTTGTATAAACAACTGACGTTAAAAGTGTTAATAATTCTTACAAATCACTTTTAACGTCAATTCATTACACAACTGATGCAAATAGTGATTTAATATTTACAAAACTGTCACCGCCTCATTTTTAACATCAAACATATGGTCAACTGACGTAAAACGTCCCCGTATATTACATTATTTCCACAAGTGTGTAAAAATCTTTACACTAACATTACACACACACTTATAAGTAAAAATTACATATACGTAACATTTAGAGGTGGCAAAACGATCTACCAAATTAGTGCCAAAGCTCGACCTTATGCGACCTTTGAGCTTGTTCTGACCGACCTAAGATTTTCTAAAAATAAAAATCTCCACCAATATCCAAATACTATTACATAAAATAATTAAAAATATTTTAATTAAAAAAATTATTTCTTTTTTATAAATTGACTTTTTTTAATAAATAATTTTATAAGAGTCAAATATTTTTTTAATGATGTGTTAATATATCATAAGTTGATAGTATTAAATTATTCTAAAAATAGTACATCAAAATAAAATTATTTTACAAATATTCAAATATCCTAAAGAAGAAAACAGAGTCAATTCTACAAAAGTTCACCAAAAGGAAAAAACCAGCCAGCAATTACTAATTACATCCTTTACCACCGATAAAAGGCCATAAACTTTGGCAACCAAAAACCACTACCAAACCAAGATAATAAATCCAAAAAAAAAGATATAAAAAAATCAACCCATTGTACCAGCAATAACGGAAATCCACTTGTATTCTAGATAAGTGTGTATACAAAAAAAAAATTAGAGATAAAAACAAACATATATAATATCATAAACGATATATAAAATTTGATATTCAAATAACATAACTCATGGTCAAACGGGGCTCCTTGTCAATATGGTGTTATCTTGATTCTAAGTATATGTTGTTTGCTTGATTCTTTGTTGGCTAAAATGGCAATAGGTGATATCTCTATTATATTTATATATTATATTAGATTGAATGCAAAAGTATTATATTAGATTGAATGCAAAAGTATGGACAGTGTTGTATTATTTTGTAATGTACCGTGAATGCTCCCTTTTACATCATCATCATCATCATCATCATCATCATTATTATTTCGCAAAAATTTCCTAATTATTTGCTATTTGTTTTACTTTCAAATTTTGCTTGTCTGTGCATTTTAATATCCGTGCAAAATTGTAAACCAGTTTTATTTATTATTGAGATTAACCTTCCATAGGTTAAATCTTCCAAAGGAGTGTCAGGGTACTCCAATTTTATTTGTGTGCGAACTTTGGTAGCAAAGTTTTTGGGAAGACCTGATATAAATCTGTCTTTCCAATAAGCTTCTCTACAATCAGTTCTTGTATAAATTTTTGTTAAAAAATTATCTTTATACCATCGAAACTCACCAAGAGTTGGACAGTATAAATTATTTAATATCTCAAGAGATCTACAGCAAAAGTATTGGTGTCACCAATAAACGCTTGAGATATTCCAAAAATTAAAGTTTCAACTTGTTGATCTACAGGGTATTCAACAGGTTGACCATTTTCAATTCTAGTTTCAGTTTTGATCGAAGAGAAAACAACATTTCTCTCATTTTCTTTCAAATTATTGTCCCACCATCCTTTTAGGCTTCCAGTGAAACCATTAATAAGGATAATCCATTTCAGTGCCTTATTTCAGACTGGGAAAATGAAGAAAAGAACCATTTTCTTTTTTCTTCATATTCAGGTTTTAAAAAATCTTTTTGAATTTTTTGTTTATCCACAATAAATTTTGTAAGAACAAAAATTTGATTGGGAGTTTCAAATGCTTGATTTATTTCAGATAGAGTCGGGGACTCTCTCTGAACTTCATCATTCTGAATATTAGGTTGAACATTTTGAGGTGTTGCAACCCTATATTCAGGTTGAGGTATAGTAGGATGATCCCTCACACCTACTAATCTCAAAGAATGGAATGAATCCATTGATCTTCGTGAATTGTTTGAATTAGTTGGTCTAGATCCCTCAGGACAAGTCCTAAAATATCTTGTTGAATTGCTTCTATTAAAAGGAGCAAAACTAATTGAAACATTTCCTGAAGAATATTCAATGGGTATACTCATTACAGAAGGTTCTGGCTTTTCTGGAGGCAGAATTTCCTGTAGATTCCATTCTAAATTTATCGAGACTTCATTATGATTGAGTCTTCGAGGTATCACAGCGTTTGATTTATTTAGATTTACTTGCAAAAGCAAAGTATCTTCTCTGGAAGATATGTTTAATGCTTTTGGCGAAATATTCGTTCTCATGGCCTTATAATATATTTTATATATTACAGCCATTGGATAGGAATAAGGATTCCAAATTCCTTCCTTTATTTTAATATCCAATTTTATATTATGTTTGTTTTTACCAAGACTTTCCAAAGACATAGTATAATTTGGAAAATTATTGAAGAAAGTGGGACCATCATGAAGATTGGTCTCAATTATTGATAAAGATCCTCGAACTTTGCAGGTCAAGGATCTCTTAGACATACACACACTGGGGTGTCTATTCCTAGTCTATGTAAAGGTTTGATAGAGACTTGTATTAAACCAATATGCAAAAATTTATAATTTTGTTTATGTTCCTTCAACATAGACAAATTCAAGAGATTCAACGATTCTTGAGTTTTGTATACCTTGATGGTATATTCAGCAGTTTTGATGATAAAATCAGATTTGAATTTATCAAGTAATTTTGTCTTATATATTTCAGAAACATTAAGTGGAGGATTACTCCAATTATTTAGTTTCTGCTCTATATCAGGCAAAATTATTTGTTGTTCATTGATCAAAGAAGAATTTTGATTTTCATTTTGAAAATTTGAAGAACTTGTTTCACCAATTTCTTCAATTTTCTCTTTACCCGTTCGGGAAATCATCTTCAAGAGGCTAGACATAGTGATCCTAACCCTAAAGCTCTAGTACGTATGACAGATATTGATTTGACCTTACCAACACCGGGAACACCAGGCTTACCAACGGATTTACTACCTACCCTAAGGCTTTACGACCGGGAACACCCTTCAGGCTTACCAACGTTGCAAGGAAGGAAAACTCAAATACTGTATAAGTACCAGAACCCTAAGGCTCTGATACCACGAGTAGGCCGCTGTGGATCATTTCACCAAATAGATGTTAGAGAAAATATAGGAAAATACAGGTGTGGCCATGAGAACGAATATTTCGCCAAAAGCATTAAACATATCTTCCAGAGAAGATACTTTGATTTTTCAAGTAAATCTAAATAAATCAAATGCTGTGACACCTCGAAGACTCAATCATAATGAAGTCTCGAGAAATTTAGAATGGAATCTACAGGAAATTCTGCCTCCAGAAGAGCCAGAACCTTCTGTAATGAGTATACCCATTGAATATTCTTCAGGAAATGTTTCAATTAGTTTTGCTCCTTTTAATAGAAGCAATTCAACAAGATATTTTAGGACTTGTCCTGAGGGATCTAGACCAACTAATTCAAACAATTCACGAAGATCAATGGATTCATTCCATTCTTTGAGATTAGTAGGTGTGAGGAATCATCCTACTATACCTCAACCTGAATATAGGGTTGCAACACCTCAAAATGTTCAACCTAATATTCAGAATGATGAAGTTCAGAGAGAGTCCCCGACTCTATCTGAAATAAATCAAGCATTTGAAACTCCCAATCAAATTTTTGTTCTTACAAAATTTATTGTGGATAAACAAAAAATTCAAAAAGATTTTTTAAAACCTGAATATGAAGAAAAAAGAAAATGGTTCTTTTCTTCATTTTCCCAGTCTAAAATAAGACAATATCGTGAAAAATATTTGTCTTATTTGGAGGAGATAGAGGACGACACTGTTCCCTACTTCGAATGGTTTCAAAATCACTGTTTTCAAAATCTAGAGTTAAAAACTCTTAACTCTGCCAAGAAAATTTGGAAAACTGCTAAGGGTAAAGAAGTAATTTCAGTTATTCCACCTTTGGAAGAAATCACAATTCCAAATGTTGATAACATCGAAATTACTGCTTCTCCTTTCAAATCAATGAAAGAAGATGACAAAATTTTAGCCGTTCAAAATCCGACAAGATATGATATCAAAAATATTCAACATCGGTTAAATTATACAAATCAACTTTTGTATCAAGTTGCGAGCACAACTGATGATTTTGATACACCTGTTAAAATTGAATCTTCTTCAAAACCATTTTCAAAATTAAATAAACCTTTGATTACTCCATACAAATTATCTGTTTCTGAAATAAAAGAAATTAAAATTGGAAATGAATCTAATAATAATTTATTAGACGAAATAAATAAACAATTAGCTTCATTGAAAATATCTTCCTCAAAAGTAAATGTAATAAAAAATGAAGATGTTTTAGAACTTGAAAAACAATTTCAAGACTCTGAAATTGATGTTGTTAATAAAATAAAAAATACATCAAGATCTTTTCCCACTTCAAAAAATTATTATCATAGGCCTACTTTGCCTGATATTCAATTTGAAGAAAATACAACCGAATATGCCTCTCAATATACTGGTGAAGGTATAGTTGAGTGGAATATTGATGGATTTTCTGAATATCAAATTATGCGAAAATTAGAAGAAATGTCCATGGCAGCTACTGCTTATAGGGCTCGAGGAAATAATGCCCTAAGTACTATCAAAATCCTTATTAATGGTTTCACTGGAAGCCTAAAAGGATGGTGGGACAATAATTTGAAAGAAAATGAGAGAAATGTTGTTTTCTCTTCGATCAAAACTGAAACTAGAATTGAAAATGGTCAACCTGTTGAATACCCTGTAGATCAACAAGTTGAAACTTTAATTTTTGGAATATCTCAAGCGTTTATTGGTGACACCAATACTTTTGCTGATAGATCTCTTGAGATATTAAATAATTTATACTGTCCAACTCTTCGTGAGTTTCGATGGTATAAAGATAATTTTTTAACAAAAATTTATACAAGAACTGATTGTAGAGAAAGTTATTGGAAAGACAGATTTATATCAGGTCTTCCCAAAAACTTTGCTACCAAAGTTCGCACACAAATAAAATTGGAGTACCTTGGCACTCCTTTGGAAGATTTAACCTATGGAAGGTTAATCTCAATAATAAATAAAACTGGT
Organism: Sophora flavescens; assembly: GCA_030762895.1. Taxonomy (NCBI): domain Eukaryota; kingdom Viridiplantae; phylum Streptophyta; class Magnoliopsida; order Fabales; family Fabaceae; genus Sophora; species Sophora flavescens. The sequence goes on along the minus strand of CM061062.1, from coordinate 20,939,578 downwards.
TTACAATTTTGCACAGATATTAAAATGCACAGACAAGCAAAATTTGAAAGTAAAACAAATAGCAAAGAATTAGGAAATTTTTGCGAACAATTTGGTTATGAGAAATTAACTCCTCCATCTAAACAGAGAAGAGTTAATACTCAAAAGTTTACGAAAAGGTATACAAAGTATAAAAAATATAATAAAAAGGAAAAAGAAATTAAACCTTATAAGAAAACACCAATATCGGCCCAGACCACAAAAAATACCGCACTTGAAATTACAAATAGATTTACCCCCTTGGGTAAACCTCAAACTCAAAATACACCACCAAAAATCCCACAAACCACCGAAATTCTCGAAAGAGAAGCATTACTACACAAATCCAAAACTGTTAGTCATCAACTGTTGGTGTTGGAGCCCGAAATGGGTGACCCAACAAAAAATGTTAGTGAACCTTGGAGAATATTATCACAATATTTTCAAGAAGGTTTTGGTTGGATCAACACTTTTGGTTCCAACAAAAACCTAAAATTTTATCAATATGTGTTAATAGACTCTGGTTCAGTGGAAATTTGTGAAAATGAAAATAAAACTGCACCCGGAATAGTGGCTTATTCTCAGTGCAAGATTTTGAAAGTTTTGACTTTCACAGATTGGGGTCAAAACCCATCAAAGCCAAAAAGATTTTCTAGGGTCTTCGATCCTGCAATATATAATTACTGGGATTACATAAAAGCTTGGAATTACTTTCTTTGTATTCCAAATCAAAAGCATTCCTGGTATTTTATAATACTCAGCAATCAATCCATTTACCCTTCTTGGTTTATGGAATGGTTTTGGGAGTATGGGTTAAATGCTGATATCCTCCCAAATTCCCTATACTCAACATATTTGGAGTACAAGACTTTGACTCCTAAAATTCAGGCTCATGAAAAATTATTAAAATTTTGTGCTCAATTTGGAATATCATGGTTACTTCGTTTCAACGATGATGTTCATATGTATTTACCAGAGCCTTTTCCAAAATATATTTGCTTCACTGCAATTGTGTCGTGGTGGAGAAAATTTAATGAAGATATGGTCATTGGAAAGTTTGAAACCTGGAAGAAACATGGACTCCAAAAGAGGAGACTTCCTCAGTCCTTTACCCCGGCAAACTCCCCAACATCTAATAAGGTAAAAGAAATAGTTGGCTCGGCATCATCAGTAATATCTCAGTCAGCTACTCCTTACTCCATTAAAATTGATGCATCCTCTCTAGCAGAATTTAAAAAGAAAATGTTAGAAGCTCTATCAACAGTTGGCTCCGATGAAGAACCAGAGGTTCCAGCTATTGAAGAAGAAGATTTTGAAGTTAATCCTTATCTGGAAAATAATGATCCAGACTTAGGATTCTTCGATTAAAATTATCAAAATTCGTTTTGTCGCTTCTCCCTAGTGGATAAAAAGATGGCCGGCAAAGCTCCCTTTTAAGATACCCATTCAGAAAATCAAAATAGTTAAAGTAGCGTCCATTGGACACAAATGTGGCCGTCCATGTGCCATGCTGCTTTAATAAAGAAAAGTCATTTGTCGCGTTGTGCCGAAAGTAGCTACGTGGCAGACAAAAGAAAATGCTCAACAGTAAAAGCAAGACGCAGAAGTCAAAAGTTCTACAGTCTTTGCATTTCGGATTTGAAATTTTTGGAATCCGTCTCTCAGCTGAAGGCTTCTCTCCCCTATATAAGCAGCCTCAAGACTCAGTTGACAGCATCTCGAATTTCACTCTGAACTTACTAATCGTTTTGCTTTCTTGCATTCTTGTAGAAATCAAATATTTGTACGAGTTTTCAAGAACAAGTTTCATTTGTAAGTTCTTCAATATTTGAACATCTTGTAATACTTCATGCCTAAAGAATAGGCATATAGTGAAAGTTAATATTTTGATATTCAAAAGTATTTTCATACTCTGATATTTTGCTTCTTCACCTGTATTTTCCTATATTTTCCCTAACATCTATTTGGTGAAATGATCCACAGCGGCCTCCTCGTGGTATCAGAGCCTTAGGGTTCTGGTACTTATACAGTATTTGAGTTTTCCTTCCTTGCAGCGTTGGTAAGCCTGAAGGGTGTTCCCGGTCGTAAATCCTAAGGGTAGGTAGTAAATCCGTTGGTAAGCCTGGTGTTCCCAGTGTTGGTAAGGTCAAATCAATATTTGTCATAGGTACTAGAGCTTTCGGGTTAGGATCACTATGTCTAGCCTCTTGAAGATGATTTCCCGAAAGGGTAAAGAGAAAATTGAAGAAATTGGTGAAACAAGTTCTTCAAATTTTCAAAATGAAAATCAAAATTCTTCTTTGATCCACAGTGGCCTCCTCGTGGAACTATTTCTGCCTCATCTTCTTCCCAAAGTTTTAAAAATGATAATCCTGAGTTCAGTGAAGAAGCCAATTTCTTCCTGAGAATCAAAACGTTACAGCAAAAATGGCATGTGAAAGTAAATTTGAAAATAAACAGTTCTTTTCACAAACCATTTGTTGCTCTTATTGATTCAGGAGCAGACCTTAACTGTATTCAAGAAGGTCTAATTCCTACTCAATATTATCAAAAAACTATTCAAAAATTATATACAGCAAATAATGAAAAGCTTCAAGTAAAATATAAACTTGATGAAGCAAGTATTTTTAATGGTGGAATATGTTTTAAAAATTCCTTTCTACTTGTGAAAAATATGTCAGAACAAATAATTCTTGGAACTCCTTTTATAACACAGTTATATCCTTTTGGAGTTTCTGAAAATGGTCTTACAACCAAAAGAAATAATCAAGAAATTCTTTTCGAATTTTTGAATCCTATTAAATCAAAAGATTTAAATAACATAAATGAAAATCTTGAAGAAACAAATTTCTTGTTCATGATAAATGGAAAACAAAATCAAATAAATTTTCTTCAAAAAGAAATTCTTTATCAGAAAATTGAAAAACAATTACAAGATCCTTTGATTAAGGAAAAGGTAATTTCTTTACAAAAAGAATTTGAAACTGAAGTATGTTTTATTATTCCAAATGCTTTTTGGAATAGGAAAATTCATACTGTAACTTTACCGTATGAAAAGGACTTCGATGAAAGAAACATTCCAACCAAAGCTCGACCTATTCAAATGAATAGTGAGACTTTAGAATTTTGTAAAAAGGATATACAAGATCTGTTGAATAAAAGATTCATTAGGCCAAGCAAATCCCCTTGGAGTTGCACTGCCTTCTATGTAAACAACAATTCTGAAATTGAGTGTGGCGAACCCAGAATGGTTATAAATTATAAACCATTAAATAAAGCTTTGCAATGGATTCGCTATCCAGTTCCAAACAAAAAGGATCTTATCAAAAGGCTGCATGATGCAGTGATCTTTTCAAAATTTGATTTGAAATCTGGCTATTATCAAATAGCATTAAAAGAGGAAGATAAATATAAAACTGCTTTTACTGTTCCTTTGGGTCATTACGAATGGAATGTAATGCCTTTAGGATTAAAAAATGCACCATCAGAATTTCAAAATATTATGGATGAAATATTAAAGCCTCATTCTGAGTTTGCTTTAATATACATCGATGACATTTTAATATTTTCCAATTCTTTGGAACAACATTTTAAACATTTGCATATTTTTAAAGAAACCATAAAACGAAATGGAATGGCTTTGTCTGCCAAAAAGACAAAACTTTGCTTAACAAAAATGAGGTTTTTGGGCCATGAAATATTTCAGGGCACAATAACTCCAATCAGCAGAAGCATTGCCTTTGCTGATAATTTTCCAAATGAATTGAAAGACAAAACACAACTTCAAATATTTTTGGGTTGTTTAAATTATGTTTCAGAATTCATTCCTGATATTAGGATAAAATGTAAGCTCCTTTATTCTAGACTTAGAAAGACTAAGAACCCCAAACCTTGGTCTAGTGAGTTGTCAGATTTAGTGGCTGAAATTAAAAGGGATGCCAAGTCTTTACCGTGTCTTGGTATTCCTCATCCAGATGCAAGTCTTATTGTTCAGACAGATGCATCAGAAAAAGGATATGGTGGTATCCTACTACAAATCCTTCCAGAGTCAAAAGTTGAACAAATAGTGCGCTACCACTCTGGTCTTTGGATTTCTTCACAAGAAAAATATAGTACTATTAAAAAAGAGATTTTGTCTATAGTGCTATGTATCACAAAATTTCAAGATGACTTATTTAATAAAAAAAATTTATTACGTATAGATTGCAAAGCAGCAAAAGATGTTTTAGAAAAAGATGTTAAAAATCTTGTTTCAAAACATATTTTTGCCAGATGGCAAAGTCTTTTAAGCTGTTTTGATTTCGAAATTGAATTCTTAAAAGGTGAAAATAATTTCATCCCTGATTATCTAACCAGGGAATTTTTGCAGGCATCTACATAAAATGGCGAGCAAGGCCCGAGGTGGGTCTGTCAGAGGTGGGGCATCCCCTTCCTCTTCAACATCAAAACCCCTAACATTGGATTCATTTGCACCAAGTGCAAAACAAATAGCCCAAACACCAATATCGGCCCAGCCCACAAAAAATACCTCACTTGAAATTACAAATAGATTTACCCCCTTGGGTAAACCTCAAACTCAAAATACACCACCAAAAAGCCCACAAACCATCGAAATTCTCGAAAGAGAAGCATTACTACACAAATCCAAAACAGTTTGTCATCAACTGTTGGTGTTGGAGCCCGAAATGGGTGACCCAACAAAAAATGTTAGTGAACCTTGGAGAATATTATCACAATATTTTCAAGAAGGTTTTGGTTGGATCAACACTTTTGGTTCCAACAAAAACCTAAAATTTTATCAATATGTGTTAATAGACTCTGGTTCAGTGGAAATTTGCGAAAATGAAAATAAAACTGCACCCAGAATAGTGGCTTATTCTCAGTGCAAGATTTTGAAAGTTTTGACTCTCACAGATTGGGGTCAAAACCCATCAAAGCCAAAAAGATTTTCTAGGGTCTTCAATCCTGTAATATATAATTACTGGGATTACATAAAAGCTTGGAATTACTTTCTTTGTATTCCAAACCAAAAGCATTCCTGGTATTTTATAATACTCAGCAATCAATCCATTTACCCTTCTTGGTTTATGGAATGGTTTTGGGAGTATGGGTTAAATGCTGACATCCTCCCAAATTCCCTATACTCAACATATTTGGAGTACAAGACTTTGACTCCTAAAATTCAGGCTCATGAAAAATTATTAAAATTTTGTGCTCAATTTGGAATATCATGGTTACTTCGTTTCAACTATGATGTTCATATGCATTTACCAGAGCCTTTTCCAAAATATATTTGCTTCACTGCAATTGTGTCGTGGTGGAGAAAATTTAATGAAGATATGGTCATTGGAAAGTTTGAAACCTGGAAGAAACATGGACTCCAAAAGAGGAGACTTCCTCAGTCCTTTACCCCGGCAAACTCCCCAACATCTAATAAGGGAAAAGAAATAGTTGGCTCGGCATCATCAGTAATATCTCAGCCAGCTACTCCTTACTCCATTAAAATTGATGCATCCTCTCCAGCAGATTTTAAAAAGAAAATGTTAGAAGCTCTATCAACAGTTGGCTCCGATGAAGAACCAGAGGTTCCATCTATTGAAGAAGAAGATTTTGAAGTTAATCCTTATCTGGAAAATAATGATCCAGACTTAGGATTCTTCGATTAAAATTATCAAAATTCGTTTTGTCGCTTCTCCCTAGTGGATAAAAAGATGGTCGGCAAAGCTCCCTTTTAAGATACCCATTCAGAAAATCAAAATAGTTAAAGTATCGTCCATTGGACACAAATGTGGCCGCCCATGTGCCATGCTGCTTTAATAAAGAAAAGTCGTTTGTCGCGTTGTGCCGAAAGTAGCTCCGTGGCAGACAAAAGAAAATGCTCAACAGTAAAAGCAAGATGCAGAAGTCAAAAGTTCTACAGTCTTTGCTTTTCGGATTTGAAATTTTTGGAATCCGTCTCTCAGCTGAAGGCTTCTCTCCCCTATATAAGCAGCCTCAAGACTCAGTTGACAGCATCTCGAATTTCACTCTGAACTTACTAATCGCTTTGCTTTCTTGTATTCTTGTAGAAATCAAAAATTTGTACGAGTTTTCAAGAACAAGTTTCATCTGTAAGTTCTTCAATATTTGAACATCTTGTAATACTTCACGCCTAAAGAATAGGCATATAGTGAAAGTTAATACTTTGATATTCAAAATTATTTTCATACTCTGATATTTTGCTTCTTCACCTACAACAAACAACAACAACAACAACAACAACAACAACAACAAAAACAACAACAACAACAACAACAACAACAACAACAACAACAACAAATGAGGAGCCATATACAGTGAAGTCATCCATGAACACCTCCATGAAATTTTCAATAAATTCAGTAAAAATGCTAAGCATGCAAATGAGGAGCCATATACAGTGAAGTCATCCATGAACACCTCCATGAAATTTTCAATAAATTCAGTAAAAATGCTAAGCATGCATCAATGGAAAGTGCCAGGAGCATTACAAAGGCCAAATGGCATCCTCCTATAAGCAAACGTGCCGAAGGGGCACGTGAAAGTGGTTTTTTCCTGATCCTCGGGGGCAATATGGATCTGGAAGTACCCGGAAAAGCCATCAAGAAAACAGTAATGAGATTTTACCACCAAAATTGTTCCAAAGATCTGATCTATGAATGGCAAAGGAAAGTGATCCTTTCTGGTGGCCTGGTTCAACTTCCTATAATCTATACAGACTTGCCAGCTATTCTGGACTCTAGTGGGTACAAGCTCATTATTATCATTTCTTACCATTGTGAGGCCGGACTTCTTGGGTACAACTTGCACTGGACTTACCCAAGTACTATCAGAGATGGGGTATATAATACCTGCTTGCAGAAGTTTAGTCACCTCTTTCTTCACCACATCCAGAATCAATGGATTGAGCCGCCTTTGGGCCTGTCTAAATGGTTTAGCCCCATCCTCCAACAGAATTCTATGCATACATCTGGAGGGGTTAATTCATAGGATGTCAGCCAAGGTCCACCCAATCGCCTTCTTGTGCTTCTTCAGAACCTCCAATAGTTTTGCTTCCTGGTCAGAGTCAAGGCTGGAGGAAATGATGACTGAAAGTTTTTCATTTGTCTCCAAGTAGGCATACTTCAGGTTCCCAGGAAGTGGCTTGAGCTCTAGGGAGGGTGGCTGCTCAATGGATGGTACATTTGGAGTAGCCATGATGTCAAGAACTTCGGCTGAACAGACAGCTTCACTCACACTACCACCCTGCAAAGTTGAATCAAGAAACTCAGCACAAACAGCACACGGGTTAGTGTCAGTACAGTCACTACATGAATATATATCATCAAATCCAGAAATAAATGGAAAATCAGAAACAAGGTCCTCATGGGTGTCATCAATAATCTCAGAAAGAAACTCTAATTGGAAAACAGAGTGCTCCTCCAGGGGATGTTTCATAGCATCAAAGATGTTGAACTTTGCCACAATATCACCAAACTCCATAGACATGGTCCTATCATTAACATCAATCTTAGTCTTAGCTGTCTTCATGAATGGTCTACCCAGGATTATTGGTGATTTACTGGAATGTGTCTCTCCTGCCATGTCTAGGATGTAGAAGTCAGCAGGGAAGATCAACTCATCAACTTGTACCGGCACATCTTCTACCATCCCCATGGGGCGGGCACCGGTCCTGTTGGCTAACTGGATAGTGAGACCAGTATACTGCAATGGACCAAGATCAAGGTTATTGAAAATAGAGGTGGGCATGACATTTATGGAGGCTCCCAAGTCCAACATGCAATTTTCAAATCTGCTGTCCCCAATAGTGCATGGAGTAGTAAAGGTGCCTGGATCCTTGCACTTCTGTGGTAGTGCCTGAGTAGGGGCTAAAACAGTAACTTTTTCTGGTGCAGGCTTAGACTGGATAAGAGCTGAAACATTTTTTCCCAAATTAACTCTCTCATTACCCTTCAACTTCCTCTTGTTGGTGCATAAGTCCTTCAGAAATTTTGCATACTTGGGCACCTGCTTGATCACATCCAGAAGGGGAATATTCAAAGCCACCTTTCTGAACACATCTAAAATTTCCCTCTCCTTGTCTTCCCCACCAATCTTCTTATTTTTCTGCACTCTGTGTGGGAAGGGGATCGGTGGTATGTACACTTTCTCAGCTTCAAAATCAACTGAAGGCTCAGGAGTTACCTCAATAGTTTCTTCATTTTTTTCAGAGGCTGCCTCAACAACTCTTCCAGATCTCGGAGAAATGGCACTCACATTAGGATTGGAGACATTGGGATTTATCACTGTTTGTGCCGGCAGTTGACTTGATCCTTGAGCTTGTTGTATGTTGTTTATGGATGTGGCAAGCTGTCCAATTTGTGTCCACAAATCTTGAATTCTAGCATCTGTTCGCTACTGAGACTGGCCAACTTGCTGCTGAAACTGTGTCTGTGAGGCCTGAAACTGTCCAATTTGCTGCTGGAACTGGAGATTTTGTGCAGCCATTTGTGCAGTCATTTGCTTGAATAAGTCCTCTAGTGAAGGTTCAGAAGGTGCAGAAGTGGTCACTTGAGGAGGATTCTGTGGTGCTGCCATCGGTTGTTGTTGGGATGAGTTCCCATACTGAAGATTAGGATGATTCCTCCAATTGGGATGGTACCTATTTGTGGAGAGGTCTGGAGTGTTGTACCGGTTCTGACTATTGCCTTGATTGGAAGGATGGACTGCATAAGCCTGAGACGATTCAGTGACGAACTCTTTCTTAGGAATGGGGCATGCATCATACGGGTGCTCAGGAGAGTTGCACATGCCACACAACCTTGCAGGCTGAACTCTATCCATTGCCAATTTCTCCACCAAAGAAGTGAGCCTATCAATTCTATCATCAACGGCCTGGTTGGAAGAAGAACTATGGACCTCATGTTGTCTCAACAGAATTTCTCCTGGTAGTAAACTGCTGGGAGTTCAGTGACATATTTTCAATTAATTGCTTGGCAGCAGCAGGAGTCTTATCAACAAGTGCTCCCCCACTAGCAGCATCCACAATATTTCTATCCATCGGTAGTAACCCTTCATAAAAATACTGGATAAGAAGTCGCTTTCGTAAATCGATCTTTGGGGCAATCGGATATCAACTGCTTGAATCTCTCCCGATATTCAGCCAATGACTCATTTCCTTGTCTGATGCCACATATCTCCTTCCGGATTGATGCAGCTCTAGAGGCAGGAAAATATTTCTCTAGGAAGAGCTTCTTCAAATCGTTCCAGGTAGTAATAGAGTTTGGCTCAAGATATAACAGCCAATCCTTTGCAGCGCCCTGTAGTGAAAACGGGGAATCCCCTCTGGTCTCAAGGTTGTAGAGCAGATAACCTGGAATTCCTTCAAATGCTTGTGTGGATCCTCACCTGCAAGACCATTAAACCTTGGCAACAAATGGATTAGACCAGATTTTAATTAAAAAGGAGTAACAGCACCAGAATATTCAATACACAATCCATTATAGTTAACATCAGGGGCAGCAAGCTGTCTTAATGTCCTTTGGTCACCCATGTTATCAAAAACAGTTTTAGAATTAGAATCACTACTAGTACTAGCCCGAATTGCTCTACGGCGTGTGTGCAGTGTTCTTTCAATTTCAGGATCAAAATCACACAATTCAGGGCAAGTAGACCTAGTAGCCAGACCAATTCAAAGCAAAAACGAAAGTAAAAGAAAAAAGAAAAAAAAATACGAAAATAACAAACAAGAGTCCCCGGCAACGGCGCCAATTTTTGGTCGCGCTGTCGCGCACGCGCCAAAAAGCGAGCGGTTTTACAAAATATGTAGTTTAGGAGCGACAACTCGGATATCGTCTCACAAGGACTCTTGACTTGTTATTTATCACAAAAATAAGTTTTTTTTGGGGGGGGGATTTGGATTTGAATGCAATTAAGAAAACAAAGTAATAACAGAGCAATAAAATAGAGCAGCTGAAAAGATTATCAAATAGCTAAAGACGATTAATCTACTGTTCTCGAATTCCCAACTATCATCGGTTCATGTAAATTCCAAGCCCTAAGCAGATTTTAATCCCCTTTCGGTTGTAGCAACAATTAACAAACGAAATCGCTACTACAGATATATGTTCCTATTCCTGAATTAAACAAACGGGGTTAAGCCCTCATGAACTAAATGAACATGAACAAACACACACGAATTAAACAAACGAGATTCAATATAGGAACATAACATCACCGAAATGAATCAACACAACACTATACACTCCTGAATTAAACAAACAGAAATGTATAATATAGTATTGAAAAGGGAAAAGCATACAAAACAGGAATTACAAAACCTCAAGTATGGTGGAAATCAATTACAGTAGATTAATCTAAGAAATTTAGTTCTCCATGGAAAAACGAAACACACAGAAAATATATAAAAACAATGGAGAATCAAAAGTTCTTCCAATCTGCCCAGAACAGCCATTTATAGTATTCAGAAACTGCGTCCACTCGCGAGACGAACCCTCACTCGCGAGGCGAATATCATGAAGAGTCTGCAACGTTTGGTCTTCTCGCGGGGCGAAGTACCGCTCGCGTGGTGAGGAATGGAAGAGTCATGGCTTCTGGTCTTCAGTCTCGCGAGGCGAGACATGGATCCGCGAGGCGACACAGAACGAGTTGCATTTCTCTGTAACAGTCAGCTATCAGGGTTGCGAGGCGAGGTGTTGTTCGCGGGGCGAACCAGAGAGGATGACATTTTTACTGTTCAGCTGGCTTTCAGGTTCGCGAGGTGAGAAGACTCTCGCGAGGCGAACACCTCCATACTTGAAATTTCCTCTGTTTCTTTATTCCCTTGACTTCTAACTTAACCTGAAAACAATAAAATAGCCATAAGTGCTTTATTTGACTCAAAACTGGCTAAATTAACCTAAAACTACTTTAGAGACTCAAAACCTTGCTTGAGGACAATCTAATCTAATTTGGGTGAAAATGAGATATAATTAGCACAAAACCCTAGTCATACTAGCCATAAAACTAGATGAGCCAGAGGCTTATCACTCCTCTACCATTATCCAAACGCCCCCCTCCTTTTCACTATCCTTGAGAATAGCATTAAAGTCTCCAATAGCACACCAAGGACCTGAAATACCATTACTAATCTCCTTCATATCTTCCCACAGAGCTTGACCAGTCGCCCTTTGGTGACTACCATAGATCGCTGTAAGATGCCACTCTTCAGTATTTTGTCAAGCAACTGTAAGATGAACCAACTGTCTTGCCACCTTAACCACGTCCACCGTCCACAAATTATAGTCCCACATGCACCAAATCCCACCAGAGTGACCATGAGCTTCAGACAAACAAAAACCATCAAACCCCATGCGTCTTATAATACTTCGGGCCTTACTAACACTAATATGAGTCTCGAGTAAAATAATAAAACTACATTCATATTTAACCTTCAGGTCACGAATTAAGCCAGGAAAACTTTTCCTGCCAGCTCCTCTACAATTCCACGTTATTATATTCATCATCATTACACACGGATAGAGGAAAAAAGGTCAAAGGACCTAAACTACAGTATGGGCTTGACTCCCATCAACATGCATGGCTTCACCAGCCATTACTGGGCTTATGCCCTCACCACTTTAACTTGACGAAGGGTCTTGGGTTCCACCTGGGTACTCGGTATCCTTATCCGGGCCTTTATTAACTAGGTCCATAGGATCTATATTTTGCATGAGTGTTTCATTATCCACCAAAAAATTCTCCATAAAAGCATTATAATCCTTGCCTTCTTTATGAGCTTTCCTTGTTCTGTATTGGGCCTCCCGAAATGAGTGCCAAACTTGGGCCTCAATTTTAGAGAGCTTGTCATCCTTCTCTTTTCCTGATGGGCCTTTATCCACCACCTGACCTGGTTGGGCCAAGGTAGGATTATCCCTCACTTTCCTATTCCCCCCTTGCTGGAAATTTTTAGCTGTTTGGGCCTTCAGATTTGACATAGCTGGCCTTGAAGGCTTAGCAGGCCTATATGGCAGTTGGCGATTCTCCTTAACAGTAGGGGCAGCACGTGGTATGTTCACTATCTCATTATCAACAATATTCTCCCCATCATTGACCTCCTCATTAAAAGGAATATCCTCTGACAGAACATCAAATCTGGATCCCTTGACTGGCTCCTTATACTTCGGAAAGCTCCCCCTATCATCATAGACAAATTGATTACCAATTATTCCGCCTCTATCATTACTGATTTTACGACGTGGGACCTTCTTTGCTAACATCCATGGACCAAAGCAGGATCCTTTAGTCAAATCCTGACCAACCTGATTTTGTTGCTTAATATTCGTAACCTCATGATTCCCTTCCATCATATCCACAATATCTTGATTCCCTTCCACTATATCCGCAACTTCCTTTTCAATGATCTGTTCCCCTTCACCCTGGGTGGCGTCTACCTTCTCCTCCTGCACCAAGGCTGCCGGCGCCACCCCAATAGGCTGGTGATGCTCACTGCACAGATCCTTTCGATGACCATATTTCCCACATTTGAAACAGATAAGATGAAGACCCTCGTACTCCATAGGAAACTCGTGGTGAAGCACATCAAACTTCGGAGTAAGTTTCTTCTGAAGATCAATTTCGACACAAATCCTAGCAAACCTTGCCCTTGAGTGAATTGAAGTAAGGGAATCCACCTTGAGCATGGTTCCTAGCTTTGGCCCCAGTCTCCACAAGAACTTAGTGTTGCACAATTCGATGGGAAGATTTGGAACACGAATCCACACACCCACCTTCCCCACCTATTTGTCATTCACATTAAAGAATGGCCTCCACCTTTGTAAAATCAGATAATGATCCTGAATCAGCCATGGCCCTTCAAACAAAGCAAACTTATAAACTTCTTCCTGATGAAAATGCACCAGAAAGTATTCATCGCTCAAATCAATAACTTTGATTGGCCCTTTCCTACTCCATTGTTTCTCCAACCGAGCTTGGATTACTTTCAGGCTAATCCCCTTCCCTAAGAGCCTAAAAATGAGGGCTTGTCTCCATGGTCTGCACCATTCCTCCACCTCCTGTAGAGAGATATTCACCGTAGGACATGGGGTAAACTCTTGCCCTTCATCAGCTTCCTTTTCATCTCCTCCATCACGTCTCCAATCCATGTCAGAAATCTCCTTTATGGATTCCAAGATTATCTCTTCCTCCTCCTCGGGACTGATATTCAGAAGTTTGTCCGTGTAAGATTGTTTATCTCCTTGGGCCTCCTCTTTTGGTGTTTCTACTACCACTGAGACAATATCAGGAGGCTCCTCCTCGTCCTTGGTTTTCACCTTCTTCGTACTCCATTCCGCCAAATCCTCATCCTCCAAGGTGGAGGTCTCCCTCTCTCCCTAGTGACTCGCGCTCGCACTCACACTCATACTCGCCATATCTTTTTCTCTCAATGACAGTTTTGGTTTAATTGTATTGTTGTGCACTTACTATTCTTATTATTTAATTGATTTTATTTATTGAAAATTCATTAATGACATTTCAAATTGATTCTGATTACTAGGTGTATATTTTAGACAATTAATAACTTCTAACCATTATTTTGAATTGTTTACTTTTAAAATTTGATCTCATAAATGACATTCGAAATAATGCTTGGCCAGCGGAACCCACATCCCACGAACAATGATTAATTAGTTATTCGCTGACAGCGTTAGGATACATTGGGTTTAGAACAAAATAAAATGACATTTGAAATTGAGTCTGCTGGCTATATGTTACTTGGAATTTCAATCATTAATTACCTTTTTTACTGATTATTACGATTAATAATAATTAATATGATTATTTTGAATTGTTCCCACCAATAAAAACTAATTGCACTTTCCTTTCCTTTATTTAATTGCATATTAATTATTATGATTAATACCGATGGCTTCCATTCTTACTGTTATTAATGAGATTATTTTCTATTGCTTAATTTCAAAATAGATTTTCAATAATAATGGTTTGTGTGCAAATGAATATGAGGATGACACTTTAGTGAAAATTGGAGGAAAGCACTGTGGTGAAGCCAAGTGGGATAAAATCCCTTACGGAATTGCTCATGAGTTTGATTCCTTGAAGTTTTCTATTTGAGATTATTCTCAAATATATTATAATATAGATATAGATATAGATATATTCTTTGCCGAAGTACCCTTTTCGCTTCGTAAGTCGAAATTTGCATATCTAAGAATGTTTCCATTATTACAAAAAACCTAGAGCCGCTTCTCTCTCTCAACCTTCCCTCCACTCCTATTTTCCTTCTTCCTCATCCACCGAAAAGGGTGGTTTTAGGCCATTTTTTGGACTGAAATCACCCCTCTACATCATTTTTTCTCTCCTTTTATCTAAATAAGTGGTTTTCCCACATAGATCTGATTTTTATTTCGTGTTTTTTCGTGTTTTCATTGTCTGCGTGCGCCGGTGTTTTGTTTGTCGTCTCGTTGCGGCGTCATTTGATTTCCCTTCTTGTTGCGGTGTTCGTTTGGTTCAGATTGACAGATCAGCTTCGATCCATTACAGATTCAATCAAGACTTGGACGTCAACGTTATAGATCCGGATGCATTAGTATTCCGGTCACTTCGATTTTGTCACATTTGTAGTCATTTTGCCATGTTATGCTATTAACCTGGGTGCTGTGAGTTTTTTCGCAGATTCATCCTTTTCGATTTTTAACGATGTTGAATTTGTGTTGTTTTCGATGTATTTTACCAATTCGAATGAATGAATATCTTTTTTAGTCAAAAAAGAAAAAGATATAGATATAGATATAGATTCTCCAGAAAAACAAAATGGAAAATAAGGGTATTATAACAAAGCCTACTCCGAAAGTTTGAACCAATTATTCAAATATATGAATGATTTCAAATCATAATAGTCAATAAAAGCCCCACTAAATTAACAATGTCTATTTAAATTAACTAGACTTTGATCTCGTGCCCACACGAGTTTTATTTTTTGAACAACACGAGGTTATATTATGAATTATCATAATTCATAGGGTATGTCGTGATTGTATATATTGAACAAAGCAAATTGTAATTTTATATTTTTAAGGAAGAAATATTTGAGAATCTTGTTATGTAAAATATAAAAAATATAAATCTTGTCATATTGTTTTTTTTTTTTTTTGAAATTAAAGGCTTACTACATTTCATTAATAATCAAAGAAACAATACAAGGTGACACATGATAAAAAGTTTGGGGACTAGGGATAAATAACGATGCATTTACTAGAGCATGAACAACACTGTTAGCTTGTCTACTAATAAAACTCACTCTAGAGTTTGGAAAAAAAGAAAGCAAAGCATTACAAGCCTTGATAACAACACCAGAAATCTTGTTACATTGTTATAAGTTAATTTATATGGCTTCTATATACCAACGGAGGTTGGCACAAGTGGTGGTGGACTTGTGTCCCTTAACCAAGTGGCTGAGGTTCGAATCCCAGTTCCATTCGTATGGAGCAAATATCCGCTGGGAGGGGGTTTCCCGCCTTCAGGTGCCATTCATTCCCCCGCAGAAGATTAGGACCCGCTTCTGACAGGGGTACTCCTGGTCAAGGACAAAAAAAAAAGAAAGAAAGAAAGGTTTTTATATACTTTTTAGGAACAATTTGGTTTTTATGTACTTATAATAATAGTTGATAAAGAAATATACATCTCTTCCCAATTTGAACGTGATATCAGGATTAATTGCATTAGAGCAATCAAACTCTATCTATCATAACTTATGCAATCAACGGGTTTTGATTTAACTACAAATCCTAATTTGATTTTAATTTATTCATTTTAATTTTTTTATTTTTGTTTTTGATGTTTTTAAAAATTGTTCTTTTTTTAGAATTTAAAAAATGATGCAATCAATTCATTAATTGCTCCATTCAAAATCAATTTCTAATTTGATTCATGATTTGATTTTTGATCCTTCATTTTTTTTTTGTTTTTTTTTAAAAAGTTCAATTTTTAAAATTTGAAATACTCCTCTCTAGTGATGATACTTGTCAGATTGTCTTTACATTGAGGAATGCTTTATAGTATAGATAGAATAAATTTATAGATTATAGATAACTTATTTCAAGTTGAAATAAGTTTATCAATTATTCAGGATTTCAGTAAAAAAAACCAATTATTCAGGATTATTTTTATTTATCAAATGTCAATTCTTTCTTTATTTTTTTGGGGAAAAACAAATATTTGTTTTCTTGATTATTCAAATCTTAAAATTTTAATTTGTCATTATTCTGATTTTATCATCAATTACATTAGTATCTATCTTTATTTATATTCAACTAAATTATTTGATCAATTATTATAGGATTTAATATTTAAAGAAAACATTTGACCACAAATTATACATATGATTTATTTATTATAGGATTTCGTGATCTCCTTTTTGACAAAGGTAAAAAAACAACTTATAATTACCTGTAAAAAAAAACTTATATTTAATCAATTATTTTACAATTGCTTTTAAGAAAAAGTACCTGTCAAATTTTACAAAAAATCTTCCTAAATAATTAAAGCCTATTTAGTGCAATATTAAATTGGAAATGACCACCTTATATTTAATGAGTAGTAATTATCCTGATTCAATCAGTAATTTCAATTTATTTGATCAATAATTAGATAATTGATTCTATAAAGAAAATTAAATATAAAATCTTATCAATTACCTTATCTGTTGTCAATTAACTTATATGATATCCATTATTACCTTATCAGCTATCAAATATATCCTTTGGTTTTTAACTTTTTTCCAGTGCCTTTTCCCTATAAATACCAACACAAACTTATCCCCAAAACAGACACACACACAAAGCTCTAGTAGTAGAAAACATGGCAAGGAACCTGAATGCCGTTGTTGTTGTGCTACTTGCAGTAGCCACCCTTCTTCATAGCTCAGCAGCGCATACCAAACATGTGGTGGGTGATTCCACGGGCTGGACCATCCCTTCTGGAGGTGCTGCCACCTATGCCATCTGGGCTGCCGACAAAACCTTCACCGTCGACGACACCCTTGGTAATTACAAACACCATCCATACATAAATTACTTCATTATCATAATGGTTCTGATAATAATATATCAGGTTAAGTAATTACTCTCCTAAAACTGTGAAGTAAAAAGGCATGTACATAATTTTATCGTAAGCGAAATTAAAGAATAATAATAATAATTGAGATTATAATGTTATGAGATATTGTTGTATTTTTATTTACTTGTGTAGAGTTCAACTACCAAGTGAGTATACACAACGTGGTACGAGGACCAGGCTTGTTAAGGGTCACCCTCACTGGTGGGTTGTCGTTGTAAGTAACAAGAGGAGAGGCTGAGTTGCATGATTCGAAGTCCTCCTTTGTCACTTCCTCCACGTTGTGTATACTCACTTGGTAGTTGAACTCTACACAAGAAAATAAAAATACAACAATATCTCATAACATTATAATCTCAATTATTATTATTATTCTTTAATTTCGCTTAATTCTTGGTTACTATTTAGTGTTGGAGATACGATAAAATTATGTACATGCCTTTTTACTTCACAGTTTTAGGAGAGTAATTACTTAACCTGATATATTATTATCAGAACCATTATGATAATGAAGTAATTTATGTATGGATGGTGTTTGTAATTACCAAGGGTGTCGCCGACGGTGAAGGTTTTGTCGGCAGCCCAGATGGCATAGGTGGCAGCACCTCCAGAAGGGATGGTCCAGCCCGTGGAATCACCCACCACATGTTTGGTATGCGCTGCTGAGCTACGAAGAAGGGTGGCTACTGCAAGTAGCACAACAACAACGGCATTCAGGTTCCTTGCCCTGTTTTCTACTACTAGAGCTTTGTGTGTGTGTCTGTTTTGGGGATAAGTTTGTGTTGGTATTTATAGGGAAAAGGCACTGGAAAAAAGTTAAAAACCAAAGGATATATTTGATAGCTGATAAGGTAATAATGGATATCATATAAGTTAATTGACAACAGATAAGGTAATTGATAAGATTTTATATTTAATTTTCTTTATAGAATCAATTATCTAATTATTGATCAAATAAATTGAAATTACTGATTGAATCAGGATAATTACTACTCATTAAATATAAGGTGGTCATTTCCAATTTAATATTGCACTAAATAGGCTTTAATTATTTAGGAAGATTTTTTGTAAAATTTGACAGGTACTTTTTCTTAAAAGCAATTGTAAAATAATTGATTAAATATAAGTTTTTTTTTACAGGTAATTATAAGTTGTTTTTTTACCTTTGTCAAAAAGGAGATCACGAAATCCTATAATAAATAAATCATATGTATAATTTGTGGTCAAATGTTTTCTTTAAATATTAAATCCTATAATAATTGATCAAATAATTTAGTTGAATATAAATAAAGATAGATACTAATGTAATTGATGATAAAATCAGAATAATGACAAATTAAAATTTTAAGATTTGAATAATCAAGAAAACAAATATTTGTTTTTCCCCAAAAAAATAAAGAAAGAATTGACATTTGATAAATAAAAATAATCCTGAATAATTGGTTTTTCTTTACTGAAATCCTGAATAATTGATAAACTTATTTCAACTTGAAATAAGTTATCTATAATCTATAAATTTATTCTATCTATACTATAAAGCATTCCTCAATGTAAAGACAATCTGACAAGTATCATCACTAGAGAGGAGTATTTCAAATTTTAAAAATTGAACTTTTTAAAAAAAACAAAAAAAAATGATGAATCAAAAATCAAATCATGAATCAAATTAGAAATTGATTTTGAATGGAGCAATTAATGAATTGATTGCATCATTTTTTAAATTCTAAAAAATGAACAATTTTTAAAAACATCAAAAACAAAAATAAAAAAATTAAAATGAATAAATTAAAATCAAATTAGGATTTGTAGTTAAATCAAAACCCGTTGATTGCATAAGTTATGATAGATAGAGTTTGATTGCTCTAATGCAATTAATCCTGATATCACGTTCAAATTGGGAAGAGATGTATATTTCTTTATCAACTATTATTATAAGTACATAAAAACCAAATTGTTCCTAAAAAGTATATAAAAACCTTTCTTTCTTTCTTTTTTTTTTTTGTCCTTGACCAGGAGTACCCCTGTCAGAAGCGGGTCCTAATCTTCTGCGGGGGAATGAATGGCACCTGAAGGCGGGAAACCCCCTCCCAGCGGATATTTGCTCCATACGAATGGAACTGGGATTCGAACCTCAGCCACTTGGTTAAGGGACACAAGTCCACCACCACTTATGCCAACCTCCGTTGGTATATAGAAGCCATATAAATTAACTTATAACAATGTAGCAAGATTTCTGGTGCTGTTATCAAGGCTTGTAATGCTTTGCTTTCTTTTTTTCCAAACTCTAGTGTGAGTTTTATTAGTAGACAAGCTAATAGTGTTGTTCATGCTCTAGTAAATGCATAGTTATTTATCCCTAGTCCCCAAACTTTTTATCATGTGTCACCTTGTATTGTTTCTTTGATTATTAATGAAATGTAGTAAGCCTTTAATTTCAAAAAAAAAAAACAATATGACAAGATTTATATTTTTTATATTTTACATAACAAGATTCTCAAATATTTCTTCCTTAAAAATATAAAATTACAATTTGCTTTGTTCAATATATACAATCACGGCATACCCTATGAATTATGATAATTCATAATATAACCTCGTGTTGTTCAAAAAATAAAACTCGTGTGGGCACGAGATCAAAGTCTAGTTAATTTAAATAGACATTGTTAATTTAGTGGGGCTTTTATTGACTATTATGATTTGAAATCATTCATATATTTGAATAATTGGTTCAAACTTTCGGAGTAGGCTTTGTTATAATACCCTTATTTTCCATTTTGTTTTTCTGGAGAATCTATATCTATATCTATATCTTTTTCTTTTTGACTAAAAAAGATATTCATTCATTCGAATTGGTAAAATACATCGAAAACAACACAAATTCAAAATCGTTAAAAATCGAAAATGATGAATCTGCGAACAAACTCACAGCACCCAGGTTAATAGCATAACATGGCAAAATGACTACAAATGTGACAAAATCGAAGTGACCGGAATACTAATGCATCCGGATCTATAACGTTGACGTCCAAGTCTTGATTGAATCTGTAATGGATCGAAGCTGATCTGTCAATCTGAACCAAACGAACACCGCAACAAGAAGGGAAATCAAATGACGCCGCAACAAGACGACAAACAAAACACCGGCGCACGCAGACAATGAAAACACGAAAAAACACGAAAGAAAAATCAGATCTATGTGGGAAAACCACTTATTTAGATAAAAGGAGAGAAAAAATGATGTAGAGGGGTGATTTCAGTCCAAAAAATGGCCTAAAACCACCATTTTCGGTGGATGAGGAAGAAGGAAAATAGGAGTGGAGGGAAGGTTGAGAGAGAGAAGCGGCTCTAGGTTTTTTGTAATAATGGAAACATTCTTAGATATGCAAATTTTGACTTACGAAGCGAAAAGGGTACTTCGGCAAAGAATATATCTATATATATATATATCTATATTATAATATATTTGAGAATAATCTCAAAGAGAAAACTTCAAGGAATCAAACTCATGAGCAATTCCGTAAGGGATTTTATCCCACTTGGCTTCACCACAGTGCTTTCCTCCAATTTTCACTAAAGTGTCATCCTCATATTCATTTGCACACAAACCATTATTATTGAAAATCTATTTTTTAAATTAAGCAATAGAAAATAATCTCATTAATAACAGTAAGAATGGAAGCCATCGGTATTAATCATAATAATTAATATGCAATTAAATAAAGGAAAGGAAAGTGCAATTAGTTTCTATTGGTGGGAACAATTCAAAATAATCATATTAATTATTATTAATCGTAATAATCAGTAAAAAAGGTAATTAATGATTGAAATTCCAAGTAACATATAGCCAGCAGACTCAATTTCAAATGTCATTTTTTTTTTGTTCTAAACCCAATGTATCCTAACGCTGTCAGCGAATAACTAATTAATCATTGTTCGTGGGATGTGGGTTCCGCTGGCCAAGCATTATTTCGAATGTCATTTATGAGATCAATTTTTAAAAGTAAACAATTCAAAATAATGGTTAGAAGTTATTAATTGTCTAAAATATACACCTAGTAATCAGAATCAATTTGAAATGTCATTAATGAATTTTCAATAAATAAAATCAATTAAATAATAAGAATAGTAAGTGCACAACAATACAATTAAACCAAAACTGTCATTGAGAGAAAAAGATATGGCGAGTGTGAGTGTGAGTGTGAGTGTGAGTGTGAGTGCGAGCGCGAGTCACTAGGGAGAGAGGAAGGCCTCCACCTTGGAGGATGAGGATTTGGCAGAATGGAGTACGAAGAAGGAGAAAACCAAGGACGAGGAGGAGCCTCCTGATATTGTCTCGGTGGTAGTAGAAACACCACAAGAGGAGGCCCAAGGAGATAAACAATCTTACAAGGACAAACTTCTGAATATCAGTCCCGAGGAGGAGGAAGAGATAATCTTGGAATCCATAAAGGAGATTTCTGACATGGATTGGAGACGTGATGGAGGAGATGAAAAGGAAGCTGATGAAGGGCAAGAGTTTACCCCATGTCCTACTGTGAATATCTCTCTACAGGAGGTGGAAGAATGGTGCAGACCATGGAGACAAGCCCTCATTTTTAGGCTCTTAGGGAAGGGGATTAGCCTGAAAGTAATCCAAGCTCGGTTGGAGAAACAATGGAGTAGGAAAGGGCCAATCAAAGTTATTGATTTGAGCGATGAATACTTTCTGGTGCATTTTCATCAGGAAGAAGTTTATAAGTTTGCTTTGTTTGAAGGGCCATGGCTGATTCAGGATCATTATCTGATTTTACAAAGGTGGAGGCCATTCTTTAATGTGAATGACAAATAGGTGGGGAAGGTGGCTGTGTGGATTCGTGTTCCAAATCTTCCCATCGAATTGTGCAACACTAAGTTCTTGTGGAGACTGGGGCCAAAGCTAGGAACCATGCTCAAGGTGGATTCCCTTACTTCAATTCACTCAAAGGCAAGGTTTGCTAGGATTTGTGTCGAAATTGATCTTCAGAAGAAACTTACTCCGAAGTTTGATGTGCTTCACCACGAGTTTCCTATGGAGTACGAGGGTCTCCATCTTATCTGTTTCAAATGTGGGAAATATGGTCATCGAAAGGATCTGTGCAGTGAGCCTCACCAGCCTATTGGGGTGGCGCCGGTAGCCTTGGTGCAGGAGGAGAAGGTAGACGCCACCCAGGGTGAAGGGGAACAGATCACTGAAAAGGAAGTTGCGGATATAGTGGAAGGGAATCAAGATATTGTGGATATGATGGAAGGGAATCATGAGGTTACGAATATTAAGCAACAAAATCAGGTTGGTCAGGATTTGACTAAAGGATCCTGCTTTGGTCCATGGATGTTAGCAAAGAAGGTCCCACGTCGTAAAATCAGTAATGATAGAGGCGGAATAATTGGTAATCAATTTGTCTATGATGATAGGGGGAGCTTTTCGAAATATAAGGAGGCAGTCAAGGGATCCAGATTTGATGTTCTGTCAGAGGATATTCATTTTAATGAGGAGGTCAATGATGGGGAGAATATTGTTGATAATGAGATAGTGAACATACCACGTGCTGCCCCTACTGTTAAGGAGAATCGCCAACTGCCATATAGGCCTGCTAAGCCTTCAAGGCCAGCTATGTCAAATCTGAAGGCCCAAACAGTTAAAAATTTCCAGCAAGGGGGGAATAGGAAAGTGAGGGATAATCCTACCTTGGCCCAACCAGGTCAGGTGGTGGATAAAGGCCCATCAGGAAAAGAGAAGGATGACAAGCTCTCTAAAATTGAGGCCCAAGTTTGGCACTCATTTCGGGAGGCCCAATACAGAACAAGGAAAGCTCATAAAGAAGGCAAGGATTATAATGCTTTTATGGAGAATTTTTTGGTGGATAATGAAACACTCATGCAAAATATAGATCCTATGGACCTAGTTAATAAAGGCCCGGATAAGGATACCGAGTACCCAGGTGGAACCCAAGACCCTTCGCCAAGTAAAAGTGGTGAGGGCGTAAGCCCAGTAATGGCTGCGAAGCCATGCATGTTGATGGGAGTCAAGCCCATACTGTAGTTTAGGTCCTTTGACCTTTTTTCCTCTATCCGTGTGTAATGATGATGAATCTAATAACGTGGAATTGTAGAGGAGCTGGCAGGAAAAGTTTTCCTGGCTTAATTCGTGACCTGAAGGTTAAATATGAATGTAGTTTTATTATTTTACTCGAGACTCATATTAGTGTTAGTAAGGCCCGAAGTATTATAAGACGCATGGGGTTTGATGGTTTTTGTTTGTCTGAAGCTCATGGTCACTCTGGTGGGATTTGGTGCATGTGGGACTATAATTTGTGGACGGTGGACGTGGTTAAGGTGGCAAGACAGTTGGTTCATCTTACAGTTGCTTGACAAAATACTGAAGAGTGGCATCTTACAGCGATCTATGGTAGCCACCAAAGGGCGACTGGTCAAGCTCTGTGGGAAGATATGAAGGAGATTAGTAATGGTATTTCAGGTCCTTGGTGTGCTATTGGAGACTTTAATGCTATTCTCAAGGATAGTGAAAAGGAGGGGGGCGTTTGGATAATGGTAGAGGAGTGATAAGCCTCTGGCTCATCTAGTTTTTTGGCTAGTATGACTAGGGTTTTGTGCTAATTATATCTCATTTTCACCCAAATTAGATTAGATTGTCCTCAAGCAAGGTTTTGGGTCTCTAAAGTAGTTTTAGGTTAATTTAGCCAGTTTTGAGTCAAATAAAGCACTTATGGCTATTTTATTGTTTTCAGGTTAAGTTAGAAGTCAAGGGAATAAAGAAATAGAGGAAATTTCAAGTCTGGAGGTGTTCGCCTCGCGAGAGTCTTCTCGCCTCGCGAACCTGAAAGCCAGTTGAGCAGTAAAAATGTCATCCTCTCTGGTTCGCCCCGCGAACAACACCTCGCCTCGCAACCCTGATAGCTGACTGTTACAGAGAAATGCAACTCGTTCTGTGTCGCCTCGCGGATCCATGTCTCGCCTCGCGAGACTGAAGACCAGAAGCCATGACTCTTCCATTCCTCACCACGCGAGCAGTACTTCGCCCCGCGAGAAGACCAAACGTTGCAGACTCTTCATGATATTCGCCTCGCGAGTGATGGTTCGCCTCGCGAGTGGGTGCAGTTTCTGAATACTATAAATGGCTGTTCTGTGCAGATTGGAAGAACTTTTGATTCTCCATTGTTTTTATATATTTTGTGTGTTTCGTTTTTCCATGGAGAACTAAATTTCTTAGATTAATCTACTGTAATTGATTTCCACCATACTTGAGGTTTTGTAATTCCTGTTTTGTATGCTTTTCCATTTTCAATACTATATTATACGTTTCTGTTTGTTTAATTCAGGAGTGTATAGTGTTGTGTTGATTCATTTCGGTGATGTTATGTTCCTATATTGAATCTCGTTTGTTTAATTCGCGTGTGTTCGTTCATGTTCGTTTAGTTCATGAGGGCTTAACCCCGTTTGTTTAATTCGGGAATAGGAACATATATCTGTAGTAGCGATTTCGTTTGTTAATTGTTGCTACAACCGAAAGGGGATTAGAATCTGCTTAGGGCTTGGAATTTACATGAACCAATGATAGTTGGGAATTCGAGAACAGTAGATTAATCGTCTTTAGCTATTTGATAATCTTTTCAACTGCTCTGTTTTATTGCTCTGTTATTACTTTGTTTTCTTAATTGCATTCAAATCCAAATCCCCCCCCAAAAAAAAACTTATTTTTGTGATAAATAACAAGTCAAGAGTCCTTGTGAGACGATATCCGAGTTGTCGCTCCTAAACTACATATTTTGTAAAACCGCTCGCTTTTTGGCGCGTGCGCGACAGCGCGACCAAAAATTGGCGCCGTTGCCGGGGACTCTTGTTTGTTATTTTCGCATTTTTTTTCTTTTTTCTTTTACTTTCGTTTTTGCTTTGAATTGGTCTGGCTACTAGGTCTACTTGCCCTGAATTGTGTGATTTTGATCCTGAAATTGAAAGAACACTGCACACACGCCGTAGAGCAATTCGGGCTAGTACTAGTAGTGATTCTAATTCTAAAACTATTTTTGATAACATGGGTGACCAAAGGACATTAAGACAGCTTGCTGCCCCTGATGTTAACTATAATGGATTGTGTATTGAATATTCTGGTGCTGTTACTCATTTTTAATTAAAATCTGTTCTAATCCATTTGTTGCCAAGGTTTTAATTAAAATCTGTTCTAATCCATTTGTTGCCAAGGAATTCCAGGTTGTCTGCTCTACAACCTTGAGACCAGAGGGAGTAACTGAGGATCACATCAAGCTGAAAGCTTTCCCGTTTTCACTATAGGGCGCTGCAAAGGGTTGGTTGTTATATCTTGAGGCAAACTCTATTACTACCTGGAACGATTTGAAGAAGCTCTTCCTAGAGAAATATTTTCCTGCCTCTAGAGCTGCATCAATCCGGAAGGAGATATGTGGCATCAGACAAGGAAATGAGTCATTGGCTGAATATTGGGAGAGATTCAAGCAGTTGATATCCAGTTGCCCCGAAAGATCGATTTCGAACGACTTCTTATCCAGTATTTTTATGAAGGGTTACTACCGATGGATAGAAATATTGTGGATGCTGCCAGTGGGGGAGCACTTGTTGATAAGACTCCAGCTGCTGCCAAGCAATTAATTGAAAATATGTCACTGAACTCCCAGCAGTTTACTACCAGGAGAAATTCTGTTGAGACAAGAGGTGTGCATGAGGTCCATAGTTCTTCTTCCAACCAGGCCGTTGATGATAGAATTGATAGGCTCACTTCTTTGGTGGAGAAATTGGCAATGGATAGAGTTCAGCTTGCAAGGTTGTGTGGCATGTGCAACTCTCCTGAGCACCCGTATGATGCATGCCCCATTCCGAAGGAAGAGTTCGTCACTGAATCGTCTCAGGCTTATGCAGTCCATCCTTCCAATCAAGGCAATAGTCAGAACCGGTACAACACTCCAGACCTCTCCACAAATAGGTACCATCCCAATTGGAGGAATCATCCTAATCTTCGGTATGGGAACTCATCCCAACAACAACCGATGGCAGCACCACAGAATCCTCCTCAAGTGACCACTTCTGCACCTTCTGAACCTCCACTAGAGGACTTATTCAAGCAAATGACTGCACAAATGGCTGCACAAAATCTCCAGTTCCAGCAGCAAATTGGACAGTTTCAGGCCTCACAGACACAGTTTCAGCAGCAAGTTGGCCAGTCTCGGTAGCGAACAGATGCTAGCATTCAAGATTTGTGGACACAGATTGGACAGCTTGCCACATCCATAAACAACATACAGCAAGCTCAAGGATCAAGTCAACTGCCGGCACAAACAGTGATAAATCCCAATGTCTCCAATCCTAATGTGAGTGCCATTTCTCTGAGATCTGGAAGAGTTGTTGAGGCAGCCTCTGAAAAAAATGAAGAAACTATTGAGGTAACTCCTGAGCCTTCAGTTGATGTTGAAGCTGAGAAAGTGTACATACCACCGATCCCCTTCCCACACAGAGTGCAGAAAAATAAGAAGATTGGTAGGGAAGACAAGGAGAGGGAAATTTTAGATGTGTTCAGAAAGGTGGCCTTGAATATTCCACTTCTGGATGTGATCAAGCAGGTGCCCAAGTATGCAAAATTTCTGAAGGACTTATGCACCAACAAGAGGAAGTTGAAGGGTAATGAGAGAGTTAATTTGGGAAGAAATGTTTCAGCTCTTATCCAGTCTAAGCCTGCACCAGAAAAAGTTACTGTTTTAGCCCCTACTCAGGCACTACCACAGAAGTGCAAGGATCCGGGCACCTTTACTATTCCATGCACTATTGGGGACAGCAGATTTGAAAATTGCATGTTGGACTTGGGAGCCTCCATAAATGTCATGCCCACCTCTATTTTCAATAACCTTGATCTTGGTCCATTGCAGTATACAGGTCTCACTATCCAGTTAGCCAACAGGACCAGTGCCCGCCCCATGGGGATGGTAGAAGATGTGCTGGTACAAGTTGATGAGTTGATCTTCCCTTCTGACTTCTACATCCTAGACATGGCAGGAGAGACACATTCCAGTAAATCACCAGTAATCCTGGGTAGACCATTCATGAAGACAGCTAAGACTAAGATTGATGTTAATGATGGGACCATGTCTATGGAGTTTGGTGATATTGTGGCAAAGTTCAACATCTTTGATGCTATGAAACATCCCCTGGAGGAGCACTCTGTTTTCCAATTAGAGTTTCTTTCTGAGATTATTGATGACACCCATGAGGACCTTGTTTCTGATTTTCCATTTATTTCTGGATTTGATGATATATATTCATGTAGTGACTGTACTGACACTAACCCGTGTGTTGTTTGTGCTGAGTTTCTTGATTCAACTTTGCAGGGTGGTAGTGTGAGTGAAGCTGTCTGTTCAGCCGAAGTTCTTGACATCATGGCTACTCCAAATGTACCATCCATTGAGCAGCCACCCTCCCTAGAGCTCAAGCCACTTCCTGGGAACCTGAAGTATGCCTACTTGGAGACAAATGAAAAACTTTCAGTCATCATTTCCTCCAGCCTTGACTCTGACCAGGAAGCAAAACTATTGGAGGTTCGAAAAGAAGCACAAGAAGGCGATTGGGTGGACCTTGGTCGACATCCTATGAATTAGCCCCTCCGGATGTATGCATAGAATTCTGTTGGAGGATGGGGCTAAACCAGTTAGACAGGCCCAAAGGCGCTCAATCCATTGATTCTGGATGTGGTGAAGAAAGAGGTGACTAAACTTCAAGCGGTATTATATACCCCATCTCCCGATAGTACTTGGGTAAGTCCAAAGTGCAAGTTGTACCCAAGAAGTCCGGCCTCACAAGTGGTAAGAAATGATAATAATGAGCTTGTACCCACTAGAGTCCGAAATAGTCAAGCAGTCTGTATAGATTATAGGAAGTTGAACCAGGCCACCAGAAAGGATCACTTTCCTTTGCCGTTCATAGATCAGATGCTGGAACGGCTGGCTGGTAAATCTCATTACTGTTTTCTTGATGGCTTTTCCGGGTACTTCCAGATCCATATTGCCCCCGAGGATCAGGAAAAGACCACTTTCACGTGCCCCTTCGGCACGTTTTCTTATAGGAGGATGCCATTTGGCCTTTGTAATGCTCCTAGCACTTTCCATTGATGCATGCTTAGCATTTTTACTGAATTTATTGAAAATTTCATGGAGGTGTTCATGGATGACTTCACTGTATATGGCTCCTCATTTGATGCATGTCTGCATAGTCTGAGTTTAGTTCTAGAAAGATGCATTGAGACTGATCTGATTTTGAACTATGAAAAATGTCACTTTATGGTAGAACAGGGGATTGTTTTGGGTCATGTTATTTCTAAAGAGGGTATATCAGTAGATCCTGCAAAAATTGTTGTGATTTCAACATTGCCTTACCCATCTTGCGTTCTCGAGATCCGTTCTTTTCTTGGTCATGCAGGTTTCTACAGGCGCTTCATTAAGGACTTCAGCAAGATAGCCCTACCATTGTCAAACTTGCTGAAGAATGATGCCATGTTCCATTTTGATGACAACTGCAAGAAGGCATTTGATTACCAGAAAAGAGCATTGACCTCTACCCCCGTCATCCAGGCCCCTGACTGGACCCTCCCTTTTGAACTCATGTGTGATGCTTCTAATTATGCTGTGGGAGCGGTTCTGGCACAAAGGGTGGGCAAGGCTGCCCATGTCATTCATTATGCTTCTAGGACATTAGATGCTGCACAATCAAATTACACCACCACTAAAAAGGAACTGTTAGCTGTTGTTTTTGCACTTGATAAATTTAGGTCATATTTGCTAGGTTCCACGGTTATTGTTTTCACTGACCATGCAGCTCTGAAGTACCTGTTAAAGAAACCAGAAGCGAATCCAAGACTGATTTGGTGGATGCTTTTGCTCCAAGAGTTGAATGTAGAGATAAAAGACAAGAGTGGAGCTGAAAATTTGGTAGCCGATCACTTGAGCCGAATAGCAAGGGATGAGGATCCTTCTCCCATCCAGGATGATTTTCCAGATGAACAGCTTCTACATCTGCATGGGGTAACGCCATGGTTTGCTGACATTGTTAACTTTCTTGTTGCTGGTGTTGTTCCTGCAGGTACAAGCTGATCCAAGATCCACAAGCTCAAGAGTGATTCAAAGTACTATGTGTGGGATGATCCGTACCTTTGGAAGTTTTGCAGTGATCAGGTTATTCGGAGGTCTGTCCCGGATTATGAGACAGAGTCCATCTTGCATTTTTCTCATGCCTCTCAAGTAGGGGGACACTTTGGACCACAGAGGACGGCAAGAAAAGTCCTGGATTCTGGGTTCTACTGGCCCACAATTTTTAGAGATGCCTATGCGGTTTACAGGAATTGTAAGGAGTGTCAAACAACAGGTCCTACCATCACTCGTAGGAGTGAGATGCCTCAGCAGCCCATGCTTTTTTGTGAGGTTTTTGATGTGTGGGGAATCGACTTTATGGGTCTTTTCCCTGCATCTTTTGGTTTTCTGTACATTCTTTTGGCTGTTGACTATGTTTCAAAGTGGGTGGAAGCAATCCCCACTAGGACTTACAATGCTAAAGTTGTTTCAAAATTTGTTAGGTCCAACATTTTTTGCAGGTTTGGCATACCTCGGGCTATTATCAGTGACCAGGGCACTCACTTCTGCAACCGCACCATGGAAGCCTTACTCAGGAAATATGGAGTTGTGCATAGAGTTTCCACTGCTTATCATCCCCAGACCAATGGCCAGGCTGAGATATCAAACAGGGAGATCAAGCAGATTTTAGAGAAAATGGTGCAACCGAATAGGAAGGACTGGAGCCGCCGTCTGGAAGACGCACTGTGGGCTCAGAGGACCGCTTTCAAGACGCCAATAGGGATGTCCCCCTTCAGGCTTGTATTTGGTAAGGCATGTCACCTCCCGGTGGAAGTTGAGCACCATGCATATTGGGCAGTCAAGTGCTGTAACTTGGAAATGAAGAAAGCTGGTATTGAAAGAAAATTCCAGTTGCAGCAGCTTGAGGAGCTTAGGCTAGAAGCCTATGAAAGCTCCCGGATTTATAAGGAGAAAACAAAACATTTTCATGATAGGATGATTGCTAGGAAAGAATTTTCTGTGGGCCAAGTCTTCTTCGTTTAATTCCCACTTTGAAATTGATGGCTGGGAAACTTAGGTCCAAATGGGATGGCCCCTTTGTTGTTACTAACGTTTTTCCTTATGGTGCAGTAGAGATTAAAAGTGCAGGTACCAACAAGTCCTTCAAGGTTAACGGGCAGAGGTTGAAGCCATTCCATGGTGTGGCTGCTGGTGTTCCTGACGATGCTAATGTTGAGGAGCTCTCCTTGGAAGCTTCCACCTTTACTGCCACTTGATCAGGGAGTACCCTTTCCTTTCCCTCACTCTGATTTTATAGTTATGTTGTTTCATTGGGGACAATGTATGTTTTAAGTGTGGGGGAGGGAACTAATTGTAGCTTTGTTTTGTGTTTGGTTGGTCTTGTTTTTCTTTTACCTCTTGAATAAATTGCGTGAGTCTTTGGTCGGTAAGCTCGATTGGTTTTGATGGATTTTGCACAGATTGATTGCATGATTTATGTGATGATTCCCCCTAGGTTGAATTTTTTTTTGAAAAGTGATCCCCATGTGATTGAAAACTGAACTTTGAGATTTTGTTGTGATGGCATGATTTATGATAAGTTTGGGGTGAAGGGAAGCACACACTAGGGATAGAATCTTAGTCAAACAATTTGCAAAAATGTTCGGGTGAGGATTTGAGCCTCCAACATGTTTTAAATTGTGAGAATCACTTTCAAGTTGCACTTTCCCGAATTTGCTTGAATCTCTTTATGGTTTGCATGTTTATGTGTTTGCTTCAGATGATTTAGGCATTTTCTTTATAAATAACTACTTAGCCTAAAATAACCATCCCTAATGCATGTTCCATAGTTAGCCCCTTTGAGCCTAATTAGCTTATTGTTTCTTGTTGACCTTATGTTATAAGCTAAAATCTGGAAAACCATGTGAACCCGATCTTAGGATTAGGAGAGCATGGAATCTTAGTAAGAGATTGGTTGCAAGAAACTAAGTTTGGGGTGGCTACAAGGTATGATGTGTTGTTTGGGTTTGAGAAAAAGAAAAAAATAATAATAAAAAGGTTGGAGCCAAAAAAAAAAAAGAAAAAAAAAAGGAAAAAAGGAAAGTGTAAAAATGTTAAAAAAAGAAAAAGAAAAAAATATATTAGAAGAAATGGATGTAGTCACCCAGAAGCATAAAGAAAAAATGAAGAAAGGAACTTGAGTGGAAATTCAAAGTGTAAAAAGTTCATGCTCTCTTAGTTCCTAGGATCTTCAGCCTAGTACCCTTGTATATCCTACCCTTAGCCAGGCCCCATTACAACCATAAAAGACCTTCTGATGTTGCATGCATGTTTTCTGTGGGAATCATTTTGAGATGAAAATCAAATTCATGGGAAGTGCTCTTAAAAGTGAAATTGAGTGAAATGTTGATAGCCTAGACAAACTGAGCGTATGAGTGAAACACTAAATTCCCTTGTGAGGAAGGCGGTTGTTTGAATTTGGTGATCTCCCCCTTGTGTGTAACTTGGATCCCTTGCTTAGATTAATGATTGTTTGAATGATGAAATTCTCAAATGTTCAGAATAATTGAATGTGGGGATTGCATTGTTGAAAGGAGGGGACATTGAAGAAAACTGTTTGGATAAAATTGCTTGAATTTGTGCAAGGTTGATTGAATCTTTTAAGCTTGCCATGTCTTGAGTCTTTTTTATTTTTGAGTTGTAGTTTGCTTGGGGACAAGCAAAGTTTAAGTTTGGGGTATTTTGATAAGCCTCTGGCTCATCTAGTTTTATGGCTAGTATGACCAGGGTTTTGTGCTAATTATATCTCATTTTCACCCAAATTAGATTAGATTGTCCTCAAGCAAGGTTTTGAGTCTCTAAAGTAGTTTTAGGTTAATTTAGCCAGTTTTGAGTCAAATAAAGCACTTATGGCTATTTTATTGTTTTCAGGTTAAGTTAGAAGTCAAGGGAATAAAGAAACAAAGGAAATTTCAAGTCTGGAGGTGTTCGCCTCGCGAGAGTCTTTTCGCCTCGCGAACCTGAAAGCCAGCTGAACAGTAAAAATGTCATCCTCTCTGGTTCGCCCCGCGAACAACACCTCGCCTCGCGACCCTGATAGCTGACTGTTACAGAGAAATGCAACCCGTTCTGTATCACCTCGCGGATCCATGTCTCGCCTCGCGAGACTAAAGACCAGAAGCCGTGACTCTTCCATTCCTCGCCACGCGAGCGGTACTTCGCCCCGCGAGAAGACCAAACGTTGCAGACTCTTCATGATATTCGCCTCGCGAGTGAGGGTTCGCCTCGCGAGTGGGCACAGTTTTTGAATACTATAAATGGCTGTTCTGGGCAGATTGGAAGAACTTTTGATTCTCCATTGTTTTTATATATTTTGTGTGTTTCGTTTCTCCATGGAGAACTAAATTTCTTAGATTAATCTACTGTAATTGATTTCCACCATACTTGAGGTTTTGTAATTCCTGTTTTGTATGCTTTTCCCTTTTCAATACTATATTATACATTTCTATTTGTTTAATTCAGGAGTGTATAGTGTTGTGTTGATTCATTTCGGTGATGTTATGTTCCTATATTGAATCTCGTTTGTTTAATTCGCGTGTGTTCGTTCATGTTCGTTTAGTTCATGAGGGCTTAACCCCGTTTGTTTAATTCGGGAATAGGAACATATATCTGTAGTAGCGATTTCGTTTGTTAATTGTTGCTACAACCGAAAGGGGATTAGAATCTGCTTAGGGCTTGGAATTTACATGAATCGATGATAGTTGGGAATTCGAGAACAGTAGATTAATCGTCTTTAGCTATTTGATAATCTTTTCAACTGCTCTGTTTTATTGCTCTGTTATTACTTTGTTTTCTTAATTCCATTCAAATCCAAATCCCCCCCCCCCCCAAAAAAAAAAAAACTTATTTTTGTGATAAATAACAAGTCAAGAGTCCTTGTGAGACGATATCCGAGTTGTCGCTCCTAAACTACATATTTTGTAAAACCGCTCGCTTTTTGGCGCGTGCGCGACAGCACGACCAAGGAGCCTACATAAATTTTCAAGATTGCCTGATGGAGTGTGGTTTGGATGACATGGGGTTCAATGGGATTCCTTTTATGTGGTATCGTAGGGACCTAAAGGAAAGACTTGATAGAGTTGTAGTGAACTTGTCTTGGCGCATTCGGTTTCAGGAAGCTTCTATTTTCCATATTCCCCATTATAAATCCGATCGTGTTCCCCTTTGGTTGAGATTTAAGGAGCAAGGTAAAAGAAATAGGAACCTTAGGTCTTTTCGTTTTGTAGCCTATTGGCTAACTCATGAAGACTTTGCCAACTTAGTTAGTAGAAGCTGGAAACCCTACGAGGAGTGGAGCATTAATATTTATTCCTTTACGCAAATTGTTAAGGATTGGAATAGAGAGGTTTTTTGGGACATTTATCATAGGAAGCACACCCTCATGAACAGCTTGCATGGGATCTCAAGAAGCTTGGCCCATGGCTGGAATCCCTTTCTTTTGCTTCTTTAGAATAAGCTTTAGGACGAGTATGAAAAGGTTTTGTTCCAAGAAGAGGTGTTATGGTTTCAGAAATCCAGATGCAACTGGCTTCAGTTTGGATACAAGACTACAAAGCTTTTCTGCGACACCCCTTCTAGGGTCATCACATAGTTACCCAAAAGCGGAATTAAATTGTTAATCGCTGATCAATTACTTTCGAAAAATAAACTTTGAATTAAATGTCTCATCACGTAAATAGTGATAAATTTTTTTTTAAACATCGAGAACATAAACAAACGTATGTATATATATATATATATATGCATCATCAGTTAAATACACATTATATCACTAATAGGAGATCACAAAAGAGCCCTCAGAAGTATAGGCCACTCTCCATAAAACTAGGTAAAGAAAATAAAGACATATACATAAAAAGTAACGAGCAGTCTAGAACCATACCAAAAACTCATGGCTCTCAGTAGCCAGATCAAAAACTGACAAGATTCGCTACCCCAAAAACTATACATATAGTCGGTCAAGCTAATGAAAACCATTGGGGAGATCATGATGATCAACCCCACCTACAGCAGATGTATCTGATGAAGATACCTCTGCTCTCGCTCCCTCGTCGGGAGAATCATCATCATCAACTACAGGAGGGTGGAACTCAAGATCATCCTCAAAGTACTCATCTGGGTCCTCCTCGACCTCATCCAAAACCATCTCGGCATGAGGTACTGCTCGTCCTGCTATATGAAGCGGCAAGATCGGCTGAGGTGGTATGTCAAGTAACTCGTGCTCAGCCAAGTAATGTACCTATAGCCAGACTGGAGGTAGAGATACCTCAATAGTCTCCACAACATGGGTCCTCTGTTGCGGTCCTGCCTCTACTATGCCGATAATCTCTCTACTAGGGCCATAATAGGTGGGGCTAAGTGCCCCAGGGTTTATCTCCCAGGGTTTATCGAACGCAACCTCGAATGTGCCAGAGGAAAATCCGGGTCCATCTAATCTCAGATGTAAATATATATGCACAAGTAGAGAAACCACAAATAAAACATGCAAGAGTGAAAACCCAATATATGGATTTAACTCGACAACTACATGATCGACACTACAGAAAACACATACGCATATACATGTATACCAACATAAGCATTCATATTCAAGAAAGTAGTTTATCAATGGGTTTCACACCCCAAACGTCAACATCTGAAAAACTATGCATGAACACTTCATATACATCGTCTAACTTCGCACTTAATCTCGTGAGATATCCCAACACGTGATGAGTTGATCAGGCTCAAAAAACCATCCCATGGCATACAGGGACGTGGCCATAACCCATTGCACACGATCCAAAATCGAGGCACAGCGATAAAACCCTAAATGGGGTTTCATTGTCCAACCGTGGCACAATGAAGAAAATAGTAGCATGAAATACCTGACGCCGCAAGGTAATCACACATAGAACTGTGGGCACGTCTGCCAAATGCATGCAAAACACTTTGTTCTTAACACTTTTCTTTGTGTTCAATCTTTCCTTGCCGAAGCTCAAAATGGCTTACGACTAACATAGTTTTAAACATCTTTAAAACTTTCATTAATAACACGTGACCTCAAAGTCCGAGTGCTCAGTCACAAAACCTCTAGACCGATGCACCAGTCATAGGTTCGTGGTATTAGAAAACATCTTAAATGTTTAAACAATATACACCACGTATACAGTAGACACCAAGTCTACAGGACCTCAAAGTCCAAAGGACCCCAAGTCCATAACACAACAAACCTTAGTACCCCGACATCTCAGTTACTAAGTTCAACACCACTTTTAACACAGTTGAGTTAAACTTGATTTTGAAAAATCGTTTTCAAACGGGAAATTCTTTCATAAAATCATTAAATACAAAAGCTTAGTTTTCACAAAAATGAGTCACTTGAGGCTCAAACTTATTTAAAATATGCACTGTCGTTTTAAAACACTTGCTGTCGATACTTTTCCAAATTGCCATCAATTATCATTTTTAAAGCCATTTAAGCCAAAACTTAGCTTTTTCCACTTAAACAATTTTTTAAAATCATAATTAAACTATTTTCAACAATTAATTTCATAAAATAACTTTTTATAATATTATGGAATTTCTTACGTAAAAATTAGCAGTGCAAAAATAATTTCAAGATTTCGCCCTCATTATGACTCATAGTTCACTCTTACAGCGATAAATCATTAAAATAATGATATTTTACAAAATTCCTCATTTTCCCCAAATAAAAGTTTCCAATAATATTATCTTCCAATATTTTACCGTTAAAACATTGAATATAATTTGTAAAGCTTCTAAAGCTTTTATCTGATTAATTAAATTGGGCACTAACCACTATCAGGCTTCTCAAACAACAATCAACAACAATATCACAGAAATATTCTCAGGAAGATCATGCATCACAACATTATAATATACAATTGCAGATAAACAATTTAAATGTAAATAAACCCTCACAGATAAAAATAACATAACTTAAACAACTTAGACAAATACCACAGATAAATAATTACAGACAATCACTTGATAGCACGTAGCCATCGAATAAATCCCTCAGGCAATCCCCTCTTACCTCTCGAAGATTTCTCAGTGGTTTAATAAGTGCTTTCTCGGAAGTCCGATCTCACGTATAAAATCAATGCACTAAACCTTCGTCAATCACAATCAACCAATTACTAATCAAACAATTAAAATCTCCTAATTCTCTAATAATAGGTCACGGCCTACATAGGGTTGAGTGGCTAAAAATTTCTAAAATTGCCTAAGTCATTGGATTAATGATCCTAAGTACTTAAGACAATGGATTAATGATAAATCAACAAAGTTTGAATTAAAAACTTCCAAACTTCTAAAAACCTAGATTCAGCCATGAGACAAGAATATGGCAAGAGATTTTGGTTTGATAACATATCTTGGATTCAACATGAATACATGCTAGAAGGATAGAATACAAGATCATTTATCTAAAATTTGAACAAAACTCCTCCACCCCTTTTTCCCTAAGGTTCGGCCTTGATAAGAAATTAGGGGAGGAAATTTTGGATTTCAACATACTCTTGGGTTATGATTGTAGGAATGATAATAGGAACATAGAAATTGGTTTCACATTT
Source organism: Sophora flavescens (assembly GCA_030762895.1). Taxonomy (NCBI): domain Eukaryota; kingdom Viridiplantae; phylum Streptophyta; class Magnoliopsida; order Fabales; family Fabaceae; genus Sophora; species Sophora flavescens. The sequence continues at coordinate 20,902,680 of CM061062.1, read as the reverse complement.
TTAATATTTTTCTATGATTTTCTATGAATTATAAAAGTCAAGAACATAAATGATGAACATGATGAATAAAGCTTTGCATCATGAAATTAATTGAAGAAACTATAGCTTAAAGATGATGAGAAACATTTTCTGTCAAAAAAAAAAAAGATGATGAGAATCATGAATCACCTCTTGGAAATGAAGAAATGTGCAAGAATCACCAAGCTCCTCTACAAATCAACAATGGAAGCTTAAGAGAGAAAGTAAGAATGGGGAAGATGATAGCAAGTTCAAGAAGAGTGTGGAAAAATCTAGTTGGCTCATGAATTTATGAGCAAGCCAAGAGGCCATGGGCCTTGCGCAAATGGGCTTGGAGAAATCCAACAAAGCCCAAGTATTTGTAACCATGAAAATCACTACAAAAAAAAAAGGTTGTTTAGCAACCGAAAATAGTGACCGAATATAGGATCTACATGAAAGCCTGATTAGAGATAATACTGCGACCGAAATAGCGACCGAAATAGAGCGTAGCAGGGTTATTGGTCGCTATTTCAATCGCTAAATAAAGGAACTTAAAAGCCAGAAATTTTATGCCTTTTAGCGACCGAAATGGCGACCGAATTAGATGCAGCGGTTAAATTTTATTTACATTTGCGAACGATATTAATTCGGTCGCTAAACGGCATGTTAAAAAATTAAAAGAGCGCGTCTTAGCGACCGATTAAATAATCTGTCGCTAAAAATTAAAATCCCTAAAAACGCAGAAACCCCTTTCTTCTTCCATTTCGCGATTTCTCTCTTCCTCTCTCTCACTCGATCTCTCTTTCTCTCCTCCGGCCACCACAGTTCGCGACTGTCGCCCCTCCTCCGACCACCACCATCACGGTAAGCCCTCCTCTCTCTCTCTCTCCAGCTCTCTCTCTCTCTCTCTCTCTATTTCTAACTTTTTTTCTCTCTCAGTTCCCTCCTTCTCCGCACGGCTGCCACCGTTGCCGACACCACCAGAGCAGCGTCGCCGTCCTCCTCCTTCTCTGGTATGTTTTCGTCTCTCCTTCACGTTTTTGGTCTCATTCTGCTACATTTAGTGGTTTTGTTCTTCAGCCAAATTATAATGGTGGTTAAATCCTGACCACAAGTTCTCTGTTGTCTATTGTTTGTTCTTTGTTCTAAAATTATATTTGATGTTAAGTTGTTTGTGTGAATTAAGTTGATTATGAAAAATGCACGTGAGTTGTTTGAGAATTTTCTCTATGGGTAATGCCAAGTTTTTCTCTGGGGAATAGTTAGATAACTGAACTTTTCTTCCTAAGTGGATTAAGAAGCCTTTCAAGCTTTCACACTACATTTCTTAATTTTTATTTTTTATTTTTTTATAGGACATTTCTTAAGTTTTATCTCATTCATATAGTTTATCTTGAAGTGATTTTTATGTTCATAAACTATTTTCAGAGTTTAAATTGAGACCTGTTATCAGATTGCTAATATATGCATTTTTTTTTGGGTCAATGCTAATATATGCATTTGACCCTTGCTTTTCTGCCTATATTTTCAGTTTGCTAATATCATTTTTTGCTTTAATTTTTGTTTGAATTTAAGAAAGTGATTGCTATTATATTAGTCATATTACTCAAATGCATAAAAGAAAAATGGCGAGTATGTGAGTTCAAACAAAGGGTCAAGTAAAGTAATTCTTCTCTGTCCTTATTGTTTTTCATTTATGCTAAAGTTTAATTATAAGATATCATGATATGCTGTTGATATTTTCTTTCCATTACGCAGAATGAGTCATAGTCTCTTAGATATCCAAGTTCTTTAAAGGTTATTATCTGTTGCAATAAGCTGTGTCTTTGGTCTTTGGTCTTTCTGTTGCCAGGTTTGTTGCGTATATTTACCTCCCACCCTTGGCCTGTTTCTCCCTTGCCTTTTTACAAAATTATTATGGTGTCATGATATTATTAGAAAGCAGCTTTGTACACAATATTATAAAAGCAACTCTGGTTTTCTACTCATTTGTTTCACTAGGAAATGGAGCTTTCCAGAAATAGTTGTTGATGACCATCCTTACTAGGTTATCTAGGCACTTCCGGTAGGAAAAGTCCTCTCTGTGACCATCCTTCAAAACGACGTAAAAACATCTACTTTCCTGAAAACTACTATGTTTGCTAATCTGTAAAGTTGCATGTGAAGTTGCATTTCTTTGTTCTATTTTAACATGCTAGTATGCGACATGGATCTTTCCATCTTTTCTTATTATCACTACTATATATCTTGTTGTTTGTTAGTGGAGAGCTGAGCTCAATAGGAAGGTATCCTGCCTGAAAGGCAAGATGCTGATTGTGTGCTGATAATTTAATATTTATGCATGCATTTGCAATTATGTGTTGTTTGTTAGTGGAGAGCAGAGCTCAATAGGATGTGATCCTGTCAAAAAGGTGGGATGCTTGTTGTGTGTTGCTAATTTAGAAGTTATGCATGTGTTTGACAATTATGTGTTGTCTTGTTAGTGGAGAGCGGAGCTCAATAGGATGTTTGCTACTATATTTTATTTAAGTTTGTATTGAAATATGCTTCAATATATATTTGTTGAAGTATGCTGCAATCCAAGCTTAGGAGTTGTTGATACATGCTCTAATTAGTTGATTTTCTATTTGCATGTGTATTGTAATTTGGTTTTGATTTTGTGATGGTGTTGATATGCCAATATGTGATAATAGATATGTTAAAGGATCTTGCTTGACAGGTGTTTGTTATATTGCTTACAAGGAGATGTTATAGTTGCTGTCCTGAATACCCGTATGGACATAGGTTCAGTGTTTTCCTTATAGCTGTTTCTGTAGAACTATTTTGTTTATGATTCTTATTTTGTTAGAAACTAGACTCGATTTGCTACAGTTTAGGCACTGAATTTGATGTTTTTAACTGAGTATTGATGAAGAAAATTCTGTTAAAAGTTAGAGGACAATTGCTGTCCTATTTTTCGAATGCGATAGCTTGTTGGTTAAAACTGTACTTTTTGGAATGCTTTTTCCCAAAACTAAATTTAAATTTATAAACTAGACTTGTTTAGATTTCCATAGAGGGGTCGTTTGTCTAAATCCGACTTCATTTGGTATTTTAATAAAATCATCTAAGTTGACTAAAAACCGTACGAATTCTGCATATGTTGCTAATGAATGTTGATTGTTGGGTTTTGGGACCTTAGGGTGTAACTTAATTATATGTTGTTTGTAATATTGTGATTTCAATTGGGAATTAATTGTTAATAGTAGTACTGTATTCTAATTAAGAGATTATAGAATGTTCATGTGAATGGTTTGTGTTTTGTTTTATGTCATTAGTTGTTAAGCGATAGATTGATTTATGAGTTAAGTTATTCAATCTTATGATGAAATGATTGTGAAACACCATTTGGCATCCAAAGGTAGTAACCATGCTAATCCTCTCTACGACCATCCTTCAAAACGACGTAAAAGCATCTGCTTTCCTGAAAACTACTATGTTTGCTAATCTGTAAAGTTGCATGTGAAGTTGCATTTCTTTGTTCTATTTTAACATGCTAGTATGCTACATAGATCTTTCCATCTTTTCTTATTATCACTTGATGAAGTTTAGACATATGACTTGTTTTCCTTATTGTTTTATCAGAAAATGGATCCGACTAAATGTTTTGAGACAGTCATCCATATAGACCAGGTACAGTATCTCATCAACTTAAGAATAACGATCGGATTCACGTAATGATAGTTAAGGCATAAACTAATCATTACTAAATTGTTCCTGTGTATTGGTAGGATTTGATTTCAATCCCGCGATCATTTTACCGTCGTTGGGGACAAGAAATACCGCGTGTTGTGACTATTGAAGACAAAAGCGGAAATTTGTTCAATGGGAATATAGTAATCCATGAGGATCGCCCATATTTTGCAACAGATCCAAATGGTATCAGGGAGTTGTATTTGTTGTCCACTGGTGCATTGGCAAAGTTTAAGTACCTTGGGGGTTCTCACTTATACATGTTCATCCCTTTGGAAGATTGATGAGTTTTGATATTTTGATTAGTACTTATTGATTGTGGTGTGTTTTTTTATAAATAATTATTAAACTTGCGTTAATTAATGTATATGTTTTCTTGATCATATTGATTGTGGTGTTATGGATCGTTAGTACATCATATTTACGTTTTCTATTTATTCAAAAAAAATATTGGTGTATTTTGTTTATATCAGAAATTAAAAATCAATGGGGTAATAGTTGAAAAACAATATTTGGTCGGCAGGATTAAGTTATATGAAAATTTAGAAGAAAAAAAAAACAAAATTTGCAACCGAAATAGCAACCGAATATCGGTCACCAAATGAAGTGAGCTGAGCATGCGACCAACTATACAGCGACCGAAATATATAATTTTGTGACCGACATATCGGTCGCAAATTTGAGACCGAAATGAAGTTCGGTCGCTAAACATTTAGCCACCAGGGTTTCTGCTACCCCCTTAATTCAGTCGCTAATTCGGTCGCCAAACTATATAGCAACCAAATTATCATGTTTAGCGACCGAAGATTTCGGTCGCTAAAGAGATTTTTTTTTGTAGTGAATGACTTAAGACATAATGAAGACATAGGAAAGTTTGAGAATAGAATTTGCTTCATGGAAATGAATTCTTGGACATGAAATTGGGCTCTATGGCCGCAACCCTTATGGAAACTAGTTTAGGGACCAAAATGAAATTAATAGAAAGTTTAGGGATCAAAATGCAATTATCAAAAATTGCTAACATAACCTTAAGCCACATTAAACCTCTCACATAGATGACTTATACCTAAGAGAATATAGGGTTTATCCACTTATAGAGTCCCGAAACCTCGTAATCAGCTTCGTCGTTCGCCTGATTGAGTATAACGCCCGTAAAACATATATTATTTCACTTTTAATGAAATAATTCTAAAAATACACAATCATTGGAAATAAAATAAAAACCTTAGATTTTTCGTTCACGAATTAAAATTAAGTCTTCTGATCAGTATAAATATACTGTCAGTGAAATTCGTGGGTCGGGTTTCGCCTGACTTTCCAACCTAAATTTTAATCGTATCTTTCTACATTAAAGTATAATTGAGTGGTAAAATCCGTTTATTTAAAATAATTTTCTAAAACTCAGATAAACATATAAACATATTCATATGCACTACTGTTATTTAAAACAGTGAAAAACAGGGTGTTACATTTTCCATAGCACCACAATCTCTCGAAGGAAAAGGCAAAGGATAGAAGCCCTTCAAGATTCTGATGGGGGTTGGATTGCGGATCTGAGCACCCTGAAAGAGACGACAGTTAGCTTTTACAAGAATTTGTACACTGATACTTTTGAGTATGATGTCTATCCTTTCCGGGGCTGTTTTCCTGAGATGTCGGATAGGGACTTAGCTGGTCTTTCTCATGATGTTAGTTGGGATGACTTGAGATGCGCTCTTTTTGATATGGGAGGCCTCAAGGCACCTGGTCCGGATGGTTATCAAGCCCTCTTCTTTCAATCACAATGGGAGGTGATTGGTGACTCCATTTTCAAGTTAGTTGCTCAGATTTTTTCAAATCCTGTCACAGTTGCTAAGGTTAATGATACGTTAATTTGCCTAATCCCTAAGGTTGATAACCTTGCAATATTAAGGAGTTTTGTCCTATTAGCTTATGCAATGCATCTTATAAGATTGTTACTAAAATTTTAGCTAATAGAATGAAAAGAATTATGAAGAAACTTGTCGCCCCAACCCAATACAGTTTTGTTCCAGGGAGGCATAGCTCGGATAACATAATTATTGTCCAAGAGGCCATTCATTCTATGCGAAAGAAAAAATGGAAGAAGGGTTTCAAGGCCATAAAGCTTGACCTAGAGAAAGCATTTGATAGATTGAAGTGGGATTGGTCTCCCTCAAGGGATGGTAAACGTGATCTGGCATTGTATCAGCTCCCCAAATATGCAGGTTCTTTGGAATGGATAGAGAACGGATGCTTTTTCTCCTTCAAGGGGGATTAGGCAAGGAGACTCGCTGTCCCCTTACCTGTTTCTCCTTTGTATTAAGAGGATTTCTCAACTCATCTCTATGTTAGCAGTTCAGAAATATTGGAAACCTGTTCGGCTTAACAGGAATGGCCCTCCTATTTCGCATTTATGTTTCGCGGATGACATCATTGTGTTCTGTGAAGCTACAGTGGACAAAGTGCAGGTAGTAGATGTTAGACTCAATGACTTAGAGATTTTGATATATGACAAATACAATTTACTGTGTATGCAAGTGTTTTAGTGTCAAATTGCAAAGACAGGTATCAAGCAGTGATCAACAAGTTCATTAAGTGAATTCAAGGAAAATATTCAAGGAAGAATGTGAAGAAATCAAAAGAGCTACATGGAGGAATCAAAGAGCAAAGACAAAGATCAAGGAATCATCAAGACAAAAGTTTAAAGGAGAAATTAGATTTAAGTCTTAGATGATTTCTAAGAGATAAAATCTCTTATTCACAAATAGCTCAATTAAAAAGATGCATGAAGAAAATCATTTTTAATAACCTGCATTAAAAAGAATAATCTTTCGTTAATAAAAATGATTTTTGGAAATAAGAAGCACTCGTCCAACAAAAGTAATATAAGCGCTCGTCCAACACAAGTGATACAAGCGCTCGTCCACTAAAGTAACAGAAGTGCTCGTCCACTAAAGTGATACAAGCGCTCTTCGACTAAAGTGACAGAAGTGCTCGTCCACTAAAGTGACAGAAGCGCTCGTCCACACAAGTCTTTGGACTTGCTAAAACCTTAATGAGAGTATCCGTCCAATGACGTGGCATATGGAGCTCATCTACTAGCTCGTCCGATGTAAAATCTTAATTCAAAATAGCTAGATGAACGCGCTTATTTTCAAGATGGACGCAAATTCTATAAGAGCCGATGAAGAAACTTATTTCAAGAACCAGAATCAAGAAAACAGATTATGTTATCATAACCAAATCTGTTTTGATTGATCCCAACGGCTATAACTTGTTTTCTATATAAAGAGGGATCAAAAAAACACTTTTTACAATATCACAAGATCACATATCAGAAAGTTTACGAAATCAATTTGAGAGATCAACTGTGAAAATCATTCATCATCTTTCTTGAGCTTATTGTGAAAAAGAGTGTTTCGTTCTCATAAGTGCTTCAATTTGTTTATCTGACTATTGAGAGTTAGGAATCAATTTTTCGTTTTATTTGATTGTAAAGAGAGGGGGAGTCTCTCTGAGTGATTAGGGTGAGGTATCCCTAAGGAAGAACATTGAGGCTTTTCACAAGAGTGTGGTATCTCGAGGTGAAGGAGTGCTCTGTGGTGTAAAAGTTTTTCAAGCTACCTGGCTAAAGCTTGTTGTGTTAGTGTGTGAAAACCCACAGGTGGAGTGGGGACTGGATGTAGGTCACAGTGGTGGTGACTGAACCAAGATAAATCCGGTTGTGTGGTATCTCTAAACTCAAACTCTTTTACTTTCTATTTATGATCAAGAACCTGTGATTTTGATGTTTAAAGTTCAATACAATTTCTATTCTTGATCTGTATAAACTGTATTGAAACCTGAGTTTGATTGTAATCAAGTCTGTGTTATCTACGTTCAAAGCTGAGTTGATCAAAACCATTCTTGATTGTTAAAACTAAACTAATACTAAAACTGAAACCTACAAGTTTGTTCTTGATTGTTAATGCTTGTATCTGAAACTTGCATAACTTGTTCTTAATCTTTAAAGGCTAAATCAGTTTCTGTATTTTGTTATTACTGAGTTTTGAACCCGAACCTATTCTGAATTAATCTTTCTTATCTTCATCATCTTCCAATTCAAGATTTTATATATTGATTCCGTGAAAGATCCTGAGGCCGCAACTCTGATTTGAAAAGTTTTGTGAAAAGTTGTTAAGAGGAAAATGTTTTAAGATGCCTTGGCATGTTTTGTAAAAGTTATGGGAAGAGTGTAAGCAAAGATCTCGGAATGTCCATAATGTGAGAAGACAAGAGATTTGTGTTACCAACAAACTGCTGATCTTGGGAGGTATCTGAGTGTTCCGAATCACCATGAGAGGGTTACCAAAAGCACTTACCAATTTCTTTTAGTTAAAACTAGTCAGTGCTTGAGTGACTGGAAGAGTAAATCGCTATCCCTAGCTGGGAGAACTACTCTTACTCAGTCTGTCCTTTCAGCCTTGCCTAGTTATGTTATGCAGACCTCTTACATCCCTAAGCAAGTGTGCAATGAGTTAGATAAGAAGTGCATAAGTTTTGTTTAGGGATCTTCAAATGAAACAAGGAAAATCCATCTTATTAGCTGGAAGAAGGTTAGTAAACCAAAGAGAATGGAGGTATTGGTATTAGGCAATCTGCCTTGGTGTTCACCGCTAATATGATGAAGGTGGGGTGGAGTCTTATTAATCGTAAGGAGGATTTGTGGGTTCAAGTTGTTAGATCGAAGTATGGTTGTGGTGAGGACATTTTACCGAAAGTTTCTCACAAGAATGATGCTTCTAATCTTTGGAGAGGTGTTTGTAAGTCATGGAACCTTGTTGAGAAGAATATTGGTTGGAGAATTAGGGACGGGAAGAAGATTAATTTCTGACTGGATTCCTGGGTGCCGAATGAAGGTCCCTTATTTCATAGTGTTTCTAATCCTTCGGTTGTTTTGGATGTTACAAACACAATGGGTAGTTTTATCTTTCCCTCGAGAAGATGGGACATGCAGAAGCTTAGAATTTATTTCCCTGAGGAGGTGTGCAACAAAATATGAGGAATTCATACTCCCATGCATAATGGGTTTTTTGATGTTTTTGCTTGGAATCCGTCTGTGTATGGGAATTTCTCTTTGAAGTCAGCTTATGAATCTATTGCCTTTAGTGATGATCTTCTGCATAGCAACATTTACAAAATTATTTGTAAATGGAAGGGTCCTCAGAGAATTCATTCATTCCTCTGGTTGGTGGCCCGTAATGCCCTTCTCACCAACGAGGTTAGAAGGATTTGTCATCTTACTCTATGTAATCTCTGCCCGTTCTGTAGAAGCTCTTCTGAAACAATCTTTCATGCTTTACGAGATTACTATAGAGCTCTGTTAGGACCCGAATTTTGTAGTGATGATCAATCAAAAGAGGATAGAAGGATTTTTCCCATTCGCAACCTATCACGAATACTAAATTCATATTCATCCAAAGTCAAGAGAATCATAATCCTTAATACATATTAGATTCATCAAAGTTATACATAACAAACCCAAAGGATTACAAAGTCCTGAATATCCAAAAGAAAGCAAAATGGGGTTTTCAACTCTTAACAAAACGGGTGCAAGTGCACAAAAACCAAGAGATGCCTCCACATGGCATACAAGACTTCCAAAGAAACATCCTACGCGTGAAAAGGTCCAGACTGATCATTACCTGTGCCTACAACCCAAAAAAAAATGTGGGGTGAGTCTTAAACTCAGTGAGGGTTCCCACACACACAAAATGCATTCATAAACATATATCAGTCAACATTATAATGACTCAACTTAAGACATATAGATCCATCAACGAAAAATATTTGTGGAATGGCTTGGGAAATCCTCAACAAGTATCCATTTTGTTCCACTACATAGGGAACATAACTGTAAGCATGAATATAATGATCTGAACCTTTGGGTTACCCTTGGGGTTATTCTCTAAGGTCCCCCGCCTCGGTGGTTTTTAATTTCCTATCCCGGAGATTCCGCCCCCTCCGACCATCAAACTCCCTCCTCAACTCTGGGATTGTTAACTAAGGCTCCCAACCTAGACGATTTTTATTTATATCCCGAAGATTCCGCCCCCTCCGATCGGATACCCAAAGTTTCATAAACCAACCCATTCCATCAAGTATAATTCAAACAAAAAGAAATCTCATCATATGATCCAAACTCAGCCATATAGGAGGCAATAACATTCTAGAAACATTTTCATCATAATCCAACATACTTAAATAACATCATCTATCTAATCATCATCATTTTATTTCCATCACCAATATTTTTAAACAATATAAGGCATTATGAATATAAACATGCTCAACAATTATCATATACTTTCTTTCTTACCTTTATACATCATAATACCATTCACCATAATTTAGAGCATCTAACATACATTTCATTATGTCCAAACTTACCCCTTAAATATAATACATACATGCACTTTGATTTCTCTCTTTTTTTTTAACAACTTTCATATATATATATATATATATATATATATATATATATAGGTCCCCCTATTTTACTGTTTGGACAATTTTGGTCCTCGGGTTAGAATATCACAAGTCGTGTTAGATGCACCATTAATTATCAGATGTTAGCATACAGATGAATCAAAATTGCACATTTTTAAAATGATAGGACTAAAATCGAGCGAAAAAAAACTAGGGGATCAAAATCGCCCAAGCAGTAAAATAGGAAGAACAAAAGTACAATTAAACCTATATATATATACATATGTATATATATATATATATATATATATATAAACTTAAAACTTATTACACTAACTATATCATAACTATTGCATATATATGACTAAATTAGATTTATTATAAAATATATATGTGTATAATATAATATACTACCTATATAAAAAGTACCAAAAGAGTACCAAAAGGTGGTACAGCCCGTGTACCCAAAGTTCAGAGGTGCAGGGCACGTATTTCACAGATTAGGTGAATCATTTAGAGTACGTTTGGATAAACAATTTAATTAAGAGGTTATTACATAAGATCTTATTATATGAGATCTTATGTCATAAGTGTTTAAAGAAAGAAAAAGAAAGAAAAGGACACGAGAGGATTCGAATAGTGAAAAACATGGGAAGGGTGTTTAGTGCATAAGCTCTTATGATAATTCCATAAGCTTCTCCTGATGACTTATGAAAATAAGTCAAAAACTCCTTATGGAATGGTATAAGTTATTTTTATAAGCTCTGTAAAAGCTTATGTTATCAGATAAGTGAAAAGGAGTTTAAATAAACTTTTTCAAACACCATATTAATAGCACAAGTGAATAGGGGTTTTTGAAATTTGTCCAAATAAACTACCTCCTCGAAGTTTCTATCTCCATCTATGTATCTATGTATATATATAAAACAAAAAGGAAGTGCTTCACGTCGGCGTCGACATAGACACAGGGAATTTGCAGAGCACCTTTGCAAACTATAATGAATTTCCCAGAAACTAAAAAAAACAAACAAACAAGATGCAATCTCAACCATATATTTATATATATAATGACAATCCAGCCATTCAAAATTTATACAAGTTATATACATACCCAAATGCAATCCAACAATAATATTCTAAAACACTATTAATCCCTCACCTCTTGGTAAAATCTCTTGTGTCTCTAAGGTTGCAAACAAAAGAAGAGAAGCAACTTGGTGAATAACTTCTCAAGCTCCTTCCTTATCTTCCTCTCCAAGCTCTACTTTACTTTCCCTTGCCCTAAAAGTGTTGAAGAAAATGATGGGAGAAGAGGAATTCCCCTCTCCTCTTTAAATTATTTTGGACTTAGGACCTAAATGTTGTTGGGCCTGAGGGGTATACTAAAAAGCCCATACTAAACCTTCAAGATTTTAATTACACCAATTAATTTATCAATAGTGTATAAAATTATGAACTATCCTAATTATGGCATAGGATATTTAGTTAATCTAATAATGCATATGGAACTATAATTTATAATGAAATTTATTATTTAAAGACATACTCAATAAAATAAATTAAATTAACTTAAAAATTAAGAAAGGAAATAAAATTGAAGGTTATAACAAGCTGGTAACCTTTGGGTCCTCTCGGTTGATTCTAGAAGTTGGGATGCTTTTTGTAGTTGGGGTCATGAGGAGTGGCTCCTCAACAACTTAACTAATGAGCTGGGAAGAGAGGATGATGGTGCTTTTTGCTGTGTTCCTGGACACTCTTTGGTTTACAAGGAATCAATTCATCTTTGAAGGATCCCTCTCAGAAGGAGCTGATCTTTTGTTCCGCATCAGCTTAACTCTGATGGTTCAGTGAGGATGCAAGGGTCCAAGGCAGCGTGTGGGGGTGTTTTAAGGGACAGGCATCGTGTTTTCTTATGTGGTTTCTCCTGCAACCTAGGGACGTGCACTATCAATCATGCGGAGTTTTTTGGAATCTTGCATGGCTTACGGCTAGCTAGATGCAAGGGTGTGCAGAATCTTTATATGGAAGCCGACTCCAGTAGTGTCATTTGTCTGTTCTATAATGGGTGTGTGGAAGAACACCCATGTGCCCCCCTTCTCCATGACATAAAGCGTATTCTCAATGAATTTCAGTGCGTTAAATGGTCTCACATCTCCAGGGATGCTAATATGTGTGCGGATCTTTTAGCTAATCTGTGTCACTCTTTAGATTGGGACCGTCATTGTATTACCAAGTGCCTCCTTTTATTTTTGTTGCTTTGTTTTCGGATATTTCTGGAACCCTCTTTGATAGGATGGTCTAGTTGTCTGTTTTGTTTTGGGTTTTAGCCTCGTTTATCCATAAAAAAAAAAAATACATTTAACCAAAATCAATTTTGTAAGGAAACGATTCACAAAGATTATCAAAATCATATTATCATAAATATATTCTCTTAAATTACTTGCCGATTTTGAATTATGAAATGTCGTCAATCAACTTTTACAGTTATTTTTCCATATAAATTCGACAAATTTGGCATTCACTAAATAATTAATAATCAATTCAAATTTAAATTCAAACAAAATCAAATTCAAATTAACTTAACAATCATACAAAAAATATCACCTAATCTATAAATATACACAACTTCATGAAACAAAAGGCTAAATAACAATTCAACTACGAACACTAACTTCTCTATTGTTATTTTCATCTTCATTTTATCTTTCTAAAATAATCAATTGCTATCATCTTCTCTAAATTTTCTTGTTTTTATTCATTTTCAATGTAGAAATAAATACAAACAATAAACACGAATTTGTTCATCTTTATATTCTTTCTATAAGGTAAGCTTATATTTTTTTTTAATTCCCTTTGAATGATTTTTATATTTTGTCTGATATTTTTATATTTTAATAAATATATATAAGACTAAAGGCCCAAATTAGCCTCTGGAAAATTTTGAGGAACCACTTTTAATCCCTAAAAAAATTAATTCATTATTTAGTCCCTCAAGTTTACAAACACGGGACACATTAGTCTCTCCTTCCACTTCCAACATCTATGTATCCTATTATCCATCATGTCTAACTCATCAGTGGTCCTAAGTGGTCTATGATAAATTTTCACTCTGAAAAAATGAACAAAGGTGAAAAAACTTGCAAAATTTTAAAATTCTTATAACTGAAAATTGTGCATGTTTTTTCATTTTTTATTTGTAATTCATTGTCGAAATTTGTCATAGTCTATATAGGGTCGCTAACGAGTCAGATAGCAATGCAGGATGGTTAACGGGACACATAGATAAGTAAATGGACATTGGAAGTGGAAGAAGGAATTAATATGTCCCGCGTTTATAAATTTAAGTGACTAAGTGGTTAAATATTTTTTCTAAGGACCAAAAGTGGGTCCTCTAAATTTTGGGGACCAAATTAGGCCTGTATTCTATATATAAAACGTTTTTTCCGTTATATAATACTCCATCGGATTTATATTATAAAAAACAAATGATTCCATTTTTTTTTTCCAAAATGACTGTTTTTTAGAGAAATAACGAGTGTGTTTGAACTTTATTTGAAGTGGGGAATTATAAAATAATCGAGTTCTCGTATTAAATACTGTATTGATTTTCCAACATAATTGTGTGTTTTTCATTTATAGAAGAAAAAATCCTTTTAGACAAGTGGAATAGGGTTGGCAATAGGTCAGGACGGGGGTAGGTTTTGCCTTCCTCAACCCCACGCCGCTCTCCTTCAGATTTGTAAAATAGATCCTCATCCCCGTCCTCAGTGGGGGTTGGGTTTCCCCACAGGTTCCAGCCCCCGTCAATGAGTAACCAAATTTTAAAATTATTTTGCTTCGATTAAAATTAACAACTCAAAAATTCTACTTCCAGAAAATAAATAAATAAAACCTTCGCACAATCAAAACAATCAATCAGAAACTCTAACTTAATTTTCTTTCAGCTACAAATTAAAAAGAAAATAATGTTTTAGAAGCACTTCGTTATGCTTCAAATAACAGATAGCGTCAAAACACCATAATAAAAGCACAATCAAATATTCTGCAATTTTTCAACAAAAAAAAAAGTATACTTTTATACAGAATGAAACTTTTCAATCAAAACAAATCCAATACCATACATAGATACATGAGGATATTATTGTAATTACGTAAATAACATGGCGGGTTCGGGTTGGAGGCGGGGCGGCTATCTATATCACCATCCCCGCCCCCATCCCCTGTCAAAGCGGGTTTTCCCCATCAGAATTGGGCAGGCTCGGATAGGTACCCACGTGTTCTGGTCTCGTTGTTATGCCTAGGATGGGAGAAGGACAAAATAGAAGAAATTATGAGTGTAACATTTATTCTATTTCTTCCATTTCTCTATTTATTCTCATTTATTTCATTTTACATATTGTTTTGCTAAAAATTTAGCCTCCAAATGAAAATTTTCCAACTTCAAAGTACACAATTACAATTTGTCAAAAAAAAACAAAAACAAATGTACACAGTTACAAATAGGAAAAGTTATACAATTTAAAAGGTATAAATGACTCAAAATAGGAAAATGTAAATTTGGTTTAATGCTCGTGATGAATGAATGATATTGAAATTTCAAACATTGATCAAAGTAATTGATAGATAAAATATTTCAGTTAGATTATTAAAATAAAAATGTTTAATAATGCAAAGTACGTATACGAATAAATTCTAGTTCTGAGTTAACCACTTTACTTTCTTCCTTCTTCTCAATTATGGGGTTTTCGTCCAAGAAGAATAAATTCTTGGTAATAGTGAGATTTCACACAAATCAAAATTTTGGGTTTTTTTTTCCTCATGCAGCTTTTGGGTTGCTGTACTTTTTACACTGGTTCGTGATTTACTTCATGCATTGCTTACCAACAGTTTGAACAATATTCCGAAAGTTTGGAACTAAATGCCAATTAAGGTCTTGAATTTTTGCTTGTTGGGCTAACAACTCCTTTTCAATTGCGTTTTGAGCAGTTTCAAAATCCTCGTCAAAGAACAAAGCACAATGTCCATCCCACTTAATGAAAAACAAATGCAATCATAATTAATGAATATCCATTAGCTCCTTTTTCATCAACTTTATCTTTCGATGCATGTGGCTCTCCATCAACTGTCTGGGATTTTCCCTCATCGTTAGGTAACTAGACATATTTTCCCTCATCATCACTAAGTTACCCCTGAGATAACCCTAGGTAAGTACTGTTAAGTCTCTAAAATGTCTGATGTGTATTTGTCGTAAATTTTGATGAAAACTAAACATTTGTTAATGATTTAATTAACCTTCATATTAGTTGCTGACCTGTCAATCTAGTGTGCAGTGAGACACCCCATTGTGCCCCGGTGTTTTATTAGACTAAAACTTCATTAACTACTTTCTTACTCGAGCGCTTAATATGAAAATGCGTAAAAATTAAAACTTAACTTATAAAGTATACAACTTCATATAGAATAGCATATCACAATATAAGTATATTATGCATATTACAAAACATTGTTGAGGATATTCTATCAATATGATCCCTCACAGGCATATACTTAGACAAAAAGTTAAACAACGGGAAACATATTAAAAACGTATTGCAAGACGCACTGGTCATACACTACTTAGACCCTAATCACCATGGGTCACGACTCGACCTCCGGCTTCCAGTTCATAGGGAGTTCGATCCAATTCTTCCCCGTTCAGCTCAACCACGGGGTCTTCAAGCACGATCCCATAAAAGATAAAATAAAACATACAGAAGGAGTACAGGGGATAAGAAGCAGTTCTATCATTAAAAGCGGAAATGAGTCATAGTAAATTAGATAGTAATTGTTATAGACATAATATCACCCATAACTAACAATCATCCTCAAATTACGATATCTTCCTCTACCCTTACTCTTAGGCAATCTAACACTTTATTTTAACGTAACTTGTCTAATCCTATCACCGTGTCTTTACGTTATTGTGGCCACTACCACTCCTGTCACCATCCCTCATTTGCATCGGGGCACAACCTCATTTCCGTTAGGATGTTCCACCTAGTGCACACCTCCATTCCCGTTAGGGTGTTCCACCCTCATTCCCGTTAGGGCGTTCATCTAGTGAATGTGACACACCCTCGTTTCCGTTCAGATGCTTATTCAAAGGATGACACTATTCCCTCATTCCCGCTAGAGAATAGCTGCACAATACCAAAGTATCCTCATTCCCGTTAGGATACGGGACAACTCACCTTAGAACTATAAAGGTATCACAGTAGTTACCTATTCCCGTCAGAGAACTGACCTGTGACATACTGTATCCATGATTGGATACACTGACCTCGTGTGTTCCCAACACACTATCGTGAATAACAATACCAACACATGAATCTCACCAACCCATTTTAACAACATCCTAGTGCCTTAACCTTTCATCAAAGCCTCAACTCATACTCTATGTCACCACACCTCTTTAAAATAATTCATTTAGGTGAGGCACCTCTAAATCACCATGATAATCACACCCAAACAAATAATTATCTCTCGAACAACTTATATATCTTTGCTTAAAATTCACTAAACATAATAATAAACCAGGCAGATCAAGCATAACACATAATATCGACAAAACTACCAAACATCATAAAATATCACAACCAACACATAATAATCAAATCAAGCAAGTAACAAAATCAGACTCTGTCACGGCCTGGCCTTGAAAGCCTTCACGGCCATGATAGACAATCCAGTGCAATAATTGTGCAAAATAGAACTTGTCACGGCCTGGCCCTGAAAACCTTCACGGCCGTGACAGACAACAACTACAAGAATCCTTCCAAAACATAACCTGTCATGGCCTGGACTTGAAAACCCTCACGGCCAAGACAGACAATAAACATCCTCAAATACATAAATATTCAAACATCAAAAGCAATACATCACAATCAAATCAATAAATAATAAAATCAAGCATCCTCAATATCATAAAAATAAATCCTAACATCGATAAACCTACAATCCCCGAATCACCATTGGTTTTACAGAAAAGGTTTCCAATGTGATTTTGGTCTTGTCGATTACTAGATCTCTAGTAGGGTTTAGGTCGCCCTACACAATTATTATATAATCTATTACTTATCGATTCCGACGATAGGTTGATTCTTTCCCCCACCTGAGTTATCACTGGAAACACGAACTTCCCGATCCTTGTGATTACACCACGAGTATCCATTAACCTTAAACCAACACCACATAATAATAAATCAAACAAAACCCATCTATGTCCTTTTTATGCTAGGTTCGGCCATTAAATTCAAATTAGGGCTAGGATCATTTTCTCATTCCAATCTTTTGGATACTAATTCCTATAGTCTTAGATAGCTTAGATAAATTGCTATAAGTTGAAAGTATGAAATAAAAAATCATTCAACCACTTAGGGTAGGGTTTCGGCCTTGAACCATAAAATAGGCTAGAGAAATTAGTTGGATTCAAGCTCCTGGATTTAGATAATACAAGTACTAGAAAGTTCAAATCATGCATTAGATTTCAAAAAGAAAAACCAAATTATGAAACCCTTTCTCATACATGTTTCGGTCATTTAAAGAAAATAGGGTTGAGAAATTATTTTTATTTCAAGTTTCTAAATGTAACAACTATAGGTTTCAAGGACTTAAGATCAAGTATCATAATTTAAAAAAAAAATTGAACAAAACTTCATTTACACAAAATCACCTAGTTTCGGCCTCAACAAGAAAAATAGGAAGGAAAATGGTTTTGCTTACATGCTCTTAGATAATGAAAATAGATATCATAACAATATCACAGAAATTGGTTTCATATTAAAATGATTTTTCTACACTTTTCTATAAATTTTATAAGTTCTAGATCTAAGAATCTCAAATGAATGAGCATGGCATAACTCAAAAAAGAAAAAAGAAGAAAACTTAGATGAACAAGAGAATGAGGTTTTACCTTTGAAGCTTGAAGAGAAGAAGTGTAAAGGATGAACTTCTTGAAGAAATAGTAATGGAGTTTTTGAAGTAGAAAAGCTTAGTTTTTTAGTGTGTAAAGTTAAGAGTGAAGAAGATGAGTGTATATATAGGAAAAAGGTGTGGGAAACCGTGTGGGTGATAGAAGGAGAAGAACTTGGGCTCCAAGTTTGGCTTGGGGGTTGTTTGGATGGTTAGGAGAGAGATTAATAGGTTTTTAGATTAAAATACAATATATTTCAAAAAGTGTAATGATGGTTACTTTATGATGTGACCTTTGACTCTCATCAACATGTCACTCATTTTCCATCAAGTCATATTGGTCATCTCAGCTCCCCATCCTACTTCGTTGTGTATCCGGTTAAAGTTTCCTGTTGTAGTTTTAGACGATTTCGCCCAGATAAAATATTATAATTTATTTCCGAACGTAAAATTTCCAAAATTACTAAAGTCATTGGAAACACGACAAAAACACTAACCATTTTGTTCACGTGTCAAAATTAGGTTTTCTGCTCAGTAAACTTTTACTGTAAGTGAAAACGCAAACCAGGTTTCGTCTGAATTTTCAACCCAAAATTTTGCCGTAACCTTCTACCATAAAGTAGACTATGAATATGATTTTATTTTATTCAAAAACACTGTGTAACTCTCAGATTAAAATATAATTAAATATATTTTGACAAGTTGAACAACATAATTAAAATCAGCCTGTTACATTACTGCCCCTCTTAAAAGAAAATTCCATCCTTGGAATTTCTTAACTCAAAACTGGGTAACATCTTACCAATACTTCTTAATCTAAAGATCATTCCTCGTATTTTTCATCGCTATCTTCCCTTGATTAACAGCGGTAACTTCGTAACAGAATTCATTCTTATAACATGCTATTTATCCTCGAACTTATCCACCACTACTTTCTATTCATTGTCCTTTAACTTTTTGATTTAAATCTATCGCCTTGAAGGGCATAATCCAAACTTACTCCTTTCTCTCTTCTTAATACTGGTCCACTAGAAAACTCGATTACAACATCTGACTCTTACATTTAGCACCAAGGTCAATACCGCCATGACTGCATACTCCATATACCCAATCACAATCTTAGTTCCTTAGAGTGTGTTCCACGATTCCAGATTATTTAATTACTTAAAATGAATTCTCTTAACAACCCCTTCTTTCAATAACCAATTGCTCACTACACCTCATCCCAAAGAACTAATAGTAAGCTTCTTGTCTAGCATGCTACCTAGATAAATAAACAAGGTCTACCAGATATCCAATACATACCTTGTATAAGATTCACAGGTTGAGAGGACTCAGCTCCCCTCACGGTGAACACTCTTCCAATGGCCTGAGGTCTAGCCACCTGTGGTCCTGCTGCTGGGACTCCTCTTCCAGCTCCACCTCTTGGCACACTAGTTCCTCTGCCAGCAACTACAGGCTATTGCATATCTCGCTGCCTACAATCACGAGCCAAGTGATTTGGTTCACCACAGATGTAACAAACACGCATCTCTCGACAATCTCTCACATAATGCGATCCGCTGCATCTGAAACAAGCTAAGCCCTTCTGCTGCTGTTGACCTCCTCCACCCACTGGTGCTATAGGAACTGATATTGGTGCAGCTATCTGCACTGGTCTAGTATATGGTTCTCGTCTCCACTAAGAACCACTATCTACTCTCCTTTGAGTATCCGATCTAATGGGGCCTCCACTCCTTAATTTTTTATGTTCATTGGCCATCCTCAGATCTATACTTTCAATGGCGCTACATCTCTCGACTAGTTCCGAGAAATATTAAATGTCGAGAGACACTACAGCCCTCTGCAGCTCGTCCCTAAGTCCTTCCTCAAATCTTCTACACTGCCAGTCTTCACTCGGAAACCTTTGATAGAATTCCGAGAACTTGATCAGAGCCTCAAAACGTGATGCATACTCACCAACAGACATGTTGCCTTGTTTGAGGTTTGTGAATTCCTTTTCCTTCTCACGTCTAACTAGACGCGGAAAATACTTCTTGAAAAAGAAGTCGGTAAATAGCTGCCAGGTAATATTTCTGCCTTCGACTTCCAATAGCCTTTTCTTTCCTTTCCACCAGAATTCTGCTCCTTCAGTTAGCATGAAAGCAGCATAGGTCACTTTCCTCTCCTCGCTGTAGCGAACAGTAGCAAATATCATCTCAATCTTTTGTATCCACCATTCAGCCTTCTCCGGGTCATACTCTCCTCTGAATTGAGGTGGCTTTCCGTTCATAAAATTAGTCAATCCGGTCTCTTCAGCTGCTACAGTCCTTTTCTGATTCTTTATTTCTAGCTGCTCTATATTCATCTGCAGCATCTCAACATTCTGTTGGGTTTGCAATAGCATAGCAGCAGCTATTGTTTCCATGGTATTTGGAGTCGTAGATGATCCTCCCCCATTATCAGAATTGTCAACATTACCATTGACAGCTCCAAGAATCCTTTCTGGAGTTCTATCACCACAGTTAGTTGGACGTCCTCTTCCGCGAGCCATGATTCTTTTAAAATAAATCATCCACTCTCATTAGTATAACATATAATACTACATAGACAAGTATATAAATACCATATGCCAAACTAATATTAACTTCTCGCATCAGATCCGGACACACTACCCAACTTCTAAGCATCCGTTGTGGAGTCAACTAGACACGGCCAGTAACAACATCTTAAACCTCGCAGTCCTTGATTCTGATTGGACATAACCCCACAGTCCGTTTTAGAACCAAACTGCTCTGATACCAAATGAGACACCCCATTGTGCCCCGATGTTTTTTTAGACTAAAACTTCATTAACTACTTTCTTACTCGAAAGCTTAATATGAAAATACGTAAAAATTAAAACTTAACTTATAAAGTATACAACTTCATATAGAATAGCATATCACAATATAAGTATATTATGCATATTACAAAACAATGTTGAGGATATCCTATCAGTATGATCTCTCACAGGCATATACATAGAGAAAAAGTTAAACAGCGGGAAACATATTAAAAATGTCTCACAAGACGCACTGGCCATACACTACTTAGACCCTAATCACCATGGGTCACGACTCGACCTCCGGCTTCCAGTTTATAGGGAATTCCATCCAATTCTTCCTCGTTCAGCTCAACCACAGGGTCTTCAAGCACGATCCCATAAAAGATAAAATAAAACATACAGAAAGAGTACAGGGGATAAGAAGCAATTCTATCATCAAAAGCGGGAATGAGTCACAGTAAATTAGACAATAATTGTTACAGACATAACATCACCCATAACTAACAATCATCCTCAAATTATGATATCTTCCTCTACCATTACTCTCAGGCAATCTGACACCTATTTTAACGTAACCTCTCTAATCCTGTCACCATGTCTTTACGTTATCGTGGCCATTACCACTCCTGTCACCATCCCTCATTTGCATTGGGGTACACCATCATTCCCGTTAGGATGTTCCACCTAGTGCACACCATTAGGGTGTTCCACCCCCATTCCCGTTAAGGTGTTCCACCCTCATTCCCGTTAAGGTGTTCCACCCCCATTCCCGTTAAGGTGTTCATCTAGTGAATGTGACACACCCTTGTTCCCGTTAGGATGCTTATTCAAAGGATGACATTATTCCCCCATTCCCGCTAGAGCATAGCTGCACAATACCAAAGTATCATCATTCCCGTTAGGATAAGGGACAACTCACCCCAGAACTATAAGGGTATCATAGTAGTTACCCATTCCCGTCAAAGAACTGACCCGTGACATACTGTATCCATGATTGGATACACTGACCTCGTGTGTTCCCAACATACTATCGTGAATAACAATACCAACACATAAATCTCACCAACCCATTTTAACAACATCATAGTGCCTTAACATTTCATCAAAGCCTCAACTCATACTCTATGTCACCACACCTCTTTAAAATAATTCATTTAGGTGAGGCACCTCTAAATCACCATGATAATCACACCCAAACAAATAATTATCTCTCGAACAACTTATATATCTTTGCTTAAAATTCACTAAACATAATAATAAACCAGGCAGATCAAGCATAACATATAATATCGACAAAACTACCAAACATCATAAAATATCACAACCAACACATAATAATCAAATCAAGCAAGTAACAAAATCAGACTCTGTCACGGCCTGGCCTTGAAAGCCTTCACGGCCATGACAGACAATCCAGTGCAATAATTGTGCAAAATAGAACTTGTCACGGCCTGGCCCTGAAAACCTTCACGGCCGTGACAGACAACAACTACAAGAATCCTTCCAAAACATAACCTGTCATGGCCTGGCCTTGAAAACCCTCATGGCCAAGATAGACAACAAACATCCTCAAATACATAAATATTCAAACATCAAAAGCAATACATCACAATCAAATCAATAAATAATAAAATCAAGCATCCTCAATATCATAAAAATAAATCCTAACATCGATAAACCTACAATCCCCGAATCACCATTGGTTTTACAGAAAAAGTTTCCAATGTGATTTTGGTCTTGTCGATTACTCGATCTCTAGTAGGGTTTAGGTCGCCCTACACAATTATTATATAATCTACTACTCATCGATTCCGACGATGGGTTGATTCTTTCCCCCACCTGAGTTATCACCGGAAACACGAACTTCCCGATCCTTGTGATTACACCACGAGTATCCGTTTTTATGCTAGGTTCGGCCATTAAATTCAAATTAGGGCTAGGATCATTTTCTCATTCTAATCTTTTGGATACTAATTCATATAGTCTTAGATAGCTTAGATAAATTGCTATAAGTTGAAAGTATGAAATAAAAAATCATTTAACCACTTAGGGTAAGGTTTCGGCCTTGAACCATAAAATAGGCTAGAGAAATTAGTTGGATTCAAGCTCCTGGATTTAGATAATACAAGTACTAGAGAGTTCAAATCATGCATTAGATTTCAAAAAGAGAAACCAAATTATCAAACCCTTTCTCATACAAGTTTCGGCCATTTAAATAAAATAGGGTTGAGAAATTATTTTTGTTTCAAGCTTCTAAATGTAACAACTACAGGTTTCAAGGACTTAAGATCAAGTATCATAATTTTAAAAAGTTGAACAAAACTTCATTTACACAAAATCACCTAGTTTCGGCCTCAACAAGAAAAATAGGAAGGAAAATGGTTTTGCTTACTTGCTCTAAGATAATTAAAATAGAGATCATAACAATATCATAGAAATTGGTTTCACATTAAAATGATTTTTCTACAATTTTCTATAAATTTTAGAAGTTCTAGATCTAAGAATCTCAAATGAATGAGCATGGCATAACTCACAAAATAAAAAAGAAAAAAACTTAGATGAACAAGAGAATGAGGTTTTACCTTTGAAGCTTGAAGAGAAGAAGTGTAAAGGATGAACTTCTTGAAGAAATAGTAATGGAGTTTTTGAAGTAGAAAAGCTTAGTTTTTGAGTGTGTAAAGTTAAGAGTGAAGAAGATGAGGGTATATATAGGAAAAAAGTGTGGGAAACCGTGTGGGTGATAGTAGGAGAAGAACTTGGGCTCCAAGTTTGGCCTGGGTGTTGTTTGGATGGTTAGTAGAGAGATTAATAGGTTCTTAGATTAAAATACAATATATTTCAAAAAAGTGTAATGATGGTTACTTTATGATGTGACCTTTGACTCCCATCAACATCTCACTCATTTTCCATCAAGTCACATTGGTCATCTCAGCTCCCCATCTTGCTTCGTTGTGTACTCGGTTAAAGTTTTCGGTCGTAGTTTTCGACGATTTCGCCGGGATAAAATATTATATTTTAATTCCGAACGTAAAATTTCCAAAATTAATAAAGTCATTGGAAACACGACAAAAACACTAACCATTTCTTGTATGGGTCGAAATTAGGTTTTCTGCTCAGTAAACTTTTACTGTCAGTGAAAACGCGGACCGGGTTTCATCTGAATTTTCAGCCCAAAATTTTACCGTAACCTTCTACCATAAAGTATACTATGAATAAGATTTTATTTTATTCAAAAACACTTTCTAACTCTCAGATTAAAATATAATTAATTATATTTTAACAGATTAAACAGCATAATTAAAATCATGCTATTACATGCATATCTCTAAAGAAAGAATTTATTTCACCTGTCCGCCCACATAGAAGACCTCCTGTCGGTTGAGTAATAGTCAACCTGTCTGTTGACTAGGTTGTTGGCTGTCTACGTTAAAGATTCAACTTGTCTATGTGAAGCTCTCACACTCGTCTGTGGTCCTTCGATGAGGAACACAAGTACAAAGAACTTTTGAGAGCTGTCCACTCATGCAGAACTCTCCGAAGCTTTCTCTCTCACGCTTATCAAGAAAGTCAGAAGGTCATACCCACAAGCAACATAGGAGCTCAGAAACGAAGTCCAGTTAAAGAATATTTTCAACATGCTTTATTCCCTAGTATTACTGGTTGTTACACAAAATGGGAAATGTGCTCTGCAAAGTACAAAAGCAACTTGCACAACTCTGATTTGGCTGCTACACAAAGCATAAAGCCTTGATCTTCCATGTTAGAGTACAATCAACGTCTCTATTACATTTAATTCACTCTTCTAAGTGTTGATGAAAGACTTGAAAATTGTATTTATTACAATCTTTTCTCAAAACAACTTGAGTGAGCCTGAAGAGGCTAGGTAAGCAAAGAATACTTGTCTTGGAGCCTGGAGTGGTTAGGTGTTCAAAGAATACTTGGAGTCTATAACCTAATCAGTTATAGTGGAGAAAACTCGGTGCTGCTAAGGACTGGACGTAGCCCTAGTTGTTAAAGGGTGAACCAGGATAAGTCACTGTGTTTATCTCTCTTCCCTTAAACTCTTTAGTTGCTTTGTTTATATTATTTGTGAACTAACTAAAGGGGTTAAAGTGTGTATATGAAACTTGTTTTCAAGTTGTGTGCTTGTGTGTTTTTCTGTTAAAACAACACCAGACAGGTCACTTGTCTGTGCCTTGTTTTTCACACTTGTCTGAAGTTAGCTTCTGTGTGGGAAAAGTTTTTAACTTTGTTTTAATTTCCGATAAACACAATTCAATCCCCCTTCTCGTGTTTATAGTTGTCTATTTCTGTTGGTATCAGAGCTCAGCCTCTGGGTTGTGCATCTAACAGTGTAGAGGTAAAGATCCTGAAGAATAGACATGACTGCTGGAGCTAGTTCAAGTGGGAGCCACCAGATTGAAGGAGCTTCCTTAACCAGACCTCCATTCTTCAATGGAGAAAGAAAGATAGATTCCAATGGCTCATTCTGTCAACAAACTCTGATCTCTGGGATGTCACCACTAAAGGTCCATTCATTCTTAAAAATGATGACAACACTGGCAAGCCAAAAGCTCAGTGGACCCCTGCAGAAAAGACAAAATGGGAGCTGAATCATAAGGCCAGATACAACATCATTTGTGCTCTCAGTCGTCACGAATTTGAAAAAGTTTCTGCCTGTGATTCTGCCAAAGAAATGTGGGATTCTTTAGCTGTCACACATGAAGGAACAACCAAAGTTAAGGAATCAAAGATTGTCATACTTGTCAGAAAGTATGAACTGTTTCTCATGGAGGAAGGAGAATCTGTTGCTCAGATGATAGGAAAATTCCAAACTATCATCAATGGCCTGAAGTCTCTTGGAAAAACTTACACTAACGCTGAGAATGTTGAAAAGTTACTCAAAAGTCTTCCTAAGCAGTGGAGACCTTTGGTCACTGTTATTTATCAAGCAAAGGATCTCACTGCCTTGACCATGGATGAACATCTTGGTACACTCACTGTTTTTGAGCAGGAACTTGGTGATGAAGTTGAAACAAAGAAGGGCAAGTCTATTGCTCTGAAAGCTGTTCAAGAGTCATCAAAGGCCCCGAGGATTCTGAAAGTGATGAAGAGTTGTCTCTCCTAACCAGGAAGATAAAGCTTCTCTTACAAAGAAAGAAGTTCAGAAATGAGAAGCCCTTCAGAAGGTTCAACAAGGAGAAGAACTTCAAAGAATCCACTTCAACAGACAAGAGTCCAATTGTCTGCTATGAGTGCAAGAAGCCAGGTCACATCAAAGCTTAGTGTCCTCAATTCAAGAAGGCCCCTCACAAAAGAAATGAATGATGGCTACTTAGGAGGATCTGGAGTCAACATCTTTTGATGATGAAGAGACATAGGAAGAAGCTAATCTCTGTCTGATGGCCAACACTGACTCAAATTTAGATGATAAGGTACACCCTGACAATGAGAAATTACTTGATACCTACGAGGAGTTACTGGAGGAATCCAACTGCTTATCTAAGGCCTTCAAATCCCTCAAGAGAGAGTATGTAAAGCTCCTTAGTGAGCATAAGCAAAAATCTCAAGAGTGTCAGAAGCTGGGCAAGGAGAACAGTGAGCTGAAGACTGAAAAGTATGGTGAAGCTAAGATCTCTAGTGAAACATCACAATCTGAAGAAGTTAAAAAGCTTCAACAGAAAGTGGAAGAGACCACTTCTGATCTTGCCAAATTTGTTAATGGTAGAGACAATCTGACCAAGTTGCTTAGCTGTTAGAGACACTCCCTTAACAAAGAAGGTATTGGACATGTCCATCAGACACATCATAAAGGATCAACTAAAACCTCTAAAGTGTATGTTAAGTCAACATTTATTAAATCTATACTTGTCTGTAACTTCTGTGGAAAAACTGGACATGTCATGTTTAAGTGTATCCACAAGAAGATAAGGAAGTCTTCACAGACTCCTAGATCTAACAGAAAAGGACCCAGAAAACTATGCATACCTAAAGATCAAATAATTCATGTTGCACATGTCCTTAATAGGACAAAGAAAACACCACTACTGGTACCTGGACAGTGGCTGCTCACGACACATGACAGGAGAAAGGTCTATGTTCCTAAACCTTCAACTTCAGAAAGGAGGACGTGTTGCCTTTGGAGGTAATCAGAAAGGGAAGATTATAGGATTAAGACAAAATTTGCTTAGCATAAGTCCATTATGTGACAGTGGATTTGATGTCTCATTTACCAAGGATTTATGCATAGTTAAAGAAAAAAGTGGCAAGACCCTCTTTTCAGCTAGAAGGCAACAAAATATCTATAAGATTGAACTGACTGATCTCTCGGATCAAAGTGTAACCTGTCTGATGTCTAAATAGGATGAAAGATGGTTGTGGCATAAGAAACTAGGACATGCTAATATGAAACTAATTTCAAAATTGAAAAAGCATAACCTTGTGAGGGGATTGCCTGATATTAGTTTTCATAAAGATGTCTTGTTTGATGCATGTCAGAGAGGTAAACAAGTAAAATCAAGTTTTACATCTATAAACCAAATATCAACCTCTAGATCTCTTCAGTTGTTACACGTGGATCTATTTGGGTCAGTTAGTGTTGCTAGCTTGGTTGGAAGGAAATATGGATTTGTCATTATAGATTACTATTCTAGATTTACATGGGTACTCTTCTTAACCCACAAGGATGAGTCTTTTAAGGCTTTCTTGTATTCTGTAAGAGAGTTCAAAATGGGCAATGTTTCTATATTTCTAATCTTAGAAGTGATCATGGGGGAGAATTTGAAAATGAGTAATTTAGACTGTTCTGTGAGGAGAATGGGATCTCTCATAATTTCTCTGCACCTAGAACTCCACAGCAAAATGGAGTAGTTTAGAGAAAGAACAGATCTTTGCAAGAGATGGCTAGATCTATGCTCAATGAGAATGATCTCCCTAAGTACTTCTAGGCAGAAGCAGTAAACACTGCATATTATGTACAAAACAGAATACTTATAAGGCCTTTTCTAAAAAAGACTCCTTATGAATTGTGGAAAGGAAAAAGCCCCAACATTTCTTACTTCCCTGCATTTGGATGTGAGTGTTTCATTCTGAACACTAAGGACCAACTTGGGAAGTTTGATTCCAAAGTGGATAAAGGTATCTTTGTAGGCTATTCTGAAATGTCTAAGGCATTTATAGTCTATAATTCCAGAACTTCTGTAATTGAAGAATATGTTCATGTTAAGTTTAATGATGGTTTAAAGATTGATTTGGAACTATCAGATCTAGAAGATGGTCTTGCAGGTCTTGAGATAAACAAGCCAAAAAGTCAACAACCTGATTTGACCAAGATAAAACCTGTTAATGAGCTACACAGACAAGTAGAGCAGACAAGTCAGCAGACAAGTCAAGATCTTTATGATGATTTCAAGAGAGACTGGAAGTTCAAATCTCATCATCCTAAGGATCTTATCATTGGAAATCCCTCAGAAGGAGTGAGAACCAGATCTACTATAAGAGAATCAAGCAATGTGGCATTTCTGTCAGAAATAGGACCAAAGCGCATTGAGGAAGCTCTTGAGGATGAAAGTTGGATTCTTGCCATGCAAGAAGAACTCAAGCAGTTCACCAGAAATGATGTCTGGACATTTGTCTCCAAGCCCAAAAACAAATCTATCATTGGAACAAGATGGGTTTTCAGAAACAAATTGGATGAAGATTGCAAAGTTGTCAAAAATAAGGCAAGGTTAGTAGCTCAAGGCTATAACCAGTAAGAAGGTATTGATTATACCGAAACCTTTGCACCTGTAGCTAGGATAGAAGCTATTCGAATCTTAATGTCATATGCTGCAAAACACCAAATCACTCTTTTTCAAATGGATGTAAAAAGTACTTTTCTAAATGGTATAATTGAAGAAGTGTCTGTTATGCAACCCCCTGGTTTTGAAGATACTGATAAACCAGATCATGTTTTCAAACTTAAAAAGGCATTATATGGTTTGAAACAAGCACCTAGAGCATGGTATGATAGACTTAGTTCTTTTCTCATGTATAATGGTTTTACTATAGGACAAGTAGATATTACCCTGTTTAAGAAAAGCCCAAAAGAAAATTTCATTATAGTCCAAACATATGTTGATGATATTATTTTTGGAGCAACTAATGAAAAGTTGTGCAAGGAATTTTCCAAGCTAATGCAAGCAGAATTTGAGATGAGCATGATTGGAGAGTTAAAGTTCTTCCTTGGACTGCAAATCAAGCAGACAAGTGATGGGATCTACATCCATCAACAAAAGTACACCAAGGAGATACTTAAGAAATACAAAGATGGTGAAGGTAAAAAGGTAGACCAAACTGTCTACAGAGGTATGACTGACTCTTTATTGTACTTAACATCAAGCATACCGGATATTCAATTTAGTGTCTGTATGTGTGCTAGATTCCAATCTGACCCTAGAGAATCCCATCTTAAAGCTGTTAAAAGGATATTTAGATATCTGCTTGGGACTACTAATCTTGGTCTGTTGTATTTAAGAACTAAAGAATACAAATTAGTGGGATACTATGATGCTGATTTTGCTGGAAACAGAATAAAAAGGAAAAGCACCAGTAGAGGATGTCACTTCATTGGAGCAATATTAGTCTCCTGGTCAAGCAAGAGGTAGACAACTATTTCCCTGTCTACTGTTGAAGCAGAATACATCACAGCTGCTAGTTGTTGCTCTCGGCTCTTATGGGTAAAACATCAACTTGATGATTACTCCATTTATGAGCATAATATATCTCTATGGTGTGATAATTCAAGTACCATATTCTTAACTAAAAATCCAACTCAGCATTCTAAGGCTAAGCATATTGAAACTAAACATCGCTTTATAAGGGATTATGTTCAAAAAGGTATCTTTGATATTAAGTTTATTAAAACTGAAAATCAATGGGCTGATATTTTCACAAAACCCTTAGATGAAGATAGGTTTATTTATATTAGAGACAATCTGAACATTCATTGAATTGTTGAATGACAAGTCTGATGTTATATGTTTGACCTGTCTATGATACCTGTCTGACCCTACTGAGTCATACTGCTTGAACTCAACAGTTTTTATTAAAATGGTTATTATTTATTTAAAACCATTTATACCTGAAGATAATCATGTACATGACAGTTTTATTTCTTGAAACCATGTTTTCATAATGTCTTAGTGGGCGCTTTAGTTCCTCATGTAACTCGTGCCGTTTAAAATTAAAAAAAAATCTTTCTCTCTCCTGCCTTTATGACTATAAAAGACAGAAAGTCGGAAAGGTTGCACCTTTACGCTTTCAAAACCCTTGAATCCCTTCGTCTTCGTCTCTCTCTGTCAAACCCTTATAAGTCTTTCAAAACCCTAAAAATATCTTCTCTCTGAAATGGCACCCTCAAAGAATCTTTCTCCCAAGGAAATTACTGAAAAATACAACATGAGAATCTGGTGTTGAGAAGATTTTGGGTGGGAAGGTTGTGAATCTTCAACAGATGAAGAAATGGGGTATGTATCTCACAGAGGAGTTAGAATACTCCAAGTGAACCTCCTTCTTTTACATTAAGGAGTTGGTTCATCCAAAGTTGGCCAGAGACTTCTGGACCAATGTTGTGGTCATCACCAGCGCTGCTGATGGAACCAAAAGCTTTTGTGCCCGAGTGCTCAGCATGACTTTCTTCATTACCCTGAACTCATTGGAGCTTATCACCAACTGCCCAAGGATAGGAGCAGGTTACAGGTCTGAGTGGGAAGATGAAGTTGGACCAGACAATGTGAGCATTGCTCTGTATCGAGTCCCAAACTCAGAAAACTTGAAACCTGTGAGTATGGTTTTGAAGTTCATATTCATGCGCAAATTGCCATTGGAGTGTGTGATGTCTCGGAAAGGCTCAAGGGACAGTATCACTAAAATGGACATGTTTGCCCTGTACCATTTGATTCACAAGATCAAGGTGGAAATCAATGAGCTGATTTTAATCTATCTGGAGTCCTTGATCAAGAGGACCAACATGCTGACTTTCCCTTATGGGATGCTGCTGATAAGACTCTTCAGGAACAAGCTGTTTGTTCTCGGTGATGGAGAATTTGTTAACATGTCTTTTCCTATAGCAAGAAGAACTTGTCTGTGATGAACATTGAAGGTCTTCCTCTGGAAGGTGATGAGGAAGAGAAAAAGGATGAGAAGAAAAAAAAGAAGAAGCCTGCTGGTGAGCATAAGAAGAAGGAACCAGTAGTCTCTACTGAAGAATCTAAGGTTCCTATCTCGGAGAAAATATGGAAACCTACTGGAAAGGTGGCCAGAAGGGATCAGAGGCAAGAACTGGAGAAGCCCTTAGTCTCTGCTGAGACTAAAGAAACAATTGAACCTCTAAGGTTTAGGTTGAAGAAGCCCTCTCCTAAGAAGAAAACTCGGGATGCTGAGGCATTAGAGGCTGAATCTGTTCAAACAGCCAAGAAGAGGAAGCTGGTAAAGACCTTTGCTGTGAACAAACAAGTTAAATCTGCTCCCAGTAAAGAGGAAGTATCTGCTCAGATGGAGCAGCAGAAAAGACCCTTGGAGGAACCCAAGGAGAAGAAGACTCTCCTTCTGGGACTCATTCTCAAAAAGAGAAGGTCAGGCTACCCAATGCCTACTGTTGTGGCAACTGCTGCAATGGTAGAAGTGCCTGCAAAAGCCGAAGTTACTGCTTCAACTGCTGAAGACCTATCTGCTGGGACACAGACAATTGTCTATCTAGAGATTGATCCTCTCAATCCTCCTCCATCAAGGAAGAAGCTGAGGATGTCTGAAAACCAAATGGTTCTTCTATCCACCTCACATGCACCATCTTCTCCCTCTCACCTAAGTATCTTAACCTACCTGTCTCCTTCCCTCCTGCCATTTCTGTTGAACCCCTAGCACATGAGTCTCCACCTTCTTCACCTATCTCCTCTCACCAAACTCACACCTCTTCTTGTGATGTCATTTCTGATATGTGTCAGTACACAGTTGTTCAAAGGGAAGAAACTCCCAAAGAACAAGCTGGCATATCATCAAGTCTCTTTGTGTCAAACTTGCAATCTCTGATAACTGCAAGCTTTTCTAACCTGTCTGTCATCCCTTCACCTCCACCTCATGTTCTTAACCCCTGTAGGGAGATTTTCATTTATCCTCCTATAGTAGTTTTCATTAGAACATTGGAAGAAAATCATTATCCTCCCTCTGTTGTCATGTTACCTTCTCCCTCTAGGTATTTCTTTATGTTAATTACTGGTTCATCCTCTTTATTTCATTATATAGATACTCTGTTACCCCCTACCCCCTTCTGTACTTGCTGAAAAACCTCTTCCCCCTCCTCTTAAGATTAGAGTCACCCGACTGTGTATATCTGAAATACTATATTCTATCTTTCCCTCTTTTGATACTAACTTTGTCAGAATCAAACCTCTGTTCAAAATTGCCTTTCTCCCCTTCTTTTACTAAAGAACCATTCATCAATGTTTCTTCCCTCGTGTCCCTGCACCCTTCTCTGTGCCTAAAGCAACCTCAGTTTTGGCCTTGCCCTGGTATTCAAACCAGTCTGTTGTATCAACTAGCTTGTCCACAGAAGCCTCCACTATGTAGATGGTGGATCTTAATCGCTTCAATCTGCTTCAGGCTCAGCTAGAAGAAACTAGAAGACAGTTGGATGGGGAAAGGTATGCTAGGCTCCTGTTAGAAAAGAGAGTAGAATCTCTGTTTTTACTTCTTAGTCAGCCTAAGTAGCTCTTGTAATTACGACTTGCCTTGTACAAGCTTATGATGAATGAAATCCAAATTTTATCTTCTATCTTTACGATTTTATGCTTTTCTGCCTTATAGTTGTTTCCTTTTTGTTGTTGAGAAAAGGGGGAGAAAGTAAAGATTAAGATGATTAAAATTGAACATGTCTGAGTTGTATAACTTGTCTTAATTTTTGTACAAATAACTCTAAGTTAAAATGTTAAATGCATTCTGAACCTTTTTTAGCTCTGATAATGTGCTATGTGCTTTCTGCTCTGAAATATCTGATATGAACTAAACCTAAGTGCACCTGTCTACACAACCTATCTGGTTAAGAAAATTTCAACCTGTCTGAATCCTATATGTCTCATCTGTTGATATTTTCTAAGGTTCATTAAGTCATCTGAATGTTTGTCATCATCAAAAAGGGAGAGATTGTTGAGTCTCTAAAATGTCTGATGTTCATTTGTCCTAAGTTTTGATGAAAACTAAACATTTGTTAATGATTTAATTAACCTTCATATTGGTTGCTGACTTGTCTATCTAGTGTTCAGATCTTTAAAGAAAGAATTTATTTCACTCGTTTGCTCGCATAGAAGACCACCTGTATGTTGACTAAAAGTCAACCTGTCAACTGACTAGGTTGTTGGTTGTCTGCGTTGAAGATTCAACTTGTCTATGCGAAGCTCTCACACTCGTCTGTTGTTCTTCGATGAGGAACACAAGTACAAAGAACTTTTGAGAGTTGTCCCCTCATGCAGAAGTCTCTGAAGCTTTCTCTCTCATGCTTATCAAGAAAGTCAGAAAGTCATAATCACAAGCAACTTAGGAGCTCGGAAATGAAGTTCGGTTAAAGATTTTTTCCAACATACTTTATTCCCTAGTACTACTGGTTATTACACGAAAAGGGAAATATGCTCTGCAAAGTACAAAAGTAACCTGCACAACTCTGATTTGGCTGCTGCACAAAGCATAAAGCCCTAATCTTCCGTGTTAGAGTACAACCAACGCCTCTATTGCATTTAATGGAGCTCTGCTTAAAGCCAAACTTTGAAGGAATCTCTCTAACGGATGTTAAATGTTTGAAGGCTATAAATACAGAAGTCATTGAAGATGAAGTAAAAGAGAACACACAGCATTAAAGAGCCATTACTCTGCGCAATTAATCATTCATTCTTTCAATCTGTATTCTTCAATCATTTGAAGTTATTACGCAGTCTTTCTATACTTCACATTTAATTCACTCTTCTGAGTGTTAATGAAAGACTTGCAAATTGTATTTATTACAATCTTTTCTCAAAATAACTTGAGTGAGCCTGAAGAGACTAGGTGAGCAAAGAATACTTGTCTTGGAGCCTGGAGAGGCTAGGTGTGCAAATAATACTTGGAGTCTGTAACCTGATCAGTTATAGTGGAGAAAACTTGGTGCTGCCAAGGACTGGACGTAGCCCTAGTTGTTAAAGGATAGCCAGGACAAATCACTGTATTTATCTCTTTTCCCTTAAACTCTTTAGTTGCTTTGTTTATATTATTTGTGAACTAACTAAAGGGGTTAAAATGTGTATATCAAACTTGTTTTCAAGTTGTGTGCTTTTCTGTTAAAACCACACCTAACAGGTCACCTGTCTGTGTCTTGTTTTTCACACTTGT
The DNA here is from genome assembly GCA_030762895.1 of Sophora flavescens. NCBI lineage: Eukaryota > Viridiplantae > Streptophyta > Magnoliopsida > Fabales > Fabaceae > Sophora > Sophora flavescens. The sequence continues at coordinate 20,868,332 of CM061062.1, read as the reverse complement.
CTGAACTTAGTCTTTGTGTGCGAAAAGTTTTTAACTTTGTTTTAATTTCTGGCAAACACAGTTCAACCTCCATTCTCGTGTTTATAGTTGTCTATTTCAAACACTAGACTACCTTTCTTTTATATATACAAAATATATATATATATATATATAAAGAAAGATATATAATTTAATACATTATAATAGTATAATATATTATTTATAAAATATAAAAGTAAAGCTCTATTGACCAATTTAAATGTTTAGGGCTACTTGCATATTTATTTGTGAAAGCCAATTGGCCTATTTCTTAGTGTACTCTTTATTATTAGGGGCTTACAAGTCTATTTAAAAGTTAGGACCAAATATTTATTTATAGATGAAAAAATATTTAAAAGCCTTGTTGCACGGTAGGCTTTTAAATAAGCTTTTAGTGCCATGTTTTGAAGTAGGTCACCCAAGCCAAACCTTAAAACTTGACATATATTAGGCTAGTAGGTCTTGCTCAGGACAGACCTATTTATGCCAGGGCATAGCTCGGGCTCGCCTATTTTCACCCGTAATGCTCAACCTCAACCATATTATTTATTCTTCTTTCTTGTATGCCCGAAAAACAAATAAACAAATATGAAATCTAGAGGAAAAAAATTAAAAAGATACAAATTCCACAAAAATAAAGATAAAACCATCATTTTATTAGAGGTGTAATTGAATTGAGTTTAACAGGTTAAGGAGAGAAAAAATTTATAATTTCTAAACCAATCAAAACTAATTTGTTTGAGTTGATCCGGGTTGATCAATTTTAAGGTATAAAATTCGAACCAAACCAATTCAAATATTGACCGGTTCGAGTGGACAATTGGGTTATTCCAATGATATTTTCAAAGTGAAACTAAAAACTTTTATAATTGTCATAAGCAATCTTTATTCAAGTGGAAAACAATAAACAATTGCACAAAGTAATCCCTAAAGTGAAAAGTAAAAAAATTTATTTATAGATTAATTGAGTATCATATTTGAGTTTTTTTTTTTTTTTTTTGATAAAGAGTATCATATTTGAGTTGACATATAAGTAGTATAAACTTTGATATCAAAGTTGTTGCATAACACAATAAAAATTCACGAAAATCATAAAAAATCATACTAGAGCTACCTATAAATGAGGATAAAATATAAATCCAATACATAATTATCATAACAATTAACAAGGTGTCAATTTCATCAAATGTACTCAAATAGAAGTCAAAGTTGCCGGCGAAGTAGGAGGGAACCTATTGTAAATTGTGGTTGAAGGGTGATCTAGCGTGAAAGAGGACAAAACAAAATGAAATTAGGGAACAATGCCCTAAATCTTATGCAAGGTTTCTAAAAGTCTAAATTATACAACTTTGTTATATGCAGAAAAATTATATATATTCAATGAACCGAAACAAATCGAATCAATTTAATTGATTTTTTAGGGTGATTAAGTTAACACGAATCGGCTTACATTTATACATTTTAGTTATAAGTTAATAAAATTATCATTTTAATTCCATGTATATATTTTTCTTTAGCATTTTAATTTATAAAACTACAAACACCAATCATATTAAATCTTTAATTTAAAGATCTATCGAACTAATAAATCATAATTTTTAAAACTAGAGTAAAAATTCAAACTGGACCCTGATATTTTTTGAGGATCCACTTTTAGTTCCCAAAAAATTAATAATTAAATTGTCCCTGAAGTTTACAAATACGTGACAAGTTAGTCCTTCCGGCCATCTCCATCCACTTATCTCTGTTAACTCAAATTATTCCCTCAAATTTAGTTCATGACCCAAATAAGTCCTAAATAAGTCCTTGCATATAATGCTGCACTAGAATGCAACATGCACCAAATTTTAGTATTACTGTGCACCAAATTTTTCAAACAACAGTATTTCTTGTATCTAACACCAATACTAGTGGCAGTTCTAACATCCTACGACTGACCATGTCCAAAGTTCTATTGGTTTACGTTTTCCATGTTTCTTTTATTTCTTAGTACAATCAGATTTTGGGTAAGGATTAATAAAAGTGTCTAGATTTTATTTATTTTTGGAGTTATTCATGACCAACATGAATGCTAACATATTCGATTCCTTTGTGTGCAGATGATCAAGCTGAATGAAGGATTATCCTTGTTTGATACAATTCTTATTATTTCCATGTTTCAGATAGCTTGGACCATCTTTTCCAAATGTACAAGAGAATTATATATTTTCAAGAATATTAGATACTTTCCATTTATCAAATATGCTCGGGTGATTTGTACTGAGTGGTTCGATGACTTTTAGTTGTTGTTACCAAATTATTGCATTGAGGAACATTATTGAATTAACTTAAAGCATGTAAATGAAATTTTTTAGAAAACAAATCTTGCCATATAGTTATGAGTTACTGGTGAACTAGGCATGATTGATCTTAATTGTTTCAATCTTTTTTGCATCAGCTCCGGTCTGTTGTTTGATTCAAATATTTCTTTATTTTGCATCATCTTCATGTCTCCAATAATAAAGTTCAAATTTTATATTTGTAATGTTTTTTTTTTGGCATGATAGAGTTGAAGATCAAATTCTTTTTTCTCATTTTCTATCATTATTGTTGTTTTAGGTAAAATTTGTGAGAACAAAAACTTGACTACTTTCCTGCAAAAAGTTTAATGAAACTGTGAGATACGCATCTGTTAGATGTTACAAGCCAACAACACAAAACTCATAAGACATGAAATGTAACGCCCTTCGTTACATTAGTAACCCATAATAAAACATAATTAAAATATAGCCAAAATAAAAAATTTACAAAATAAAATAGTTTAAAACAAATACATCATAAATAATAAATAGAAATTATATTAAATCCTTACAAAATAAATTCATTTGTCTCAAAACCGGGCATCTACTAATAAATCCAACGATAAATAAATAAATATGTCTATCCACAAACGGCTCCTTATTCAATAAAATACTAACCAAGCTAGAAAAATAACTAAGAAAATTCACTAAGTCTCCAAGCATCTTCGGTCTCAATGGCGCCGTTCTCGTGCTCTGAAAACAACACTTTTAATGAGATATAATCCCAGTGAATAAAAATCATTTAATAAAAAGGTTCACAAATAGTGTTGTTCTCAGCCGGTGCGGTAACCGAAAAAACATCCATGGTACCTGCTAATTTTTCAAAATAATAAATATAATAAATCTCCAAAATAGTAACATATAAATTAATCAATATCAAACATTTAAACTACAAACTCATAAAATCAACTACGGTCACATCTCATCACATTTAATCAATTCATCATGCAAACTCTATGCAATACAACTCCATAAACATGACTCGGTGATTCCCAGAATCACTTGACTTGACTCTTTGGTTCCTAGAACCGGTGCGAATCTCAAATCCACTAAGGTCTATGAGCTCATATCCATGCAATGACGTCCCACTGCCTTATCCATCCCAGATGGAGGTATCTAATATTCCATCCCAGATGTGAATATTTTAAAAATCGGATATCCCATCCCAGATGGTGATATCTCTATCCTATTCTCGGAATAGAATGTACACTGTCATCCCTTCCCGGAAAGTGATGACCAACTCATCCATAATGCAATATATCATCCCAAATGACTATCATCTAATATTCCATCCTAGATGTGAATATTTTAATAATTTGATATCACATCTCAAATGATGATATCTCTATCCTATTCCCGGAATAGAATGTACACCGTCATCCCTTCCCGGAAGGTGATGACCAACTCATGCATAATGCATTATGTCATTCCTTATGACTATCAAGGTTTTCAAACTCTACGCATCAATAACAATAATATTATATCATGCTAAGGCAATTTTATAACATCATCTAACATGTCAATCAATCACAAATAATAGTTCAAAATCATATTTTGGGCATATATCATTTCCTCAAGATATGACATATGACCTCATGCACCAATCTCAATGCTATATTATCATGACAAGACAATACCATAACATCATAAATCATAAATAATATAAAAGAGCATGCCACGATAATACTATTCATACCAAGTAAACATATTTCTTAACAACAATTAAAATGAGACTTGACTAATAACATACTTAAATAATAATGGATTAAATTTCTAATTACAAAAAAAATTAACGCAAGTGGGTGAAACAATGCGCCAGAAGGAGGAAGTTTTGAGTCCAATTCAATAAGATTTGAAATAGTAAAAATGAAACTGACGCAGCAAGAGTTCTTATTTTTTTGTCATATATGAATTGGATCATATAAAAGAAATAGCAAGTTAGAAACATGATTTTCAATTCACAGAGCTTTTCATGCAAAACAAGAAGCAACATAAAAGTATTTAAAGAATTTTCTTAAGAATGGATGGAATCCCAAAATTAATTGTACCATGGAGGAGTGAGCAAAGTTATTTTCACTCACATCTTGTAGATCTCCAAAAGCTTCAAATATTATCCAAGACAAATTCTAGCACTCTATTTATAATTATTCTTCTCTCCACTAATATTCTTGGGTCTGTGCAGTTCCACCTTTCGCACCGCAAATGTAAGCAACACTCCTCAATTACCTCCCTCTATATAAGTTTTTTTTTTCTTTCTAAAAGCACAAAGAACAGTTGTGCGGCGCTGCCATGCCTATGAGGGAATAAAACCCTTATGCCTTTTATATTTAGCAGAAGCTACATGACCAAGTCAATGAGCTCCCAACTTTTTATTATTATTATCTTTTTATATTTTAATAGTAGCATGGCCCTCATCCCATCATATAATAATTCAAGCTGAATTCTTGAAGGCCCGGCAACTCACGTTGAGTTGCAATTTGGGTTTAGCCAAATTTGGCATTTTCTTGGACCCCTTGACCCCTTTTTTTTTTACTTTTTTTTTTCAATATTACATTCTTTTGTATTTACTAAAAAATCCTAATAAATTCTTATACTAACTATTTTATACACTAAACCTTATAATAGTTTAATCTTCTTATTAAAAGTAATTACATTCGAATTTTAGGATGTTACATGAAAAGTCATATGCAAGAAATATGGGGAGATTTGACATTTTGAGAAGTGTGATAAAACATTGAAGTTAATTTTTGTTTGAGGGTTAACAAGGGACTCAAGATACTAGAGAACAATAACCACAAACAAGGTGATTTTTGTTTGCACATTGTTTGAAAATTTTGGTGCACACCGCTGAATTCTAGTGCATGTTGCATTCTGGTGCATGCATGTTCCTACCGAGATCCGGTTTACCGGAGCCCCGTCGTGAACGTCAAACCAAGGATGAATATTGGGGTTGTTTTAGGATTTGGCTTGACAGAATTTAGTAATTCCGGTCCTACGTATCCCGAAGGGAATCAAAGCCGGACGTAGTTCTTGATTCAACCCTTGGCCGTGGTGGCATCGATCTCTTAATTTTGTATCGGACGAATACTAGGGAGCAAGGACTCTCTGGTAGTCTCTTGGTCGACGCTAGTTTCTCTAATACGCTTAAGAGAGAGTCACCTGGGTTCAGTGAAAGTGAGTCTCTTATGAGGGGTACTCCTCCTTTTATAATAGGATTCCCCTATCTCTTAGAGATCTGATTTATCTCTTAATATCTTTTAGAGATCTGATTTATCTCTTAATATCTTTTAGAGATCTGATTTATCTCTTGATATCTTTTTTGAGATATGATTCCTTAATTTAAGGGATATTATCTCTTTTAACAAGATAAGGTTATTTTAGATGATATCAGGATTTAATATCAATATCTTATTCCTTTAATTAAGTGATCTTTGATTTATTATCTTTAACTTCCGGACTGGGCCGGGTTCTGGAGCTCGATGGCCGGGTTAGTGCCTCGGCCAGTACACAAGCCCCCCAAGCTTTGAGATGATGAAGTGTAAAAGCTTTCACGGTGTTAGCCGAGCTCAGGAACTCAGTTTTATTTTTTGTCCTTTAGGCGAGGTGAGACCCTTGACCGAGCTTCACGTTTTGCCTATATATATACGTCATCCGACTTGGTGAACAGGTCGAGTTGCCGAGCTTGGTGCTCGGTAGCCGAAGTTGATGTCGGACTCTGTGTCACTCTGCATCTCGGCTCGTACACAAGCCCCCCAAGCTTCGAGCCAACGGTGTGGAAGCTTTACTGTTGGAGCCGAGGTTAGCTGTGGCGGAGGTGATTAATTGCTAACGCCATACCTTTTCGGGCCGCGAGGTGGAAAAGAAACGTTACCTGGTGTGACACGTGGCCCTCGTGGTACTGTTCCCGAGGCTTATGGATTGGGGCGCGCTCCTTGGCGTGCTCCTAGTTTCCCGTGAGGGCGGTTTAATACCCTGACATTACTGCCACGTGTGGCCTTCCCATTTGGTTGGCGAATTGGGTCAGAGATACGAGGGGACGTTTCCCTGCTCTCGCCCAACAACCCTCATTAATGCAAAGGGGGAGGCGTTGTTCTCGTCTTCATAAGTTAGGGTGAGGTCATAGGTCTTCGTGCTTCCGTGAACCCTAGACCTCCTTATCGTGTCATCTCTAACCCGAGCGTCTATATTTTCCTTCTACTGCAGGTACGCCCTATTCCTCTCTTTCAAGTTCCCTGACTTTTACTTTCGTGATTACTCCATGGAATCTTCATTTGAGGTATCCCAGGATGTCTCATCTGGGGTTCAGGTCGTGGAACCTGAAATCCGTCTAATTGGGAGCTCTCCCCATTCTTCCCCATCTTCTGCTCATGGTGGTGGCGGTGCCGTTGGTGGCTCTTCCTCCTCCGAAGGGAACAGCTTAGCCACGACTGAGGCAGTTCCCGTTCCCAAACGCCGCAGGCGTACTACCAGAACGCCCAGGGTGCCATACCCAGATATCATTATTCCTGGGTATTTCTGGATGAAGCCAGATGTAGGGGCCTTTCATTCCAACTTTAGGAATTTTGAATCCCTCTCCTCATTACAAAATAAAATTTCTTCCCTTGAGGGCGGTGTGGAGTGTCTTCCATGCTCTGGGGATAAACACGTCTTTCTTCATCCTGCTCCGGGGGAGCCTTCTTTCACTTATGTATATAAAACTCTGCTTGCACAAATTGGAGTCTGTCTCCCTTTTTCCCAGTTTGAGTGTGATGTGTTAAAAATTATGAATGTCGCTCCTACCCAGCTCCACACGAACAGCTGGGCCTTTTTAAAGGCTTTCCAGATCCTGTGTGAGCAGATAAGGATAGTGGCCACTGCTCCAGTCTTCCTCCATTTTTACAAGGTCAGATTTGGGGACCGGGTCGGTTGGATTTCTCTTAGTGGGGCCGAGTCGGGGGGTGTCATTGGACTCTATAAGAGTTCGTATAAGTTCTTCAAGTCGGATTTTTTCAAAGTCCGGCCCACTGCCGGGAACGAGTCTTTATTCTACGACTCGGATGGAGTCTCCAGATTTCCCCTCTACTGGCAACCCCATCCCACTAAATTCCATAGTTATGACGTCGGCTGCATGACAACGCAAGAGAGATCCGACGTCGAGTTCTTAAAACTCTATCCTCGGTCGTTGCCGTATGGTAGGCTTTTGTTTCTCCCTAAGTCATCAACTCGGCAAGCCGATTTTGAGTGTAAGTAGTATCTGTTGGGTGCTTTTACTTGCTCAACCGTGTGTTTGTGTCTAACCTATTCTTCTTTCTGCAGTGATAATGGGAAAATTCAACTACAAAGCCTTGATGAAGAAGTCGGCTGCTGGCGGATCAGCTGCTGCTGCCAACATTAAGGGAAAAAAGAAGAAGTCTGCTGAGGCTTCTGAGCTGAACGTTCGTCCTTTGAAGAGGACGAGGGCTGATCCAGAGCCCGAGGTGCCAACCGGAAACTCTCCCCCGTAACTGATGATCGGAGAGACTCCTCCTTCTGGTAGCCGGCCGAGCAACGCTCCTTTGGTGATCGATCTCACTTCGGACACCAAATGGTACAACGGTAATTGTAATCCGGGGATCAGCTCGCTCTGGGGCGATGAGTTCGATCCTGCTGGCTTAATTGATGGCCAGGTGTTGAAGCCATCCGATGCCCGATTGCTGCTAGAACAGGGCCCTGAGGAAAGTATGGAGGCGGCTGGCGCCTATGCTCTCCGCATTGCCTCCATCACACGCTTCTGGAGCCAGCACCTTATTGACAATGCGAAGAAGATAGAGATGATGAGGGCGGATGCGGCCCGAGCCTTGAGGGTGAGAGATGAGCTTGCTCAGGCTCTGGCCAAGTGTGAGGAACAAGGTCGGGTCATCGGTCAGCTGAAGGCCCAGAAGGTGCAGCTGGAAGAAGGCCGAGCTACTCTTACGGCCGAGCTAGAAGCGGAGAGAACTGACCGACTTAATCTTCAGAATGTAGTGAAAGGGCTGGAAGCCGAGAAAGAAGCCACCCAGGAGTTGCGGAAGTTGTTGGAGGCCGAGAAGGAGGAGAACCGGAGGCTCCGTGTTGATCTAGCTGAAGCTGAGACTTCAATCATGAGTGAGCATGTTAACGGTTTCTCCCGAGCCGTGAAGCAACTCCAGCACTTCAACCCTACTGCCGACTTCTCCAGTGCCGATGTGGACAAGGATTTCAACCGAGACGGGATCCTTGTGCCATTGGCCGAGCTGGAGGATGAGGATGAGGCTGCAACTCCTGGAGAAGAGGGCGAGGATCAATTGGACGAGGAGGGACCCGAAGGTGAAGTGGGCCAAACTGGCCAGATTAACACCGTCCCTTCCGAGGCCGAGGAGAACCCAGATTCCTGAAGTTGTATAAGCGGTTTAGAAATATCTTTGTTTTTTGTAAGACTTTATGTACTTGGGGGACTTGCCCCTTTAATGAAATTTCTTATTTTACTTGTGGATTTATTTATACTTTGGTGAATTTTCTGATGTTTTATGGGTTGATTCTGATTGATCACTTGTTAACTTGATATATTTATATAGGCTCGGCACTTCGACCCTGATCGGTCGAATGTGGCTCGGTCAACCTCTTTAGGATTGAGCACCTCCTTAGGTTTTAGCTCCTGCTTCGGATTCAAGCACCTTTAGAGGCTTCGGTTGGCCTCTTCAGGGTTTAGCACCTCCTTAGGTTTTATCTCCTGCTTAGGAGTCAAGTACCTTTAGAGGCTTCGGTTGGCCTCTTCAGGGTTTAGCACCTTCTTAGGTTTTATCTCCTGCTTAGGAGTCAAGTACCTTTAGATAGCACCTCCTTAGGTTTTATCTCCTGCTTAGGAGTCAAGTACCTTTAGAGGCTTCGGTTGGCCTCTTCAGGGTTTAGCACCTACTTAGGTTTTATCTCCTGCTTAGGAGTCAAGTACCTTTAGAGGCTTCGGTTGGCCTCTTCAGGGTTTAGCACCTTCTTAGGTTTTATCTCCTATTTAGGAGTCAAGTAATATAATAGCTCAATTGAAGGAAAATAGAATTTTTATTAAATTTTCCTAGTGTGCCTCGTTAAAACCTTCTCGGCCAAAACCTCGTGGGAAAAAGACCGAGATAGGAAAAAGAGTGCATCACTTCTAACTTCAGCTACAATAAAATTTGAGATGGGAAGTGTTCCATGTCCTGGGAACCAACTTTCCTGACAATTCCTCAAGCCTGTAGGCACCATTTCCTAGATTTTCTGCTATCCTGAATGGGCCTGACCAATTTGCCGCGAGCTTACCCTCCCTGGAGTCTTTTCTCGCGTCGCTTTGCAGTCTTAGCACCAAGTCGCCCTGCACAAATTCCCTTGGGCGCAGTCTTGAGTTGTACTTCCTAGTTGCCTTTTGCTTGCACAGCTCGTCTCTGATCCTGGCGGCATCTCGGACCTCTTCGACCATATCGAGCTCAACTCGGAGTTCTTCATTATTTTGGCTTTCATTGTGATGCTGCCTTCGAAATGAGAGCTCACCGAGTTCAACTGGAATCATTGCATCGGTTCCATAGGTTAGTTTGAACGGTGTCTCTCCCGTTGAGGATTGCGGGGAGCAATGGTAAGCCCACAGAATGCTTGGCAACTGCTCAACCCAAGCTCCTTTTGATTGTCCCAGCCTTCTTTTGAGCTCGTGTAGAATAACCTTATTGGCTGCCTCTGCCTGGCCATTCGTTTGTGGATGCTCAACCGAGGTTACTTTGTGTTTAATTCCGAGGTTGGAATAGAACTCTCCGAGCTCCTTATCGGTGAATTGCTTCCCGTTGTCTGTAACAACTGCATAGGGAAGGCCATGCCTGCATATAATGTTTTTCCATACAAAATTCTGGACCTTCTTGGCAGTTATCGTAGCCAATGGCTCTGCTTCAATCCAATTGGTGAAGTAATCTACTCCTACCAGAAGGAACTTGACTTGACCCTTGGCCACTGGGAAAGGACCGACTATGTCCATCCCCCACATGGTAAAGGGCCATGGCGAGAACATGGAGTGGAGCTCCTCTCTTGGAGCACGGGCTATGTTGGCGAACTTCTGACAAGGGTCACACTTATTGGTCCAGGCTGAACAATCGAGTCTCATGGTTGGCCAATAGAACCCTGCTCGCAAGATCCGAGCTGCTAGAGATCGGCCGCCTGAATGCATTCCGCAGATTCCTCGGTGTATCTCATCCATTACATACTCGGATTGCTCCTTTGTGAGGCATTTTAACAACGCCCTGGAGAATCCCCTTTTGTACAGTTCTCCATCGAGGATGGTGTAGTGACAAGATTTCAGACGGATTCTTCTCGCCTCCCTTTGGTCATCCGGTAGCTTGTCCGAGGTTAGGTACTCCCAGATCGGAGTCATCCAGCCCCTGTCATAGTGCTCGTCGGTCATTTGTTTTCTAAGACTCTTGATGCTCGGCTCGAGGAGGTTTTCTTGAATAAAAATTTTGAGTTGTCCAGTCCTCTTTGTGCTTGCTAATTTGGAAAGCAGATCTGCCCTGGAGTTTTCTTCTCGAGGTATGTGCTCAATGGAGAAATGCTCAAACTCGGAGATGAGACTATTAACCTTGCAGAGATATCTGGTTAATTGGGGGTCTTTTGTCTGATAATTGCCAGCGACTTGTCCCGTTACGAGCTGTGAGTCACTCCTGCATTTTAGCTCCCGTACCCCGATTTCTTTGGCTAGCAATAGCCCAGCAATAAGGGCTTCATATTGTGCTTGATTATTTGAAGCAGTGAATCCAAACTTCAACGATTGCTCGAGGATCAGATCAACGGGTCCTTCCAGAATTATTCCCGCCCCGCTTCCTTTCCGGTTGGATGATCCGTCAACGTATAGGAGCCAGAGGAAGGACTCCGACCTTGGTTCGGAAGAAAGCTCGGCAATAAAATGAGAGAGGCACTGGGCTTTCATTGGCCCCCTCGATTCATACCGTAGGCCGAACTCTGACAACTCCACTGACCAAGTTATCATTCATCCGGCTAGATCAGGTTTCCTTAGTACCTGCTTGATCGGATGATCCATCTTGACGATGACTTGATGAGATTGGAAATAGGGTCGTAACCTCCGAGCTGCCATCACTAAGGCGAGAGCCAGTTTTTCAATTACTTGGTATCGCGTTTTCGCGTCTTTCAAGATTCTACTGACATAGTATACCGGCATCTGTTGCTCCTCCTCCTCCTGGATAATTACTGCACTGATTGCATAATCATTGACGGAGAGGTATAGGTACAGATCTTTGCCGAGCTGAGGCCGAGTGAGGATTGGGGGAGATGCCAAAAAGAGCTTCAGATCTTCGAATGCCTTCTCACATTCTTCAGTCCAAATGAAATCCTTCGGCTTTTTCAGGAGCTGGAAGAAAGGTCTTGCCTTTTCTGCAGACTTCGGTAGAAAGCGGGATAAGGAGGCCAATCGGCCGGCCAGCCTCTGAATTTCCTTCACATTCCGAGGACTCCGCATCTCCATGACGGCTCTGCATTTATCTGGGTTGGCTTCGATGCCTCGGTGGGTTAACATATACCCCAAGAATTTTCCTCCCTGTACACCAAAAGAGCACTTCTCTGGATTCAGCCTCATGTTGTACTTTCTGAGTTGGCCGAAGATTTCCTCGAGGTCGGCAGGGTGCTGAGTCGGATCATCGGATTTTACTACCATGTCATCAACATACACTTCTAAGTTCTTTCCGATTTGTCCTGCGAAAACCTTGTCCATAAGCCTCTGATATGTTGCCCCGGAATTTTTTAGGCCGAAAGGCATTACTCGGTAACAATAATTAGCCCCATCAGTCATGAACACTGTTTTTTCCTCGTCGGGGGGTACATCCTGATCTGGTTGTAACTGGAATATGCATCCAAGAAGGACAAAACCTTGTAACCTGAGGCCCCATCCACCAGCCTGTCAATGTTGGGTAAGGGATATGAATCTTTTTGGGCATGCCTTGTTGAGGTCGGTATAGTCGGTGCACATGCGCCACTTACCATTGGCTTTTTTGACTAATACCATGTTGGCTAGCCAAGTGGTATATTTCACCTCTCGGATGAAATTTGCTTTGAGTAGTTTAGAAGTCTCCTCGGCCACAGCTCGACGCCTTTCTTCACCCAGCTTCCTTTTTCTCTAAGTTACAGGTTTAGCTTCGGGACATATAGACAGCTTATGGCACGTAAAGTTAGGATCTATGCCTGGCATATCTGATGTCTTCCAGGCGAACAGGTCAGCATTCTTCATTAGTACCATATGAATCTTCTCTCTGAGTGAGGGGTCCAGCTGACTACCGACGTGGGTGCACTGTTCAGGATGGACTCCCAACTGGAACCTCTCTAAAGACTCCGTTGGTTCGGCTCTGGTCTCATACATGTCCGCCCTTGGGTCCAGCTCAAACATGCTGACTGTACTTACTGAATTTACCGAGCGGACCGAGCTCACCACCTCTGCTTTACCATTCTCTGTTTTCTTTGGGCCGTCCTGGTGACGGGTAACCTTCAGGCTGTCCACATAACACTGCCTTGCCAACTTTTGTTCAGCTCGGACTGAAACTATCTCCCCTGAGTCGGCTGGGAATTTCATCGTCAGGTGTAGGGTAGAGACAATTGCCCCGAGCTCATTCAACGTCGGTCTTCCGATAAGGATATTGTACGACGTGGTGGCATCTACAATGACATACCTGACTGAAACAGACTTGGAGAGTCTGCCTTCTCCGAACGTTGTTAAGAGATCTATATATCCTCGAGTCTTGACTTGTTCCCCGGCAAACCCTACCAGCTTGTCCTCCAGCTCTTTTATCAGCTTTTCAGGGATCCCGAGCTTCTTGAAGGTTGCCAGGTAGAGAATATCGGCCGAGCTCCCCTGGTCAATAAGTGTTCGTCTGACCGAGAAGTTGGCCAGCTCGACCGTTATCACCATCGGGTCATCCTGGTTGGGATCTACCCCTTGGAAATCATCATCTGTGAATGTTATGGGGGGCCTTGCTCTTGGAGGTCTTTCAGACACTGTGCTAACAGATCGAAGTGCTTTGACATGCCGCCTCCGAGCTGAGCTCGTTGCTCCTCCTCCTGCAAATCCTCCCGAGATTGTATTGATGACCCCCCTGATTCCTCCCTCCGATTCTTCAACCGGGGGCCTTTGGTTGTTCTGGCGATCTCCGCCCTGATGATTTCTTCGATTGTTTGCATCTCGGTCTCGGTCATCGTGACCGTGTCTTGGTCTTCGACCGAATCGTCTGCCTCCGTTACCATCTCGGTGGACGAATCGGTCTAGACGACCTGCTTGCACCAACTCCTCAATCTTTTTCTGGAGTGTTCTGCACTCTTCAGTGGAGTGTCCATAGTTCTGATGCCACATGCATTCCTTGCTTCTGTCAGCATTGTCCATTGTTTTGGACGGTTCAGGTAAGGTAAGCAATTCTGCTCTGCACACCTCTTGCAGGATGACTGCTCGAGATCGGTTCAGCGGAGTGTAAGATGGATACCTGGAACGCCTCTGCGGGAACTCTCTTTCATTGGTTTTTTGGGTCTTTTGTGAGTCAGACCCCCTATTTTTGTCTTTGTTCGAGGCTGAGCTCTTGTCCTCGTAACCTCCTTCTTGCCTTTTAAACTCTAGCATCTCTTCCGAGTTCATGAACCCTGTAGCCTTTTCCTATAGTTCCTCAAAATCTCTCGGTGGTTTCCGAGATAGGTACTCGAAGAATGGTCCTAGCTTAAGACCAGTCATGACTGTGTGGAGGCAGAGTTCCGAGCTCATATTGGGAATCAGGATCTGCTTTGCATTGAAGCGGGCCATGTAATCTCTGAGTGATTCATTCCTTTCCTGCTTGAAATTTACCAGTGAGACTGAGTGCCTTCTGTGCCTTCGGCTTGCCGCAAATTGTGCAGTGAACTTGGTTATGAGGGCATCAAAAGATCAATTGACTGAGGTGGCAGATTTGTTAACCAGGTCAGAGCTGGGCCTTGCAGGGTAGTTGGAAAAACTTTGCACATGACGGCCTCCGAATCAGTCACCAAGTAAATTGAGGATATAAAGGACTCTACATGCTCGGTTGGATCAGTGGTGCCATTGAATTTGTCAATGTTAAGGGGCTTAAATGGGTTGGCACGTTTACCTCATTAATGTCCTCGGTGAAGGGAAGCCTCGGACGCCGGTCTGATGTCTTTCCTTTCTGACTAGTCCTTTCTGTTTGGGACTTGACTTCCGATGCCCCAGGAGGGGGTTTGGTCTTGGATGCTCGGTTAGTGCCCCGAGGAGAGTGCGCCGGAGGATCCTTCTGGCCGGCCTCGGGTGAGGATTGCTCTCCGTCTGAAGGTGTCAGGGACCTTCCCCTCTTTCGGGCTTTCAAAAGCTTCTGATTTTGCGCCCGTATCTCCTCGTTCTCCTTCCGAAGCTGCTGGAGTTGCTTCATAATTTCCTCCAACCGAGGGTTATCTTCACTATGAGGGGAGAGGAGATGATTGCTGTGATTCTGGGCGTCCGAAGCCGCATGACCCTCTTGATTCATGCTGCTTCCCCCTCCTCGCAGTCCATTCCGTGTGGTCACCATCGAGCTTTTCTTGTGGAACCGGGGAAAGTTTCGCCTCGGCCCCATGGTGGGCGCCAAATGTTCCTGCCGAGAACCGGTTTACCGGAGCCCCACCGTGAACGTCAAACCAAGGATGAATATTGGGGTTGTTTTAGGATTTGGCTTGACAGAATTTAGTAATTCCGGTCCTACGTATCCCGAAGGGAATCAAAGCCGGACGTAGTTCTTGATTCAACCCTTGGCCGTGGTGACCTCGATCTCTTAATTTTGTATCGGACGAATACTAGGGAGCAAGGACTCTCTGGTAGTCTCTTGGTCGATGCTAGTTTCTCTAATACGCTTAAGAGAGAGTCACCTGGGTTCAGTGAAAGTAAGTCTCTTATGAGGGGTACTCCTCCTTTTATAATAGGATTCCCCTATCTCTTAGAGATCTGATTTATCTCTTAATATCTTTTAGAGATCTGATTTATCTCTTGATATCTTTTTTGAGATATGATTCCTTAATTTAAGGGATATTATCTCTTTTAACCAGATAAGGTTATTTTAGATGATATCAGGATTTAATATCAATATCTTATTCCTTTAATTAAGTGATCTTTGATTTATTATCTTTAACTTCCGGACTGTGCCGGGTTCTGGAGCTCGGTGACCGGGTTAGTGCCTCGGCCAGTACAATTCCTGTACCGGATTATTTGAAGTTGACAGAGGGAAACACAAGAAAGGGGTTGAATTGTGTTTTTTAATAGTTTTTTCAAAATCCTTTTTTGGAAACAATTTTGCAAGCAGACAAGAGATAAATACACACAATGAAGACTTCTTTAGAAAAGAATTAATAAAACTCATTATCAAATCCCCACAATTAGTATAAAATAAAGGCTTAATGAATTTTTTGGTCCCTGAAAACACTAGTGCAATAAGTGCTTTTTACGTCAATTAAAATTGATTTTTTACGTCAGAATACTGACTGGCGTAAATACAACTGACGTTAAAAGTTAAAATTTTAACGTCAGTTGAGAAGTGATGTTAAATATAAAACTATTAATGTCGGTTCTTTAACACAACTGACATTAATTTTGTCAAAATTAACGTCAGTTCTTTAACACAACTGACGTTAATTTTATAAAAATTAACGTCAGTTCTTTAAGAACGGACGTTAATTTTGTTAAAACTAACGTCAGTTGTTAAAAAGAACTGATGTTAAAGGTCTTAATTTTAACGTCTGTTGTAATAAACAACTGACGTTAATAGTGTACTGTATATTTTATAAAATACTATTAACGTCAGTTGTATCATACAACTGACGTTAATAGTATTTTTTTTTTAAATTCAGTTTTAAAATATCACTCCCCTCAGCTATCCCTGCATTCAGTAAATATCCCAGTAACACAAAATATCACACACATTATAGAATTACAAAGGAAAAATGGAACAATGATCCATATGTATGCCTGTTCAGAAACAATATATATTTATTAACATAGGTTATAACTCAAAATAAATACAGAAATAAAAATAAAAATAAATGTATACTAAGTTTAAACTACCTATATCAATATCCCTTCGTGATGATCATCACGAGTGGCATGTACATCGTCCACCTGTGTCTCCTCGATTATAGTAGGCATGTTTGTTGAAAAAGAAGGAGTCTCAGGAATATCAAGATTTGAATCTTCATTTTCATCATTACCATTATACATGCTTTTTCCTTGGAGAACCACGGACAACCTTTTGTTAGAAGGATCAGCGATGTAGAACACTTGTTTTGCTTGGGAAGCCATTATGAAAGGCTCATTTATATGACCTAACTTGTTGAGGTCTACCAATGTGAACCCCAATTCGTCGGTTTGTACACCACCGTTACTATCAACCCACTTACATTTAAATACCGGCACCGTAAGCTTAGTGTAATCGAGCACCCAAATATCTTCAATATATCCAAAGTAAGGTCTCGGTGCTTTAACGGGTTTTGTGTCCTTTGCACTAGAGAAGTGCATTGCTTCGGCCACGATCATAACCCCACTATTTTGCATGGTACTCTTGTTATCTTATTCCTTTGTATAAAAGGAAAAGTTATTTATGTCGTATCCGCTCCAACATATGACGTTGAAGCTAGGCCCACGTGCTAGCCATCTTACGTCATCAGAAGCAGTACTACCATCCTTAAGCATTTCTTCCTTGAACCATGGTAAGAAAGTCTTGTTATGCTTGTTCAACAACCACCTTTTGCTCATTCGAGGGTTTTCTTGATTGACTTTTCTTTTATGTTCAAATAAGAAAGGCTGAACACATTCGATGTTGTTCAATACATACAAATGTGCTTGAAGCACTTCCTCCCGATCCTTCCTATTAATTCTTAAGCCATGTATACCCTTACCTTGACATCTGATCTCATCATGCCGAGGCTTAGGAACCCCTATAGGATCCGTGTTATGAAGGTAGTCCGAACAAAACTCAATAGCTTCTTCTAGAACATACCTTTGAACAATAGATGCTTCTGGACGATGAGGATTCTTCACGTACTCTTTCAAGATCTTCATGTAGCGCTCAACTGGGTACATCCATCTCAGAAAAACCGGCCCACATAATCTAATCTCCCTCACCAAATGAACAATTAAGTGAACCATTATGTCGAAAAAGGAAGGAGGAAAATACATCTCCAATTGGCACAAGATTGTAGCAGCCTCAACTTCCAAGTCATCCAACATACGGGGGTCAACGACTTTGCTACATATAGAATTGAAGAATGAGCACAACCGAGTAATGGCATGTCTCACATTTTTTGGAGCAATACCACGAATAGCAACGGGCAGAAGTTGTTGCATCAAGATGTGACAATCATGAGACTTTAAGCCAACCAATTTAAGATCACTAGAGACAAGCCTCTTCATATTTGAAGAGTAACCATGTGGAACTTTGATGCCACTGAAGACACCCTTGAAACTTTGTCTCTTTTTTTTTTGACAAAGTATGACATCTTTGGCGGCAAATAAGTCCGCTTACCATCCTCAACAACTGGAGCTAACTGCTCTCGTATACCCATAGCAATGAGGTCGAGACGAGCATTCACACCATCCTTTGTCTTGCCCTGAATGTTGAGAAGCGTCCCGATCACACTATCACACACATTTTTCTCCACATGCATCACATCAATGCAGTGTCTGACATCAAGCTTGCGCCAGTATGGAAGATCAAAGAATATCGACATCTTCTTCCATATGTTTTTCTCAGCAGCTTTACCTTTCTTTTTGGACTTGCCGAATATAACATCGATGCCCTTTACCCTGTGATAAACCTGCTCTCCAATTAAGGCCGTCGGCACTTCTTCTGTCTCTTGGCATCCATTAAAAGCTTTTTTCATCTTACGATATGGGTGATCACGTCTAAGAAATATCCGACGCCCTAGGTAAACCGTCTTCTTTCCATGATGCAACTGAGTGTAGCATGTGCCTTCTTCACATATAGGGCATGCTTTATGCCCCTTGACACTGTACCCGGACAAGTTACCGTATGCTGGAAAGTCGTTGATGGTGCAAAATAACATGGCACGAAGCTTGAAAGTCTCATGAGAATACCCATCAACTACATCAACACCTTCCACCCACAGCGTTTTCAAGTCTTCAATCAAGGGACCTAGATAACCATCTAAGTCATTTCCCGGTTGCTTTGGGCCCGAAATCATCATAGACAACATCATGTATTTGCGCTTCATGCACAACCAAGGGGGCATGTTGTAAATTACCAACAGAACAGGCCATGAACTATGAATACTACTCATGTTACCATAAGGATTCATTCCATCCGTAGCAAGTCCAAGCCTTAGGTTTCTTGGCTCATCGGCGAAATCCGGAAACATAGTATCGATATTCTTCCATTGAATAGAATCAGCAGGATGACGAACCTTTCCATCACGTTTCCTCTCATCATTATGCCATCTAAGATTCTTCGCATCTTTCGCGTTGTCAAACAATCGCTTGAACCTTGGAATTATTGGAAGATACCACAACACCTTCGTAGGAGGACCTTTTTTTCTCACATCATCAAGATCATCATCATCATCACCACCCTTCACTTTGTATCGTGATAACCCACATTCGGGGCAATCGTGATTGTCTTCATGAACACCGGTGTACAATATGCAACCATTGGGGCATGCGTGTATCTTCTTATACTCCATACCCATAGGACACAATACCTTCTTGGCCTCATAGTTACGGTCAGGCAATGTGTTGTCCTCCGGAAGCAAATCTTTCAACACTTCAAGCAATTTCGTGAAGCTTTTATCGGTCCAACCATTTCTCGCCTTCACACAAACCAATTTTAGCACCGCCGACAACCGTGCATGAGTAGTACACCCTGGATATAAAGGTTTATCCACATCACCGCACAACCTATCATACACATGAGCTCGATGAAAAGATCCTTGTCCAATATCACTGATCATGTCCTCTACTCGATCATCCTCCATATCTACGTCAACGTCCTCACTTTGGGAGACACTTGCCGTACTACTCAACAACACATCACCATGCCATATCCATCTTGTATAACTCAAGCAAATCCCTTCACAAATCAAATGAGTACGTATATCCTTCACCGTACATTTCCTCGTATTCAAACACTTGACACAAGGACAACATAACATTCCATTACTATTAGGAACATTCCTTTGAGCAAATTCTATAAATTCTCCCACCCCCTTCAAATACTCAGCACTAGTGCGCTTACAAACCATCCAACTACGATCCATAACTAGATAGGTCCTGTAGATATACAAAACATATATCCAATATAAGGACAATAGGGGAGATTGAAAACTATAGTTTTTGAAGATTGCCAAGAACTGGTCACGGACTGGCAGTGATGTCCATCACGGTCGTAACGTACCAACTGAACCAGACCATCACAGGCAGAACTGATCATGGCCTAGCCGTGATGAGCATCACGGCCGTGATAGATCAACCAGCAGAGCAACATGCACTCAAAACCAAAAATAGAGACATTCCAAACAACTCAAACTCACGGTTTCAAGTTTCAACTACTGAGACTACAGTTTCAACATACACTCAAAACCAAAAATAAAAAAATGTGCCCTAAAGACTCACCAGAAATAGGTGCTCGCGTGGTGGTGGGGAGGGGAGCTCGAGTGGTGGCCAACGTTCGATGTGGTTACTGAGAGCAGAGGGGCAAGGAGAGTTAGTGCGCGGGAAGGGGAAAGAGAGATGTCAAGTTATTGCAAAGAATGAATGGAAAGACAGAGTTAGGGTTAATAGTGTACCTCACGGTGGTGGCGAAGAAGCCCTCGCGGTGGTTGCGGTGGAGATGAGCTCGCGATTAGGGTTACTCTTTGGGTGAGAGTGAGAGTGAGGGTTGAGAGTGATCGAGGGTTGAGCGTGATGAAAAGAGAAAAGAGACGTACAGAGCGAAGTGCAGAAGGCGCGCGGGTATAAACGTTATAATCAAAAACCAAAAATAAAACAACATTTAACGTCAGCTGTCTTAAACAACTGACGTTAAAAGTCATTGTTTAACGTCAGTTGTATTAAAAAACTGACGTTAAATATTAATATATTTTTATTTAAAAACACTTTTAACGTCAGTTGTTGAATACAACTGACATTAAAAGTATTGTGAAAAATCATTCTCTATATAAAGTACCATTCTTCTGTATCAATCTGCAATACAGCCCCTTCTTTTCCTCTATATTTCTATTCCTTCACAAAATGGCTCTGAGACTTTTGTTATTTCTTCCTATACCTAGACTTAAAGGTCTCTGTCTTAATGGTCAAAAATCTTCTGAGATTGTGTAAATCACATTACATGGATGGTAAAGTTGAGTAAATCACGTAATGTGATTCCCTCACTTTATTTCATCCCAGTCATCCCTTTCACTCTGCTTTGGCTGCAAGTGAATGTGGATTCGAGATGATGCATCAAGGAATTCCAGTGAAGGAGGTGATGCAAAGATCCCTTTCACTTTGCTTTCGCAGCTAGTGACTGTGGATTAATCACGATGCATCATGGAATTCAAGTGAGGGAGGAGATGCATCCATTTGAATTTCTGAGGACAGGACTGAGAAGAAAATGATGTTGAATCGAAAACTTTTTTATATTTTAGGGCTATGTTGCAGAAATTTTTTATCTTTTAATCATGTAATTAATTGTAACTTATGAATCGCTTCAATGAGATACATATATAACTTGTTTTATGTTAAGTGTTTATTTATCTTAATTTTCACAAGAATTTGTTTACTAATTCAAGCTAATTAATTAAGATTAAAAATAAACTTGTTTAAACAAAAAAGTTTAGAAATAAACTGCACTATATATGTGGATTGACCTGTGTTAAGAGTGATAACAGGGCATTTCAGATAGCGATATAGGATTATTTATGTCAGCTATTTATTTAACTGAAGTAAAAATCACACTTTTAACGTCAATTGTATAAACAACTGACGTTAAAAATAAATATTTTTTATTTTAAAAACACTTTTAACTTCAGTTTTATTCAACAACTGACGTTAAAAGTGTATAAGTTTCTGCAAAAACATTCATTCCTTTGACTACTCTGCTACTTACCCATTGACCTGTGTTAAGAGTGACAACAGGGCATTTCAGATAGGGATATAGGATTATTTACGTCAGTTATTTATTTAACTGAAGTAAAAATCACACTTTTAACGTCAGTTGTATAAACAACTGACGTTAAAAATAAATATTTTTTATTTTAAAAACACTTTTAATGTCAGTTTTATTCAACAACTGACGTTAAAAGTTATAAGTTTCTGCAAAAGCATTCATTCCTTTGACTACTCTGCTACTTACCCATTACTGTTGTGCTACTTACCCATGCACATTGTAACCTATAATCCTCTTTATGAGCATTAAGTTTATACCTAGACTTAAAGGTCTATTTCTTCCTATTCCTTCGGGCGTTTTCTTTTCTGCACGTTTATAATATATGACTGCCAACTCCCAATGCGCCTTGGAACCTAATGCTCTTAATGATCAATTTAATTTTTTAGCAACTTACGACGCCTAGTAACTTCATCCCCTGCTCCTATAAATAGCTTCCTTCCTTCCTTTTATTTTTCTGCTTCACAATATGGCTCTGCCATGGAGATTAACTTCATCACTCTTTCTTCCTATTCCTAGACTCAAAGATCTTTGTCTTAATGGTCAAACAACTTCTGAGGTTGTGTAAATCACATTACATGGGTGATAAAGGTGTGTAAATCACATTATGTGAATTGCTCACATTATCATCCTTCCGAAGAATCAAAGACTACGAGTTCCAAAACCTCGACTTTGGAACCAAGTGACTGTTTCAAAGACCATTCTTTGAAACAGATCGAGTGCACCCTTCACTCTGCTTTGGCTCCAAAGTGACTGTGGATTCAGATAGAGCATCAAGGACTTCAAGTAAGGGAGGAGATGCATCCATTGGAGTTTCTGAGGACATGACTGAGAAGAAAATGATGTTGAAGCAGAAACTTTTTTATATTTTAGTGCTATGTTGCGGAAATTTTTTATCTTTTAATCATGTAATTGTAACGTATGAATCGCTTCAATGAGATACAATTTGATTATACATATAACTTGTTTTATGTTAAGTGTTTATTTATTTTAATTTGCACAAGAATTTGTTTACTAATTCAAGCTAATTAATTAAGATTAAAAATAAACTTTTTTAAAAAAAAGATTAGAAATAAACTGCACTATATATGGAGTGATCTGCGTTAAGAGTGACAACAAGGAGATGACAACGAAAGAAAGATAGGAATGAGTTGATTATTTACGTCAGTTATTTATTTAACTGAAGTAAAAATCACACTTTTAACGTCAGTTCATTAAACAACTGACGCAAATAGTGATTTAATATTTACAAAACTGCCACCGCCTCATTTTTAACGTCAAACATATGGTCAACTGACGTAAAACGTTCCCGTATATTGCATTATTTCCACTAGTGAAATATGGTACTTTTGGTTTTAGTCCCTCAATTTTTTTTTCTTTGCATTCGGTCAATTACAAAATTTAAAAAGTTAAAAGGACCGAATGCAAAGAAAAAAAAATTCAGGGACTAAAACCAAAGTGACCATATTTTCATGGCCCAAAAAAATATTAGTTAAAATAAAAAATAATATACGAAATGATTAGGGATCAAAACACTTACAGCAAACAAAACACTGACTGGTAATGATCAACTCTGCATATTACCTCACGTGCGTGTGTTATGTCTCTGCAACTTAGAATGAGATAGAGAAAAACTGTAATGCAGAGAAACTAATTTGATAAAGTAGAATGTGAGAGGGAGAAACTGTAATACAAAACACGAGAGAGATGCGAAAAAGTGGATGGAGGAAAGAAATCTGCCTTCAGAGAATAATTCTTGTGATTTTCTTACACACGTTCAACAATAACTTCCCGAAGGCAAATTCATTTCCTTCATCTACTTTTTCACATCCCTCTCATGTTCAGTATTACAGTTTCTCCCTCTCACATTCTACTCTCTCAAATTAGTTTCTCTCCATTACAGTTTTTGTCAGTTGCAATCTAAGTTCCAGAGACACAACACACGCACATAAGGTAATATGTGGCGTTGACCATTCCCAATCAGTGTTTTGTTTGCTTGTAACTGTTTTGTTCCCTAATCATTTCATATATTATTTTTTAACTAATATCTTTTTGGTCCCTAAAAATATGGTCACTTTGGTTTTGGTCCCTGCATTTTTTTTCTTTGCATTCGGTCCTTTTAACTTTTTAAATTTTGCAATTGGTCCGTCACGGACCAATTGCAAAATTTAAAAAGTTAAAAGGACCGAATGCAAAGAAAAAAAATTTCAGGTACGAAAACCAAAAGTGACCATATTTTCAGCGACCAAAAAGTTCATTATGCCTAAAATAAAACTATAAAGAGATAGGGATAGAAGATTTACAATAAGTGATTTTATCTTAGCTCACTCTCTTCCAACCAAGAGCTACATCCAGTCCCTTCTACTTGAAGGTTTTCTCCACTATAATCCAATGTCTTACAAGTATTATTTTACTTGCCTCTTCAGGCTTACAATCACTCAAGTATTCAACACATCTCCAGGCACTCAAGTATTCTTTTTCAACATCGACCTCTTCAAGCTATCTCTTACTTAAGAGATAATTTGATCTAAGAACTCACTATATGTGAGGGTATGAAAGTTTAAGATAAGAGATTACAATGAATATAATCAAGAGAAGATTTTGAAAGAGTTTTTGCACTTTGAAAGTATCAGAGCTTCGTTTTTTTTTCAATAACCTTCTTCACCGGGGTGTCCAGTATTTATAGAAGAAGTACAACTTCAGCTCTTGTTTCTTCAACGGTCTTTGAGATGTATCCGTTTAGAGATAGTATTTAATGCTAGGATCCGTTGAGTCTGATAACTTGATATGTGATCTTCAGAAAAAGGGTGTTGTCTAAGGTGCACCACCCACCAAAGTGGTACAGTGGTGCACCACTCAAGTGACGAAATCTGGACCATCCAGATTGCCACTTGGTTTTTTTATGACTTTTCAACCTTTATAAAAGGGAATTCAATGGTGCATCCTCTTCAAATTGGTGCATGAATGCACCTTAAAGTGGATCAATATGGTCATTCAATTTGACACTTGTCATGCCAATTGTTATAAGCTAAATTTAAATATTTTTTTACTTGGTCAAATTAGTCAAAAAGCAATGATTTTATATTTACAAAAATATTATATTTATTTTAACAAATAGAGAATACCTTTTATTTTTTTATCAAAATTTTATTATTTATAATTATAATTATAAATTTTTATTATTTATAAATATTAAAAAAAACTGTTACTATGTTAATTTTTTTATATATACATGTAATATTTTGCTTTTAAAAAAATCAAAACCATGCTAGTAACAAAAAGCATTTTAATATTTATAAATAATAAATATAAATAATAAAAGTTTGATAAAAAATAAATGGTATTTTCTATTTGTTAAAATAAATATAATATTTTTGTAAATATAAAATCACTGCTTTGAGTAATTTGACCAAGTAAAAATTATTTAAATTTAACTTGTGACAAGTGTTAAGTTGAATGGATCATATTGATCCACTTTAAGGTGTGTCCATGCACAATTTTGAAGAAGATACACCATAGAATTTAAATCTATAAAGGTTAAAAAGTCAAAAACAACCCAAGTGGCAATCTGGATGGTCCAGATTTTGCCACTTGGGTGGTGCACCACCGCACCACTTTGGTGGCTGGGGCACACCTCAGAAAAGAGCTCTTGGTTATCAGAAAAGCTCAAAGTGGTATGGTCACTTCTCTGTTGTACTTGAAAATTGTCTTTTGTCTTTCCTTCTATGTACTCGAGTCAACTTTTTTGAGAATGGTCACAAAGTACAAAAGCGTTTATGTAAACGATGGTACTATGTTTCTCTTACCAATGAATATTAGAATAAACAATTAAAATAACCAAGGTATTCGAAAGCATTAAAGGCATATACATTTAGGGCTCGTTTGGTGGCCGGGAAAGGATAACGACGGATATGATAAGATAACGGGATAGAAGTAGGATAGGATATGAGCATGATAAGCTGGTATCCTATCCGACGTTTGGTGTTTACCAGATAACCAACCAGATATCATTATAATTTTAGTATAAATTTTAAAATTTTCGTTTTTATTCTAAATATTTTCATATTTTATTAGATTTTATTTTTTTTTATAATTTTAATTTTTTAAAATTATATAAAAAGACAAAATTATCCTTATGATAAAATTACATATAATTTTTAAAATGTTGTCTAACTTCAATTTTTATTATAATTTTGAATATTCATTTTGAGTTTTTACTTTACATATAGTTAAAATTATTAGAATATTTTTTTATACTTTTCAGTTTTTTAAAATAATATAAAATAACAAAATTGACCTTGTGATAAAATAAAATAAATTTAAATTAATTATTAATATATTTATTATTTTAAATATTTTATATTTTACTATACCTTTTTTAACCATGTTATATTTTATTATAATTTAAAAATATTATTTTATTATACTTTTATTATTTTATATATAAAATATTTTTATAATTTATTATATTTTAAATCACCCTATCATATCCTGTTGAGTTATAACGCAGCTCTCCCCTCAGGATAGAATTTTAACTAGATGGGCAGGATAAAATAGCTGACAGGATGAACTTATCATATCCTGCTGGCTCACCAAACAATGGTTTTAGACATGATATGATAATTTATCCTATCATGTCTCTCTTATCCTGACCACCAAACGAGCCCTTAATATTCAATCATTTGAAATAAAAGCACTCACTAGACGGGTTCAAAGGAGATACGTCTTTGGACGTGTGTTTTTTACTTTGAACAAAACAACTGAGTAGTTCATTACTACATCGTCTAGTATTTTATCGGGTAGACTAGTGTTAACTTATTTAGCTTTCACTGGGTAGTCTACTTAACTGGTCGTCTACTTTTTATCGGGTGGACTACAAGTCTTTGGACTTGCGATACATTGGACTTGTTCATTTCTCCTATAGACTTAGCGGCTCGTCTAGCGAACTTAGAGTGGACTAGCGATTTACTAGGTTTAGACTGGTAGCTCGTCTAGCGAACTAAGTTTGGACTAGCGATGTAAGGCAGTTCCTGCACACTTGAATAGACGAGTTAGTCCGTAACCTTGACTTTGTCATACAAATTTAATCTTTTTACTAACATAGCTAAGTGGATAGAGATGTACGAAAAGAATATTTAGTTAAATTTTTTTAGGTACTAAAAGTGGATCCTAAAAAAATTCAGGGGATCAACTTGAGCTTTTACTCTTAAATAGATTTGCTTATAAAGTAAAAAAAAGAAAGAAAAAAGATAAACCATAAATGTTATTTATTTGTCTCATTTTAATTTATTTCAATTTTAAATTTAAATAAATAAAAATAAATAAATAAAGGATTTAATCATAAGTCATAACACGGTGTAATGTAATTTTCATTTTTGTGGATCCTCGTTGAGCAAGAGGTAGATCTTGTCTTGTTGGTTCGTGTTGCGATCGCGATCTGATCTGAGATGTACGGCTTCGAAGCTCTAACGTTCAACATCCACGGCGGTTATCTGGAGGCGATCGTGCGTGGCCACCGCGCCGGCCTTCTCTCCTCCGCCGATTACAACAACCTCTGCCAATGCGAATCCCTCGACGACATCAAGATGCACCTCTCCGCCACAGAGTACGGCCCTTACCTCCAAAACGGTGCGTTCAATCTCTCTCGCATCATTCATTCTTAAATATTATTTATTTTGTGTTGTATAATTATTATTCAATTCAATTAGCTTAAAAAATTAAAACATTGATTTGATACTGATGAATTACATGATGATGTTGCAGAACCTTCTCCTTTGCATACAACTACAATTGTGGAGAAATGTACCCTTAAATTGGTTGATGATTACAAACACATGTTATGTCAAGCCACTGAACCCTTATCAACCTTTCTAGAATACATCACGTATGTTTCACAACTTCACTTTTCTCTTTGTTCTCGTTTGTTTTTTGCATTTATTCAAGTAATTTATCATTTCCAACAATTCAACTTCATAATTAGTACTACAGTGGTGGACCTTTCAAGGAGCTGGGAGAAAACCCACAAACTATTATATATTTTTTTTCCATGGAACATTATTATTAAACCCTATGGAATTTAAAAAATCCATCAAAACGAGCATTATTTTCAATTCAACATCAGTCAATTCAACATCATTAGAGCTCACTATAACTATGCCTTTCCTCCTCCAGGAATCTGCTTCAAATTTCCTAATCTCACATGCACGCATCTACACCATTGCAAGATGATAAAACAGTAGCTAGGATTTCACATATTCAATGTTTACTCACTTTATATATTCGAGTGATAAATTTATATATTAAGTGTATCATTTTCGCTAGTGTTTACTGTTTAGTGGCTGCCCCAAAATTTTCATTCAAGATCCGCTGCTAAGCACTAGCATATGTACCTGCAAAGCACCCTTTAAAATGGTTGCTGTCGATGTTGGATATTCTCTCGTGGTGGATTTCAGATTACTTTGGATAGTTATCATAATTATTGAACTTTTTGTACCAATATAAGTGAGATGAATACAATAGTGTCGTTTGATCCATGTCGCTCGTTCCCACCTATTGGGATAAGACTTTCTTGTTGTTATTATTGTTGTACAAGTGAGATACTACAACAATTAGCTAAATCATAAATAATAGTATTTTATTGTCTCCACGGTGACTAATACTGACTTATGAAGCACTAATATCTTTATTTTCATTTGTAATTTTTCATGTTAATATTATATAATTTTATGTGTTGTATCTTAATTGTCATGTGCCTGTGCCCTGTAATTTTCACATTTTATTGTATTCACTATCGTGTCTGCATCCATGCTTCCTAGATATATGTTTAATTGTTAGCTAAACGGCCTATGATTGTAATTTTTCCATTTTTTATGCTGCAGATATGGTCACATGATTGACAATGTTGTTTTGATTGTTACTGGAACCTTGCATGAGAGGGATGTCCAAGAGCTGCTAGAAAAATGCCATCCACTGGGCATGTTTGACAGGTATATATCATAGAAATTTTTATATGCAGTGTTCAATATATTGATTTGCAAGCATGTAGATCTTTTAATTATATTTTTGTTTCATTTTGTTATGGTTCTTTCTCCTCAGTATTGCTACCCTGGCGGTTGCTCAGAATATGCGGGAGCTTTACAGGCTGGTGCTTGTTGACACTCCTCTTGCACCATACTTCTCTGAGTGCATTACGTCAGAGGTAAATCTTCTCACCTGAGATTTTCTTCACCTTAATTTCTTCAGGGAGTTTAAGTCCATAAGACCTTACTCGGTCTGTTTGATATAGTGCCAAAAGTTCAGAATCGCAAAACTGAAAATAAATTATAGCTAAATTCTCTAGATTATATCCAATAGATTGTGATAACTGAGAGATTGCAATATAAGATTATCAAGAAATTAAGGGCAACTAACTGTTGCCATGTTTTAAAGATAGATTTCCTGCTTTCCTTTTTTCTGGATTAAACATACAATGGAAACAATACCGTGATAGCATTGCATTGATTACTTTGTTGCTTTATAGTTTCATGGCTATGTTGTAGCATCAGATTTTTCTGGCACTTGTCAATTTCTTAGTCATGGGCTCATGATACTTGTCTGACATTGGTCTTATGCTGATTACTTTTATTCCTGATATACTCTTTATTTTTCTAGGACTTAGATGACATGAACATAGAAATAATGAGGAATACTCTTTACAAGGCATACCTTGAAGACTTTTACAGATTTTGTCAGGTGAAGGATCTGAGGCTTTTTTTCCTCCCCTAGATTTATATTCTCCTTTTTTTATGGTTTCACCAATTTCAATGTTATCCTCAAACAGAAACTTGGTGGTGCCACTGCTGAGATCATGTCTGACCTTCTCGCTTTTGAGGCTGATAGAAGGGCTGTGAATATTACCATAAATAGGTATGCTGAAACTAAGAAGGCTTTGTGTAACTCTTATTTTTGTAGATGCTTGCATAACTGACATTGATGGTTTTCACTTTTTTGCAGCATTGGTACTGAGCTCACCAGAGATGATCGTAGAAAGTTGTACTCTAATTTCGGTTTACTGTAAGCTCTTATAGTTCACTGTCTATATTTTTAAAAAATAAGATTTTTTGCTGCTTTTGTCTGCTTCTTCTGGTAACTGCTTACATATAAACAGCTATCCTTATGGACATGAGGAACTTGCTGTCTGTGAGGACATTGATCAGGTATGATTTGTATATCAGTGTGATGTTTTAAGTTGTTTCATTGGCGGATATAAGGGGTTCCCTTCTTTCAATTAGTGTGTTTCTTGGGGCCTGATAGATTGAGTTTCTTGGAGTGGCTGACTTGTGTTTAACAGCTAAGTAGAGATAATGTTGGTTGCTCATGCTAAAAGATGTATCGATCCTTTATTCCTTTTGTGGTTTTTCATGTCTTTGATTTAAGCATTGTGGAGTTATATGGCCTTTAAGTTGTTCAATATGTTGTTTGATTGTCCGGTGACCAATACTTGCATGTTTTGTTGATTGCCTTTTATGTTGCTGGTTGGGCCTTAATTCAAATATTTTTTGATCACATAGGTCCGTGCTGTTATGGAAAAATATCCCCCTTACCAGTCTATTTTTGCTAAGTTATCATATGGGGAGAGCCAGATGCTTGACAAGGCATTCTATGAGGAGGAGGTGAAGAGGCTTTGCTTGGCATTTGAGCAACAGGTTTATATTTGACTGTTTTCAGTATATTCATTATTTCTTATTCTAGTAGATAGTTACTATAGGAAATTAGGAATGGCATCTAGATCCATGTCTTGGGCAACAAAATTGAAGAGCCAAAGTGACAGAAGAAAATTATTTGCTTCATTGAAATGGTTTAATTCTTTGGCTATGATAAGTCTCAATCGTTACCAAGCTGCTCTATTTTGTCTATTTTGCAGTTCCATTATGCTGTGTTCTTCGCATATATGAGGCTAAGGGAGCAGGAGATCAGGAACCTAATGTGGATTTCAGAATGTGTGGCTCAGAATCAGAAATCCAGAGTTCATGACAGTGTAGTCTTCATATTTTAGTCCACTTGCACCTCATTAGAATTTGCATGTTGTTTTAGATGATTGTCTGTAAATCTTAACCATTTCTCCTCCTTCACGGTTTAGAAGATTGTGTTAAAAACAAGTATAATCTTGTGCTTACGAAACCTTCTGGATTCTCCTGGGAAGATTTTTGTTGTCAAATTTCATTCGATATGTTGAGTCTTGAAGGTGTTAAATTATTTGTATGTTGTGATCTTTACAATAAATAGCAATGTAAAATAAACTTGGTGACTGGGTCTTGGCGTCTTGCTCTCCTGGCCCTGAATGCTAGTGCTTTTCTTTTTTATATATAAAAAACAATTCATTTTTTTCTGCCAACTGTGCTTTCTTCTAGTTAAACGTTACGGAAGAAAGCAACAACTTTTTCCGGGGACTAGTGATATGCAAATCATATAATAATGAAACATTAAGAATTTAGAGAATACCTGTTTTTTTTCCCTCAATTTTTATAATTTTTTTTAGATGAAAATAAAATTTATTCCAACTGAATATAAAAGTTTAACAAATGAACAATTAAACTTTGGTTAGAATATCTACCGAAAAAAAAAAACTTTGGTTAGAATATTTGGCAAAGTTTTAGACAATCCACCACAATAATGGATTAGGATTCTTTGCATTAAAAAAAGCATGTATTCATGTATTGATGTATTAATACACCATTAGATCAATCTTAGGCTTTTTCAAGCACTTTTTGTTATCGATCCAACAATATATTAATGCGTGAATGTGTGGTATTTTGAATGCGCCAAATCTATTTTCAATCAATAGTGGGTTGGGATTTCATGTACTTTATCGAATCAACGGGGATATATTAGTACTGTTTTACTATAGATTCAAGCCTACTTTGGGGGAGTTTTTTTCATCTTAATGAGATGTGGAACATATTGTATTTATCATACCTAAAATGCCAAACTACTTTGTTGTATTCAGTTGGCTCCATCTAACATGCATTTTGACATGAAAGGTGCATGATATACTTTGCATATGAATAATTTAATTTAACTTTAAATACATCAAACATCATGGAGTCGGAATTAATAACCTATTTTCTGTAGAACTAGTTACTAGAGTATATAATTGTAATTTGATAAAAATCTAAATTTAAAGGTTGGTATTCCCTTCTAGCCGCTACCAGCCATGGATTCTAACTATTGTTGGTTGTGGCTTCTAATACTCAAGAAGAGGGGTTGAATTGAGTATGTATTATTTTAAAAACTTTTCCCCTTTTTTGCAAAAACCGAAACTTTTTCTCAGTTTCTTGAAAAATGTTTATCAACCAACTTAAACCAAAACAAGTTTTTGCTAAGTGATAGATTGAAAACTTTATTCTTTTACAAGAAAGAGAGAGATGAAAAGATTGATTGATATATTATGCATTCATAGATTTTCTCCTTAACAATTTGCCTAATTACACATTCATCAAATAAAGCAATTAAAAGAGTCAAGGGATAGAGAGAAATGCAAACCGAGATTTATCCTGATTCAGCTATCTCCTCTGGTAACCTACATTCAGTCCCCACAATCACATGTGAGTTTCGTCCACTATCAATCAAAAATCAATTACAAAATTATTTACAAAGCATCACAACTCAGGTTCCTTCTACCCTGTAACATCTTTCCAGAAAAAGCAATCTTGTAATCCCCAAGAGTCCCTTCTACTCTTGTCAAACCTCTAAGAGTTCCTTCTACTCTTTGATCAATACTTAGAGAGACACCTTCTCTCCTTTTTTCTTCCTTTCTCAGTAAAAGAATTGAATTAAAGATTCTAAGAAATCAGAAATTACAAATTGAAGTTCTAACAGAAATATATCAAGTATTCTCAATGAAAAGCCCTCTCAAAGAATTTCGTGGTTAATCTCAGTATTGAGTGAATTCGTTGTTTAGAAAGTGTTTGCCCAAGCCTTTATATAGATGTTTGTCAAAATAGATCCGTTAGGCACACTTTAAAAAGTTAGTTAAGATCAAAACAAACTTTCATTGAAAAATTCAGATTATCGAGTCAATCGATTGTCTAATCGATATATTAAACAAGATTTATAATTTTCGTACTGAGTACATCGATTGATCAATCGATTGGATTCTTGAAAGTTCTTGATTCCCATTGATACACAGATGTGTACATCGATTGTGTTCTTGTAAAACATAAGAGTTCTCAGCCAAGAAGTCTTTACATCGAATGGTAAATCGATTGTATAGTGGGTTTCAAAAGTCTTTGCCTCTGTTTGGGCTTATGCATCGATGAACTAATCGATTGTTCTATCATTTTTAAAAGACTTAACTTCTGTTCTGTGTTTACATCGATGTACCAATCGATTGTATGCATGTTTTCATAAGTGTTGACTTCTGTTTAGCCTTATGCATCGATTGGTCAATCGATTATAAGCTTCTTTCAAAAAGTGTCAACTTCTGTTTCACCTTATACATCGATTGTGCAATCGATGTACTGAAGATTGTTTTGCATTTTTATCAAGTCAGTCACAATCAATCGATGTATACATTGCTGTTTACTTTTTATACATTGATGTACATATTGGTTTTCATTAAAAGTTAGTTAATTAACTGAAAGTACATCGATGTACACATAGATGTACAGAACTTTCAATTAATCCTTTTTCCTTCTAAGTTCATTTTACTATATGAAAACCTTTTTAGTTTGTTTTTATGAGAGCTATTTCAAAAAGAAAAACTTAAAATATTTCTTTACATTGATAATCTAATATTGCTTGAGATCCTTTGAGATTCTTCTTTGTAGTTCTTCATATTCAAGCATTCCTTCATGATCCTTCTTTTGCTCCTTTGATCCTTTGCATCATTTTCCTTGCATTGATTATATCTTATACAAACATACAAGCCTGGCAAGGAATTAGTGAATCAAGTGTAATTCAAGTTAGTTTAGTCATTAATCAAAACATACTAGGGTCATTTTTCCACAAACTCCCCCTTTTTGATTGATGACAAACCTACCATACTTTATATGTTCAGTATAAAAGTATATTATATAGGAAGTATATATCAGAGTTCATAGTGTAGCAGTTTTCATTTTTACTCCTCCTGTCTAAGTGACAGATTTTGAACATTTGGATCATGAATTGGTGACAGTATGGTACCCTTTTCCTTCTCCCCCTTTGTCATTATCAAAAGGAAATTATGAGGGATGTACGATACATATCTATAAGGTATATCATAAGATATTCATTGAGAATCAAATCATTCATTCATTCATATGATTGTTTCAAGTAGAAAGTACAAAATATGATTCAAAATAGTAGTAACAGCAAATCAGTTAATCATTCATTTCAGTCATCGATACACAAAAATCACACAAATAAGGCCCTAAAAACTAAGCATCTTCATTGTTCCTTGGCTCTTCATGGTGTTGTGTGGGCTCTGTTACTGGAACATTGGGAATGTCTCATTCCTCGGGTGTATTTTCAGAAGCAGCAGCAACAGCTTGCCTAGCCATTTGCACAACATCCTCAGAAGTTGGAGTTGCTTCTGGAGGTGGAGGTGCAGTGATAGGGATGCCTAAGTGTAAATGAATGGTTGCCATCTGCCCTTCAAGAGCATTAATCTTTAGACTCGTGTAGTCTAAAGTTCTTTTGATCATCAAATTTTGCTTATTTTGCCTCTGCCCAAACACTTCAACCATGGATATCAGCCTATCCATTTTGGAATTTGTTTCAGTATTGTCCATTTCAGCTCTTGCTTCATCTCCAACCAATCTTACCCATTCCTCTTCAGAATTCTTGGTCATCTTCATCTTGCTTATGGTGCCCTTACCAAACTTGTGAGTCACTTGCCTTGCTTGGAACCTTTCCTCATGTTCCATTGAGACTTCAAAGTGTTCAAGAAATTTGACAACTAGGCCAGGGTAAGGTAATGTAGCTCCACTGATTCTGCAGTCTACCATGTGTCTTACAATGATGTAGCTCCAACTGAGTTGATTCTTTTCAATCATAGCCCAAAGCATCAGAATATCATTGTTCTGAACTACAACATGGTTTCGTGATCTTGGAAGCAAGATCCTGCTTAGCAAATATTGAAGCAGTCTGTGGCGAATATGCATTGAGCTGATGTTGATCAGTCTTCCTTCAGGTGCATTTTCAACCAAAAGCACCTTCTTAGCCTCTTCCTTATCATAGGCTTTTAACCAAGCACTATCAGGACCAATTCCAGCCATATTACTTCCCAAGTAATCTAGTCCGGTGAACTGAGAAAATTCTTCAAAAGTCATCTCAATTCTTTTGTTTTTGACTTCAGCAAAAAAACCAACATTATCCATTTCCAAGGTGCAGTAAAATGCCTTAATCCGAGTTGGATAAATGTCACTTTTAGTTTGTAGAAATTCATTTAACTTGTAGTGTTCAAGAATCTTGTGAAATGTGAATCCATTCTTTTCAAAGTAATTGAAATCAACAGTTCTAGCCTCATGTGTATCTCTATGCTTAAAATCTTTCTTATAGAGCATGATATATTCTTCATCAGAGAAACACATTTTCAAGAGTTCTATCTCAGCATTGAGATGCTCATCCTCTTCTTCTTCTTCCTATGTTCTCTTCCTCTTTTTCTGTCCTTTCTTTTTAGGTGCTTCCTTAGGCACATTCTTCTTTACTTCTTTCTTCTTCCGTGCAGGCTTTGATGTCTCACCA
Organism: Sophora flavescens; assembly: GCA_030762895.1. Lineage (NCBI taxonomy): Eukaryota > Viridiplantae > Streptophyta > Magnoliopsida > Fabales > Fabaceae > Sophora > Sophora flavescens. The sequence goes on along the minus strand of CM061062.1, from coordinate 20,833,129 downwards.
ACCTTTTCCTTTCCTTTGGAATCCTTTCTCTTAACAGGTTCCTTGATTTGTTGTTTTCCTTGCCTCTGAGAGGTTTTGGTTTTCTTTATTTCCTTCCTCTTAGGGCGTGAAGGTGTGGCTATGGGGGAAAGTTGTTGAGGTGTGGAATAATTGGTTGAAGATGATGAAGTAGATTTGGATTGAACTGGAGTAATGGGTGCGGTTTGCTTCACACGAGCCATTTTAGGGATTTTCGAGTTCTGCTTGGGTTTTGGGTGCTGAAGATTTGATTTAGAAATGTGAAGAATTTGGAGGGAAAGTTGGGTATTTATAGAATCAGATCAGTCAATCGATGCATCAATCGATTCATTAGTGGTTTTTAGCTTGTTCAATATTTCAGACAATCGATGTGTCAATCGATGTATAAGCTATGTCAGAGAGTACCAAGTTCTGAAACTTGAACTCAATCAATGTGCCAATCGATGTATAGGGCAAGTTAGTGAGTCCCAAGTTCTTGAAACTTCACTTAATCAATGTTACAATTGATGTATATACAGGATTATCAAATTTAACCCAAGTACATCGATGTATCAATCGATACATAAGCACTTACAAAGAGTAGTGCTTTTTGGATCAGTAGATCAATCGTTGTACAAATCGATTTATATCAGATCAGATTAGGATTTTCATATTTTCATAGCAGGTTTAATCGATGTTGAAATCGATGTATAAGAACTTCCAGAGAGTCATGTTTTTTGATTTTTTCTAATAATCGATGTGTAAAGCGATGCGCTAATGTTTTCTATGCATAAAAGACTTTGATCAATCTATGTAACAATCGATGTAAATATGTTAAAATCAGATTTTTAGATATATACATGGATTGCACAATCTGTGTACTAGCTTTGAGGTTATGGTTTTGGCTTAAGCTAATCGATTTGCTAATTGATGCACTGAGACCAACAATCAAGCAATCATGCATTCAATCATACCAAACATCAAGAATAAGTTGGATCAATTATTCCTAATTCTCTTCTTATGTAATAGAAGCTTTCTTTAGCTAATGGTTTAGTGAAAGCTAATTGTTTAGATGTGTCAACATATTCAACAACTATTTCTCCACTTTGTATATGATCTCTTATAACATGATGTCTTATTTCAATATGTTTGGTTCTAGAATGCATTATAGGATTTTTAGTTAGGTTTATAGCACTAGTGTTGTCACATTTGATTGGCACTTTCTCTAAGTGAACACCATAGTCAATGAGTCGTTGCTTCATCCAAAGGATTTGTGCACAACAACTTCTTGCTGCAACATATTCTGCTTCAGCAGTTGATAAAGCCACACTTGTTTGTTTTTTACCAAACCAGGAAACTAATGGGTTCCCAAGTAAGTAGCAGGTTCCACTAGTACTCTTCCTATCTAACTTGCATCTAGCAAAGTCAGAGTCAGAGTCAGAGTATCCTATTAGATTACAAGTTGATCCCTTAGCATACCATAAACCCATATCTTTAGTTCCTAGCAAGTATTTCGTGATTCTATTTACAGCTGTTAAATGAGATTCCTTAGGGTTTGATTGATATCTTGCACACATGCAAACACTAAACATTATATCAGGCCTACTAGCTGGAAGGTAAAGCAATGAGCCAATCATACCTCTATATTTGGATACGTCTACAGTTTTACCTCTTTCATCCTTATCCAAGTAACATGATGGACTCATTGTAGTTGTCATTTCCTTTGAATTCTCCATGCTAGACTTCTTCAGTAGTTCCTTGCAATACTTTACTTGGCTTATGAAGGTTCCATCATCACCTTGTTTAATTTGAAGTCCCAAGAAGAAAGTGAGTTCTCCCATCATGGACATCTCAAATGAAATAGACAACTATAAACACGAGAAGGAGGGTTGAATTGTGTTTATCAGAATTTAAACAAAGTTGAAATCTTTTCGCATTCAGAAGCTAGGTTCAGACAAGTGGAAAGATACCGGACAGACAAGTGACCTGTCTGATGAAATTTTAACAGTGACTTAGGCAAACACACTACCTGAAAAACGGATAGGAAAACTAAAACAACTAAAGAGTTGGTAAAGAAAGAGAGATTGACACAGTTATTTATCTTGGTTCACTCTTCAAAGCAAAGAGCTACGTCCAGTCCTTGACAGCACCAAGTTTTATCCACTATAACTGATCAGGCTACAGACTCCAAGTATTGTTTGCATGCCTAGCCTCTTCAGGCTCCAAGACAAGTATTCTTTGCACACCTATCCTCTTCAGGCTCACTCGGATTTATTTGAGAAATTTGGTTTGTAATAAATACAACTTCCGACAGACAGATCTTTCACTAACACTCAGAGAGTGGTTTAAATGTAAAGCTTAGGAAAGTATGCGTAATAACTTCAAATGATTGAAGAATACAGAATGAAAGAATAAAGATATTAATGCACAGAGTAATGGCTCTTTAATACTATATGTATTCTATGTCTTCCTCTTCAATGACTTCTGTATTTATAGTCTTCAAGCATTTAAGATCCGTTAGAGACATTCCCTCAGATGTTGGCTTCAAGCATAACTTCATTAAATTCAATAGAGTCATTCTGGGCAGGCATTAATGCAATAGGAACGTTGGTTGTACTCTAACTTGAAGGATCATGGCTTTATGCACCGTGAAACAGCCATATCAGAGTTGTGCAGAGAGCTTTTTGTACTTTGCTGAGTACAATTCCCTTTTCGTGTAAAGGACCAGAGGTACTAGGGAATAAAGTATGTTGGAAGCATTCTTTAACTGGTCTTTGGTTCTGGTAACCGAGGTTTCTTGAGAGAGTAACTTCTGACGTTTCTTGACAAGTGTGAGATTGAGTAGGAGAAAAGGCTTCAAGTCTCTTTCTGATGGGACAGCCAACAAAAGCTTGTTAGGTCCTTGGTTCTTCAACGAGTAACCTCAGACGAGTATAGGAACTCGTGAAAAGACCGGTTGAAAACGTATCTTGAAAGAAGTCAATAATCCTAGTCAGCAGACAGGTTGACTTTCGCTTATCCAGACAAGTAGTCACCTATATGAGCAGACAGATGATTTTTACTGTTTGAATCTGTACACTAGATAGATAGGTTAGCAACCAATATAAAGGTTAATTAAATCATTAGCCAATGTTTAGTTCTCATCAAAACTTAGGGAAATGCACATCAGACATTTTAGAGACTTAACAATCTCACCCTTTTTTATGATGACAAAATTGAGATGATTTAATGAACCTCAAAATATCAACAAAGAAAATAGCATATATCAGACAGGTTGAAATTTTCTTAAGCGTCCAGGTTATGATCATATGTTCTAGTTAACTTTGACTTGTATTACTTTGAAATTATCAGATCAATCTTACTTGCGATTTATCATAGCCAATATAGCAACTATCAGAACATACTTTTATCAACATACTTTGCTCATATCAGAACATACTTATGTCCATATATTACTTTCTCATTAAGATCATATCACATTCATTCTCCCCCTTTTGTCAACAGCAAAAAAATGAGTGATCATAAAAAAAAAGAGATAAGGAAAGTGAGAAATATATTTTATTCATCATGAGCTTTGATAAGTACAGGGCAATTTACAACAGAGAAACAAAACTACCTAGATTGACTAAGTAACAAATATAAGGCGGCAACCTTTTGCTCTAAGAGAAGCCTAGCTCGCCTTTCTTCATCTAGCTGTCTTCTTAAGTCTTCTACTTGTCCTTGAAGTAGATGAAAGTCTTGTAAGGCCACTGTCTGAGAAGTGGAAGCTTCTGTAGACAGGCTTGAGGAAGAGACAGATAGAGGAGTGTTCCAGGGTAAAGCTAAAATTGGGGGTGCCTTAGGTAGAGATAGGGGAGAGGTGATGGAAGGGAATAAAAGTTCATAGAGAATTTGAAGGGCATAGAAAGGAAGAAAGACGAATTTGAAGATAAGACTGATTCTGACAAAGTCAGTGTCAGGTGAAGGAAACACATAGGAAAGTCTCTCGGACAGAGACAGTCTGGTGATGGTTATTTAGATAGGTGGGGGAAGAGGTGTTTGAGCTGATACAGATGAAGGGACAGGTAATAAGGAATCAATATGACAAAAGAAAGAATTTGATCCAGTAATTAACATAAATAAATACCTAGACCTACGAGGTAGCATTACAACAGAAGCAGGATGGTGAGTTCTAGCTAATGTTCTAACGAAGACAACAATAGGCGGGTAGAAGAAGAGTTCTCTACAGGGGTTAAGAATATGAGATGGAGGAGAAGGAATTACAGAGACATGTGAGATACTGGCAAGCAAAAGAGATTGCAGATCACAGAGTCTCAATGATATGCCAGTTTGTTCATTGAGAGCAGAGTCCCGATGAACAATTGTGTACTGACAGTCATCAGGTACAACAGTGAAAGAAGATTTTTGAGTTTGAAAGGAGTGGACAGGTGAAGAAAGAGGAGATGCAACAGAGAGAGGTTGAACAAATAGGGCAGATGGAGAAGAGACGGATGGGGTGATGATACCATGATGTAAGGGGGGAAGGGAAAAAAAGGAGATGTCTGCTCTTCAGATATCTTCAACTTCTTGTGAGAAGGAGAAATTTGGTCATCCTCGGGTACAACTGTCTAAGCTCCTCCAGACAGGTCTTTTGCAGTGTTAGCTTCTGCAGGCACTTCAGTCTTTGCAGGTACTAGGTAACCAGATCTTCTCATTTTGGGAATGATTCCCAAAATGAAAGTCTTCTTTGGTTCTTCCAGAACTTGCTCTGTCTGCTCCCCCTGAGTAGATGCTTCCTCTTTGCTAGGCTCAGACTCAACTTGTCCGACCTTGGCAAAGGTCTTCACCAGCTTCCTCTTCTTGCTGGGATGAGCAGGAGCATCCACTAATTCCTCATCTTCACTAGTCTTCCTCTTGGGAGAGGGTCTCCTCAGCCTGAATCTTAAGGGCTCAACTGTCTTAGCAGAATCTTCAGACACTAAGATTGCAGCTCTGGAATTTGGTCTTGCTTGGCCACCTTTCCAGATGATTTGAATAGCCTCTCAGAAATAGGGACTTCTGACTCATCAGTGGAAACCACTGGTTCTTCCTCCTTCTGCTCAACAGCAGGCTTCTTCTTCTTCTTCTGGTTCTTCTTATCATCTACCTCCTCATCAGCAAGAGGGATTCCCTTGATGTCCATCATAGACAATATCTTTCTGTCTATGGGCAGTGACATGTCCACAAAGTGAACATCACTAGGATAAAAAATAACTTGTTCCTGAAGACCATGGTCAGCAACATCCTATAAGGATAGGTCTGCATGTTGGTTCTCTTGATCAGAGTCTCAAGGTACATGTAGATAAGGTCATTGATGTCAACCTTGATTTTGTGGATCAAGTGGTACAGAGCAATCTGTCCATCTTGGTCACACTGTCTCGTGAGCCTATCCTTGGCATCACGCACTCCAACAGCAATTTGAGCAGGAATCTGCACTTCACCACCATGTTGACAGGCTTAGGGTTCACAGATTTGGGAACACCATAGATGGCAATGTTGACATTTTCAATTCCCACTTCATCTTCCCAGTTGGGTGTGAAGCTAGCTCCGATTCTTGGACAATTTTTTGACAAGCTCCAAAGAGCTAATGGGGAAGAGAAGGGTTCTATCCCCCATTTCAGCCTTAAAGCTCTTGATTCCGTTGAGTCGGTTGGTGACAACCACAGCATTTCTCCAGAACGTTTGAACGAGCTTAGGGTGAACAAGCTCCTTGATGTCGAAAAAAGGAGTCCATTTGGAATACTACGACTCTTCAGTGACATCCATACCTAACTTCTTCATCTGTTGAAGATCAATAGTTTTTCCCGGAATGATCTTCTTGATCTCAGCAACTTTGAGATTGTATTTCTTAGCGATTTCTTTTGCAGAGAGATGCTTGGATGATGCCATTTTTTTAAGAGAAAACGATTCTAGGGTTTCGAGAGAGAAGAGGGTTTCAGAGACGAAAAGACAAAGAGATTTTGGAATTTTGAAAACGTAAAGGTTCAACCTTTATGTTCTATTATCTTTTATAGTCATAAAAGTAGGAGAGAGAAAAAGGACATCTTTAATTCAAAACGGCACGATTTGTATGGGGAACCGCAGCGCCCACTTAAGACATACTGAAAACATGGTTTCAAGATATATAAACTACCGTGCACATGATTAGCTTCAGATAAAGGAATGGTATTAATTAATTAATAACCATTTCAACAAAACTGTTGAGTTCTAGCATGGTGACTCAGCAGAGTCAGACAGGTAAACATAGACATGTGATAAAGCACAGACAGGTTAACACTCGGACATGTCATTCAACAATGCAATGCATGTTTAGATTATCTCTAATAAATAAAAACCTTTCTTCTGCTAAGGGTTTAGTGAAAATATCAGCCCATTGATTTTCAGTTTTAACAAACTTAATATCAAGGATGCCTTTCTGAACATAATCCCTAATAAAATGATGTTTGATTTTAATATGCTTAGCCTTAGAATGCTGAATTGGATTTTTAGTTAAGCATATAGCACTAGAATTATCACACCATACAGATATGTTATGCTTATAAATAGAGTAATCCTCAAGTTGATGTTTTACCCATAAGAGTTGAGAGCAGCAACTAGCAGCAGAGATGTATTTTTCTTCAGCGGTAGACAGTGCAATAGTTGTCTGCCTCTTGCTTGACCATGAGACTAAACTTGCTCCAATGAAGTGACATCCTCCACTAGTGTTTTTCTTTCCATTCTGTCTCCAGCAAAATCAGCATCACAATATTTCACTAATCTGTATTCTATTGATCTTAAATACAGCAAACCAAGATTAGTAGTTCCAAGCAAATATCTAAATATTCTTTTAACAGCTTTAAGATGAGATTCTATAGGATCAAATTTGAATCTAGCACACATACAAACACTAAATTGAATGTCAGGTCTGCTTGAAGTTAAGTACAGTAGAGAGCCAATCATACCTCTGTAGACAGTTTGGTCTACCTTTTTATCTTCATCATCTTTGCTTAGTTTTGCATTGGGTTGCATAGGGGTTTTCATGAGCTTTGTATTTTCCATTTTGTATTTCTTGAGTATCTCCTTGGTATACTTCTGTTGATGGATGTAAATTCCATCACTTGTCTGCTTGATTTATAATCCAAGGAAGAACTTCAATTTTCCCATCATGCTCATCTCAAATTCAGCTTGCATTAGATTTGAAAATTCCTTGCACAACTTTTCATTAGTTGCTCCAAAACTAATATCATCAACATATATTTGAACTATAATAGAGTTCAATTTAGAGCATTTCTTGAACAGAGTAGTGTCTACTTGTCCTATAGTAAAACCATTATGCATGAAAAAAGAACTAAGCCTATCATACCATGCTCTAGGTGCTTGTTTCAAACCATATAAAGCCTTTTTAAGTTTGAAAACGTGATCTGGTTTATCAGTATCCTCAAAACCAGGGGGTTGTTTAACATACACTTCTTATTCAATCATACCATTTAGAAAAACACTTTTTACATCCATTTGAAATAGGGTGATTTGGTGTTGTGCAGCATATGTCATTAAAATGGGTATGGCTTCTATTCTAGCTACAGGTGCAAAGGTTTCAGTATAATCAATACCTTCTTGTTGGTTATAGCCTTGAGCTACTAACCTTGCCTTATTTCTGACAACTTTACCATCTTCATCCAATTTGTTTCTGAAGACCCATCTTGTTCCAATAACAAACTTGTTTTTAGGCTCAGAGACAAGAGTCCTGACATCATTTCTGGTGAACTGGTTAAGTTCTTCTTGCATGGCAAGAATCCAGCTTCCATCCTCAAGAGCTTATTCAACGCGTTTTGGCTCCAATTCTGGTATAAAAGCCACATTACTTGATTCTCTTAGTGTGGATCTGGTTCTTACTCCTTCAGAAGGATTTCCAATAATAAGATCCTTAGGATGATGAGTGTTGAACTTCAAATCCTTTTTGAGATCATCATGAAGATCTTGACTTGTCTGCTAACTTGTCTGTCAACCTCAAGCACAGGTTCTGTTTTGGTCAGATTGGGTTGTTGAATTTCTGGCTTATTTATATTAATACCTGCAAGATCATCTTCTAGATCTGATAGTTCTTTATCAGTCTTTAATCCATCATTGAATTTAACATGAACAGATTCTTCAATAATGCAAGTTCTTGAATTGTAAACTCTAAAAGTCTTAGACATTTCAAAATATCCTATGAAAATACCTTTATCTACCTTAGAATCAAACTCTCCAAGATTATCTCTGGTATTCAGAATAAAACATTCACATCCAAAAGCATGAAAATAAGATATGTCGGGCTTTTTCCTTTCCACAATTCATAAGGAGTCTTCTTTAGAAAAGGCCTAATAAGTATTCTGTTTTGTACATAACAAGCAGTGTTTACAGCTTCTACCCAGAAGTACTTAGGGAGATTATTTTCATTGAGCATGGATCTAGTCATCTCTTGCAGAGATTTGTTCTTTCTCTCAACCACTCCATTTTGCTGTGGAGTTCTGGGTGCAAATAAATTGTGAGAGATCCCATTATCCTCACAGAACTATCTAAACTGCTCATTTTCAAATTCTCCCCCATGATCACTTCTAAAGGTAGAAATACAAAAACCCTGCTCATTTTGTACTCTTTTGCAGAATACTGAGAAAGCCTTAAAAGACTCATCCTTGTGGATTAAGAAGAGTACCCATGTGTATCAAGAATAGTCATCAACTATGACAAATCCATATTTTCTTCCAGCCAGACTGGCAACACTAACTGGTCCAAACAGATCCATGTGTAACAACTGAAGAGGTCTAGAGTTTGATACTTGGTTTTTAGATTTGAAACTTGATTTTATCTGTTTACCTTTCTGACATGCATCACACAAGACATCTTTCTAAAAACTAATATCATGCAATCCGCTCTCAAGGTTATTCCTTTTTAATTTAGAAATTAGTTTCATACTAGCATGTCCTAGTTTCTTATGCCATATACATCTCCCATCCTTTTTAGACATCAAACATGTTACACTTTGATCTGAGAGATCATACAGTTCAATCTTATAAAGATTTTGTTGCCTTTTAACTGAAAAGAGGGTTTTGCCACAACAGTCTTTAACTATGCATACATCCTTGGTAAATGAAACATCAAATCCACTATCACATAATTGACTTATGCTAAGTAAATTATGTCTTAGTCCTTTAACCATAAGAACATTAGATATAGAGTGAAGAAGGGGTTTACCACCAATAGTACCGATTCCTATAACTTTCCCTTTCTGATTCCCTCCAAAGGCAACGTGTCCTCCTTTCTTAAGTTGGAGGTCTAGGAACATAGACCTTTCTCCTGTTATATGACACGAGCAACCACTGTCTAGGTACCAGTTAGTGGTGTTTTCTTTATCCTGTTGAGGACATCTGCGACAAAAATTATTTGGTCTTTAGGTACCCATATTTTCTGGGTCCTTTTGTTAGTTCTAGGAGTCTGTGAAGACTTCCTTCTCTTCTTATGGATACACTTAGACACAACATGTCCAGTTTTTTTATAGAAGTTACAGACAGGTGTAGACTTGGTTACAGTTGACTTAACAGATACCGCAGAAGCTTTAGTTGATACTTTATGATGTATCTGATGGACATATCCAATACCTCATTTGTTAAGAGAGTGCCTCTGACAGCCAAGTAGCTTAATCAGATTGTCTCTATCATTAACAAATTTGGCAAGATCAGAAGTAAGCTCTTCCACTTTCTGTTGAAGTTTCTCAACTTCTTCAGATGGTGATGTTTCACTTGTGATCTTAGCTTCATTAGACTTTTCAGTCTTCGGCTCACTGTTCTCTTTAGCCAGCTTCTCACACTCTTGAGATTTCTGTTTATGCTCACTGGTGAGATTTACATACTCTCTCTTGAGGGATTTGAAGGTCTTAGATAAGCAGTTGGATTCCTCCAGCAACTCCTCATAGGCATCAAGTAATTCCTCATAGTCAGGATGTACCTCATCGTCTGAGTCTGAGTCAGTGTTGGCCATCAAACAGAGATTGGCATCTTCCTCTGTTTCTTCATCAGAAGATGTTGACTCTAGATCCTCCCAAGTAGCCATCATTCCTTTCTTCTTCTTCTTGAAGAATTTCTTAAAAGGGGCCTTCTTGAGTTGAGGACATTCAGTCTTAATGTGACCAGGCTTCTTGCATTCATAGCAGACAATTGAACTTTTGTCTGTTGAAGTGGATTCTTTGAAGTTCTTGTCCTTGTTGAACCTTATGAATGACTTATCCTTCTTGAAAATCTTTTTCTGTAGGAGAAGCGTTATCTTTCTGGTCAGGAGAGACAATTCTTCATCACTCTCAGAATCCCCCTGTTCAGACAGGTCAGCATCACTAGATGACTCGTCTGCCTTTAGAGCCTTGGAAGCTTTTGCTGACTTTTGTTAAGCTTTTAGAGCAATTGACTTGCCCTTCTTTGGTTCAACTTCATCTCCAAGTTCTTGCTCATGAACAGTGAGTGTTCCAAGAAGTTCATCCATAGTCAAGGTAGTGAGATCCTTGGCTTGAGAGATAGCAGTGACCAAAGGTCTCCACTATTTAGGTAGACTTCTCAGAATCTTTCCAACCTTCTCAGCATTGGTGTAGATTTTACCAAGAGATTGTAAACTGTTGACTATAGTTTGAAATCTTCCTATCAATTGAGCAACAGATTCTCCTTCCTACATGACAAATAGTTCATACTTTCTGACAAGTATGGCAATCTTTGACTCTTTGACTTTGGTTGTTCCTTCATGTGTGACAGCTAAAGTGTCCCATATTTCTTTGGCAGAGTCACAAGAATATACCTTCTCAAACTCCTCAATACTGAGAGCACAAATGATGTTATATCTAGCTTTGTGGTTCAGCTCCTATTTTGTCTTTTCTGCAATAGTCCACTGAGCTTTTGGCTTGTCAGTGTCATCATCATTCTTGGGAATGAATGGACCATCTGTAATAACATCCCAGAGATCAGAGTTTGTAGATAGAATGAACCATTGAAATCTATCTTTCCAATAGTTGTAGTTTTCTCCATTGAAGTAAGGAGGTCTGGTTAGGGAAGCTCCTTCAGTCTGGTGACTTCCACTTGAACTAGCTCCAGCAATCATGTCTATTCTTCAAGACCTTTTCCCTCTACACTATCAGATTCTCAACCCAGAGGTTGAGCTCTGATACCAACTGAAATAAACAACTATAAACACGAGAAAGGGGGTTAAATTGTGTTTATCAGAATTTAAACAAAGTTGAAATCTTTTCGCATATAGAAGCTTGGTTCGATGCAGGTGAAAGATAATTGGACGACAGTGACCTGTCTGATGAAATTTTAAAAGTGACTTAGGCAAACACACTACTTGAAAAACGGATAGGAAAACTAAAGCAACTAAAGAGTTTATAAAGAAAGAAAGATTGACACGGTTATTTATTCTCGTTCACTCTTCAAAGCAAAGAGCTACGTCCAGTCCTTAGCAGCACCAAGTTTTATCCACTATAACTGATCGGGTTACAGACTCCAAGTATTGTTTGCACACCTAGCCTCTTCAGGCTCCAAGACTAGTATTCTTTGCACGCCTAGCCTCCTCAGGATCACTCAGATTTGTTTGAAAAATTTGGTTTGTAATAAATACACATTCCGACAGACAGATCTTTCACTAACACTCAGAGTGGTTTAGATGTAAAGCTTAGGAAAGTCTGCGTAATAACTTCAAATGATTGGAGAATACAGAATGAAAGAATGAAGATATTAATGCGCAGAGTAATGGCTCTTTAATGCTATATGCATTCTGTGTCTTCATTTTCAATGACTTCTGTATTTATAGTCTTCAAGCATTTAAGATCCGTTAGAGACATTCCCTCAGATGTTGGCTTCAAGAAGAACTTCATTAAATGCAATAGAGTCGTTCTGGGCAGCTATTAGTGTAATAGGAACGTTGGTATATGAATTGATTGGTACTACCTATACTAACAAGATGCATCTTCTTTTCGGTAGCCCATCACTTAAGAACTCCACAGTTAAGCATGCTTGACTTGGAGCAATTCTGGGATGGGTGACCTCCTAGGAAGTTTTCCCAGGAAGCGTCTGAGTGAGGACAAAGCACGCTGAAAAGACCCGTGTTGGTTTTATGGCTTGAAGGATCATGGCTTTATGCACTGTGAAACAACCATATCCGAGTTGTGCAGAGAACTTTTTGTACTTTACTGAGTACAATTCCCTTTTCGTGTAAAGGACCAGAGGTACTAGGGAATAAAGTATGTTGGAAGCATTCTTTAACTGGTCTTTGGTTCTGATAACCGAGGTTTCTTGAGAGAGTAACTTCTGACGTTTCTTGACAAGTGTGAGATTGAGTAGGAGAAAAGGCTTCAAGTCTCTTTCTGATGGGACAGCCAACAAAAGCTTGTTAGGTCCTTGGTTCTTCAACGAGTAACCTCAGACGAGTGTAGGAACTCGTGAAGAGATAGGTTGAAAACGTATCTTGAAAGAAGTCAATAATCCTAGTCAGTAGACAGGTTGACTTTCGCTTATCTAGACAGGTAGTCACCTACATGAGCAGACAGATGATTCTTACTGTTTTAATCTGCACACTAGATAGACAGGTTAGCAACCAATATGAAGGTTAATTAAATCATTAACCAATATTTAGTTCTCATCAAAACTTAGGGAAATGCACATTAGACATTTTAGAGACTTGACATCAAATTCATTTTGCATCAACTTGGAAAATTCCTTACACAATGAATCATTAGTAGCACCAAATATAATATCATCAACATATATTTGTACAAGCAGTATATTTTGACTTTTTATTTTTGTGAAAAGTGTTGTGTCAACCTTACCTCTAGTAAAACCTTTTTGTAATAAAAAGTTGCTTAGCCTTTCATACCAAGCCCTTGGAGCTTGTTTAAGTCCATACTAGGCTTTGGTGAGTTTATAAACATGGTTTGGAAAATCATTTATTTCAAAGCCTGGTGGTTGATTAACATATACTTCTTCTTGTACAAAACCATTAAGGAATGCACTCTTAACATCCATTTGATATAATTTGAAATTCATGATACATGCAAATGCTAGCAACATTCTTATAGCTTCTAGCCTAGCCACAGGTGCATAAGTTTCATCATAGTCTATGACTTCTTCCTGATTATATCCTTTAGCTACTAATCTAGCTTTGTTACTAATTATAATGCCATTCTCATCAAGTTTGTTCCTAAACACCCATTTTGTACCAGTTATCTGTTTATCCTTGGGTTTTGGAACAAGTTTCCAAACTTTGTTTCTTTCAAACTGATTTAATTCTTCTTGCATTGCCATGATCCAATTATCATAAACAATAGCATCATTAATAGTTCTCGGATCAATTTGAGAGACAAAGGCCATGTGGTTGCATGCATTTCTTAAAGAGTGTCTAGTAGTTACCCCTTTGGATATTTCACCAATGATGTTGTCAAAGGGATGATTCTTTACAACTCTCCACTCCTTAGGTAGTTCATTATTTTGTTCCTCTTTTGGATTTTCTAGAGCTTCTTCTTCTTTTGCCTTGTATTGCTCTTCTTCCAGTTGAGTTTCTTCAGATGTTTCTACATCATCATCACAAATATCCTTGTAACCTTTGTCACATAACTGACTTATACTCAAGAAATTGTGCTTTAATCCCTCAACACATAGTACATCTTCAACAATTGTTGTTGAGTCACTTCCTATGTTGCCAATGCATAGTATCCTCCCTTTGTTATTGTCTCCATATGTAACACTTCCACTAGATTTTGGAGTGAATGTTATAAACTTGCTTCTGTCTCCTGTCATGTGCTTGGAACAACCACTATCAAGGTACCATTTAACATTCTTGGCCTTCCAACACACCTACAAAATAGATTTTCAAACTTTTCCTTTAGGTACCCAAATCTGGTTGGGTCCTTTGTTGTTAGTCATCATATATGTTCCCTTACGAACCCATATTTTCTTAACATTTATCCTTGAAGGATTTCTAAAATAGCATGTAGAAGCAGTGTGTCCTTTTCTAGCACAATAGAAACATTTGACAAAAGGACTAGCAGATGACTTAGGTGCAGCAAAAAGTTTCTTAAAAGCTTTTTCATGCATTGCTGGTTGATATCTTATTCCAGCTTTATCATATACACCTTTTGTTGTCCAAGAATTGCATTAATATTATCTCTTCCTAGAGTAAATTTAGAGAGAGTGGTTTTCAGTTTTTGAACCTCTTTTTTAAGCATATTGCAATTGGAACATGTAGAGCTAGATGCATTTAGCTTACTATTTTTAGCTTCCAATTCCTTATTCTTAATTTGAAGAGATGCATAATCATCACATTGTTTAGCAATTACTTTTCTACATGATATGAGTTGCTTAGAAATTTTCAGATATTCACTATGCAATTCATCAAAGGCATCTTGCAGTTCATCATAAGTAGGGGGAAGATCATTTACCTCATCTTAAATTTGTGTCACTTTGATGACTGGTCATAAGGCAAAGATTTGCCTCTTCTTTCTCAGATTCTTCAGAGGAATCCATGTCATTCTCCTCCCATGCTATGTATGCTCTTCTTGGCTTTTTGTTCTTCTTGTCTTTGGACTCGAAGTTGTCATGCTTGTCCTTCTTTTGAAGTCTTGGACACTCCTTTTTGTAATTCCAGTTTTTCCACATTCATAGCATTTTACATTTGTATTTGAACTTTCACCTTTTGAGAGATTCTTTTCGGAAAAGAAGTTTGAGGGCTTTTTGTTGAAGGTTTTCTTATTTTTGAGAAACCTCTTGAATTTTCTGACTAGCAGTCCCATATCTTCTTCAGAATCTTCATCCTTCTCAAGTTCTTCATCTTCATCACTGTCATGAACTTCTTTGGAGATATGAGCCTTTAGTGATAAGCCTTTCTTTTTCTTATCCTTATCTTCATGATCATTCAATCTATGAAGTTCCATCTCATGTTCTTTAAGCTTTCCAAACAGTGTAGCAATGTTCATAGATTCTATGTCTTGAGCTTCAGCTATAGCAGTGATCTTTGGTTGCCATTCTCTTGTCAAGCATCTCATAACTTTGTTTATTTGTTGTGCATCTGAGATAGTCTTTCCAAGTCCATTTAGTTGATTCACAATATGGGTGAACCTTCCTTGAATATCATTGATGTCTTCATCTTTCTTCATGTGAAAGAGTTCATACTCGTGCATGAGTGAGTTAATTCTTGCTCTCTTCACATCACTTGTCCCTTCATGAGTAACTTGCAGCGTATCCCACATTTGTTTTGTCATGCATACAATTTGAGACCCTGAAAAATTCATCATAAATCAAAGCAGCAGTTATAATATTCTTACCTTTAGTATTATAACCTACTCTTTTCTTGTCCTCATCATCCCAATCAGCTCTTGGCTTATTTGCCTTGGTGCCATTTGCATCAAGATTATGAGGGATGTATGAGCCATTCTCAACAGCATCTAATACATCAAGACCAATTGCCTTGAGGAATATTAACATCCTTTCTTTCCAATACATATAGGCAGTGCCATTGAATGCAGGGGGTCTTGCTTGAGAAGCCCCTTCTCCCAAGATGTCATTTGAAGCCATCCTCTTAAGCTGTTAGGCTTTACACAAGAGTGAAAGCTCTGATGCCACTTGTTGGTTATGGATTCTAATACTTAAGAAGGGGGGATTGAATTGGGTATGTATTATTTTAAAAAAATTTCCCCTTTTTGCAAAAACTGAAACTTTTTCTCAGTATCTTGAAAATTTTTTGTCAACCAACTTAAACCAAAACAAGTTTTTGCTAAGTGATAGATTGAAAACTTTATTCTTTTACAAGAAAGAGAGATGAAAAGATTGATCGAGATATTATGCATTCACAGATTTGCTTCTTAACAATTTGCCTCATTACACATTCATCAAATAAAGCAATTAAAAGAGTTAAGGGATAGAGAGAAATGCAAACCTAGATTTATCCTGGTTCAGCTACTTCCTCTGATAACCTACATCCAGTCCCCACAATCACTTGTGAGTTTCGTCCACTATCAATCAAAAAATCAATTACAAAATTCCTTACAAAGCTTCACAACTCAGGTCCCTTCTATTCTTGTCAAACCTTTAAGAGTTCCTTCTACTCTTAGATCAATACTCAAAGAGACACCTTCTCTCCTTTCTTCTTCATTTCTCAGTAAAAGAATTGAATTACAGATTCTAAGAAATCAGAAATTACAAATTGAAGTTCTAACAGAAATATATCAAGTATTCTCAATGAAATGCTCTCTCAAAGAATTTCGTGGTTAATCTCAGTATTGAGTGAATTCGTTGATTAGAAAGTGTTTGCCCTAGCCTTTATATAGATGTTTGTCAAAATAGATCCGTTGGACACACTTTAAAAGTTAGTTAATATCAAAAACAACTTTCATTGAAAAATTCAGTTATCAGTCAATCGATTGTCTAATCGATGTATTAAACAAGATTTATAATTTTTGTACTGAGTACATCGATTGATCAATCGATTGGATTCTTGAAAGTTCTTGATTCCCATTGATACACAGATGTGTACATCGATTGTGTTCTTGAAAAACATAAGAGTTCTCAGCCAAGAAGTCTTTACATTGAATGGTAAATCGATTGCATAATGGGTTTCAAAAGTCTTTGCTTGTGTTTGGGCTTATGCATCGATGTACTAATCGATTGTTCTATCATTTTTAAAAGACTTAACTTCTGTTCTGTGTTTACATCGATGTATCAATTGATTGCATGCATATTTCCATAAGTGTTGGCTTTTGTTTAGCCTTATGCATTGATTGGTCAATCGATTATAAGCTTCTTTCAAAAAGTGTCAGCTTTTGTTTCACCATATACATCGATTGTGCAATCGATGTACTGAAGTTTGTTTTGCATTTTTATCAAGTCAGTCACAATCAATCGATGTATACATTGATGTATACTTTTTATACATTGATGTACACATTATTTTTCATTAAAAGTTAGTTAATTAACTAAAAGTACATCGATGTACACATAGATGTACAAAACTTTCAATTAATCCTTTTTCCTTCTAAGTTCATTTTACTATATGAAAACATTTTTAGTTTGTTTTTGTAACACCCTATTTTTTGTATGCTTCTTTATCAGTAAATACATGCTTTAATGTATTTATTTTTGATAAAATCTAGAGGATAATTTTATTTAAAATAAAATCATTTTCTTGTGTTGTTTTACCGTATGAAGTCACAGTAAAATTTTCGATCGAAAATTCAGACGAAAACCGGTCTGGGTTCTCACTTTCAGTACAAGTTTACTGAGCTAGAGACAAAATTTTAATTCGTGAATGAGACGGTTAGTGTTTTTATGATGTTTTGTGTGGGTTTGGAGTTTTTCGAAAAATCTTGTTCAGGGCCAAAATCTTAGGGATTTCCCAGGCGAAATCGTCGGGAAATACGATCGGGGAAGTCATCTGATACGCAATGGAGCAAAGTATCAAGAGGATGAAGTGACATGGAGTGATTTGATGTGAATGCTATGGCACACCTAAGAAAAAGTGAATCTTGACTTTATTTCAAAATCTTACTTTTTCATCTTTCTCTCTCCAATCACATCACATCACCTTAACTCCTTATCCTCTCTACAAAGCAACCCACCTTCTTTCTTCTTCTTTCTTCTCTTCTTTCTTCTTCTTTCCCCTCAAAACCATGACCCCCTCCCTCCATTCTCTATAAATACCCTTCATTTCCACCATTCATCATTTTCCTCCATTTTCTCACATTTTCACTTTACTACCTTTCTTCTTCTTCTTCTTCTTTCTTACAAAGTTTACATTTTTATCAAGATTTTTACTTTAAGTTCTTCATATTGTTGAGGGTAATGATCCTATGTTATTTATTTTTCAAGTTATTGTCTTTATGTTTGGTCGCGCTGTCGCCACGCGCCAAAAAGAACGAGCGATTATGAAAATAATGTAGTATAGAGCGACAACTCGGATCGTCTCTCAAGGACTCTTAGGTGTTGTTATTATTAACAGAAAAAGTTAGAAATGGGGGGTTTTGGATTGAAACTAAAATAAAGAAAACAAAACAGAACAAAGAAAGAAAACAGAGCAGAAAAACAGATTAACAAATAAACTAAAGCGATTAACCTACTGCTTTTGGTTTCCCAACTATCATCGGTTCATACAAATTCCTAACCCTAAGCAGATTCTAATCCCCTCCCGGTTGTAGCAATAATTCACAAGCGGAACCACTACTACAGATATATGTCCCTATTCCCGAATTAAGCAAACGGGGTTAAGCACTTCGTGAACTAAGCGAACACGAAACGTACACACGCGAATTAAGCAAACGCGATTATATATAGGAACATGATATCACCGAAATAAATCAACACAACACAATATACTCCTGAATTAAGCAAACAGAAATATAAAGCATGGTATTGAAAAGAGAAAAGGAAATGAAAACAGGAAATACAAGAACCTCAAGTATGGATAGAAACCAATTACAGTAGATTAATCTAGGAGACTAATTCTCCATAACAAACATCAGCAGAAAAGGAAACAAAACAAACTACAACTACTGACTAGCTAAGACTAGCCAAAACTGACTAGCCCCCTTTTCATTCTGCCATAGAGCAGTTTATATACAATTTCTGGAATCCAAGGCCTCGCGAGGCGAAGCACTGCTAGCGAGGCGAATAACACGAAAGGTCTGCAACTCTTGGTCTTCTCGCGAGGCGAGCATATCTTCGCGAGGCGAACTCTTCAAATTCCCTACTGTAACGCCCGTGACCTTCAACATGCCCAAACCGTGATGGCTTCTGGTCTTCCAAGACTCGCGAGGCGAAGGGATGCTCGCGAGGCGAACACTTCAACTTCAAAACTGCCACGGCCGTGATCTTCAACACGGGTAAACCGTAATCGTCTCTGACTTTTCAGGCTTGCGTGACTCGCGGGGCGAGAGATCCTTCGCGGGGCGAGTGGCTCCAGATTTATTTTATTTTATTTTATTAACCTGAAAAACAGAAAATAACATAAGTACTTTATTTAACTCTAAATCAACTAAATTAACCTAAAAACACTTTACAGACTCAAAATACTACTTAGAGAAAATCAAGTCTAATTTGGGTAAAAATGATATAAAATTAGCACAAAGCCAAGGTCTTTACTAGTTATAAAACCAGTCAAACAGAGGCTCATCAATGTTCATAGTTTTGCTTTAAGTTTCCTTTAAGCTTTCAAACTTCTAAAATCTCTTAAAAATGGTAGAAAACTCATTTTGAGTTGAAACCACTTTTTATATTCTTGTATTTACTCATACTATCACATACTAAAAGGTTGTGTAAGACAAAGTTTCCTAACCTCTTCTTTCTAAGGAGGCCGAAACCATGTATATGGTTTAGATGGATCTTGTTTCAACTTTTACAAGTATGAGTTTGTATTTGAGTTTCATTTCCAAGATGATCATGGACCAAGGATCCTTTATGTTAAAGGATGTTATGTCTAAGTGATTGGAAAGTTTAAAGATTTGTTTTCCAAGATGATCATGGACAAAAGCTCCTTATGTTAAAGGATGCTATGTCTAAGTGATTGGAAAGTTTAAAGATTTGTTTTCCAAAATGATCATGGACCAAGGCTCCTTTATGTTAAAGGATGCTATGTCTAAGTGATTGGAAAGTTTAAAGATTTTTACTCTATTTTTATGTAAAGACCAAAACCAATGAGTTTTAAGGCTATGTTGTTTAAGTTTTAATTTCCAAAATGATCATGGATTAAGACTCCTTGATATAGGAGGATGATAGGTCCAAGAGATTGGAAAGTTTAAAGATTTCTAACCCCTATTTCTTGTTAAGGCTGAAACCTTCAATGGTTATGGCAAAGATGTTGAGTTTTGTTTTCCAAAGTGATCATGGACTAAAAAGCTCCTTGTTTTAAAGGATGCTATGTCTAAGTGATTGGAAAGTTTAAAATATTTTCTTGCTTTATTTTCCTATGATGGCCGAATGTAACATTTGACCTAGGAGGTGTTATTTTATTTTGTTTTCCAAAGATGATTATGGATTAAAGCTCCTTTATGTTAAAGGATGCTATGTCCAAAAGATTGGATGATTTAAAGATCTCTAACCTCACAAACTTGTTAAGGCCGAACCTAAGAGTTCCTGGTCTAAGACATTTGATTTTTTCCATTTTCCAAAATGATCATGGTTTCAAGCTCCTTACTATGTATGGATGTTAACCTAAAGAGATTGGAAAGTTTAGAAGTTTCTAGCCTATTTATCTATGCTTGGCCAAAACCCTAAGTCAAGTAGTTAGTGGGATTTTTAATTCAACTTTGTTAAAAGATCATTGTTTATGAACTCCTAACACTTAAGGATCATAAATCCATGAGTTGTATAATTTTCGGGAATCTCTAACCCTAAGAACTAGTCTTGGCTGAACCTATACCTTGTAGTTTAGTGTTCTTGTTTGATTTTAACTTGTGATTTTGTGTTCATAACCTTAGACTTTCATCGCGGGGGAAACAAGGACGTTCGTGGTTTACCTCTCCAAGCATCTAATCTCCTTACCTTCACGGAAGGTAAGAGGGGATTGCCTAGGGATATTCAATGACTATATGCATGTGTGTATGTGTTTACTTGAGTGATTTGAATATTATTTTGATATTGAGTCAATACTTGAATAACTTGTTTATTTGAACTATTGTGGTTATTACTTGAAGTTGAACATTACTTGCTTTAAAGTGTTATGAATTATATATATGAGATGAACTGTCGTTAACTGTGATATTATTGTTGAGAATATATTACTGTTGATTGAAGTTTGAGAAGCCAGACTTGAGTCTGTGCACAATGATTATAAAGGATTAAAAGCCTTAAGAAGCCTGGAATAGAACTTTGAAAGTATTGGTTTCATTTATAAAAGTTCCTTGTTTAAAACGCTTACTTCAAGAAAATGAGATTCTTATTTTGAAAAGAAACGTTGAAGTGTTTTTAAGATGATAGAAACTACCATTTTTATGATCCAAAGTTGGTACGAGAGAAAACCTTTTTCGAGCTAAGTGTTTTATGAAGGAAAAACCCTTTGAAAATATTTGACTTTATTCCATCAAGGAATTTCAAATACAAACGAATTTCCTAAATGTTTTAGAAAATATTTTGCAAAGGAAAAGGATTTTCTCCTAAATGATTTGGAAACGTTCCGGTTACTTGGATAAGTGACCGAGGTTTTGTTTTGGATTTGATTTTCACTGAGCGAAAAGTAAACACATGTGAATTGAATCTAGTTCGCGAGACGTCGCTTCTAGTATTCTGTAATATGCACGTTGATCCTTGATCCGTGCCACGTTGTTGTGGACTGTGTGTCCTAATCACGTTGTTGTGGACTGTGTGTCCTAATCACGTTGTTGTGGACTGTGTGTCCTAATCACGTTGTTGTGGACTGTGTGTCCTAATCACATTGTTGTGGACTGTGTGTCCTAATCACGTTGTTGTGGACCGTGTGTCCTAACCACGTTGTGATGAACGTTGTTAAAGGTGAATGTTGTTTTCTACGACCACAAGCCTAGGACCGGTGCATCGGTCTAAGGTGTTGTGATTGAGCACTCGGACTGCGTGTCTCGTGTTGATGTTGATAATTTCAAAATGGTGAAATTTATGAATAGTCGCTAGCCTTTGAGATTCGACAACGAATAAGAACGAACACAAAGAAAATATCGAGAACTAAATGTTTTACATTTGCATTTACGGCAGACGTGCCCTACATGGTTTTAACGTGAGACCTTAACAGGAAAGGTATCATGTGACGGTGTATTATCGTTGTTCTTAAATTGGACAATGAGACGGTGTACGTGTATCGTTGTGCCTAAATGGACAATGAAACAGTGTGCATAATCGTTGTGCCTAAATGGCCAGTGAGACGGTGTATTATCGTTGTGCTTAGCTAGCCAATGAGACGGTGTATTATTGTTGTGCTTAGCTAGCCAATGAGACGGTGTATCGAGCCTGATCAACTCATTTGGAGGATGTTGGGATCTCCGGAGATTAAGAATAGAGCTTGATGATAGAAGTGTCATGCATTATCTTTATAAAATTGATTGATTCGGGTATGAGACCCACTGAAATAGTACTTGTTGTTTACCTATGAGTAATGTTTAGAATGTTAATATGCCAAGGTGTTGTATGTATCATGTGTATGGTTGTTGTATGATATATCCATTTGTCGGTGTCTCACTCTTACAGTTATATCAGGTCTCTTCGGGTTTCTTTGTCAGTACCTTGGTACTCCAAAGACTCGATGTTGCAGAGGAGTATTTCTAAGTCACTTGAAGACCTAGTGTTAGAGGTTGGGAAAGTATTCTGATTGGGGGTCTCTCCAATGAATATTTGATATAATGACCAGCTTAGGAGTCTGAGTTGGGTTGTATATCTAAAGAGGTCGGTGAATGTAGTGTTATATACATCCATCTGTAGTTTAAACGTTCTCTTTCGAAAATGGAAACTTATAGAAATGCTGTATGTCATGGTAACTTTGTTACGAATGTGACTTTACGTTTTAAATGTATGTATGATGGATTTCAGAGTTATCCTTAAAGAAAAATTTTATACCCCAGTTTTCTGACTTAAAAGAAAACAATTTTCCGAAAGCAACCAGCAAATTATCTTTTGACTTACTTCCGCATGTGTTACGTAGTAATAGCCCAAGGGGGGGGCGTTACAGTTTTTATGAGAGCTATTTCAAAAAGAAAAACTTAAAATAATTCTTTACATTGATAATCTAATATTGCTTGAGATCCTTTGAGACTCTTCTTTGTAGTTCTTCATCTTCAAGCATTCCTTCATGATCCTTCTTTTGCTCATTTGATCCTTTGCATCCTTTTCTTTGCATTGATTATATCTTATACAAACATACAAGCTTGGAAAGAAATTAGTGAATCAAAGTGTAATTCAAGTTAGTTTAGTCATTAATCAAAACATACTAGGGTCATTTTTCCACAACTATCGCCATCTGCCACCCAACCCAACCCAACCCCGCTCTTTTTCCTTTCATTGCCATCATCCCCATCCTACCTCTGCCACTAACACCACTCATAGCTAGCCTTGAAACCAAAGGGAATTGGTAAAGCGAAATTAAAAGACAAATGAAATTTTGTTATTAGCTATAATCTACATCTAGGGAATGAAGAAACGAAACAAAAAGGAAAAAGAATCGAAAAAGGGTGTTTGGGTTGCAAATGCCGCAAGTTGGACTTAAGGGGCCAGAGCTTGGTACGACCAATGACGAGTGTTTGTATGTGTGCCTTTGTGGAGGTACAACGACAACTGCGATTGTAAGATTGGGAAATGATGTCGTTGTTAGTGTTGCAACGCTGGTTTGTGTTTTAAGACAACGATTTCGATAATATTGGACGACAGAACTCTCAAGAAAGACGTGAAGTGGTGGTGAGATTCATGGTTGATGCATGACTAGTGGACACAACTAAAGACGATGTTAGAGTTTAGTTGTGACAACAAAGTGGGAGACAACGTCGAAGCTCAACAGTGAGGCGGTTGTCGATGGTAAAAGTGTGGTGGAAACTACCACTAACACAAAAACATCACCACATCGGATATCTGGGGGAGAAACATTCTAGTGAGAACGGAGATTGGATCTCAAGGGTAATGGTATTGGTGGCAGAGGTCTTGGGCTCGGTTAGTGGCATAAGTGACAAATACTAATATAAGAGAGACAAAATTGTGTTTGGTGATAGTGATGGTAGTTAGGAAAGTATGGAAGTTGGGAAGGTCGGTTGAAGAAGAACAAATGAATTAAAAATAACTAAAAATTAATTTACTTATAGGGTGCACTATGCATCATAATATAAGAGGGTGCACATCAAAGCTAGCCATATTCAATTATGTATACACTTTTTATAAAAAATTTATTTGTCCATGATAAGATAAAAAAATAAAAAAGATTCTTCTTTAAAACCTTGAGCATATGTTAATAATCATCTTCATCTCATTTGGATTAGGTAAATACTATCTTCACCTCATTTGAATTAAACAAATGTTGCTGTAATTCAGTTTAGTTAGTTAGTTAAATTTGTTAACAGGGTTTTATTAGTTAGTGTGTAAAAACAGTGTTGTAGTTCCCAACCGATGTGGGACTTGTAGGAGTTGTATAAATACAGCAGTATGAATGAAATTCATATATGATGCATATTCAATACAGTGAGCATTATAATCATTCTTGCTTTTCTCTCTTAGAGTGTGTGTAAGTGATCAAGAGTGATATACAATAAGTGTGTGAGATTGTTTTTCATCAACAGTGGTATCAGGAGCTTTGTTCTTGATCCTGGTTCTTGAAGTATTATGGTAGCCACAAGTGGAAACTTCCCAATGAATCTACCAATCTTGACCTCAAAGAATTATGATAGATGGAGCTCCCAAATGAGGGTCCTTTTTCGGTTTCAAGAAGTGTTGGAGGTGGTGAATGAATGAGTGAAAGAACTCGAAAAGAACCCCACTGATGAACAGAAGGATGCCAATCAGTTAAGTAACAAGAAGGATGGCAAAGCCCTTTTCCTCATACATCAATGCATGGATCCTGACAATTAGGAGAAGATTTCATCAGCTAATACTGCAAAGGAGGCATGGGACAATCTTGCACGGTTCTATGAGGGTGCAGACAAGTTGAAAAAGGTGAAGTTGCAGACCCTAAGGAGGTAGTATGAGCTATTACAAATGAATGATCAAGAGAGTGTGAATGACTACTTCATCAATTCACCAGATTGATGGTTCTTACAAATCAAATGAGGCCATGTGGTGAGAAGCTATCAACAGTGATGATAGTTTAGAAGGTGTTGGGGACTCTAACTCCATGGTTTGATCATGTTGTGGTTGCAATTGGGGAGTCCAGGGACTTAGAAATAATGAAATTTGAAGAGCTGCAAGCAACTCTTGAAGCCCGAGAGCTTAGACTCAATAAGAGAGGTCCTGTGAAGACTGAGCAAGCACTACAAGCTCAGTCCAAACAGAAAGGCAGTGGTGGAGTACAAAATTACAAAGGCAAGGGAAGATCCAAGAGTAACAAGTGGAGGAATAATGAAAAGGGCCAAAGCAGTAACTCTGATCAAAACCAGAATGATGAAGATTCCAAGAAGGGTGACTGGAACAGAAAATTTGAGAAGAAAAGATTCTCAAAGAAAGATATTCAATGCTATAATTGCCAAAAATGGGGTCACTATGCAGGTGAATGTAGGGGCAAGAAGGTTACAAGAAAGTATGAAGAAGATCAAATGGCTCATGATTCAGATTCTGATTCAGATGAGGTCCTGTTGATGGCCACCACAACTGCAAATGATGTTAGGTCTGATTTGTGATATCTTGATACAGGATGTTCAAACCATATGTCTAGACATCGTGAATGGTTTGTAAATCTTGATGAAAGTGTGAAGAGCAAAGTGAAATTTGCTGACAATAGCTATGTAAATGCAGAAGGCATTGGCAAGGTGATGATACTGCAGAGGAATGGACAACAGGCTGCCATCAGTGATGTTCTTTATGGTCCCAATATATGAAGAACAACTTACTTAGCCTTGGACAACTATTGGAAAAGGAGTATTCAATGAGGATGAAGCAGAATCAATTAAAGATACTTGATGCTAATGGGAGACTGATCTTGAAGGCTCCTCTATAAAAAAAAAAATAGGACCTTCAAGATTGGAATTTATATATTGGAGCATCCGTGTCTTGCATCTGAACAATTGGAAGCTAGCTGGAAATGGCATCACAGATTTGGACACCTAAATTTTAGGAGTCTAAGTATGTTGAAGAATAAGAATATGGTTGAAGGACTTCGCCACATTGAGCTACCAACTGAAGTGTGTGCAGAATGTTGTGAAGCAGCCAAGGAAGTCCTACCACTCAAATGTTCCAACCAGATCAGATGAGAAGCTGGCAGTGATTAGCTCAAATGTGTGTGGTCCTTTTAAGGTAACTTCATTAGGGAGATAATAGCTACCTTGTATCTTTTATTGATGAATATACCAGAAAAATGTGGATATATCTTATCAAGAAAAAGAGTGAGGTGTTTGATGTGTTTCAGAAATTCAACGTAATGGCTGAAAAACAAAGTGACAGTATGATAAAGATGTTAAGAACTGATGGGGGTGGAGAATATACTTCACATGAGTAAGAAAGATTATGTGACAAAGACGGGATCATTCATGAAGTGATAGCACCTTACACACCTCAGCATAATGGCACAACTGAGAGAAGAAACAGAACCATTCTGGACATGACCAGAAGCATGCTGAAAGGGAAGAAGATGCCTGCTTACTTCTAGGGTGAAGCAGTTGCTACTACAACTTACATTATTGACAGATGTCCAACAAGAAGGCTGCAAGGAATGACACCTGAAGAAGCTTGGTCAGGTAAGAAGCCAAATGTGAGTCATTTTAGAGTGTTTGGCTCTTTATGTTTTAGACATATACCTGATCAATTAAGGAAGAAGCTTGATGATAAAGCTGAACAAATGATCCTTCTCGGGTATCACACAATTGAAGCTTACAAGTTGTTTGATCCTAAGAGGAGGAATGTTGTCATGAGTAGTGATGTTGTGATTGATGAAGAAAAATGCTGGAATTGGGAGTCTAATGCTGCTGTAGACAAAAATAGCAGTATTCAGATTACCCTTGATGAAGAACTAAAAAGAGATGATTGTGCAATTGCTGAGACACAAAATAGAAGTCCTCGAAAGGAAATACATGTGCCACCAAGATTAAATGACTATGAGCTGTTTCCAGACACAGCTGTTACATCAGAAGGAGATTTGGTCCAATTTTCTCTCTACCTATGAATCGGAACCCTGTGGATTTTCATCAAGCGGTGAAGGGTTCTCATTAGAGGAATGCAATGGAGGAAGAACTCAGATCCATTGAAAAGAATCAGACTTAGGAATTAGTGTCCATGCCACTGCATAAAAGACCAATTGATGTGAAATAGGTCAAAACCAAGATGAAGCCTAATGGAAAGATTGCTAAGTACAATGCCAGATTAGTGGCCAAAGGTTTCTTGCAGAAACCTAGTTTAGATTTCAATGAAGTGTTTGCTCCAAGAGGCAAGGATTGAGACTATAAGGCTTGTAATTGCAATAACAAGCTATAAAGGTTGGTCTTTGTACCAATTGGATGTAAAATAAGCCTTAATGAATGGCCCATTGGATGAAGAAGTCTATGTCATCCAGCCACCCGGATATGTTGTGAAAGCACATGAAAACATGGTGTACAAGTTGAAGAAGGCCTTGTATGGCCAAAAACAATATCCAAGAGCTTGGAACAAAAGGATTGATGGCTTCCTAATGCAGCTACAATTTGTTAAATGTACCACAGAACATGGAGTATATGTTAAACACTCAAAGAACATCAGGCATACTGTTAATGTGTCTTAATGTTGATGATCTCTTGGTGACAGGTGATGATGAAGAAGGAATAGCAAGGTTCAAAGGTTCAATCATGAATGAGTTTGAAATGACTGATCCGGGGGTGCTTTCCTATTTCCTTGGAATTGAGTTTGCAGTTACAAACAAGGGAATTTTTATGACCCAAAGAAAGTATGCAGAGGACATTTTGAAGAGGTTCAACATGTTTGATTGCAATCTTGTTCTTACTCTAGCAGAAATGAGGAATCAAACCGCAAAAAGATGTTCCGGAGATCGATCAATCAGTTGATCCTGCACTTTATAAGCAGATGGTAGGATCAATTAGATACTTGTGTAATACAAGACCTGATCTGACCTATAGTGTAGGTCTGATAAGCAGGTTTATAGAAGATCCCAGAACCTCTCATTTAATGGCTGTGAAAAGGATTCTAAGATATGTTAAAGGTTCATTAGACCTTGGCATATTGTATCCTTTAATACTGATGAGTTGGAAGCTGAATTAATTGGCTATTGTGACTCAGATTGGTGTGGTGACAAGGATGAACAAATAAGCACAACATGATATGTTTTTCTGTTTGGAGAAGCACCAATCTCATGGTGCTCTCGAAAAGAAAATGTTGTTGCCCTGTCATCCTGTGAAGCAGAATATGTGGCTGCTGCTATGGGAGCTTGTCAAGCTCTTTAGATAGAAACCTTGCTAGATGAACTGAAGCTGAGAGATTCAAGGCCAATGAAGCTGCTGATTGACAACAAATCTGCCATTGATCTTGCCAAGCATCATGTTGCCCATGGCAAGAGCAAATATATAGAGACTAAGTAACATTTTTCTGCGAGATCAAGTGTGCAAAGGCAAGCTGGAATTGCAGCATTGTAGGACAGAAGAACAAATAGTAGATATGTTGACAAAACCCTTGAAGATTTCTAAGTTTCAAGAATTAAGAAGTAAGATGGTGTGAAGTCTAGAACCAAACTGAATTAGGGGGTGTGTTGTTGTAATTCAGTTTAGTTAGTTAGTTAAGTTTGTTAAAAGGGTTTTGTTAGTTAGTGTGTAAAAACAGTGTTATAGTTCCCAACCAATGTGGGACTTGTAGGAGTTGTATAAATATAGCAATATGAATGAAATTCGGATATGATGCACATTCAATACAATGAGAATTATAATTATTCTTGCTTCTCTCTTAGAGTGTGTGTAAGTGATCAAGAGAGATATACAATAAATGTGTGTGACTGTTTTGCATCAACAATAAATACCTAAGTTTACGATTTAATTCTTGTTTTTATTCATCTGTTTATATTTTGATGTTGCAGAACATTATTTTCCTTTTTGCAACGTAGGTGTGCGCAATACTAAGCTTGGTAGACACATTTCAATCCACCTGTATTTTTGTTTTTGTTTGGAACCTATTGTAGTTAAGGCATTTGGCTCATCCGTGGATTAACGGAATATCTCACAAGCTTAGATCATTTAAACCCGCTATGAGACTAATCTCTGCTCGGGTTCTTAGTCACAGTTAAGGTTTTTCGCCCCTCCCAAAGATGTGTTATGTGGGATTCAAACTCAGATTCTCCCCTCACAAGTTCAGCCTGTGCAACCAACTCAGTCACAGACATTGGGAATAAAGTGTATTTATTATATCCTACTTTGTACAAGTGGATTCAAAAATAGGAGGCACCGACAAATGCAAGTAAGAAATCAGTTTATCTTGCTTCGCACTACTCATCATAATTACATATACGTTATGTCAATTTTTTATTGTATGAGAGCGTTACCCATAATTTTTTTACTAATAAAATTAAATATATGAAATAATTTTACTAATTTAATATTTTATAACCAGTACTTTAATTTATATAAAATAAAATAATAAGTTATTATTGTATAAATGATGTATATTAATATATATTTTTATGCAAGGAGTTTTAAAATAAACATACAACAATATTGTACAATCACACCCTCACCCACTTTTTGTTTTTAGGTTTTCTCCAACGGTGCAACTTATTGAAGTTACTTAACTCCTTTTTTTGTATGAGTTCTACCACCATGGGTCATGCTAACGACTAACTGTCCTTAGAACACTCTTTAAGAAATAAAGAAAAATAAGTTTTTTTTATTTAAAAAAACTAAGTATTTCACCTATTCAAATATATACATTAATTAAAAGTAAGTCTTTTTTTTTATAAAAAAAACTAAGTATTTCACCTATTCAAATATATACATTAATTCCTCATGAAGGCTTTCTTTTCTCGATTCCTTAACGAGTACCCTTAGGGAGGACACTCGTTAGCATCATCCTATCACTATTTATTTTATACAACTTTAAACATTTCTTCACTTTAATGATGCAACAGTAAAACACTACAAATTTAGAGTTAGAATACTTTAATAAACACCGACGACTTTTATAAGCAAATGTGCTTAGAGCTCGATACCATATCAACGTGGTCCACTCGATGGGTGTGATTCAGTTAGTTGAGCAGACTGAACTTGTGGGGGAGGTTTTAAGTTCGAACCCTGCAAACCAATGTTTTAAAAATCGGACCGGCCGGTTCAACCGTGAACCGGCCGTGTCTACGGTCCGGTTGGGGTTTAGGAATCGCTGGTCTGATAGAACCGCTATTAAACCGTCAGAACCGGATCGAACCGGAAGAACCGGGTCCGGTTCATGGAAACCGGACGGTCCAAATGCCTGCCCACCCTCTCACTGTCTAGCACCTAAAACCTAACAAGGAAACCCAAAAAAGAAACCTCTGTCGCACACTCCATCATATGCCGCACAGACACAACGCTCCCCCGTAGGCCACTCCAGCGCTGTCACCTTTGTCGCACACTAACGAGGTCCAGCCTCCATTCTGGTTAGTTCCCTTTCTCTATTCTACTCTGTTTTGCAAATGCATGAGAAGAAGGTTGAGGGAGGGGGTTGAAGGCCATTTGTATATGAATGAAGGAAAGGGGAAACCCATCGCTTCCAACTTGGACGGTCAAAGGGTTAAACATAAAAAGTTGGTTCATTTTCACAAGATTGGAACAAACAATGGAAAGTATCAGACTCAGAGACTCTGAGTTATGGCCTTATCGGGTGGTGGGCATTGGAAAGTGTAACTCACTAATAACTATTAATAATTAATAATAATTAATAAAAAGAAAGGAAGGGATTGAGATAGATAACTATAAACACGAGAATGGGGGTTGAATTGTGTTTATCAGGATTTAAACAATGTTGAAATCTTTTCGCATACAGAAGCTAGGTTTGGACGAGTGGAAGGATACAGGATGGATGGGTGACTTTTGGCAAATACACCACTTGATAGACGTAAGAAAACTAAAGCAACTAAAGAGTTTAAGGAAAGAGAGATTGACACAGTTATTTATCCTGGTTCACTCTTCAAAGCAAAGAGCTACGTCCAGTCCTTGGCAGCACCAAGATTTATCCACTATAACTGATCAGGTTACAGACTCAAGTATTGTTTGCGCACTTAGCCTTTTCAGGCTCAAAGACAAGTATTCTTTGCACACCTAGCCTCTTCAGGCTCACTCAGGTTTGTTTGAGAGATTTGGTTTGTAATAAATACAACTTCTCACAGACAGATCTTTTACTAACACTCAGAGAGTGGTTTAAATGTAAAGCTTAGGAAAGTCTGTGTAATAATTTCAAATGATTGAAGAATACAGAATGAAATAGTGAAGATATTAATGCACAGAGTAATGGCTCTTTAATGCTATGTGTATTCTCTCTTATCGGTGCTTCATCTTCAATGACTTATGTATTTATGGTCTTCAAGCATTTATGACCCGTTAGAGACATTCCCTCAGATGTTGGCTTCTAGCAGAACTTCATTAAATGCAATAGAGTCGTTCTGGGCAGCCATTAATGCAATAGGAACATTGGTTGTACTCTAACATGAAGGATCATGGCTTTATGCATCAGGATACAGCCATATCAGAGTTGTGCAGAGAGCTTTTTGTACTTTGCTGAGTACAATTCTCTTTTTGTGTAAGGACCGGAGGTACTAGGGAATGAAGCATGTTGGAAGCATTCTTTAACTAGTCTTTGGTACTGATATCCGAGGTTGCTTGAGAGAGTAACTTCTGACTTTTCTTGATTCTGGTTCTTGAAATAAGATTCTGATAATTCTAAGAGAATTCGCGTTCATAGGATAAGCGCGTCCATCTTGAAAATAGATGCGTCCATATAGCCATTTAAGATTTTACATTCGGGCTAGTAGACGAGCTCCAAATGCTATGTCATTGGACGGATACTCCTTTAACTGGTTGAACGTAACCTAGTAGACGGGCTCCATATTAAGGACTCAGCAAGTCCAATGACTTGTGTGGATGAGCACTTTTGTTACCTTAGTGGACGAGCACTTCTATCACTTCAGTAGACGAGCGCTTCTATCGCTTCAGTAGACGAGTGCTTCTGTCACTTTAGTGGATGCTGGCTTTTATCACTTTAGTGGACGCTGGCTTTTATCACTTAAGTGAACGCTGACTTTTATCACTTTAGTATTGGACGTGAGATTCTATCACTTGCGTTGGACGTGAGCTTTAATCACTTCAGTGTTGGACGTGAGCTTCTATCACTATAGTGTTGGACGTGATTTTTTATCACTACAGTGTTGGACATGCATTTCAATCACTTGTGTTGGACGGATGATTCCATCACTTGCGTTGGACAGATGATTCTATTATTTGCATTGGACAGATGATTCTTACAGTTTTAATCTGCACACTAGATTGACAGGTTAGCAACTAATATGAAGGTTAATTAAATCATTAACCAATGTTTAGTTCTCATGAAAACTTAGGAAAATGCACATCAGACATTTTAGAGACTTAACAAGGATAAGCAATGCATGAACCTAGATAACACATAACAGCGCCACACATATAATTATATTTTATATAATTATATATATATATATTTATATTTAAATTTATTTATTTATTAATCATCCGGTTCAACCATTGGTTCGATTGGTTGAACCATGACCCCGAGGCCTCACCGGTTCAAAGTCCGGTCCGATTTTTAAAACATTGCTGCAAACACTTTCTTGGAAGAGGCAAAGAACCTTAACAGTGATCAAACATACGAGCGAAAATTAGTCTCATATTTGATACAAATGATCTAAGCTTGTGGGATACCCCGTGAACCCACTAGGGAAAAAAATGCCCTAATTATAGTGAATTCCAACAAAAAGAAAATATTATCGTGGTCCAACTTATTATGCAAGAACCGAGCTAGTTCTTATTTTTTAAGGACTCCCTTGAGGTGATCCTAATTTCTTCTATTTCTCGATTTCTCGTTTGTTTATTAAGCCTTTGTTTGGTAGAAGGGAAATTGAGGAGAAAGAAAATATTTGGTGAGACCCACTTAAAAAAAAATTATCTCCATAGTTGAGAAGAAAATAGGAGATGAGGTGATGCCATTATGTAAAATGACCATATTCTTTTTTTTCTTTTTCCCCCCAACATACCTTCTCCTTAGTGCTTCCCAAATGAAATTTTTATTATGTGAAATTGACAAGCCCAAACGGGTTGAAAATAATATATATATATATATATATATATATTTCGAATTATTTAATAAATTGAGTTAAGTTTTATTCTTTTTGGTTAAAAAAAAATAAATTGAGTTACATTTGAATTAGACTAATAATTTAATTGATTTGAAATTATAAAGTAATTATATTAAATTAATAAATTTAATTAATTAAAATAACTTAAATTAAATTCATTTAAATTATTTTATTATTTAAATGAATTTAATTAATGAAATTAAAATATCAGTATATTGATTTTTTAGTCCATGATATTATATATTCCTCGCACTCCTACTCTAGTACTCCTACTCTTTCCCCTCCGTTCTCGAATCTTCCCCCAATTTCAATCTCTAGGGTTTCCGAGTCATGGCCGCTTCCTCCTCCTCCTCATCGCCATCGCCAGCGCCATTACCGGCGACATCATCAACAAGGCAGTCAAGGCTTACCAATCTGG
This sequence comes from Sophora flavescens, assembly GCA_030762895.1. Taxonomy (NCBI): domain Eukaryota; kingdom Viridiplantae; phylum Streptophyta; class Magnoliopsida; order Fabales; family Fabaceae; genus Sophora; species Sophora flavescens. The sequence goes on along the minus strand of CM061062.1, from coordinate 20,799,750 downwards.
ACGAGGATTCTCTGGCTCACTGCGCCGCTTACCTCGACCTCCCTGACGTGTGCAACATGGCCATGTCCTGCTCCTATCTCAAACGGGTCGCATACTCCAACCCCATCTGGGAACGCCTCTACAGGTTCTTCAACTATTCCAATTATTCAATCCCAATTGTTCGGATTTTGTTTATATATATAAATTAATTAATTGAATCTAAATTTTTTGTAGGGAGAAATGGAATCTCGAACTACCTTCTAACTCTTCGCCATCGATTGGAGCTAGGGATATGTACCTGGCCAGGCACACCGCCGTGCAACAGTTCAATTTTTCCGATCCCTTCGGTGTTAGCATGTATTTGAATCCTACACCTTTCAGCCAATTGATCCTGGACACAAACCGTATTTTCTACTCACAGGTGCATATTGTAAAATTTGTATCACTTACAGTCAAGTAATATGATGATTTTTTCTGTTGTCATAGAAGATTTTCTTATAAATACAGGTTTACACTAAGGGTCTGTTTAGAGGTCACGATAAGGAAGATGAGATATTTTTGGTTTGGTGAGCCAATATGATAGGATTCGCTCATTAGTTAAAATTTTATACCACGAGAGAGCTGAGTTAGAACAAGGCACGAATAGGATAAAAAATTTGTTTCCCCTCTAACCCACAACTATGTAGTTAATAGTGCGCTATAGCGTCGTAGAGGACGGTTCAACCCCTGGCTGCTATGATGCTCGAATAGCTTAGTGTTTTCTGATAGTGGCAATAATGGCCGTTATATATCTGGAAATAGTAGCAATAGCAGTCGCTACAACAAAGTGTGTTAAGAACCCATTTTTACCCCTCCTCAACTTGGCATCTAACGATCATATTTGGGGGTATTGTCGGTTTAATGGTCATATTTGGGAGCATTGTCGGTTTTTCTGAACAAGGTTAGATAATTTCCACGGTTCCACCTCTACCTCCTTCATTTTTAATAAGTTTTTGACTTTTGTTGTTATTGACATGAAAATTATAACTTATGATTATTACTTATGAGTTTGTGTTTGCAATTTTGGGTAGTATGTTATGTTTTAGTATTTACATATGCGTATATTTAATTTTTTAGCTTGTGTGTATATATATCGCAATAGCATCCATCCCACCCCGACTATCCTGCTATACCATTTTTCAGGGTCGACCGGTATGCATCGCCATCCAGGATTGATAACTATGCCCTCACCCCAAACTCTAACCCTATAAGTCATACTTTGTGGGACAACAGTAGCATTGTGGCTCCGACTACGACGAGGTGGTGGCGCAGCTGCAGTGATGGATCTCCAGTGATGTGGTGGCGTGATTGCCAGATTTCCACTCAAAATAAAAAGCAAAAACACAATTATGGGTTACATCATGAAAAACTTCACCTTTTTTGCCTTTACCATCCATGTACAAAATAATGACGGACCTTCAACCTTCATCCTTTAGGGTGTTTGTGGGACAACAGTAGCATTGTGGCTCCGACTACGACGAGGTGGTGGGCAAAACAGTGGAGCTCCGGTGATGTGGTGGCACGATTGCCGATTTCCACTCAAAATAAAAAGCGAAACACACACTTATGGGTTACATCATGAAAAACTTCACCTTTTTCGCCTTTACCAGCCATGTACAAAATAATGACGGACCTTCAACCTTCATCCTTTAGGGTGTTTTTGGTTCAAATGAGAGGAGAGGAGGGGTTTTAATAGAGGGGAGGGGAGGGGAGGGAAGGGGAAGAGAGGGGAGAGATTTTAATTAGATATTGTATTTGGTTGACAGGAGGGGAGGTGAGAGGAAATAACACTATTCATATTTGGTTCAAAGGGAAAGGAGAGATTTTAAAACAAATTCACTTTTACATCCTTATGATTATTTATTTCAAAATACACAAGTGAGGATATTTTAGTCAATGCATTAAAATGTTTTAAATCCCCTTCTCTCCCTTTCAAATCTCCCAATAGTTGAGGGAGCCAAAATTGAATAACGAGGGATTTTGCGCTCCTCCCCTCCAAAAAATTGAACCAAACATGAAAGCTTTAAAAAAAATAATTTCTCCCCTCCCCTTTCCTCCATTTTCCTCCAACCAAATACTATGGTAATGACGTACTGCACTGGATGAAGAAGATCACAAATAAAAAAATGTATTTGCTTTGACCACGATTAACCATGGTGACTCAGCAAATTATATTTTTTTGGACATAGTTGACTGTGGTTATCTTTGTTATGAAAATATTGTTATTTAATTATGTTTTCTAGCCTAATTAAGCAACCTTATTACTGATTACAAGATATGGCTTAATTGACAATTTGCATAAAAAGTGAAAGAAAAATATTAGAAGTTAATTTTTTATAATTTAATGTGTAAAAAGCCAAAAAATAGTAAGTTAATTTTGGAAAAAAATATAATCCTGAAATATCAGTAATTTTGTCATTTGCAATTGCATATAATTTATATCATATCCTGTCATTATCTAGTTTACTTTAAACACAACTTACATAAGATAACATAATACTATTTGCATAAAAAGTGAAAGAAAAATATTAGAAGTTAATTTTTTATAATTTAATGTGTAAAAAGCAAAAAATAGTAAGTTAATTTTGGAAAAAATATAATCCTGAAATAACAGTAATTTTGTCATTTTCAATTGCATATAATTTATATCATATCCTGTCATTATCTAGTTTACTTTAAACACAACTTACATAAGATAACATAACACTATCTAATGAGTTATTTGGTGCTCATCAAACATTAGATAGGATAAGAGCTTATCACACTCATATCCTGTCTTATCCAAATATCTTATCCTATCTGTCCTTATCATTTTCTGACCACCAAACAATTCCCAAGGGCTATGATGCACAGACACGATACGAGTATCGGATACGACATGTATCTGATACGACGATACGTCATTTCTTAACAAATATAGGATACGATACGTTTATGATACATATATAAAAAATATTATATATATATATATATATCTTGTTACCATATTAGTTCTATTATTGTTATTATTATTATTATATATAAATAATATGTTATGTATTTATCTCTATCATATATGATATAATATACAATTATATACTAATATTTTTTATATTTTATATTTATATTTATATTTATATTTATATTTATATGTATATTAATCAACAGACCTCCAGAAAATGGCCCAGCCTCATGGTTCCATCATAAAAGAGTTTGGCATAAAATGGCCCAGCCCAGCGCACCTTCAGAAATCCAAAAAACCCTAGTAATCTTTTTCCCTATCAGTATCAGCTGTCACACACTGTTTCTGTCCTATCCTAACGAGCTTCTTCTTCTTCGTCTTTACTCAACAGCTTCTTCTTCTTGCCCCAACCCAAAACAGCCGCACAACCGCTTCTTCTCCCAACAAGCATTTCTTCTGCATCTTCTTTCCAACACCAGTGCCCCATCATAGTCGCTGCTTCTATCGTCACGACGTACCATGGCATATTGATGACATACCATGGCATATCTACGACGTACTCATGGCTTATCGGGATTTATTGTTAATTTTTTTTAAAAATAATGTCCTCCGATACTCCGCCGACGCAGCGGTCGTGTCGGCAGACGCCGTATCGAGACGTATGGAGGACGATACGCAATGAAATTTCGCGTATTGGTGCTTCATAGCCCAAGGGTCAACCTCGGGTCTTTATCTTTCTATCTTGGTTTTGGATGTACTTATTGAGTATATCCAAGAGGAGCCAGCCAATGCCACTATGTATGTATTTTGTAGATGATATAGTCCTAGTGGGAAGAGTCAAGAGAGCGAATAAATGTTAAGCTAGAGTTGTAGAAACAAGTTCTAGAAGTACAAGGCTTTTGATTACCTAGAAATAAAACGTAGTATATGAAATGTAATTTTAGTAAAAGTATGCTAACACTAGCTTAAAGGTGAAAATTAGAGATCATACCATCTCACAAATCACACAATTTAGATATCTTGGGTCTATCATATAGAACAACGGAGAAATTGAGGGAATGTAAACTATAGGATTCAAGCTGAATGGATGAAATGGAGACGTGCTTCAAATGTTTTGTGAATATGTGATATGGAAATGTCATTCAAGCTTCAAGGAAAATTTACTGTGCTGCTTTGTGGTATGAAATGTTGGTTGGTAAAGAGCAAATAAGAGCATAAATTTGGTGTTGTGAGAATGTTGCACTATATCAGTGGAGATAAGACATTCAAGATAAGATGGGATAAAAAATTGAATGGATTAAAGAGAAAGATCTGACTGAGAAGAAAGAAGCTGCCGGAGTAGAGGCGACATGTGGCAGCTCCGACAATAGTAGGACTTGGAGGGATGGCTGACGGTGAGGAGAGGAACACAACAGTACCGGTAGTGAGAATAGAGGCCCACCGGAGAGGTCGTCGGAGAAGGACACAGCCGCCAAAAAACTGGATTTGAGCTTCGTCAATGGAGAGGAGTGAGGACATTCGTTGGAATCTGGTTTAATCTAATAAGCTAGGCTTTTAGCTCTAGAGGCGTGTTTTGGTAGACAACTTAATTAAGTGCTTATTCGATAAGCTTTTTTTAAATATGCTTAAAACAACTTGTTTTCATAAGTTTCTTTGACAAGCTTTTGCAATAAAGCTAAAATGAGCTTGTATGAAGATCATAAATATTTTCACAAACTATTTGCACAAGTTTATTTTCATAAGCCATTCTCATAAGCTCAAATAAGCTCTTCCAAATACACCTTACTATGTGAAGGAATATGTTTCTATATCTCATTATCAATGGAAAGGAGTACAAGACTCTATATATACATGTAGCCATGGCCGAAGGTCTATTGGGCTCGACTAGAATAGAATAGAATAAGTACTAGAAGGTAAATTTTTTTTTTTGAAAAGGAAAGGTAAAATCTTACTAAACTAATTCTAATACTCATATACATTAACACAGTTTGCATCTTTGTTTTTCTCCTTAGATTATTTCCAATGGTGTCCCTTTTCAATGCAAAGTTTGCACCTTAATATTTTTCTTGACATTCACTTGCCAATTGTTGTTGACCAGGGCTCACTTGTTGAAGTGATGAATGTGGTTAGAAATGAAAAGGGTACAAACTTTTTCAATTTGCATTCGTTGAGGGATCATAAAGCAAGAATAACCTGCATGAGGTAATAATGTTACATTTTTATTGCAGCGGGCCTCTCTTCTTGCTGTATTTACCTTCATGCTTCATTCTTTATTTGAGACTGCGGATGCTATGTCATATGCATGCAAAGTGTTCAGTTGTTTTTCTTCTTTGTTTTACTGGTGAATTATCTGTATTTGGTTCATAAAATTATTTGAACAAGCATATGACTTCCCTGCTATTTATAATTAATTCATAATTCTATTTTAATGTCACATTTTGAATTTGTTTGAATTGTTAGATACTTAATTTAAAGAAGTTTAATGCAAGAGCCGTGAAACTGTATAACTATTTTTTATGTGTCAGATCGCATATTAGGCATAAAAAGGAAGAATATGAATGAAAGCTAGAAGAAAGAAAGAATCCATCAAATAACTGGGGTCCAATCAGACAGAGCTTTAACGTTTAACAACTATTGTCATTAAACCTTATGCAGATTTTCCCTATCATATTATCATATCAGTTGTCTCAAAATTGCAAGTACTTGCTCAATTGTTTTGATTTATGAGTCCTTTAGAACACTATGGGTTACATGATACCAAGCATTTGTTAAGGAAGTAAAAAGTGACACATACATATGCACAAACTAATAATTCATCATTATATTTTCAATACTGAAAAAAATTATACTTTCTAGTCCAAAAATCAGAAATTACATTTTTTTTTGTAGGCTTAGAGCTAAAGATTAATAGTACAAGGCCCTGCTCTTCAGTTGCTTGCTGGCTAGTAGTACTGATCTTCCTGGAGTTTTTGTGTGTGGTTTTGACTTTGGTGTTTTGCAAGTCAAATATCTTTTCCACCTAAAAACTTCAAGTGCATAATTAAAGTATAATGCAAGAGATGAAACTGCATAATTATTTTTTATCAGATCATCTATTAGGCATAAAAAGGTAGAAAATGAATTAAAGTTAGAAGAAAGAACCGATCACACCCAAAAATAATAAATTGGGGACCGATCAGACAGAGCTTTGAAGCGTAACCGCTATAGCCATTAAACCTTCTGCTGATGTTTCAATCTCATTTTAATCATATCATCAGTTGCCTCAAAATAGCATTGGCAATTAGTTGCTCAATTGTTTTGGTTATGAATCCTTTAAAACGACCAATGGGCTAAGATGATATTCCAAGCATTTTTTAAGGGAGTAAAAGAGTACACACATACACATGCACAAACTAAAATTTCATAAAAAAAAATTTCTATACGAAAAAATTATACTTTCTATCCAAAAATTAGATTATTTTTTTTTTTGGAAAGCTTAGAGCTAAGTATTAATAGTACAAAGCTTCGAGCTATGTTGGCTAGCAGTATCAATCTTGTCTGTGGTTTTTTGCAAGTCAAATATCTTCTCCACCTAAAAGCTAAAAGTGCATCAAATTCAGGGTAGATTGGCTTAATCTAAACTAATATAGTCAAACCGCAGGTTGTTTTCCCTTGATGAAATCACTTTATATCGAAGCGAAGCACAAAGGGAGCAAAATGTTTTGGTTACCTCTAGCTGTGACCATTCTATACGTCTGTGGTTGAAGGTATCACTTTAATTAACATTGTATGACCTCTAGCTGTGACCATTCTATACGTCTGTGGTTGAAGGTATCACTTTAATTAACATTGTATGAGCTCGCCATGTCAATATACACATTCTTAATCTGGTTGGTGTTCATCATAATATTTTCAGTGTTCTCAGTATGAAAGATGGAAAGTAGAGAGGTGTGTGAAATTGGTTAGAGATGGAAATATTATAATTTAAATTTTTAATGTTTGGTAGATGTTCATTCCTGAGAGGTGGAAGTTTTGCATAGTATGACTGGTTTTCAAGGAAGGTGGCATCCATAGAATCTCGATATTTTGCCACAAGTGCCTAGCTTTATGACACTCCCTTTTAACCTTAACCTCTTCTTGCATACTTGCATCCTACCACTAGGACTCTTTATCCTTATGTCCAAAGCTTCTTGATTCACCTGAATGTCTTTTTTGCTACCTTCCCCATCCTTTTAACCATATGATCCCACATTTCATTACCAATGCCACCCTTTGGTCCTTGGGACCATGTGTTGGCAATTTCTGATTACTCATCTTAACATGTAGATCCATAAGTACAAAAAGAAAAACACTTGTGCTTGCTCCTTCAAAGCACTACTTGCTTTTGACAATTTTCTCTTGCAAAGCACTTGTGCAAGGTGTACCTATTACAATAGTAAGATATTTTGTATGCCCCTGTCCTTTTTTTTATTTATGCTGACAGTGTTTTCACCCTTGTCTTGGTGGAGGGTTCTTGTGTGCGATGCTTGAGAGGTCACAATGGTCCAGTTTTGTCACTATCAAATAAATTATTGGGAGATGATAGTAGCAAAGTATTGGCAAGTGGAGGAGAAGATTGTACTGTTCGACTATGGTCCCTCAGCTCAAGTGGCAAACGAGGACAGCATGCTTTAAAGGCTACACTATATGGGCATGAAAAACCTGTAAATTTGATTTCAGTTGCTGGGTATGTGTTATTCTCTAGATATAATTCACTGTTACTTTACTTTCCTGATACTGTTTATGTTAGGATAATGAATTATTGGGTAGCTTTTAGGTGAAATTAATTGCATTATTCTTCTTTCCCTTTTGATTTTAGTCTTGGTAAAGTTTCGAGTGGGTAGGCATGCGTTGCATTTTAAACTTATGATCTAACCTTTTATTCTAATTCTTATTCTTATGTAGAAGGAAGGGACATCAGGTAACATTTCATTTTTATCTGCTTTCTGTTGATTAATGTCCTGCCTTGTGGATATACTTTAATTTAAGGGTTGGGCTAAGTTGCACTACCCTTCATTTACACCACCCTTTGCACCACCCATGTGGCAATTTGTGGGCCAATAAAATTGCCACATGGGTGGATCAATTTTTCAAACCTTCCCAATGTATGTATACAGTAGACAAATGTATTGAGTAATGTGTATATTTCAGTATAGTACACTTGAATGTGAAAACGGAATACTTTTTACTTGTATATAATGAATAGGAGTACAAGATATATATACACTTGACTCTAGACTTGATTCCTAGAACAATAAAAGTCTATACTAAGTCCTAGGAGAAATATACAATGAATCATAAGAATATAATGGATGGGACTCCACCGTCCACACCGTCCACATAAATCCACCGTCCATATATTAATTATATTCAACACTCCCCCTCAAGCTGGAGCATATATGTCTGATGCAATCAGCTTGTCACATATGTATGCTATTCTAGGACCCTGTAAAGACTTGGTCATCATATCTGCAAGTTGATCTCTAGTACCCACAAAGGAAGTCTTAATGATGCCCGAGAGGATCTTTTCCCGGATGAAGTGACAATCAACTTCTATATGCTTGGTTCTTTCATGGAAGGTAGGATTTGAAGAAAGATACAGTGCTGATTGGTTATCACAAGCAAGTTCCATAGGACCTATCTCACAAAACTTCAACTCTTGGAGCAAATATTTTAGCCATAGGAGTTCACAAGTAGTATTAGCCATAGCACGATACTCTGCTTCTGTGCTTGATCTTGCAACAACATTCCGCTTCTTACTTTTCCATGAAATTAGATTACCTCCAATAAGCACGCAGTAGCTTGAAGTAGACCTCCTATCACCAGCATCGCCTGCCCAATCTGCATCTGTATACCCCAAGATATTAGTATGACCCCTGTCCATATAAACAATCCCTTTACCAGGTGATCCCTTGATATTCTTAGGATCCGAACAACAACATTCCAATGACTGTCACATGGTGAGTTGAGAAACTGACTTACAATACTAACCGGAAAAGCAAGGTCTGGTCGAGTCATGGTGAGATAATTTAACTTCCCAACTAAACTTATATATCTGCCTGGGTCAGAATGGGGCTCCCCCTCATCAGGTAGAAGCTTTACATTTGGGTCCATAGGAGTATCAACAGGTTTACAATCTAGCATCCCTGTTTCTTCAAGAATGTCAAGGGCATATTTCCTCTGAGAAATGGCAACACCTGTTCTTGATTGGGCTACTTCAATCCCAAGAAAATACCGCAATTGTCCAAGATCTTTGGTTTGAAAATGTTTAAACAAGTGTTGCTTCAATCCCTTAATGCCTTCTTGATCGTCACCTGTAATAACAATATCATCCACATACACCATGTGATAAATACGTTTATTCAAGGATGAGTATTTAAAGAATGCAGAATGGTCTGCCTCGCAACGAATCATGCCAAACTGCTGGATGACGTTACTGAACTTCCCAAACGAAACGTGAGGTGACTGTTTTAAGCCATACAAGGACTTCTGTAACCTGCAAACAAGATCTGACTCCCCCCTGAGCAACAAACCCAGGTGGTTGCTCCATATAGATTTCCTCCTCCAAATCACCATGTAAGAATGCATTTTTAATATCCGGCTGGTATAATTGCCAGTGTCTCATGGCGGCCATCGACAAGAACAAACGAACAAATGCCATTTTAGCAACGGGAGAAAAAGTATCACCGTAATCCAGACCATAGATCTGAGTGTACCCTTTTGCAACCAGCCGGGCTTTCAAGCGATCCACCTGTCCATCAGGACCAACTTTAACTGTAAATACCCATCGACAACCAACTACTGATTTCCCAGCAGGAGGGGAAACAAGGGTCCATGTATGATTAGATTCCAAAGCCGTCATCTCATCAATCATTGCCTGTCGCCATCCTGGATGAGATAGTGCTTCCTGAACATTCTTGGGAATGGTAACAGATGACAAGGCAGATACAAAGGCATAATGGGAAGGAGATAATCGATGGTAACTAAGGAAATTGTAAATGGGATGGGGATTAAGAGACGATTACCTTTACGAAGGGCAATTGGTAAATCAGCGGAAGCAACTGGTTGGACCGTAGTGGGAGAAGCGATTGGAGCGGGAGCTGGATCAGGAGGATCAATACTGGGTGTGATCTCAGGAACTTTAAGAGCCCGACACTCATAAAAAATACCATATCGATGAAACGGGCGGTCATCCTCGTGGTCAGGGCCGGTTGAGGAACAGGCGTGACTCGAGATGGAGTAGAGTCAGAGGTAGTTGATGTGACAAAGTAGGGGGTATCTTCAAAAAATGTAACATCTGCAGATACATAAAAGCGATGTGTAGAGAGACAATAACATCGATATCCCTTTTGCACTCGAGAATACCCAAGAAAGACACATTTAACAGCCCGTGCTGACAACTTATCAGGACCAGGAGAAAGATCATGGACAAAACAGGTAGAACCAAACACAGGAGGGGGAATAATATAAAGAGAATCGTTAGGAAATAAAATAGAGTGAGGGATTTTATTACCCAAAACAGAGGATTGCATTTAGTTTACCAAATAACGGGCCGTAAGAATAGCGTCACCCCAAAACTTCAAGGGTGCATTGACATTTATTAAAAGAGTCCGAGCTGTATCAACAAGATGACGATGTTTGCGTTCAGCAACACCATTTTGCTGTGGTGTGCGAGGACAACTGGACTGATGTATGATGCCATGAGAACTCAAAAAGGATTTCAAAGATGCGGAAAAATATTCTTTTGCATTATCAATGCGCAAAATATGAATTGTTTTTCCAAACTGATTCTTTATTTGTGAACAAAAGGTTTGAAAGACATCAAATAACTCAGATAAATTTTTCATTAAAAATAACCAAGTGCATCTTGGGAAATCATCAATGAAAGTAACATGATACCTATATCCTCGAACAGAAGGAATACGACTAGGACCCCAAACATCAGAGTGGATAATATCAAAAGGAGACATAGTTCGACTACTGGCACTACTAGGAAAAGATACTCTAACATGTTTTCCAAGTTGACATGACTCACAGTTCAAGGTCTTCAAATGTGAAAGATGAGGGACCATTTGCTTTAATTTTTCTAGACTTGGATGACCCATACGACGATGTAAGAGATCGACAGACTCTGAAACAGCACATACGGTGGATGAGGAAGATCGAAGGTAGTAGAGGCCCTGTGATCCAGATCCAATCGTTTGTCCTGTACTCCGGTCCTGTATAACAAAGCAATCATAATTAAAGGTTATGGAACAATTTAGAGTGTGAGTAATTTGGCTCATTGAAATTAAATTAAAGGGACAATCCGGTACAAACAAGAATGAATTTAAAGGTAAGGATGGAAGAGGTGAAGCTTGACCAATACCAGCGGCTTGTGCTTTAGACCCATCGGCAATAGTAATACTGTGAGATGTTTTAGGGAATGACAATTTAGAGAAAAGAGAAGGATTACCAGCTAGGTGATCAGAAGCACCAGAGTCTAAAATCCAAGATCCAATAGATGTAGATTGAGAGAGACAAACTTTAGAGTTACCAGTGTGAGCAATGGTGGCCGAAGGAAAAGCCTGTTGAGTGGCTTTAAATTGAAGATACTCCGTATACTAACTGACTGAAAGTAGATGATCTTCGTCTGACTTGGTAGTAATGGTGGGGGACCCAAAAATCAAACAGGGACTCAAGCTGTTCTTCTTTGCCATGGAAGAAGAGCAACTGTATACAAACAACCTCAAGATTCAAAGAAGGGTAGCACAACGACAGACCCACAAACCAAACAGGGGCAGAACAGAACCGGGAGGAGACGGCAAACACGGCGGTGCAAGCGGCGGTGAGAAAGATGGCCGAGAAGGTGGAGAGTGGAGATTTTGGCGGTGACGCGTGAAGGCGCGTGGAGGCGAATATGGAGGCGGCGCTCAGTGGGACTTCCGGTCGGTGGCTTCTGAGGTGGTTGCCGGTGTTACTCCGATCACCGGACAACTAAAAAAAACGATGGGTCAGCACTGTAGCTGAACCCCAAACAACACGATGGGTCAGCACTGTAGCTGAACCCCAAACAACACTAACCAGGAACGAAGAGAGCTCTGGTACCAACTTGAATATGAAAACGGAATACTTTTTACTTGTATATAATGAATAGGAGTACAAGATATATATACACTTGACTCTAGACTTGATTCCTAGAACAATAAAAGTCTATACTAAGTCCTTGGAGAAATATACAATGAAGATGGGACTCCACCGTCCACATAAATCCACCGTCCATATATTAATTATATTCAACAAGTACTTATACTCTTTGTATTTGCAAATTTCATCTATATTAAAATTAAAGTTTTTTTTATTACCAAAAAAATAAAAAATGTATTCTTCAAAAAAAAATTTGTCTGCTCTGCCCCTTCATCTCCTCTACCTCACCATCACCTCCGCTGCGATACCTACACCTTCCCCCACCACCACTGAAATGAGCATTTGCTATTTGATGCACCATCGACAATCAAAGTAAAAAAGTATTGAAGACCAAGAAGCCTTCCTACCATGAACACTGATACACTAACGACCATTCTCAGAACCTTGCAATTAATCAACCGTTTTGCTATTTGATGTCACACATCTTCTCCCTACTTCTAGATCTGGCATCACACCCCACAACCATTCTCAGATCTGGTGTCACTCTTCATTTTGCTCACCATTTTCTTCATACTCATCCTTTGTATTCCTTCTTTCTGTTTCACATCTTCTCCCCAGGACTAGGGCACCGCAACCCATCAAGCTTGTCAACCATGAAACAAATCCAAAGCTCCACTGCATACTGAGTCACCTCCTGCAATCCACCTAGTGTAACCACACGCATTGCCCGCTTTGTTCCCAGAGACCCCTTCTACGCTCAGATATGATTTAGGTGGCGCGGCCATGGATGGTTGGAGGCGGCGGAGGGCGGCTGGTGGTGGCGGAAGGAATCACCACCATTGTCAAAGAGGCTGGTGGAGGTCGGATGGTCCAAATGCTCAATACAAAAAAAAGTTTTTATCTTTTTCATATAAATTAATAAATTATTTCACATGGGGGTATAGAAGCAAATACAAAAATACAAGGGTCATTTTTGCAAATACAAGTTTCAGTTTCAAGAGCTGACTATGTTGAAAAGTCAACTGTCCAGGTGTAAGAATGATTGGTTCAGGATTTGCTAAGCTGGGTGGTGTAATGAGTGGTGTAAAAATAGGGTAGTGCACCATAGAATGACCCTTAATTTAAATTAAAATTGAATACTAAGGTTTCTTATAATTTTCACTTGCATGTTCTGCCTAACAGATCAGCTGGTTTTAGAGACAACTGATTGGACATTCCTGTTTGCTAAAGCCAACTTTAGAATTTTTGTTTAGCAAACAGTAACACGTTTGGCAACAGCTAACAAAAAAATTTATCGAATTTATGACATGCATAGATAATTTGTATCTTACCTACTGGAAAAGACTTTTGCTGCTGTTGGAAACAATAACACCTTGGCTGTCATGTTAAATTTGTAGGTGGGATTTTTACTTATTTTATTTTATTTTATTGGTTTGAGCTGGTAATGATTTTTCTGGTAGAAATACAAATACTGGAAATTTTTTGCCTGTTTATAAAGTTGTAATAAATTTGTATTCTATACAGTGCTAGTCAAACACACTTGCACAACATCACCTCACTTCTTATAGTTTTCAGTTTCGGATCACATTCGAACCCACTTCATTTCCAGCACATCTACACTCGGATTCTTCCACATAGACAGGTGTGAGAGATTTGACCCTAAAAGTAATGTGTATCTAGCTTTTTTCATCATGATGTCAATCATGTCATGGGTTGAATATGATAGAAACTTGGTCTCCTCTAAGAAACTATGGAGATTAACTCCTTACAGCAAAGTTTCTCTCAAAGACTAAATTAAAAAAAGAACAGAAATTTAAAGAAAACGGTAGGTACACAGTGCAGAACTTCAAGGGTCTGCTTCCTCCCTGCCCCAAGGCCCCAATTCTTCACTCAATGACTGGATGCCTTCTCCCATGCCTTTTCCTTCCTTATATATTTGTTCCTAACCTTTTCCCACTCCCTCCACTAATAGCCACATAATTGCTGCAGCCCATTAACATACTAAATACTGCATTACCTTTCTTCTTCCAATAACTACCACATAAATGCTGCAGCTCCTCTTCCACTCAGCTCCCAGTCCATCTATATCCAACTTTCGGTGGTGATACCACAATCTTTTATTCCTATATTTTTTTTTCTGTTGACAATCTTTTTAGTGTTTTTACTTATTCTTGACTGTTATTGATTTATCTGAATACTGTGATCTGTACATTAGTATTCATCGCTGGAGAGAAAACAGTGAGTAATTTGGTTACACTAAGTGTGTTTTGAGAGGTGAGTTATATAATATTTGTCAACTAATACTACTATGCTTAAGGGCGAAAAAGTTATTAATCTGGGATGTTGTGTGTGTTTAGTCCAACTGAAGTGTTGAAATCTCACATGTGCTCATTATTACTACTCTAATTTCCGTAATCAATGAAGTAAATACTGGTGCTCATGTTAGTCATCTCCTTCTAGTCTTCAGCTATAATGATTGATCCTTCCTGTTCTCTTTTTTCAGCCACAAAACTTCGCTTTTGGTGTCCATCTCAAGAGATTCTAAGGTTCTCCCTGTATTCCTCTCTTTTATGTTGTCTTGTTATTTACTTGTCAATTTATCTAATTTTTTATTTTTGATTAATCATCTGACGATTACCTTGATTTACTATAGGATGAGCCTAACATGCTTTGATTGTTTCATAATATTAAGTATGTAATAGATAGGATCATAGTCAACATGTTACTTGCAAGTATAGAAGTTAGGAACAATGGTATCTGCTGTAAAAAGGAGGGTGGTTCAGTAGCTCTAGTGGCCATTCTTATTTTCCCTCTTTTTCATTTTCTTTATTTCCCTGTTTTCCTGTGACTGTTAGTTAGTGGTTAAGGTTATTTTTTCTGTTATTTTCTGGTTAAAAAAGGAATGGCCTCAGTTGTAAGGAGCTGAGCTCCAATTTTCTAGTTAAACACTATTCTTTGTTTTTCAGTTCCTATCAATTGTTGTCAGAAGTCAGATCTCCATTCTGGGAGCTGTGGTACTGGATTCAAATGTGAAAAAATGGAGAAGTATTGGGAGGTTGAAACAGAATGGCCATCATTGACGGAGCCATTGGAACCACCGAACTTGGATTCTTCCATTGAAACAGAATGGCCATCTACTGCAACGGAGATCTGCACCTCATGTATGGCATGGTCATCAAATCGAGATACACATCACGAATTGGAATACCTGTTTTCCGAATCGTGAATCGAATCTTTTTATGTATCGTAAGATACATGACCAATAAAAATATGGCATATGTAAGTAACAAGTGACATAAGCAAAAAATATAAGCATATATATCATATATGAACTTCAAAATAATTCAATATTCAAGTCATGAATCAAAGAGAGAGCAGCAATAACACATCAGAGCAACAAGTGGAAAGAGAGAGCATTGTCTTCGAACAAGACAAGGGGGAGCGAATGCAAGCAGAAGAAGGAGAGGCACAAAACACTGTGTAGGCAGGAAGAATAAAAAAAAATCACATTGTTGGAGGGGAGATCTTTTATATACTTGGGTGAGAAAGGATGGGAGAATCCGAGGCGGTCTTTTAATCTCAATTCTAAGAAAATAATCAAATCTCCTAGCTGTATGAGTCCAAATTCTACATTCAGACTTTACGATTAGGGCTGAAATTCTGAGAAGAGGAACTAGTGATGATGATATCATCAACATACACCAACACATAAGTGTCGTGACCCTCTCTATTGTGAATGAAGAGGGAAGGATTACATCTACTTGTTCTGAAACCAAACTGCAGTAGAGTTTTAGTGAGACACGCAAACCAGGCTCTGGGAGCCTATTTTAAGCCATAGATGGCTTTATTCAACCTGCATACCTAATTAGGATTGTTGATGAAACCCTTTAGCAACTAAACGGGCCTTGTATTTATTGACAGTACCATCAGGATTTTCTTTGATTCTGAATACCCACTTGCACCCAATAGAATTCTTGCCAGGTGGGAGATCTACAAGAGTCCAAGTCCCATTAGCTAGTAGGGCATCACACTTACTTTGCATGGCCTGCTGCCACTGTGGTAATGCTAAGGCTTGCTTAGGTGAAATGGGTCCTGCCTATGTTGGTAAACATAGCCGGTCCCAAGCCCGGATAAAAAGAGAGGGTTGTGTTAGGCCATCGACAGCCAACATAAAACTTAGTCGAATCTCTATGACATGGATCAACGACGTAATAATGTTAATGCTAGGTCGTTGTTCAGAAGCAACGCATTGTATAGCTCGAGTAAAGCATATGATAGGGTGCCAAGAGAGGTTTTGTGGAAAGCCCTAGAATAGAAAGGTGTTCGGATTGCCTACATTCGAGCTATCAAGGATATGTACGAGGGGGCCATGACTAGTGTGAGAACGCAGGGTGGAGCCACATAAGATTTCCCAATAACCATAGGTCTGCACCAAGGGTCAGCTTTAAGCCCCCTATCTTTTTACCTTGGTCCTGGATGTACTTACAGAGCACATTCAAGAGGCGGCACCGTGATGCATGCTTTTCGCTGATGATATAGTCCTAGTTGGAGAGTCGAGAGAGGATATAAATGGAAGGTTGGAGACAAGCTTTAGAAGCACATGGCTTCCGTTTGAGTAGAAGCAAGACGGAGTATATGGAATGTAAGTTTAGCAAAAGGCGAACACCTCTAGCTTAGAGGTGAAAGTTGGAGACCACAACATACTACAAGTTACACGGTTTAAATATCTTGGGTCTATTATACAAAATGACGGAGTAATTGAGGGAGATGTAAACCATCAGATTCAATCACGGTGGTCGAAATGGAGGAAGGCTTCGGGTGTGTTGTGTGATAAAAAGGTACCTCTTAAGTTAAAGGAAAAATTGTACTGTACAGCTATTAGACCGGCGATGTTGTATGGGACAGAGTGTTAGGCGGTAAAAAATCAACGCGAGAGTAAAATCAATGTAGCAGAGATGAGAATGTTGCGGTGGATGAGTGGAAAAACTAGACGAGATAGGATTAGGAATGATAGCATTAGAGAGAGAGTTGGGGTAGCACCTATTGTAGAAAAGATGGTTGAATCTCGACTTAGGTGGTTTGGGCATGTATGGAGGAGACCTTTAGATTCTGTAGTAAGGAGAATGGACCAGGTGGAGGGCAATTCAATCGCTAGAGGCAGAGGTAGGCCAAGAAAAACTATAGGAGAAACTATTAAGAAAGATTTAGAGGCCAATGATTTAACTATTAACATGATTCATGATAGAACATTATGACGTCTTATGATCCATGTAGCCGACTCCACCTAGTGGGATAAGGCTTGGTTGTTGCTGTTGTGGTCGTAGGGTGCAAGTTAATGGACTGAGTTGGAGAATCAGAGGAAGTTGAGGTAGAACTAGACCTAGAACTTGACACAGGAGACCCATAAAGTGGGGTGAGATCCAAGTGAAGTGAGGGTAGAAGGTGGGACTCAGAAGTGGACTGTGACCAGAATTATTAGGGTCATTGCTGGATAGAGGAGGGCTGGGCTGACTGTAACCAGAATTTAGAAACTAATTGGTGATTAATGCTGTCCAAGGAGGGAGTGGACTGACTAAAACCAATGGAGTTAGGATGAGAGACCAAAGGTTGTGGCACAACCTTGAGAGGCATAGGACTGCTAGCACTAGAAGGCATTGAAGTAGATGGAGGATATGGAGGACTAGATGGCAAAGTCACTGACTTGGATGCAGCAAAGGGAAATTTCATCTCATCAAATTGAACATCCTTAGAGATGTACGGTCTGCCATCTCTAGAAAGAAGTATCCCTTATGTGAAGGTGAGTATCCAAAGAAGGTGCACTCATGAGAGCGATACTCAAGCTTGTTTTTATTGTAAGGACGCAGACAAGGATGACAAGCGCATCCAAAAGAAAATGATAATTAGGTGCTGTTTTATAGAGAATAGGATAAGGGGACTGATTGTTCAAAACAGGGGTAGAAAGTCAATTGATAAAAAACACAGCCGTTGAAAAGGCATGGTCCCAATACTTCATGGGAAGAGAAGCTTGGGCCAAAAGAGTTAGCTCTGTCTCCACTATGTGACGATGCTTATGCTCCAGAGCCCCATTTTGATGGTGGGTATGTGGGCAAATAACTAGGGGTGATCATAAACCCGTGATCCACTCGAACCCTAGCTAACCGATTTAAAATTTGGTGAATTGGGCGGATTCAGTCGGGTCGTCAGATCGGCGGGTGAAGGAAAAAAAGGTTAACACGGATAACAACGGTCGGGTTCGGTTACGCAAAATTTCATCCATCGATAATCGAACCCAACCGATAAATGTCCTCCTCATTACCTATACCAATCTTTTCTTATTTCCCATTTTCTCTCTTTCCGTATCAGACAAAGAAAAACAGATCTACTCCTTGTCCGGCAGTCCCCACCGCCGCGTCATCCTCCCCTCCATCAGCAGATCTGAAGCATGCACTGGCAGATCCGCCGTGCTGCACGCCCGCACCTTTTCTGAACACCTTTCTCTCTTGTTTTCTCTGGATTTGTGAAGCCCAAGTCCGCCGCGTGGCTCCACTGGTCCACCGAGTCTGAGTTCCTTGCCTCCATTGCCACCATCGACGATGCCTCCACCACGCCCGTCACAGTTCCAAAGCTCCACCACGCCCCACTTCTTTCACTCATCATAACGGCCAACTACACTAGCCGGTCGCCGCCGCGAGTAGCACCCCTCGCCGTTCAGCTTGTGCAGTCGTGCACATGGTGGAGATGGGGTCGTAGAGAAGGCACCCAGGGGCGATGAGTTTTCCAGATCTTAGATCTCCCTTCCCTGTTAATTTTTTTTTTGTTTCAGACTAAACCGGGCTGATCCGCTGAAAGCCTCAAGTCTCAAGTGGGTTTTTTAGAAAAAATAAAATAATAAAAATTATTGACCCGTTGCAAACCACCCGACCAATCCGCCACCTGACCAACTCGCTTGTTGAAATGGGCAGAAATGGATTGTATTTTATTCACATCGGTATCATTCGGGTTGGGGATTTTGGGCCCGAACCCGACCGATGCGCACCCCTACAAATAACTCTGTGGACTATGTCAAGATCAGACAAAAACTTGGTGAAAGGATGAAATTCTCCCCCCAATCAGATTGTACAGCACGAATTTCAGTTTGGAATTGCACTTTGATTAACTCTCTAAATTGTTTAAAAACAGATGGAGTTTCTGACTTTTGCTTGAGTAGGTACATCCAAGTGTATTTGGAACAAGCATCAACAATTTAAAAGTAATAGGAGTGGCCAGCAGTAGAATGCACAGGTGCTGGCCCCCACAAGTAAAGAAAAAGCAGTTCGAAAGGTTTATTGTACAGTGTAGTAGATCGATAGGAAGGTAAGCGATGTGACTTGCCATAACAACAAGGGAAACAAAAGTCCAGAAAAGTTTTATTGATATTAGAAATGTTACAATGAGTAAGAATATTCTTTACAACCATCTCATTGGCATGTCCTAGCCTACAGAACCATATATGGTAAGTGTGAGGCACTTTATTACAATTGCTATCAGAAACTTGATCCCTAAAACCAGAATTCTGTGGTACAGTTACAAACAGAAACACTAAGACAAGCTGGAACTTTAGTCTTGGTCAAGGATGAATGTCTCGAGTCAACTGAAAAGTTTGAAAACACATAGACCTTCGGATGTGACAATTCCCTCTAACAAGACTTTGCTATCAACCTGAGATTTTACGAAGAAACCAGGAGACAAACTCAAAATAGACATTGTTATCTTTAGAGAAACGACCGACACTAATGACATTTTTAGTTATGGTAGGTGTTAAAGCTATAGGTTTAGATAAAGAAAGAGAAGAAAAAGAATGAACACTCAAAATATGATTATGATTGATTATGATATGTTAGTACAAAAAGCTTAAGAACTAACCCCTATTTATAGGGATACAAGACTCCTAATCCTAATTGAAATGATAAACTAACTATGATAATAACTAAGTGATAAGAACCTAATCCTATGAGATAATTCAAGATACTCTTAACATAAGATAAGATTTACTCTAAGATAAGATAAGATCATGTATTCTAACACTCCCCCTCAAGTTAAAACTTACTAAGCTTTAAGCTTGTTACAAATATACCCTTTGAAAGAGAAAATTTAACAACCAGAGGTAATCAAACCATAAAGATATATTGAATAAATCGAGAAGTACCAGAACCATCAACCAATAATGTTTGTGCCCAAGAGCAAACCACCAATCAACCAATTGAAGAAATCATTGCTGATTTTCACGAACATCAATCAAACCAAGCTGAAATGATATTGGGTCAGACGTTATCCTTAACATGAAACAACCAACTTAAGTGTGGCAGGTCATTTGTGACTGGTGCTAACGACTCAATGGTTGATTGGAAGGCAACTCAAAACCAAGGATGTTGAAGAGACCGGAGAAAGTTGCTGGAAAGGTAACTTAGCAAGATAGCTGGAATTATCATTAGCCTGACAGAAATTTCTTGGCAAACATTCTAGCAATAAGGTCTGAACTTCTCAAAACCGTATTTGGAAGCTTCAACAACAATATCGGAGACCCAAATTATTTAAAATTGAAATTAAGGTAGACAACTGCTTCCGGGACTGAGACGAAGCCAGTGCATCCGAGACAAAAGGTCATGGCTAGTGCATTTGGGACAAAGATGATGCTAGTGCATATAGGACAAAGAGCCAAGGTCAGAGCATCTGGGACAAAAAGTTGGGCTAGTACGAGTTATAACCAACATAAGTCAATCGTTGACGGAAATAAAAGTCACCACTAATATGATTCATCCGTGGGAAAGGAGTCACCACTGGAATGATCGTCAGTGGAAAGAGAAGCCACTAATATGATCCATTAGTGGATAAGAGTTGTATGACAAACACCAGAGAAGTAGACAGTAGAGCAGAGCCAAAGATTTGAGCTTTCACATACAACAAAACATAACCTAAGGGAGCCAAACAATCACATCGAGGTGGTTGCTAAAAAGTGGTCCATTGAGGGAGGTGAGAATAGATCCGGAAAGAGCAGGGATCGACGAGTTCGGTGTTGGAGAGGACGAGACGTGCCTGTGAGTGCGAAGGGAGGCGAACAGCGGTACGGTCTAGACGGTTGGACAGATCGATGGCCGGCGAGTCTATTGATTTTGTCGGCAGCCGGAAACGACGACGGCCAACGAGACAGGAACGAGGGTCGGAAGGAAGATGAAGGACGCACTGGAAAAGAACACAACAGAGGAGAGAAAAATTGCATGATTATTTTTTTGTATGGCTAAGAAGATGATTAGCGTTCCTTCATTCTTAGCAGAACTCCTCAGCGAAATAGTGATGGGACAGGTCATGGAGGATGGTACCGCTCTGATTCCATGTTGAAGTTATGGGTTTAGATAGAGAAAGATAAGAAAAAGAATGAACACTCAAAATATGATTGATTATGATATGGTAGTACAAAAAGCTAAAGAACTATCCCCTATTTATAGGGATACAAGACTCCTAATCCTAATTGAAAAGGGAAACTAATTATGATAATAACTAAGTGATAAGAACCTTATCCTATGAGATAATTCAGATACTCTTAACATAAGATAAGATAAGATCATGTATTATAACATTAGGAACATATAAAAGCTGAGAGAGAGTGAAGGAAACAATATTGTATAGGTGAATTAACACATGCAGAACCAACTGAAACAATTTTTAAACCATAGGCATTACCCATATAGATGTTGCAGAGCCATGAGGATCAGCCTGCTGAGTTAAATTGGCACCATTAGAAGTAACATGGTGTGTGGCTCCATTATCAGGTCGCTTAAGTGCAAGAAGTTCTTATCGGTGAGTTTTGTGGTTAATACCGACGAGATATTAGGGACGGACGATGGCGGTAGCGGTGGCGGATCGCCATCTATGTTCGTTGTGGAAGCCATTGACGACGAACTCAAGCTCGTGATACCATATGAGAAAAGTAACCGAGTGTGGGGGGGAGAGAGAGAAGAGAAGAATATTCTAATTGAATTGAATCTGATTTTTTTCATTAATGAATGAGCAGTTACATTTGTGTATTTATATTAGGGAATGGAGTGTTCTGGAAACACTCAGTGGTAACCACCTAGAGCAGCTGACTCAGCAAAGTGCTGACCAGCTGCATGCAGAGTAACCATACACTCTAACATACCATTACTTTTTGACAAAATGTTTTATCAGGAAGTTTTTGACTGGAATATTATAGTGATTGGGTACAGCCAAGGCAGTCTTTCGGACCATGTTTTACAGCTCAAGGTGTTAGGGGGGAGAGAGAGAGAGGAAAGGTTGGCTTTCTAGCCACTTCTGAAACTATTGATCCCGCCACCATTTATAACGCCCACATGCCTTTCTTGTTGTTCCTTGATGTAGGCATTAAAGAAGGCCAAGGGCAATGGAACCCCAATGGGCGGTTCCTTAAGGTGCTACAAGACTCTAGGAATGGAGGGAATCAGTTGGAGGGGAGGGAAAATATAACATAATGGACAGGAGGCATGTTATACGTGAGGTGAAGGGATTCGGCAATGATAGGGGAAAAGAGAGCAAATGGTATATAGTTGGGGGTAGATAAGAGGAGGGAGTATCTGAAAATTGGAAATGAAGTGGGTGGAGGCCTTGGCCTAGGGAGGATGGTTCGCTAGCTATAGTTGCCATTCCTAATTTTTCTCCTCATTTTCTCTATTTTCCTGTTTTCCTGGGACCAGTTTCTATTCATTTTTTAGTCAGTGTTTGTGGTTTTTCTGTTATTTTCTCATTTAAAGAGGAATTTCCTCAGTTAAGGAGCTAAGCTCCATTTTTCCAGTTCAACACCATTCTGTGTTTTTCACTTCCTATCAGAGCCTAACAATTTTCTGAAATCCTTTGGCTATTGTTTAACATAGGTGAGGGTTTGGGATACGGCTACATCATCTGCTGTCCGTTCATCCTGTTGTGTGGGAATGACTTCTGTTCCTGGTGCACCTGTAAATATGAAATGTCATGAATCACTATTATATGTAGCGGCTGGTTCCTCTGTCACTGCAGTTGATTTAAGGACAATGCAGAAAGTTATCACTGCAGCTGTGCATCAACCAAAGCTGTATTCATTTGATATTGTCCCTTCAAAATCTTTAATCTGCACAGGTGGTTATGGCAGGTATGACTACAAGAGTAGAAATTTAGCTATTGTTGATATTCATTTCAATCACTTAATTGCTATTGTCCTTTGGTTAAATTTACTGTGTGAAGTAAATGGCTAAATCCTGTTGAAATATCATGTTACCGTTAGTTGGTTCAGCACTGACCAAAACTTCGATGCTGCAGAGCAATGCTCTGGGATATTAGGAGAAATCAAGAGCCATTAAAACCAGAACCGATAGCTGAGTTGGATGGACACAATGGGTCAGTAACACTATTGCACATGGATGCATATAAAATAGTTACTGGGGGCCCTGATGATGTATATTTTAATGTATGGGAAGCTGGCACTGGTGCACATACAAAGTCCTTGCTTTCCTGTAATGAGGATTATGCGAACAGTTTTCGCGGTGACGCCATGGCTGTAAATGGGTGTAGAATAATAACTGCTGGCTGTGTTCAAAATTGGGGCGTTATGTGCTATAGGGACTTCAGCAATGCTACATGTCCTGTCACTAAAGTTGCAAAAGAATCTTCAAAATTTTGGGATTCTATGTCCGATGGTAACAGCGATGGTGGGTGATGTTGGTGGCTCCCAAAATTGTATAGATCAATTTATTTCTTTCTGGTGGTTAGAAGGTTAGCTTTCTTTATGGGATTCTTAATTCCGTGCTAAACATATTCTATATATTAAAACATTTGTCTTGTGTTTTACACTGGTTCAATTTCAGTAGTTCTTTTTTACCGGTGCATTTATTTTGGCATTGTTATTTTCAGCACAATGAAATTTTTGTCATACACTCGGATTTCCATCCCAACTAAAGATTTCCTTCTTCAGAATGAAAACGGGCTAGTCTTCTGTGAATACGTAGTTTGCCTAGTCTTATTTATAATGGGATTGCTAGATGAATTTAAATGAATGAGCTCTACAATGTAGCCAACTAGCCTTACAAGTATACTTGTGCTAACACCAAAATTTATTAGATCGACTAAACTAGTTGATGCAGCTTATGTAATTCCGTGGCAAAAATATCTCAATATAGCAAAATGAAAAAGTCCAAATATGGGGATCTTTTGGAAAATACCTTTTTTTTTCAATGCAAAGGTGAGAAGTTGGTTTGGTGATTACTGACTTCTCACCATGTTTAAATTATTCCCAAAAGAGCCGCATAGTTGGTATTTTCTATTTTTCTGCTATATTCCAGGATTTTTGCTTATTATAAATGTGTTTGAATAGAATTGTCTTTTTCCATGAATATACAACAAAGATGGTCATATCAAGTGCTTTAGCTGTTTTTCTTTTTTCTTTTGGTGGTCAATTACCAGTAGTTGGTTCATAAAATCATCTAAACTAGTGTTATTAATGGCGGATGGCGGCTTATGGCAGAAGCATACGACTTTTAAAAAATAATATACATACGGATTAGCCTCCTCTAAAGTGAGCAAAAATGTAAAGTGAGAAAATAAAGGTGTATTCATCCTTGATCAGTTAAAAGTGCATTGATATCTCAACCCATTTTAATTAATCAAGGGTGGATACATCCTTACTTTCTTAATTTACATTTTTGCTTACTTTAGAGGAGCTTTATCCTATATATACAAAAAAAAGTTGTTAGTTATGGAGTCTGAATATCTCTCTGTTATTTGAGAGAATATTCTTGTACAGTTTTGTAAATATTTTGTAATTAGTAGGCTAGGTTATTACTTTCCTAAGTTAGAAAGCACACGTTTTTTTATCAGCTGAACACGTTCTTTATTAGCAGCTGATTTAAGGGATTTGTCTCCCTATTTTGTCTCCAACGTCCCTCTTTTTAAAGATACAATCTGTAACTTTCAAAGTTTGAAATATGCACCTTTTTTTTTCCGAGTAAAATATCCTATAAAACTGAAGAATATAAAAGAATGAGAAATTCTAGATAAGTACAGTAGAAATAAAATCCATAAGCCTTAAGGGATAATATCAAATTTCACCAGAATATCAAAATTACATACTCAAGGGATATATCAAAAGCTTCATAGCATAATTTCAATTGAAATACAAATTATCAAGTCCAAGTAACAACAACTTGAAACTAAACAAGACAAAAAAAATTCTATTATCCTCCTGCACCCCAATGTAGTCATTCTCCTTGTCGTCCAGTGAGGCTTATCCCTCGTCCTCTTCTCCTTGTGATTCCTCATGATTAATTCCTTCTTCCAATTCCTTAAGTCGTCGATAGTTTGCTGAAAATTGCTAGGAGTTCGCCGAAAGTAGGAGACGGGTCTTGGTATTTTGCAGAGGTTCGGTTTTTTTTTTTTATATAATTTATAGAACTGGAACTTTTGTTAGTTTTGTTTGAATAAGTAATAAAAACTATTAAATGGTAAGTAATACGTTTATATTAAATAAATGGTGTGAACAACTAATATTTGAGTTTGAGTGAAGGTGTGGCATGATGCACGCTGAAATGTTAGTTTCAACAAGAGACTCTTCAAATGAGTCATCGTCCTTGGTCTCTAAAAATCGAGACCCTTCACTGTTCTTTTTTTTTTTAAAGAAAAAACCTTAGCAGCCTCTGCCATTCATGTGGTGAACACCAAGTTTGCCACGGAAAAAGTGGCCACCATGACAAACCCGCAACGTCCTAACCTTTTTATGGTGTTTTTTCTCAAAAACCACCACGACATACAACCATGGTGCCGCCATGGTCGCTATATGAGGACACTGATCTGAACAAGCATATGATATCCCTAGTATTTATAATTAATTTTTAATTGTATTTCAACTTCATGTTTGAATTTGTTTGAAATGTTGGATACTTAACCTAAAGAAGAATAATGCAAGAGTTGAAATTGTAATAACTATTTTTTATGTGGTAGATCATCTATTTGGCATAAAAAGGAAGAAAATAATTGAAAGCTAGAAGAAAGAACCCATTCTACCAAAAAATTAATAACCGGGGACCAATCATGCAGAGCTTTTAATTTAACAACTATAATCATCAAACCTTCTGCAGAAGTTTCCTTATCATATCATCAGTTTTCTCAAAATGGCAATTAGTTGCTCAAGTGTTTTGATTTATGTATCCTTTACTATGCCCTATGGATTGGATGATATTCCAAGCATTTGTTAAGGAAGTAAAAGGCTACACACATACATATGCACAAATTAAGAATTCATCATTATTTTTTCAATACTGAACGAAAATTATACTTTCTGGCCCAACAGAAATTACATTTTTTTCGTAAGCTTAGACCTAAAGATTATAGGATGAGCCTTCACACAATGGTAAGGTTTCTGCCTTGTGACTTGGGGGTTGTAGGCTCAAATCCTGAAAATAGACTCTCCTGAAAACACACAATAGTACAAGCTCTTGCTCTTCACTTGCTGCTTGTATAGTGGTACAAATCTTCCTAGAGTTTTCATGATAGGGACCTGAGCCTAGGAATGGCAACGGGGCGAGGCGGGGCACATGAAGCACCCTCCCCCCGCCCCCGTGGGGAGAAATCTGTAACTGTCCCCGCCCATTACCCTTGCGGGTACCCGCTTTGTGGGTTTTGCGGATACTTGCTTTGCAGGTTTTGCGGATACCTGCGGGTACGTGGATATCCGTTGATAGTTGTTTCAGAAAAAATATGTTCTATTTACTTGAAAAATTGTTAAAATATACATAATTTCAAATAGAATACCTATGTCCAAAAAAATAGATGCAACGAAACTACAAAAGCATTATCCAATTACAAAAGTGATCAGATACAACTATTTTCTCCAAATATCAAATCTGGGATCCACTTGAAACACCCTTGGATTTTGATGAAATTGATTCCCTGATAGAAATAACTCCTATTAGAGAAACTTTTGTATTATTTACGTAGAGAAAGAAAAAGGATTACAAGGAAAGTAAGAGGCATGCCTCCCAAGTCAGAGAAACTCTAGACTCCAAGTCTTAGAAAATATCTCAAGACTCCCAAATCTCAACAAATATTCAGCATACCTCACTCCTCACCCCCTATATGACCAAATATGTTGTTCGGCCTCTACCTCCTATACAGTTTATCTCGTGTGATCCTTCGATTTTTAGCCCCTTCAACGTCCTAAATCGCATATGGGATCGCGTCAGCTCGAGGATCATGTCGGATTCGTCGATCTTCAACGAAAAATCGTCGTTGTGTCTCTCGATCCTTCATTTTCAGGTTGGACTTTATGATGATCCGTTTTGAAAAAACGGGCTTTTACAGGCCAATTAAATTTTAAAACGGGTTACAGTAAAAACCCTAAACCTTGTTCCATTCCCAAACCCCATCGAAGACCTCTGTTCAAAAAAATCGTCGCCTCACTCAGCCAAGCAGCTCCCCGCCGTCGTCTTCTTCCTCTCTCAGACGCACCGCCCCTCACTCAGCCTAACAGCTCACCTATGTTATCTTCATTTCTGTTTTTGTTCATCTGTCATCTCTCTTTCTGCTCTGCTATGCTATGCTCTGTTCTTACTTGAAGAGATTACAATGTCTTTAAGTAATCCTGCTGGTGGTAGTAATAGGAACGAGGCTGGTGGGAGTGGCAAGACTAACCTGAAAGCTTCTGGGATGAGGTCAGATATGGCATGGCAGCATGGGGTTTCAGTGGATGGGGATGCAAGAAAAATAAAATGTAAATATTGTGAGAAGGTGTTAACAGTTGGAGGCAATGTTGGTGTTGGTGGTGCACCCGTTGATGATTTGCAGATTACTATTGATGATGATGATGATGATTAGATAATTGGAAGACTTGGAGATGATGCTATTAATGAGAATGAAGATAATATGGAGGATGAGGATGACAATCCTGAGATCATGTTGAATTCTCTCTTAAGATTAGATGGCTCGAGTTGACTTGATTTTGATTATGAACTTATTATGTTTTTGTGTTATTTTCTTATGATTTTATGTGTATGAACATTTGAGTTGTGTGTTATGTATTGGATTTGGTTTCTTATGAATGATTATGGATTTTCCTTATCTACATTGTTCTTCATGCATATGTATGTATATGTATAAGTATATTTTTCTACTTTAGCTAGGATCTTATGATCCTTGTTACGATCCTCCGAGTTACGATCTTTCATCCCCCTCCCGATTCTCGCTAGGATCTCGATTTTCACAACATTGCTCGTAATGGCCTAAGTGGGTCCTAAAGGCAGTTTTGTATGTATCCTCCTCCTTAACTCTTATCTGGTGAAACCAGGATTTGAGGACAATTTTGGAAAAATAAAGGGATCCATGTAGCTCATCTAGTAACTCAATGATAGTTGGAATTGGATATTTGTCTGGCACTGTTTCTTTGTTTAACCTTCGGTAATACACACACATCCTCCAAGAACCATCCTTCTTTTTAACCAAGATTACCGGACTCGAAAAAGGGCTATTACTGTGCTTAATAATTCCCTCAGATAATATTTCCTCAACCTGCTTCCGAATCTCGTCCTTATGGTGGTGTGCATAAAGGTATGGCCGAATGCTTACTAGTTTGGTGCCCGGGTTTAACACTATAGCATGGTCATGGGCCTTGTGGAGAGGGATTCCTTTCATTTCTTGAAAAATAGAGTTGTGCCTTAAGAGAACCTGCCATAATTTTGTATTATTGATTACTGGATCAGGTTGACTCTTCATGCAACACAAGTCAGCCTTGTTGTCAATACTTAGCTCTCGCAAAACACCCTGCAATGCTAGTGTGTGATAATTATTCTGTATCCGATACCCCTTCAAAGTTATCAGTCTACCATTCTCCTTAAAGCTAATCGTTTTTATTTTCCAATCCATAAAATTGTGTTATCGAGAGTCTCCGACCTTTCGATTCCAAGGATAAGGTCGATTCCCCCTAGATCCAGCACATAAGCATCAATCACAACAGTGTACTTCCCAATCTTAACTCCAAGGCTTTACAAAGTCCTCGAAAAGTACAGCGACTACCGTTGTCGAGGTTGACCTCGAACTCCTCTGTTTCTGACACCTCCAACCCCAAAGACTCAACCAGTTGTTTTGCCACAAAATTCTGACTAGCCCCGCTGTCGACCAAGAGCAAAATGGGGTATCTGGCAAGGTCCTTCCAATTTGAGTGTCTTAAATCGAAATGACTCTCCAGGAACAAGAGCCCTCAAATCTAGAAACTGACACGCCATCTCACCCTCATCTTCGGTTTCCTTTCCTTCCACCGCCAACAGAGAATCATCATTTATTTTCTCACCGTCACATATCAGTACTTGTAGGTGCTTATTGGGACACCGATGGGTCGGACTATAGTGCTGTAGCGCCGTAGCGGTCCATCAAGGAACGGTTGAGAACCTCCCAACTCTCGGAATCTTGCAAGACCTTGAACCATTGCCACGTCATTCCGTCCATACAGATTTGAGCCAATTGTATATGCATCTCCGACGGAGTTCCTTGTACGGGGTCCTCGTTGTTTAAGGAGGGTAGTTCGACCCTCTTCGCTGCAAGACGCACGTCTTCCACGACCGGGGACGTAGGGTCAAAGTCGTTGTTTCATCCTGTTCTTGAGCCGGGGGTTCGTAGCCGCTGGAATCCTTCTCCCACCTCAAGATGCAGAGCTTGAAGGGACCTGGTGATATTGCTGACACTAGTCATCAAGGAACTCAGCTGAGTTGTATGCTCCTTCAGTGTGGCATCATGAGACCGCACCAGCTGATCTTGTCCCCTTAGCAGTGCCTCCTCTTGGTTTCTAAGACTCGATTCAACAGCAACCACGCAATCTTCAATGGAGCCCAACCTTTCCAATGCCATCCTTGTGGGCATAAACACTCTCAACGAAAGCACCAATTGATAGAAATAACTTCTATCAGGGAAACTTCTGTATTATTTACGTAGAGAAAGGAAAAAGATTACAAGGAAAGTAAGAGGCAAGCCTCCCTGGTCAGAGAAACTCTAGACCCCAAGTCTGAGAAAATATCTCAAGACTCCCAAATCAACAAATATTAAGCATACCTCACTCCTCATGCCCCTTCCCCTATATAAGAATCTGTTGTTCGGCCTCTACCTCCTGTGCAGTTTCTCCCTCCATAACTAATTCCTGTTTAGTTACTATTAGTATCAACATATTCTCTACGCTTGCTAGATGTCATTTGGGCATTTGGGCCTCTGCGTATAAACTTTGAAGGCCTTGGCAGGTTGTGGCTGACTTGCTGGACATGGTTCTTATCATTCCCGCTGAACATGAACGCAACCAAGGCACATGCTGTTACAAGAAAGAGAGAGGCATCATCATATGAACAAAAACTATTTGGCCAATAACCATCATAATAAAAAGAGAAGGAATGCATAAAATTTGAAATTGAGAATTTGGGTATGTAAATAAATCACCTTTAGATCTAAATGTGCTTGATTTCACTAGAAAAAGAGTAGAAATCTCACTTGTTGGATTTGAAACATGCTTCACTTGAATTGTTCTCATCTGGATGGAATCATAAAAAATCAGACACCCAAAAAAGGAAAACATGAAAAAGGTTCAAATTTTAACAAGAAAACATAAGAAAAAAGAAAACTTACAAGCGTTGAGGTTTGTATTAAGCATACCTATACCTATGTAGTTGTGGCCTGTGTAGCTCGACGCTCGACCAAGTGAGGGAGGGAAGAGGGAGTTCAAGGTTGTTTTGAAATTAAAATAAAAAACAAGCCCATTCAGATGCTTTCCATGCGGTGGCCTGAGGAGGGAAGAGGGAAGCCATGCGATGACTAAGGAGGGAAGAGGGAAGCTTATCGTTCGCGATGGCTGAGTTGCACAGGTGAGGGACGGAGGCGGCGACCGGCAGCATGACTAGAGGAGAACGATGAGTCAGTGACCGGCGGGAGTGAGCCAGTGAGAACGATGTGACTGAAGGTTGGAGGAGAAGTCTCTCGAGACTTGGGGCTGAACGGTGCATATAATACAGGGAGTCAAGTCTAAGTGATTTGATATGAGTGAGGAGTGACTGAGGTTATTTCAGGGACATTTAGGTAATTTCACACTTGGGTATGGGCACCTCAGTACCTGCCCTGTTACCAAACGAGTAATACAAAAATCCATTTATTTAACTCGCGGGTACCCCAAGAAGTCCCCCGACCCGTACCCCTGACGGATTTTATATACGGGTATGGGTAAAATTGCCATCCATACCTGAGCCCAAGCCCAAATGACAAACAAGTGCCTCCCAGAATTGTAGATAAGCATGTATATGTATGGAGGGGTAAGAAAAGAAAGAAAGGGGAAGGGGGAGCTGAGCTTGCAGGTTAGTTATAGGATGGGAGAGAGAACACATGTGAAAAGGTGGTATATGAGGTGAGAGTTGGGTAAATGAGGAGAAAATTGGTTTTATGGTTAGTTTTCAGCTTCTAGCTGGGCAGAAGGAATTCCTAGTTTTCAGCTTCTAGCTGGGCAGAAGGAATTTCTAATTCCTCACTGAGGAGTGTTGCTCTGGGATTACAGGAGAAACTCTCTTGTAATACATTTTATTTTTCAGTAAATAATACACTTCCATTTTTATATCCTTGGGTTCTATCATTTTATCTGTGGTTTTGACTTTGGTGTTTGGCAATTCAAATATGTTATCCAGCTAAGAACTAAATGTGCATGAAGTTCAGGATAATGCATGAATATTTTTGAAGTGTCAGATCATCTATTAGGCTTGTAAAGGAAGAAAATGAATGGAAGCTAGAAGAAAGAACCCATCACAGCGAAAAGTTAATATGTTTTCCTATCATATATCATATCTGCTAAGTTAACATTTATAGTCATTAAACCTTCTGCTAATGTTTCCTATCATATATCATATCTTCAGTTTTCTCAAAATGGCATTTGCAATTAATTGCTCAATTGTTTTGATTTATGAATCCTTTATAACAATCTATGGGTTAGATGATATTCCAAGCATTTTTTAAGGAAGTAAAAGGCTACAACATACATATGAACAAACTAAAGATTCATCATTTTCTTCAATAGCAAAATAAGTTATACTTGGCCAAAACTTAGAAATTAGATTTTTTCTTGTAAGCTTAGAGCTAAAGATTAGTAGTACAAGGCCAAGTTTATCAATGGCGGATGGCAGATTATGGCGGCCAGCCAAAAATCCGGCATATAGATATGGCTTTGCGGCCTATGGTGGCTGGCACAAAATCCGTCACGCCATATGCCATGGTGCCGCCATGGCGGCAATTTGACAGCACTGAAATGGCCCGTCTTCAGTTGTTGGTTACCAGTACCAATCTTCCTGGAGTTTTTGACTTTGGTGATTTGCAAGACAAATATATTTTCCACTTGTGCATGAAATTCGGGGTAAACTAGCTTAATCTCAACTTATATAGAACAAACTGCAGGTTGTTTTCCATTGATGAAATATCTTTATCTCAAGGCGAAACACAAAGGGAGCAAAATGTTTTGGTTTCCTCTAGCTGTGACTCTGCCATACGTCTTTGGCTGAAGGTGTCACTTTAATTAACATTTTATTAGCTGCCCACTTCTATATAGTATATACACTTTCTTAATCTGTTGCTCAACAGCAGATTTTGGGTGTTCTCAATAGGAAAGGTAGGAAGTAGAGAGGTGTGTAAAATGGAGAGAGATGAAATATTATAATCCTAACTTTCTAATGCTTGGTAGATGTTGTTTTCCAGAGAGGAAAACTGATAGGCCCATAATAAAAGTTTATAGTAGAAGGGGAAGAATGGGGAAGGAAGGAGCAAGGGAATGGTGGGCTGGCTGCCAAGCCCAATAATCAAGGCTGAAGATCTACAAAAGAATGAAAGGCAATAGAGGGAAAATAACTGAAGTTGTTAGAGGAGAGAGAGATCATTAACTGATTGGACAGATGGTAGAGGGAGATTGGAGGAGAAGATCCTAGAATATTGAGATAGGAGGGGTAACAGCTAAAAAGGAGGAAGGACCATGCAGAGGGGATATCTGAGAATTAGAAAAAGGTTTGGATGGTAAGGTTGAGTAAGGAGCTGGTTATTCTCTTCCAAGGGGATTATCTTTTCTTTACTACGCATTTTTTCTATCTTTTTCATCTTCTCCATACCCATTCCATTTATATTTCAATTCTTATATAGATCTGGTTATATCTGTTATAGATTCTAGACCTCTGGTTTTCTATAGAATTTAATACAGAATGCTATCGTTTTTCCCTCATTCTGTTCTTGGTTCCTATAAAAAAAACTAGAGTTTTTCTTATTCAAATTGACTGTAAAGATAGTGGAATATATAGGAAAAGGCATGAAACAGGTCAGTCACTGAATCTCCTTAATTCCAGTAATAAATATCCTAAATCAAGGAAACAAATCAGGCCGGAGAGATTTTTGGGAACAAACGTAGAAAGTGTATTTCCTTATTTTCATTACCTAGTCAAAAAGAGTTATTACAAGGCTATATGTACAACATACACAAATGGGCTTATGGGCCTACTACCTAGAATTCTAACACTCCCCCTCAAGTTGGAGCATATAGATTATATGCACCGAGCTTGTTACAAATAAACTCAATCCGGGGGCCCCTAAGATTTAGTGAAAATATTAGCTAGTTGATTATTAGAACTAATGTAACTAGTGACAATACAACCACATATAACTTTTTCTCTAATAAAATGACAATCCACTTCAATATGTGTAGGAAATGATATTGGATATTATTGATATCGTAATGAGTACAAACACTAATAAGATTATATAGGCAATGCTAAACCTAAAAGGCCTGACTAATAGGCCTAATACAAAAAATACAAGATTTACAATATTTAGCTGGTGGATGGATATCTATCATTCCCAGCTTGCAAGTAAGTTGACTGAATTGTTCTGTTGGTAAGCCTTTTGTCAACACATCTGCCAGATGATGCCCAGAAGGAATATAAGTCGTAGATATCAGCCTGCTATACAGCTTCTCCTTGATAAAGTGTCGGTCTATTTATCTCAATGTGTTTTGTCCTGTCATGCTGAACAGGATTATGAGCAATACTAATAGCCGATTTGTTGTCACAAAGCAACCTCATAGGCCCTTCACACTTTATCTTCAAGTCATCAAGCACAATCTTCATCCACAATAGCTCACAAATTCCCTGTGCCATAGCTTTAAATTCTACCTCAGCACTTGATCGAGCCACTACACTTTGCTTCTTACTTCTCCAAGCGACAAGGTTCCCACACAAAAATGTACAATAGCCTGAAGTGGACCTTCTATCACTCACTGAACCTGCAGAATCAGCATCGGTATAGGCTTCCATAGTTAGGCTTCCACCTCTTTTGAACAAGAGCCCTCTCCCTGGAGTGGCTTTGAGATACTGCAGAACACGCTCTACAGTCTGCAAGTGTCTCACCATCGGATCATGCATGAATTGGCTCACAACACTAACCGCATATGCTAAATCTGGTCCAGTGTGTGCCAAGTAAATCAACTTCCCCACTAATCTCTGATATTGAACCTTGTCAACTTTAACACTCTGCTTTTCAATGCTTAATTTGTGATTTTGCTCTATGGGAACACCTGTTGGTTTACATCCAAGTTTGTCTGTTTCTTTCAAAAGATCAAGCACATACTTCCTTTGAGAAATGAAAATGCCTTGTTCTGAGTAGGCCACCTCAATCCCTAAGAATTACTTAAGTTTCCCAAGGTCCTTCATCTCAAACTCTGCAGATAATTTCTCCTGGAGTAGTTGTCTTTCAACCAAATCATCTCCTGTAATAATGATATCATCAACATAAACAAGAAGTACAGTTAGTTTTCCTCCATGTGAATGTTTGAAGAAAAGTATATGATCTCCTTGACTCTGCTTGTAACCCAGGCAAACCATTGCTTTTGTGAATCTTTCGAACCACGCACGGGGAGACTGTTTAAGCCCATATAAAGCCTTCCTCAATCTACACATTTTGTTTGTTCCACTAGTGGGTCCAAATCCCGGAGGAATCTCCATATACACCTCCTCTAAGTCTCCATGCAAAAACGCATTTTTAACATCAAATTGATGAAGGTCCCACCCCGAGTGAGCAGCAAGAGAGAGTAAAATACGAACATTATTCATCTTTGCCACTGGAGCAAATGTCTCCTCATAGTCAATGTCATAGGTCTGAGTATATCCCTTTGCCACTAGTCTTGCTTTGTATCGGTCAAGAGTGCCAGCTGATTTACGCTTGACTGTATAAATCCACCTGCAACCAACTGGTTTCTTGCCCCCTGGCCTCTCAACAATTTCCCAAGTTCCATTCTTTTCAAGTGCTTTCATATCCTCATCCATAGCTTGGACCCGATTTGCATCCTTTAGTGCCTTTTGAACAGATGCTGGGATTCTCACAGTCAACCGCTGCAATAAAACTCTGATGCTGCGGGGAAAGATGTTTAGAGGAGACAAATTGAGAAATAGGGTATTTGGTACAAGACCTTTTCCCTTTTCTCAAAGCAATTGGTAAGTCATCTGGTTCAAGGTCAGGAGTATCAAAACACTGAGAATTAGAAGTGGGTGAATTATTTTTAGTACTTACCTCCGGTTCAGACAGTTGAGGTTGTTTCTGGAACAGGTTGGGTTTTACTCTCCTCTGATACACCAATGTTGGCTCATTAGCTTTGTTCTTTGCTGGTGCTTGTTAGAATTAGTTGGACGGTGTGGACGGTGCGGACGGTGTTAGAATTAGTTGGACGGTGCGGACGGTGTTCCTAGGATTTAGCTTATCATTCATTTCCTTGTAAATTGTAAATTGTATTTACTATTGAGTGTATATATATATCAAAGTATGATGAATAAAATAACTCAAGCATTTCACAAACACTTGTCTAAATTATATTCCAAGTTATTCAATATGGTATCAAGAGCAGGTTCATTTGTCCTTTGAAGGTTTTTGCCTCTGGTCCAGCATAAATCTTGTACCGTCAACCTTTATCCTTTTACGAAGTCTTCTGCCTCTGGTTCAACTGTCCTTCAACCTTCCTCTATTTTTCAAACAACACTGTCCCAACCAAACAGTACCTCTTCGTTCACCTCGACCTCCTCTATCTGTCTAACTGGTCAAAATTCACTTTTTCTGTTGTTTGGAAAGTGGGTCTCTTGCCTTTAGTCTCCTCTGATTTTTTGGTTCCTGTTTCTGGTTGTTGCTTGCCGCCGCTGGTCTCTTTACAATCTCAGGTGTTAAGGCAGCCTCTCTGTCTGTTTTGGCTCGAATGGGTCGTCCTCAATGCACATATTGCAAGCGAATGGGTCACACTCATAATACTTGTTACACTCTTCATGGGTTTCCTCAAAAATCAGTCAATGCTGAAATGTTCAAGGAAAAATTTTCCGAAGCCGAGTCCGAGAGTATCTTCAATTGAAAGTTGCCCATCAATCTCATGGGTCTCATCGCCACTGGTGTTCATGACTTCACGACCTTCATATCTCAATCCTAGTATCAATCAAAATCTTTGGATAATTGTTTCAGTGCCTCCGATCATATTCTTTGTAATCGTTCTTTATTCTCCTCCATATCTTCTCCTAAATTTCCTCACTTCATTACTCTTGCGGATGGTTCTAAGGTCGGCGTCAAAGGAATCGGTCATGTTTCGATCCTACTCCTTCTATAACTTTAAAATCTGTTTTGTTTATACCTGGTTGCCCTTTTAATTTGATATCCCTTAGTCAACTTACTCGCTCTCTAAACGCTCGAATAACTTTTGATGTTGGTTCTTTTACTATACAGAACGTGGTGCGGGTCGGATGATTGGCGTAGGACATGAATCACATGGTCTTTATTACCTCCAATCAGCTCCTTCGTAAGTTATACTTGCAATCGAGTCTCCAAATCTTCTTCATGAACGATTGGGCCATCCAAGTTTGTCAAAATTGAAGCAAATGGTTCCGAATCTTGCAAAAATGTCATCATTGAAATGTGAGTCGTGTCAACTAGGCAAGCATGTTCGCTCTTCCTTTCCGAGCAAAGTTGAAAGCCGAGTTGATTCTCCCTTTTCAGTTATCCATTCAGATATATGGGGACCGAGTCGTGTGTCTTCTAATGGTTTCCGATATTTCATTACCTTTATCGATGAGTTCTCTCGGTGCACTTGGGTTTTCTTAATGAAAGAACGATATGAACTTTCGTCTATTCTCACCTCTTTCGTTAATGAGGTCAAAACCCAATTTGGTAAAACAATCAAAATCCTTAGAAGTGATAATGCAAAGGAATACTTTTCTTCTGCTCTTTCTTCCTTTTTGTCATCACAGGGCATTCTCCATCAATCCAGTTGTCCTCATACCCCTCAACAGAATGGCATAGCTGAAAGGAAGAATAGACATCTTGTTGAAACTGCTCGGATGTTGTTACTCCATGCGAATGTACCTGTCCGACATTGGGGTGATGCAGTTTTGACAGCATGTTATTTAATTAATCGGATGCCTTCATCCTCTCTTGATCATAAAATACCACATTCCGTTCTATTCCCTAAAGAGCCACTATTTTCATGTCGCTCCACGGATATTTGGATGCACTTGTTTTATTCATGACTTGTCTCAGGTCTTTGATAGCTTGCTGCACGAGCCATCAAATGTGCCTTTTTGGGATATTCCAGGTTACGAAGGGTTACAAGTGTTACTCCCCTGTGCAGAATCGTTATTTCATGTGTGCAGATGTAACGTTCTTCGAAGAAAAGTTTTACTTCTCACCATCCATAGTTGAGTCTCAGACTATTCAGGAAGTCTTTCCGATTCCATATCTTGGTCCATCACCTTCTCCTTTGTCTTAAATCGGTTTCGACTACGTAAATTCCTAACGATCCCCACTCGAGCAATCTCAAAGGTCACCCATCATATATCATCGTCGTCCACGAGTTCTTAATATAGAATTGGAAGGCACTTGAAAGACCAACTGAATCATGTCCTACTCCAAAGAGATGACCCTACTACGGACCTACCAAGGAAACCTTGACTTGCCCATTGCTCTTAGGAAAGGTACTCGGTCTACTCAAAATCCTCATCCTATTTATAACTTCTTAAGTTACCATCGTCTCTCTCCTTCTTATTATTCTTTTGTGTCATCTATATCTTCCGTTTCCATTCCTAAAAATGTTTGTGAGGCACTTGATCATCCAGGATGGCGACAAGCCATGATTGATGAAATGCAGGCTTTGGAGCATAATGGTACTTGGGACATGACTCCTCTTCCTCCGGGAAAGAAACCCGTTGGCTGTCGATGGGTATATGCTATTAAAGTTGGGGCCAATGGACAGATCGATCGGCTCAAAGCTCGGCTTGTAGCCAAAGGTTACTCTCAGATTTATGGACTTGATTATGGAGATACTTTCTCCCCTGTGGCCAAAATCACTTCTGTTCGAATATTTCTTGCCATGGCTGCCATCTGTCGTTGGCCATTATATCAGTTGGATATTAAAAATGCATTTCTTCATGGAGAGTTAGAAGAGGAGATTTATATGGAGCAACCTCCTGGATTTGTTGCTCAGGGGTAGTCCGGTTTGGATTGCAGGCTACGACGATCTCTCTATGGGTGAAAACAGTCTCCACGAGCTTGGTTTGGAAAATTCATTCGATTATTCAAGCTTTTGGAATGAAACGTAGTGAAGCGGATCATTCGATCTTTTATTGCTATACCTCTCCAAATAGATACGTTTACTTGGTGGTCTATGTAGATGATATAGTCATCACAGGAAATGATCAGGAGAAAATTTCTCAGCTGAAGGAACATTTATGTAGCCATTTTCAGACCAAGGACTTGGGGAAATTGAAATATTTTCTTGGAATTGAAGTTGCTCTGTCAAAGAATGGGATTATCATCTCACAGAGGAAGTATGCATTAGACATACTTAAAGAAACTGGTATGTTAGATTGTCGACCAGTTGATAGTCCCATGGATCCGAATCAAAAATTGCTACCCAACCAGGGGGAGCCTTATTCTGATCCTGAAAGGTATCGGAGATTGGTTGGGAAGCTCATCTATCTCACTATTACAAGGCCAGATATTTCCTTTGCAGTGGGAGTGGTAAGTCAATTCATGCAGTCTCCTCATAATGATCACTAGGATGCAGTAATTCGAATTCTAAGATATATTAAAAAGACTCCAGGACAAGGACTACTTTATGAAGACAAAGGAAGCACTCAAATAGTTGGATTTTGCGATGCAGATTGGGCAGGATCACCCAATGATAGGCGTTTCACTTCAGGGTATTGTGTGTCTATTGGAGGAAATATTGTCTCGTGGAAGAGTAAGAAACAAAATGTTGTTGCAAGGTCTAGTGCAAAGGCTGAATATAGAGCTATAGCTGTAGCCACGTGTGAGCTCATTTGGATTAAACAACTTCTTGAGGAATTGAAGTTTGGAGATACTCAACAAACGAAGTTATGTTGTGATAACCAGGCAGCTCTCCATATAGCTTCCAATCCAGTATTCCATGAGAGAACTAAACATATTGAGATCGATTGTCATTTTATCCTAAGTCGTCACCGAATATGTTAGCTCTAATGATCAACTGGCAGATGTCTTTACAAAATCTCTAAGAGGACCGAGAATTCAGAATATTTGTTCCAAGCTTGGAGCATTTGATTTGTATGCTCCAGCTTGAGGGGGAGTGTTAGAATTAGTTGGACGGTGCGGACCGTGTTAGAATTAATTGGACGGTGCGGACGGTGTTCCTAGGATTTAGCTTATCATTCATTTCTTTGTAAATTGTATTTACTATTGAGTGTATATATATATCAAAGTATGATGAATAAAATAACTCAAGCATTTCACAGACACTTGTCTAAATTATATTCCAAGTTATTCAATAGTGCTGAAGGTGCAGATTCCTGTAAAATAGAAGACAAAGGAAAAACAGGAGCAGAAACAAGTGACTCGGAAACGGGAGGCTCATAAACAAGTGACTCAGGAGCGGGTGACTGTGGAACAGGTAACTCAGGCAGACGAGGACCAAGGAGGAGAAACTCGGACTCATTCCAAATTATTGCTCTCCTCCTGAAGCTGAGGGCGAGTGAAGAATGATACATGTTCATGGAATATGACATCCATAGAGACAAAGAACTTACGACTGGAAGGATGATAACATTAGTACCCCCTTTTGTTAGGTGGATAACCCAGAAAGACACACCTGACTGCACGAGAATCCAATTTGGTTCGATACTGCTTATGAACATGAAAAATGGCAACACATCCAAATACTCGAGACTCAAGACTCTGCTTGATAGGGATAGAAGGAAAGTGCGAGGTCATAAACTGAACATGATTAACATTACCTAGAACACGAGATGGTATCCGATTAATCAGATAGGCAGTTGTCAGTACTGTTTCTCCCCAGTATGAGTTTGGGACTGACATTTGGAAGAGAAGGGCTTGAGCAACTTCAAGTAAGTGGTGATTTTTCCTTTCTGCAACTCCATTTTGTTGCGGGGTGTCAACACATGTAAATTCATGGATAATGCCCTGTTTATTATTAAAACTTGAGAGACTGTGATTGACATATTCTCTTCCATTGTCTGAACGTAATCTTTTAATGCCTTTCCCAAATTGTGTCTGCTCCATCTGATAAAATTGAACAAAAAGTTGGGATACTTCTGATTTATCCTTCATCAAGAAAAGCCAAGTTACTCGAGTACAATCATCAATGAATACTGGAAGGTGATGTATATGAGGAAAACAATTTGGAATTGAAGGTCATATGATCAGTAGCACCAGAGTCAAGAATCCAAACATCCTTAGGGATAGTATCGGAGGCAGTAAAGGAGCGGGAACAAAAGCTCTTACCAGTCATTGCCAAAGAACACAATCCAGAGAGCTTACTAAGATAGGGATTTTCTGTCCTAGAAACAACTCAAACGACGACAGCAACGAGAATAAACGAGGCTTCAAACAGACCCACGAAAAATTGTCCTCAAATCACGATTTGAACCCCTTTAACGGAATGGGGAAGGTCCGACGATGATGCGGTGAGAAGCGCGTGGCGAAACGGTGGCCGGAAGGCGGCGCGTGGCCTATGTTAGAAAATCAGAGAAATATCTGATAATATCTTTTCATATCTTAGCATATCTTAGAGTATCCTAGATAATCTCTTAGGATTTATTTCTTATTTATATTTTATGATTTGATTCTATTTGATTAAGATTAGGATTCTACTTTTAGTATAAATAGGACTATGTTGTCTTTTGTAAATACATCATCACTACATCAAATCAATATCAGTCTTATTATTTCTTAGTTTATTTCTCTTTCCTCCTTCCCTACCTATAACCTTCCAATTCAACATGGTATCAAAGCTAGACAGCGGTACCATCCTCCGTGACATGTCTCGTCGCTGTTCCGCTGTGGAGTTCCACTAAGTATGAAGGAACTTTAATCATCTTATCATTTTCTTAGTCATACAATATCCTGTCAATTTTTCTCTCCTCCGTTGTGTTCTTTTTCGGTGCGTCCGGCAACCTTTCGGTCGTCGTTTCCATCACCAAACTCGCCGTCCTCCGCTCTTTTCGGATCTACTCTCACCTCCCTCTATGGACCACTTTTCAGCAACCACCTCAATGTGTTTGGCTCTCTTAGGTTTTGTTTTTGTGTTTGAAAACTCAAATCTTTGGCTTTGCTCTACTGTTTGCTTCTACAGTGTTTGTCATGCAATTCTTATCCACTAATGGATCATACCGGTGGCTTCTCTTCCCACCGACGATCATTCCGGTGGTGACTCCTTTCCCATGGATGAATCATATTAGTTGTAATTTCTATTTCTATTGATGATTGACTTATGTTGGCTATGATTCACACTAGCCTAACTCATTGTCCCAGATGGTCTGGCTCGGCTGTTGTTCCTAGATGCACTGGTCCGCCTTTCTCCCAGATGCACTAGCCTTGGCCCAGATGCACTGACCTCGTCTTAGTCCCGGAAGTAGTTGTTTTTCTTAATTTCAATTTTAAATAATTTGGGTCTCCGATATTGTTGTTGAAGCTTCCAAATACGGTTTTGAGAAGTTCGGACCTTGCTTTGTTAGATTGCTTGCCAAGAAATTTCTGTCAGGCTGATGATCATTCTAGCTAACTTGCTAAGTTATCTTTCCAGCAACTCTCTCCGGCCTCTCCAACATTTTTGAGTTGCCTTTCAACCATTATTTTCGTGGAGCTCAATTTTTTATTTTTGAATTTTAATTTGAGGGGGAATATGCATTGTTTTCGTGTAACAAACTTAAAGTTTAGTAAGCTTTAGCTTGAGGGGGACTGTTAGAAAATCAGAGAAATATCTTATAATATCTTTTCATACCTTAGCATATCTTAGAGTATCCTAGAAAATCTCTTAGGATTAATTTCTTATTTATATTTTATGATTTGATTCTCTATTTGATTAAGATTAGGATTTTACTTTTAGTATAAATAGGATTATTGGGTTGTCTTTTGTAAATACACCATCACTATATCAAATCAATATCAGTCTTATTATTTTTTAGTTTATTTCTCTTTCCTCCTTCCCTACCTATAACCTTCCAATTCAACAGCCTACACGCGCCTGAGAGTGGACGGAGCTGCGGTGGCACGTGGCGGCATGTGTGGTGTCCGATGGCCGTGAGCTTCTGGGTCCTGGACGGTTTTCGGCCGGCGAACACGATGGGAGGGTCACCAGTGCAAGATAAGTGGCGGGCGGTGGCGGACAGGGCTGAACAGTGTCTAACGGCAGCAGACGGCGGCTGAACGGTGTTGAACAGCAAACAGTGTTGTCTAAATGGTGAAATAGGGCACAAAAATAGGTGCCAAACACCGCACTCAAGGCAGCCGAAAAAATCCGCAATAAGGCGGCTAGGGTTTTCATGTTGAAGCAAGACCCCCAAGATCGGGAGCTCTTGATACCATGTTGGAAATGATATTGAATATTATTGATATCGTAATGAGTATAAACACTCATAAGATTATATAAGCAATGCTAAACCTAAAGGGCCTGACTAATCGGCCTAATACAAAAAATACAAGATTTACAATATTTACAACAATATGTTTGGTCCTCTCATGAAAAACCGGGTTGGAAGCAATATGAAGAGCAGCTTGATTATCACAAAACAACTCCATTTGAGAGACCTCCATAAATTTCACCTCATGAATTAATTGCTTGATCCAGATAAGCTCACATGTGACCAAGGCCATAGCACGATACTCAACCTCAGCACTAGATCTAGCTACAAGAACCTCTATCAAAGGGAGATCCAGT
Source organism: Sophora flavescens (assembly GCA_030762895.1). Classification (NCBI taxonomy): domain Eukaryota; kingdom Viridiplantae; phylum Streptophyta; class Magnoliopsida; order Fabales; family Fabaceae; genus Sophora; species Sophora flavescens. The sequence goes on along the minus strand of CM061062.1, from coordinate 20,756,377 downwards.
CCAATCAGCATCTGATTGACCAATCACCTAGGAATGACCTTTGTTTTCATACAATAAACCTTGACCGGGAGATCCTTTAACATACCTCAAAATACGAACAACTGCATTCCAATGACTATCATGGGGAGACTGAAGGAATTGACTCACCACTGAAATAGCAAACGAAATGTCTGGACGAGTAATGGTAAGATAATTTAACTTACCAACTAGTCTTCGATACCTACCCGGATCACTCAATGGCCGGATAAGTTTGAGATTAGGATCCATAGGAGAGTCAATCGGTTTACAGTCTGACATGCCAATTTCCTCAAGAATGTCCAATACATATTTCCTTTGAGAGACAACTATGCCACATTTAGATTGAGCCACTTCAATACCCAAAAAGTATTTAAGCAAGCCCAAGTGCTTGGTCTGAAAATGATGAAACAAGTTTTTCTTCAACTTTTCAATGCCATCTTGATCATCTCCTGTTATGACAATATCATCAACATAAACTACCAAATAGATGCAACTTCCCTGAGAGTTATGCCTATAAAAGACTGTATGATTAGAATCACAGCGAGACATTCCAAATTCTTGAATAACAGTGCTAAACCTTCCAAACCAGGCACGAGGAGATTGCTTCAAACCATAAAGAGAACGGCGAAGTTTACAAACCAGGTTAGATTCCCCCTAAGCAACAAAGCCAAGCGGTTGCTCCATATAAATCTCCTAATGAAGCTCACCATGAAGAAATGCATTCTTAATATCAAGCTGAAACAAGGGCCAAGAACGAATGGTAGCTATTGCCAAGAATAAACGAACAGATGACATCTTGGCAAGAGGAGAGAAGGTATCTGTGTAGTCTTGGCCATAAACTTGAGTGTACCCTTTAGCAACAAGGCGGGCCTTAAGGCGATCAACTTGACCATCAGAACCAACTTTAACAGTGAAAATCCAACGACAAGCTACAGGAGTTTTACCTGGAGGGAGATGGACCAACTCCCAAGTACCATTAGTATGAAGTGCAGTCATCTCATCCACCATTGCCTGACGCCATCCTGGATGTGAAAAGGCCTCACTAGTGGTGTTAGTAATAGAAATAGCAGACAAAGAGGATATAAAAGCACAATATGGAGTGGACAAGCGACGGTAATTAAGAAAGTTATAAATAGGATGAGGATTACGATTGGAACGAGTACCTTTTCTAATGGCAATAGGAAGATGATCACTAGGCGATGGATCTGCAGTAAGAGGAGGTGCTGGAGCAGGAAATGAGTCAGGAGGGACTGTATGGGGAGCATCACTAACTATGCGACCTTTGCGATGAAAAAACCTGTAAGGGCCTGGGGGCAGTGGTGGCTGGGGAAGGACCGTGAGCTGTAGTGGCTGGAGAAGGATCGGGAGCAGTAGGTTCTCTAGGTTTGTTGGAGTCAAATGACATCAAAGGAGGAAATTGTGGAAGTGGTAGAATCTGTCATGGATAGAGGTGGAGTTGAGGAAGATGAAGGATAAAAAGAAGACTCAAAGAAGGTGACATCAGCGGAAAGGTAATACCTGTTAGTATCGAGAGAGTAACATTTGTAACCTTTCTGAACACGAGAATACCCAAGGAATATACATTTGAGTGACTTGGCTGACAACTTGTCCTTTCCAGGTGCCATATTATAAACAAAGCAAATACACCCAAAAGTGCATGGAGTAAGGGAATATGCTGCCTGATCAGGAAAAAGTATGGAATGAGGAGTCTTGTGTTACAGAATAGAAGATGGCATGCGATTAATAAGATAATAGGCAGTAATGACAGCATCCCCCCAAAAGCGAGTGGGAACATTATGATGGAGCTAAAGGGTGCGAGTTGTCCTAATCAGATGCTATTCTTTCGCTCAACAACCCCATTTTGTTGAGGTGTATAAGCTCACGAAGACTGATGTATAATTCCATGAGAAGAGAAATGAGTGAAAGCTGTGGAAAAATACAGGTGCATTATCACTTCTTAGTACTTGAATATTTGTATGAAATTGATTTCTAATTTCAGCACAAAAGGTCTCAAAAATGGATAAAACTTCAGATCGACTCTTCATTAAATATAACCAAGTACAACGAGAATAGTCATCAATGAAAGTTACAAAGTATCGAAATCCAGATATAGAGACAACACGAATAGGACCCCAAATATCAGAGTGAACTAAAGCAAAAGGAGACGTAGCCCGATTATTGACACACTTAGGAAAAGACACTCTAGACTGTTTACCTAGTTGACACGACTCACAATTAAAGATTTGACAAAGATGAAAGACCAGGAACCTTCTTTTGAAGCTTAGATAAGCTCGGATGTCCTAAACGGTTGTGGAGAAGCTCTGGGGATGAAGTAGTAGTGCAGGCAACAGATGGTGATGAAAGATAGTACAAACCCTGTGACTCATGTCCTGTGCCAACCACCTGTCCCGTACTGTGATCCTGAATAACAACAGAATTGTCAGAAAAGGTGACATTGCAATTTAAGGTACAGGTCAAACCAAACACAAGATTAAATGGACAATTAGGAAGATATAGAACAGAGTCCAAAGAAATAGAGGGTAAGGGATGTGCATTACCAACTGCAGTAGCAACTTGTTTGGAGCCATTAGCTAAGGTAATAGGAGGTAGAGAGTTGGAATAAGTAATGTGAGACAGTAAGAGGGAATTACCACAGATGTGATTAGAGGCACCAAAATCAAGAATCCACGGTCCCAAAGAAGATCGGGACACACACAAAGGAATTACCGGAATGAGCAACAGATGCAATGGATGAGGATGACTGTTGTGATGCCCGATACCTCAAATAATCATCATAATCGGTTCCAATAAGGGTGACAGACTGCTGCACTGAAGGGTCCCTTGGTTGCTCAGGCAAGGTGTCCTCATTGTGAGTGAGAATAAACCGAGGAGGACGACCATGCAACTTGAAGCACCTCTCCTCAATGTGCCCCCATCTATGGCAATAAGTGCATTTAGGATGAGAGGAACTAGTCATGTTTAAAGTAATCAAGGACTGAAAATACCCAAAAAACTAATCTCCAAGATGAAATTAGGAGAAAAGAACACTAGAAATGAAGTCCCTAGGAAAAAACAGGCTAGGAAAGTTCAAACAGTTGTGGCCGGCGGCGGCGAAGTTAACTGACCACTAGGTCAGACTGTCGGGAGTGAGATGGCCACAACGGTGGCGGAGGTGACAACCGACGCCCGTCGGAGAGGGAGAGATCTGGCGGAAACCTAATGGATCGGTCAAAGATTGTGGCGGCTCCGATCGCGGTGTCGTCCGGAGGAATGGGCCGGCGGCGAAGAGACGAACACGGAGATACCGGCGTTGAGAGCTGAGACCCGCCGGAAGGTTATCGGAAAACGGGTTGAGCTCGCCGGAGGAGAGGGCAGCCGCCGGAATCTGGGTTTTAACCTGACCTAGGGTTTTTTGGCTCTAGACTAGATACCATGTAGAAAGTGTATTTCCTTTTTTTCATTACTTAGTCAAAAAGAGTTATTACAAGACTATATGTACAACATACACAAATGGGCTTATGGGCCTACTACCTAGAATTCTAACAACCACCTTCCTAATCTCTTTGTTAAAACTTTGACCTAACAAAGAAGGAAACAAAAACTGAAATTAGGAAGCTACAAATAATTACTAACAAATCCGATCTCTAAACTTTTAGGATTAAGATTAGAATTCAACACTCCTTAAGAATTTGTATCTCGCCTAGTGGGAAAGGACTTTTGCTGTTGTTGTAAACACTCTTAACATGTTTATGTGTCCTAGGATTGTAAACTTGTAAGAATTTGAGAACTGTGCTCTCATGTTAAATTTTTAGGTGAGATTTTTATTTTTTATTTTTTATTTTACTGATTTTGGCTGATCATGATTTTTCTGTTAGAAAGTTGTAATAAATTTGTATTTCTAAACATTGCTAGGCAAACACAATTGCACACATATCGCCTCACATCTTGTAGTTCAGTATCAAATCACAGCCGAACCCACTTTGTTTCCAGCACACCTACACTTGGATTCTGTCACATAGACAGGTGTGAGAGATTTGACCCTAAGGGTCCGTTTGATTTGTTATTTTTTAAGGGATAGTATAGTACAAATCATTTTATTACATGTTTGATTTTTAATTTGGTTTATGGACAGGACAAAAGCAAGATAATGGACTAGACAAAAGCTTAAAGTTTTGTTACCCACTTAACCAAGGGACAAAAACTTGTCATGTGCACAAAATAAATGAAATGCCAAATTTATCCTCCAACCCCTCACTGATTCTCTTCCCCACGTACGGCCTCTCTCTTCCCACTCATAGCACTACATCCACGTCCCTCTCCATTATTTATCTATTTTAATGTTTTAATTATATAAAAAAACTTGAGAATATATATTATCAATGTCAAGGTCAACCTCCCAACCTCTCTCTGGCAAAAGATCAAAGTGACGAACTTCAAGGTGACAGAAAGCTGCACGAGATTGGTACTGTGGATAACCTGGCCTTGGAACAAGAATGTTAGCACCAGGACGTGCAAGGACAGTCATGATTATATTTATGGCTCCTGTGCAACCAGTGGTGAGAAAAACATTGTCCGGTGATAACTTGTATGGAAAATCTGAAGAAAGATGATCTGCAACAGCCCTGTAGTGGGAAGGATAGCTTGATAATAATTTAATTATAAATAAAAAAGTATTTAAAATATAAAATTCTTGTTCCGTATATTTTTATAATGTACATCAAACATTATATAGTACAAATGGCATTTTAGTAAATTTTTCGTTGTCCTGTCCAGTACGTAAAGATATCAAACAACATACTGGACAAAATCGATTGTTCTGTGCATCAACTGCCAAACACCACACATCACAAAAAGTTGTGCTGTAACTCAACCACTTGTTATATACTGTTCTGTTCTGTACTGTGCTGTTCTTCTTGTACTGCAAATCAAACGGACCCTAAAAGTAATCTGTTTCTAGCATTTTTCATCTTGACATCATGGGTTGAATATTGTCATCTGTACATTAGTATTATGCACTGGATAGAAAATAATGAGTAATTTGGTTTACACCAAATGTGTTTTTAGAGGTGACTTGTAATATTTGTCAACAAATACCGGTATGTTTAATAGCAAAACATTATGCATAAGATGTTTTGCATGATTGGTGACCATCTCAAGAGATTCCAAGGTTCTCCTTGTATTCCTCTCTTTTATATTCTCTTGCTAATTTACATGTCTATTTCCTTAATTTTTTACTTCATTTTTATTTGTCGATTACCTTGGTTTATTAAAGGATGAACCAACATGCTTTGATTGTTTCATAAAATTGTTGAGTATGTAATAGTTCTTCTTGTATAAATTGAATAGTAACTTCAAATAGTTTTACTAGTGGAAGCCAAGTGAGATCTATAGTATTTTCCCCTTTTACAATTGAGCAATAGCTTTGTTCTTCCAAATTGTAATTCTCTTATAATTCTCTGAATGAATCCCTTCCACCTTTATTTCCCCCAATTTATTCGACTCCACTCCCTCTAACTAACAAACTAACTAATTGCCTTAACCCATCATTTTCAGCAATTACCTATTTATCCTTCTATCCTAATAGTGTTTTTCACTTCCTCTCAGAGCCTAACAGTTTTCTCAATATTTTTTTGCTATTGTTTAATATAGGTTGGGGTTAGGGATACGGCTACATCGTCTGATGTTCGTTCACCCTCTTGTGTGGGAATAACTCCTGTTCCTGGCGCACCTTTAAATATCAAATGTCATGAATCACTATTATTATTGTAGCGGCTGATTCCTCTGTCACTGCTGTTGATTCCAGGACAATGCAGAAAGTTATTCCTGCAGCTGTGCATCAACCGAAGTTGTATTCATTTGATATTGTCCCTTCAAAATCTTTAATCTGCACGGCCCGTGATGGCAGGTACATGACTACGAGAGTAGAAATTTAGCTATTGTTATTAATTTAAATCACTGAATTTCTTTTTGCCATTGGTTGAATTTACTATGTGAAGAAAATGGCTAATTCCTGTTGAAATAGTCAAATATCCTGTTACTATTATTAGTATAATGGATCAACACTGACCAAAACTTCCATGCTGCAGAGCAAAGCTCTGGGATTCGGAGAAATCAAGAACCAGTAAAACCAGAACCGATAGCTGAGTTGGGTGGACACTGTGGATCAGTAACAATATTGCACATGGATGCATACAAAACAGTTACTGGGGGCCCTGATGATGCATACGTTAACGCATGGGAAGCTAACACTGGTGCACAGACAAATTCTTTCCTTTCCTGTTTTAGTGAGAAAGATGGTGGCAGATTTGGCTGTGATGATACAATGGCTTTAAATGGGTGTAGAATTGTCACTGCTGGCTGTTGGGAAGATTGGGGTGTTTTGTGCTTTAGGGACTTCAACAATACTACAAGTCCTGTAACGAAACTAAGAAAAGAACCCCTTTCAAAGTTTTGGGATTCTATATATGATTGGTAACAGCGATGACTGAATGATGTTAGTGGCTTCTAAAATTGTGTAGATCAATTTATTTCTGTCGGGGTGGTTAGAAGGTTGGTTTCCTGTGGGAATAATGGGATCCTTATATCCTTGTATTTACACATACTAAATTATGTATGGTATATATTAAAACCTTTCTCGTGTTATACATTGGTTCAATTTATTTATTCGCTTTTTTTCTTGTCGTAATGGCAAGAAAAAAAAAATTCTGTCATACACTCGGAATTTCTATTGCAACTAAAGATTTCCTAATCCAGAATGAAAACAGGCTATTCTACCATGAATACCTACCTAGTCTTATTTATAATGGGATTGTTAGATGAATCTAAATGAATGAAATCTACAATGTAGCTATACAAGTATACTTGTGTTGAGGCCAAAAAAAAAAAAAACGCTAGTCATGCAGGTTAGTTAAAATAAGGAGAATTTGGCTGAACACCATATTGGGCTGCCAATAAGGCTCTGTGATGTTGGGTCGAAAACGCAAGTTGGGTTTGATATTTGATTGGAAGCTGCTAGTTAGGATGGTTGGCTTAACATTGACTCAGCTAGCTAGAATGCCTTAAAGATAGGAGCAGTTGACTAATCTTTAAACATTGTAGCAAGATAGTTAAAACCGGACCAGCCGGTTCAACCGGTTTAGTCGTGAACCGGACACCAAGCCGGTTTAACTAACCCTTATAACCGGCCTTGCATGAAATCAGTGAAAAAACCATTGAACTGATTCAAAACCGATGAAACCAGTCAAAACCGAAGGCTTAAAAAGGTCGAACCGGCTCAAAATAAAAAACCACAGAGAGTTGCTCGATCTTACTTTTACAACTCATCCTTTCACACCTATCTCTTATTCTCACCAATGTGGGACTTCTTCTTTTACACTATTGTTATGCATCTTTCATTTTCATCTCTGTCTTTCGTCCAATCTCTCTCTCTCTCTCTGTCTTCCGTCCATTGTCTGTCATTTTAATCTCTGTATTTCTTCCACTGTCTTCCTTGTTGCTGTTCGTTGAAGTTCGTCCTTGTTGGAGTTATCTTTAGTGTTGCGTGACAGCTTATTGGGGGTTGTTGTTCTGGTATGTAAATCATGTTGGAACAGTTAACCTTGGCCATGAGTCTACAATTTTAGGGGATTAAATTTGCTCCAAAGGGTTTGATATGTGGGCATTAAAGAGTTCTACAAGGAAGTGTGATGATAATTCCTCTCATCCCCTGTTACAATAGTTATTATAATGGAGAAATGAGAAACGCTACTTTGAAAAGATTTGTGTTTGTGACCTTCCTGGTTTGTTTGGTGCGTATGAGCAATAATAACAATAAACCAATAATAATAATATAATAATATAAGTTCTACTCTCCTTATTGCTTCTAAATAGGCCCGGTACCGTTCTTCACACTTTGAGATGGTTGCTTTGATTATTTATTGATAAGTTTATTGGTAACTTTAAATATAAAAATTAAAATATTTTTAAAATATTATTTAATTATTATCTGTTCAACCACGGTTTGATCATTGAAACCGGTGCCTTCACCGATTCAATGACTAGTCCGGTTTTAAAAACCTTGCATTGTAGTTTGGAGTGGTCACATAAAGATATGTATGAAAACATTGCTAGCAAATTACTTCCCTTGATTTTCGGATAGTATAGTTTGACTAGTATATTCAATATATTTAGACACAATGTAAAAGTTATTTAAAAAGTAGGGAGTTTATACAAGCTAATAAGCCGAAAGTTGGGTTATGTCTTTAGATGTGATAGATAGGATATGACTCTGTATAGTCGATTTTTCTTCAGAGAATGATCGGCGCAGTTGAACTTGGATTTGGAAACTACATTGTCCAGGAAAAAAAATAAGATTCCTTGTTTGGCTTATTTGCCATAAAGCTGCCTACTAATGAGTTACCAACTTTCTAGGATGATGGATGATTATCAACTTATGAAAAATGCAATCTATCTTCTGAAACTCTTCTTCACTACCTTAGGGATTGCCCTTGGGTTAGACAAATATGGATTTGGGATGGGGATTTGGGATGGGGATTTATTTTATATATCAAAACCTATCACTTGAATCATAAACCACTATGAGTCAGAACAGTTACAAACTCATAGCTACTATATGGTGGGTGTGGAGGGATAGAAATGCTCACTATATTTCTACTCGAACAGAAGGAATTTGGAAGCTAGAAATGTCCACTAATGATCTAGCCCTTCTACTATACATGCAATCGAAGATTGATTCACAAGTTAGGGCTCCAATTAAAGAGGGGAACCTTCTCAATGGCTACAGTTTTTTATCAACACAAATGACAGCTCTCTAGGTAACTCAAGAAGAGCTGGTTTTGGTGTAATTCTAAAAAGTAGAGAAGGGAATTGGATAAAAGGGGTTACAGGTTACCTGGGATGCTCGGATAATTTGTATCCTCTCTTCCTTCCTCTCCACCACCACCCAACCCTCCCACCACTTCCACGTCATCACCCTTTTCATCTCTCGGTTTTGTTTGCCTTTTGGATTCCACTGAAGCTTCACCTCCTCAATTCCATAGATACGTCAGACTTTTGTGGGAAATTTCTAGTCTTCTCACACAACGTGACATTGGAGGTTGTTCCTGCATCACACTTACAAAGAAGGGAATTATTGGGCCGATTTTCTAGCAAGAATGGGAGTTATGGAGGATTTACCTCTTAAGGTGCACGTCGATCCCCTCTTGGGCCTTGACCATCTCCTGCGAGCTCGTAGTAGTCTTCCTGCGATAACCTTGCATCACACTTACAAAGAAGGGAATTATTGGGCCGATTTTCTAGCAAGAATGGGAGTTATGGAGGATTTACCTCTTAAGGTGCATGTCGATCTCCTCTTGGGCCTTGACCATCTCCTACGAACTAATGTTGTCGTAGTAGTCTTCCTGTGATAACCTAGGGCTTTATTTGGGGTTATTTTTTTGTTCTTTTGGTCTTATCTTTTGTCTTTTCGTATATATAATAAAAATTCTATTATAAATGTGTTCTGCTTATTAAAAAAAATTAGAAATGTGTTTTAGTAAACTTTTATCTTATTTCAAGAAAATACTATCAACAAGGACTGGTATAATTGATAACCACGACGCTAATTAAGTTGATCGATATTTGATTTCTATTAATGTTTATTGAAAGTACTAAATAGTGAAAAAAGATTTGCGAAAATTATCAACTCTTAAAAATGAGTGATTCTTACCATTTTAACTTATCCAATAATCATATTTAGATCTTGGAAAATTTTGAGTAACCTTTATGAAAATTTTCAAATTGTATATCATTATTGTAGAAACTATGCAATTAGTTTTGTATAATAATTTATTTTGAAAAAATTTACACAATAAAATCATCGAGTTACTCTAATAACACATTTATTTACATCATCACATATTTATATATTTACATCAGCGCACGCGCGCGCATATATATATATATATATATATATATATATATATATATATATATATATATATATATATATTTGTCAAAGTGATGGGGTCTTGAGTCTCTTAAACATGTAGTTTTGGGTTTGATCCCTAGATTGATGTGCATGAAAAATATGATGATTAAGCGTCTTACCATACCTCAAAAAACTACTATCTTATTTATCGAGTAGGAAAATAATTTGAGAAGCCAACAAAACATCTAATCACCAACAAGGTGTTGATAATTTGCTTTCTTAAACATGTTGTAAGAGGTTTGATTCTTATTGTGCATATAGTAAAAAAAAAATCATTTTTGAAATAAGAAAAACTCACTTTGATGATTTTTACATTATTCTCTAGCTATCCTAAGGATATCATTGATGAAAAAAAAAAAGTAAATAAATAAACATAATCTTATGCCATTCTGTACAAACCTTTATTCAGGTGAACTTTTTCTTAATCATTCCACGCATCTCACCTCATCTCATCTCATCTCATCTCATCTCTAACCAAGCTTATAGTTGACTAATAGTTAATACCTCACTCACTATTCACCACACCACTTCACTTCCCTCCCTAACCTAACAAAACCAAAATCCCATTTTTGACCCCCCAAACCAAACGGCTCGGAGTTCTGACCCATAGTAAACACCTCAACCCACTGATCAGAACTCCGGCGTCGCAAATAACTAACATGTTTTCCCCCACCACCACTCTCCTCCTCCTCCTCCTCCTCACCACCACCATCTCCGCCGCCCCAATCATCGGTCTAGACTCCTTCCTAACCCACCAATCTCGCCTCGACCCGCAAGCCTCCAACGACTCCTTCCTCTCCCTCCCTCCCTCAATCAAATCCTCCCTCTCCCACTCCCAACCCCACACTCCCATCTCCTCCCTCCTCTCTCTCTCCCTCCCTCTCTCCCTCTCCCTCCGCCTCATCGGCGACTTCCCCCCCGACACCGCCACCCTCCTCTCCTCCTTCCTCTCCGCCGCCACCCAGCCCTCTCACCACTTCCACGTCATCACCCCTTTCTCCTCGTCCCCACACCAAACGCACCGTCTCTCCCTCTCCCACTCCCTCCACCTCCACGTCACCCACTCCCCTCCCTCCCTCGCCTCCCAACTCTCCCAAACCCTAATTTCCCAAATCGACAAAACCCCAACCTCTCTCCGATCCTCTCTCCTCCCGATCCCTTTCTCCTCGATCGACCAAATCATCAAACGCGACTTCGAAAATTCCAAACCCGTCGAAGGCGTTTATCTCTATCTCATCAATTTAGGTAACACTAAGAGCAAACCCTACGCTTATAGCTACGCTTCTTCGGGGAATCTTCTCCTGGCTATACTAATTGCTTGGGAACGGTCTGGACCGGGAAGGAACGTTACGTTTGGGTCGATTTAGGCGCCGGGCCGGTCGATTACGGTCCGGCTATCTCCGGCGACGGGGTTATCCCCCGCGGCGAGTTTCATCCCTTCTCCGCGCTGCACGGCCGGCCGAAGTCTCAGAAGGCATTCGTGGCGGATTTGGCTTCGCTTGTTTGGAGTGCTTACCAGGTTTTTCTTGTGCCTTCTTTGAGAATTCCTGTTCCTTTTGAGAATTCATTGATTGTGCAGTTTATTCATGTGTATCATGATGATAATGTTGGTGGTGGTGAGAAGAAGAAGGAGTATTTGAGTGGTTTGGATTGGAAATTGATTGAGAAGAGTTTTAGGGATGAGGTTGATGACAATGGGTTATTGTTAGGTGATCAGTCTTTGACTTTTAAGAGTTATGAGATTAAGTATTCCCGATGCCCTGTTTGTTCTTTCGCGATTTCGAGGTCGATTAATTCGTATACTTCGAGGTTTTTGTTTGATAATTATACTTTGATTGTGAGCGAGTATTTGGACTCGAAGAGGTTGCATCGGACGCTGTCTGATTCGGCTGAGGAGCTTAGGAGACTGGCTGGGGTGCCCGAGGAGGATTTCGGTAGGGTTGTTCCTGTTTATGTTTTTGATTTGGATTATAGTTCGGTTATGTTGCTTGATCGGTATCATCAGTCTGTTGCGTTCAAGGATATGGTTATTGCGGTTAGGACCAAGAACACTCAGACTGTGAGTGATTATAGCTGCAATGGTCGGCATGTGTTCACTCAAACAAGGGAGCTTGAGAGGCCGATTGTTGGATCGATTCTGCAGAGTATGTGGGGAGTGTCGCCGACACATTTGTCTTGGAGTCCGAGACACAATGATACTTTGGTGGATTATACGTGGAGTATAGGGCAGACTCCATTTGGGCCGTTCTCAGAGATGTCGTCTCTTTCTTTTGTGCAGAAAGATGCAGCACGGAGAAATGTATTGCTGACATCCTTAAATTATAGCATATCGAGTGCTGTAGATGTTCTTCAGTCCATAGAAACACATGGTGGAGACAGAAATCTGCTTAAGCCAAAGCAGCATACTGAGTTTGTTCAGAGATGGAACCTTTTCAAGTACAAGCTGAACAAGGTGGTGTCTGCACTGTCGCATATGGATTTTGAGATGGCTTTATTTTACTTGAGGTCTTCTGATCATGATCTGTATGCCATCCACTCTATTGTGTATCATGCCTCTCAAGAAATAGAGGCATCCCTTGTGTGCTTCAGGGACCCTTCATTTCCCTGGGTTTCAGTCTCAATCTCGGCAGTTGCTTTCCTTGCTCTTTCTTATGTTTATGCAAAACGGGATAAACTTTTCAGAAACAAAAGGAAGCAATTTTGATGCTTTCACAAGAGAACAGAAAGTTTGTAAGATTTTAAGAAAACAAAACACATGTATCATTGTACAAGAGGCATGCTGATGGACTTAGTATTTAGATTGCTTGAATTTTCACCAAGTTCAGGCTTACATTTTCTTAAATTGTGCATTCTCTGTGATCAGTTTATTTTCTTGGGTTTATCTTCTTACCTTTTCAGTATTACTGTTATGACATAATTTGATTGTTACCATATGACTATCAGCAGAACAAGTAGGTTGGAGAATGTTAAGATTGTTTTAGTAAGGCTAAAATACATTTTTGGTCCTTTATCTTTTGGGTAAAATTCATTTTGGTCCTTTATCTTTAAAAAAAATCATTTTGGTCTTTTATGTTTCAAAAGTGACTCAAAATGGTTCTTTCCGTTAGCTCTGTTACCTACGCCGTTAATCATAGCCCACGTGGCACTCTTCTTCTTCCCCGAGTCTTCTTCCCCATAATGAAACCCTAGTCTTCTTCCTCCAAGCTTTAATGGCACCCTTGGTTGCATACCTCCACCACCACTCAAGAATCAGTCAACTAGTGATCCGATTCAAACCAGCAATTGAACAACACAAATCAAAATATAAAGATCTGATTCAAACTTTAATCGTTATACAAATAAAGGCGAATAATCAATCAAAAACTAAATCAATTTCTAACATGAAATGTTAAAAATTAAACACTATCCCCGTTAAATAACATTACCACTGGTTAACATTAGAAGGCATATACATATTTACCTCCCTCACTACTCAAATAACAACCCCATTGGAGCCTTCTCCAACATCCCCACCTCCCAAAACTCACTCACCCTCTTCAAATTCCTCCAAAGCTCCAACCTTTACGGAGCCGCGACCCATTTGATCCGAACCCGGTTTCCAGGCCCCACGGCTGCCTCCATAACCAAAATCGACCTCGACGGCGATGCCATCTCACTAGATGGTCACGAGATCCCACTCCAAACCGAATCGGAAACCGACAACAACGGCCACATTCACATTTGAATCCGTTGATACATTTCCTCGACTCCAGATCAATCAGCATTATCAAACTACTCATCAATTGGAATCACTCCAAGACCATCAAACCTTTCCAACGCTGACATCTTCTCCATTGACACGCCGCTCGGGCACGGTGGTGAATTGGCATTAGGGTACTCGTTGGCGATGAGTCCTCAGATTTCGGGATACGCTTCTTCTGGTGCGTACTCGTTGCAAGCTACACCGTGGTTTCAGATTAGGGTTTCATTTTGGGGAAGAAGACTCGAGGAAGAAGAAGAGTGCCACGTGGGCTATGTTTAACGGCGTAGGTAACGGAGCTAACAGAAAGGACCATTTTGAGTTACTTTTGAAACATAGAGGACTAAAATGAATATTTTTAAAGATAAATGACCAAAATGAATTTTACCCAAAAGATAAAAGACCAAAAAGGTATTTTAGCCTTTTAGTAATGTAGATTATAATATCCCTATTGGTGGAAAACAATCCTTGTTCGGGGCTTAATTAGCATTTCCAATTTAGCTCCAGGTGTTTTCCCCTCTGCCTGCTTTACTCATCATGGGTAGAAGTAGAACACCCTTCACTGTTTAGCTTCCTGATGTAGATTGATTAGCAAAACACTAATGTAACGAGTTTTCAAACCAAATAAAAACTTTACTACATGTTACTGGCTCCAAATATGTCATACATGAGGTGTTAACTTGTTAGCTTCAAAACATGCATTAACGAATTTAGATGAACAGTAGGTGCTGTGTTGCCAAGCTATATCTTGTTAACTATGTCCTCCATGTACATATTCCGGGGCAATCAAGCTTATTATTTTAACAACTATGTGGGTCATTATTTTCTACTCCAAAACTGAAAATTAATTCAGATCTACACATAAGAAGAAATTCAATGTTTCATAGGAATTCGCAAGTATTGATCTACATGTTTCCATCGGCAATAGTACTGTGGATTCTCTAACACTTATGCACCTTGACTTCAAGGGACGAGACTTCCCTTTTGAATTCAAGCCATCTTCCAAACACTGAAGTGGATGTCTTTTTCTTGCATTTCTACGTTGTCTCTGTTGGGATCACAGAAAAGGGATATCAACAATTCCATCATTAAAGATTCCACCTAACTCATCATCACCAGCTATCTGTGGTTGTTGATCCTTTGGGTCTTCCCCGTCAGTTTCATCTCTAGACAAGTTCAAATTCTTTTCAACTAATTCTCTAAATATTGAAGAGCGGAGGAGGAGGCCAAGTGCAGTTGGAGAAGATGACTTGGTGCTGGAGATTTGGTATGTTTTGTTTTCAAAGACTTCATGCTTTTGAGGGGAATTCAGATAATCTGAGTTGAGAGTACCACTGTGAAGGGCCAAGGATTTGGATTCCTCTATTGGAGAATAGTAAGATTGGGGTGCCACTGTCTGAGACTCTGGTACTACCTGTGATTCAAGTTTTGCTTCGGTAATATTTCCTCCTGCAGGCTTTAACCATCTTATATATGTACTCAAATCAAAGTTGGTAACAGCATGGATCCCCCTGTACTCAATGGCCGCTATGTCGTAAGCACGAGCAGCTTCCTCTTGGGTACCTATGTTTTTGAAATGCATAGATTTGGTTAATGAAATGTCTTGAGAAATTAATGAAATATAAGAAGTATAACTTTGTGTGTTTCTCGTTGATGGACTGTGGAGATTTAACTTACTGTAGGTGCCAAGGTACAGATATTTGTTTCCAAAAACCCTCCCAATTCTTGCTTCCCATCTACCATTGTGGTGGTGCCTGCAATATATTATCCCAGTAGTAGTAATTCATCTTCATGAAGGCCAATTCAAAATTCATATTGTATTTAATTATCATTCGGAGTATCACCTTGCAACTCCCCTATACTTTGATACGCCTCTTGAAAAGCCACTACTCTTTCTGTAAGGAAAAAGAAAAGGAGTCATACAGGAATGAAGTGATCATGGTAGTGGGAGTGCTCCCAAACCTGTCTTATGGATTTCTATCTTACTTTATGTATTGCAAACACTATTATCAGGAATAACACCTGCAGGTACTTCCCTGGATCTGGAGGATAGGATTGTAAGTCTTACTCTTACCTCCTTAAAGTGGCCAAATACTCCTCTTTTGTCATAGTCTGCATTATCTCTATCTCTTGCTCGTAATCTGAGATCTGTTAGAAGAATAAGGAGCATTTAGATAAATAATCTGCATCTAAGCATTAAGTAAATATACAGGCCATTATTTCATGGGCAATAAGCCAATGACTATCATCATACCGGAAAATTGGTGAAAGTTGTTGTTCCCCAGTACTTAAGTGCGGCTAAATCATATGCTCTGGCTGCAGCCTCTTCTTCATCGTAAGCCCCTGTGATATTTGAAAGATGTGTGTTCGGGTAAGCTTTTAAAAGAAGTGATTATAAGATAGTATGAATAATTGAATTTTTTAGAGATTTTTATGCAAAAAGTTGTTTTCTGTTTGGATTCAGTTATAAAAAAAATTGTACTTTCTCGTTTATTGCATTTATCCATATTTGATTATTAAGAAGCTCATGCCTGGCCCTGCTTTTTAAAGATTATGCTTTTTAAAAAATATATATATCCAAACAAATGTTCGTGTTTAGTAATTGTTTTTTTATAATGAAAAAAGTACTTTTACTGTTAAAAAGGAACAAGCAACTGCACCCTTTATCTTCATACAATTGATTAATTAACACAGTGATTAAAGCAAAATATTGGCTTGATAACCAAACTACTCACCAAGGTAAACTGTAGGTCCCAATAGCCAATCCCAATCCACGTTCCAAAGACGAAGTTTGAACATAAAAACACATTTTTTTGTTAGAGAGGATGAACAAATGCATAGAAAAAAAAATGATATACAAATGAGTAAGAAAAAGTAAGCAACAAAGCAGTGGATGCTAAAGCCAAAAAGAAGAAATCCTACCTTGCTTCCCTTTCTTCTTTTGTGTTATGTTCCAAGAGAGCTTGTCCCACAAGTGAGCTTCAAATCGACCCGTCCATCTATGTCTGTTTGTTCATAATCAACTTGGATTAGCAAATGAAACAGAAAAGAGCAGCTAGTGCTTAACATCTATCCAAGGTTTTAAATAAAGGTCAGCAACTACAATTGGAGTCGTAATATTTTGATTTTAGAGGACTCCAAAATCGAAACGCAACCACAATTGCAACCGTATTCTTTCGCAATTGTCTGCAATTGTGATAAACACAATACAATCGTGATCGTGACCGCAATTAAAAACCTTGCGTCTATCTATTTGAAACAATAGAACAAGGAAAATCTTTCTTTATGACCTACTAACACCCCGAAATCTTGAACTTCTCTTTGTAGTGTTTGTAGTGGAATTTTGATCAACTTGCTGTTGTGGCAGCAATTGTTGCTTCTGACTTTGGTTATCTTCACAAGTTAGTGCAGCTGTAGCAGGCTCTCTTCTTCTTCTCTTAGCACACCTAGCTACTAGGGACTCACCTTCTCCTATGGACATCCAGCTCCTTCTCATGTTCCTTTCATTCTTTAGCACCAAATCCATTTCTTGTATTGTGATGTTCTGTGTCATTCTTAGGTACACTTCTTTCTTTTTATCAATTGTCCTTGACTTGGGTGTGTGTGAGGTATAAACTCTTATGTATGCATATAGTTGTTTTGGCCTTGTTATGTTTTTGTTTTTATTATGTACATACATGATTGAAGTTAAAAACAAGGGGACGATGATTACGGTGGAATTCCAGGTCAAACTTATGTTGTCCTGTTTGCCAGCCAGAATTCAAGCGTTTTGAATTTGCTTCATATTATTGGTTGTATGATTAAAGTAATGTTGCCACCATTTCAAGTTTTAAGAGGTCTCAAAACAACTGGTTGAAGCAAATCTAGGAAACGATATATGGGGGAATAGCTTGATATCACTTTTGGATTTAATTGGTATGTCTTGAAAGTATATGGATTTTTATACTTGTCAACCAATTAAACTCGACAAATGATTAAAAATAGTTAACAAACTCTTATCCTAATATCTTAAATGTCATCCATACCATGATTTTTTATTGGTTGACATTGTAAAAATCTCTACACCGACAATGTATAACAATTAACTCATTATTTTTTTTTTTTTTGAAAATTTTAGGATTAAGAAATGTTAGACTTAATATATAGAGTTTAATTTGTATGTATTGTTAGTGTAAAGATTTTTACATTGACAACCAATCGTAAATCATGGAATTGATGACTTAATGTGGTTAGGATAAGAATCAAACATTTATAATAGTATATCAATTTTTAATTGGTTGATAATATAAAAAAAATTTACACTCGCCAATATATATCAATTAAATCCTAAAATATAACTTGATCTTTGAAAGTGACGACTTGTGTTGCTTTGGTCTTCAAAGTATGTGTCTTTACAAATTGGTTCCTAAAAGTGACAACTTCATAATGAATTATTCATTCTCAGTCAGTCGGTGATGATGAGATGTAACAGAGACGTCGACGTACACATGTAATGTTATTTGTTAAGTAAAGTGTTAACGTAGGCCCCTTAATAACGATTTGGTCCCTAAAAGTGACAACTTGTGTTGGTACGGTCCTTAAAAGTATGTGCCTGCACAAATTGATCATTGCAAGTAACAATTTCATAACAAGCTACTCCTTTCGTCAGTTGATATTAGTGAGACGTAATGGAATTGCTGGTGTGTAACCTTAAGTACATACATGTCATCTATGATATTGTTGTTAGTCTCACATGATAGTTAATCTATAGATTCGAGTTCGTTATATCGTAGTTGAGGTAAATATCAAAATAACATGAGTATAGTAACTTAAAAGTGCATGTTCTAATTATTGCTCAAAACGAGTACATATGTGTATGTTAACACTTTACTTAGCAAATAGCATTTTACATGTGTACTTAACATTATACGTCAGCATCTCAGTTTCGTTTAGAGATGGCAATTTGTACCTTACTAATTAGGTACCTGCAAAAATTATACATGACGGGTAGGACAATTACCTGTATAATGGGTATGGGTCCGGATACGGGTAATTATCCATAAATTTAAATGGATATGGGTCCGGGTATGGATAATTATCCACAAATTTGAACGGGTACGGGTATTATGGTACCTACCTGCCCGCACCCACACATATGTATAGTGTATATGTATATATAATTATTTATTATTTATTTATATTACTAATATATATAATTTTAACTATAATACAAATTTTAAAACCACAATTAATCTAAAGATTCTTAACTTTCTAAACCTAATTGTATATATAATTCTTTTTTTTAATGTTTTATTTATTTAAATATTTTGATTTGTAATGTTTTATGAGTAGATTTAAAATATCCTTGAATCTTTTTTAATTGTTATAATGATTTTTTTGTTATTTATTGCTTTTTCACAGTTAAAGTACGGGTAATGAGTGTGGGTAGGGGTACTTAGATACCCAGAGGGTAAGGGTACTAAAGTTGCTACCCACGCGGGTACGGATCCAGATACAGATAATTTTTTCAAGCGCGGATATAAAGACGGGTAATATAGTATCCTATCCAAACCCTACCTATTATGACCCCCGGTTACATCTCACTGTCACCAAGAATAGTTTATAACGAAACTATCACTTTTAGAAACCAATTTGTATAGACACATACTATCGGAGTCCAAAACAATATAAGTTGTCACTTAAGGGATAGATGGCGTTTGGAAGAACTTATTTAAGCTCCTTTTAACTTATCTGATGACATAAGTTTTTATACAGTGTGTTTGACAGAGCTTATAAAAATAACTTATGACATCCATAAGAAGTTTTTGACTTATTTTCATAAGTCACTAGGAGAAGCTTATGAAATTATCATAAGAGCTTATGCACTAAACACTCTCTCCGTGTTTTTCACTATTCGAATCCTCTCATGCCACTTTCTTTCTTTTTCTTTCTTTAACCGCTTATGGCATAAGCTCTCATGCGATAAGGTCTTATGTGATAAGCTCTTAATTAAGTTGTTTACCCAAACGCACCCCAAATTATATATTAACTTAAGGGTTGGGCTAAGATGCACCACCCATATTTTGCATCACCCACTACACCACCTATATGTAGCAAATTTTGGACCAATCAAATTGCCACATGGGTTTGGTCAAAATTTCAAACTTTCTAGTTGTATTTCTACTGTAGTCAAATATATGAATACAATATATTGTAGTATAGTATATGTACTCTTTGTATTCGCAAATTTAGCCCATATTAAAATAATATTTTTTATTAAAAAAACTGATTATATTAAAAAATAACATTTTAATATGAATTAAAATAATGTTCGTTGTCAATAATATTTTACAATATAATCAAATTTTTTTAATCAAAAAACATTATTTTAATATCGGTTAAATTTGCGAATATAAAGAGTATATATACTATACTACAATATACTGTATTTATATAATTTGACTACAGTATAATACAACTAGAAAGTTTGAAATTTTGACCAACCTATGTGGCAATTTGATTGGCCCAAAATTTGCCACATGAGTGATGTAGTGGGTGGTGTAAAATATGGATGGTAT
This sequence comes from Sophora flavescens, assembly GCA_030762895.1. Lineage (NCBI taxonomy): Eukaryota > Viridiplantae > Streptophyta > Magnoliopsida > Fabales > Fabaceae > Sophora > Sophora flavescens. Next base: position 20,736,096 of record CM061062.1, on the reverse strand, counting down.
ACTATAGCCACACCCATTTTCTAATAAGCTTTTAATTAGTTTTTAGAAAAACTGTCCAACACCAGCATTGGTCAATTCTTGCAAGAACTGACAGCAAATTACTTGCTTCAAGTTTGGCACGTTAGCTTGGTTAAAAGGAATGGAAATTAATGGGCTGGTAGGGTAGCTCAAGACAAAACATTATTATTATTTTTTTAACTTTTAATGATTGCGTGAGAAAGTTCTGTTATTTAAATATCAAATTTTAAATATTATATTTTTTATTTTCTAATGTTTTTATATACACATATTTTAAATTTATATTAAAAAAACAAAAAACAAAACACACTTGTCCATATTTTAATGTGAATCATTTGCCTTCATGAAACACCAGCCGTCCTTTTAACTTTTAAGATGATTCTGTTTAATGAAGATGGAAGAAACACTGCAATAATAATATAGTTAAATAGAATTTGTGTGTTTAGAATCACATCACGACCCTTCTAAATATAATAATCCAAGTGTACATACATAAGCTTATTTATTAGTTAGAGTCGTGTTATTTAAACACAAATTTTAGACCCGAATATATTTCTTTGTATCTCCTACTTATTTTTTATTAGAGTAAAGGTCAATTTTGGTCCCTGACAAAAAATGCGAAACTCATTTCAGTCATTGACAAAAAAAAATTACTCCGTTAGTTCCTGACAATTATTAACGTGGACAAGTTAGTCCCTACATTGACTTCCGTTAACCAGCATCCGTTACTTGAATGACGTGACCGTTAAATCATCTTAGCTGGTCGTTATCTCTACCCAATTGAATTTTAATTTATTTTCAATTTTTTTTATTTTTCAATTTTTTTACATAATCTTCTTCTCTCCCTATCTCCAGATTCTTCCACCCAGATCTTCATCTCTTCTTCCATATCACTGACAACTTGAATCCTATTCCCCTTCCTGCATAACTCAAAAAGCATCAAGTGTCTCAAATAGTCTACCTAAATCAGCATAACCCGCAATTAAAGTGTTCCAAGACACCGCATTTCATTGAGGCATTACCTCAATCATCCTTAGCACCTCGTCAAAGCACCCACACTCCACATATAACTTCAAAAGCACATTATTCACTACCTGATCAGCTTCCTTAAGATGATGCTTCATGATTTGAGCATGGATTACTCTACGAACCAAGACATTAGACATATCAGTACAAGTAACGGACGCTGGCTAACGGAAGTCGACGTAGGGACTAACTTGTGCCACATTAGTAATTGTCAGGGACTAATGAAATGGTTTTCTTTTTGTCAGGGATTGAAATGATCTCCGCATTTTTTGTCAGGGATCAAAAGGAGTTTTTACCCTTTTTATTATCTTTGTATACAAACATCTCGAAAATACATCAAAAAATAAAAGGACACTGTATGGTGTCTCCAATTTTGTGTTAAAAAAACATTCGTCTATTAGTTATTAGTAAACTTTATACGGTTGATCATAGTGTTGAATAAACCATACCGGATATTCATTGAAAACTTGGTCGTAGCTTCGAGAAAATCAGTCAAGAAAACCAGCCTAACCAGTGAAACCAATCAAAATTGGTACTTTGGATCAGGTTTTTTTTTTTCAAAAAACTTTTTTTATGAATAAATTTCCTTTTTTCCTCAAAATTTAGGATGAGGGGATGATGTCGCAGTCCAAAGCAGGAAAGTCTTCGGACCCTACGAGCACTTACAAAAGGATTTATATTTACTCCCCCAAGTAGATTAGGGTGCTCGAACCTGCGACCTATCAGATACGAGACACTATCATTGAAGTTGGCATAGGTAAACACAAGAAGGGGGGTTGAATTGCGTTTATTAATTATTTTCACAAAACCTTTTTGAACAACTTTTTCGAAAGTAGAAGGTAAAAAGATTAAGCACACATAAAATCCTTTTTAAAAGATTGACAAAAGCAATATCAAAACCCCACAGTTAGTATAAGCAAATAAACTGAAGAGTTTAGGGATAGAAAATTCACACAAGAGATTTTATCCTGGTTCACTCTCTTCCAACCAAGAGCTACGTCCAGTCGCTTCGACTTGAAGGATTTTTCCACTATTTCTCCAAATAGATTGCACAACAAGTATTCAACACCTCTTCAGGCTACAAGTATTCCTTTCTTACCAAGCCTCTTCAGGCTCTAACTCTATCACAGAGATTTAAAGGTTGATCTTCTTAACTCACTAAGTGTGAGAGTATGACAGTTTAAGATCAGTTGAATATTACAACAATACTCAAACTAAATGAATACAGACTTTTGCTTTTGAAAGAATAAGAGCTTGTCTTCTCAAGAATTGTATTGGCAGAAGTTAGGCTAGCAAAAGTTGTTCTTCAGTATTTGAGGTCTTCTACCTATATAGTGACCTTCTTCTTCTCTTGTAATTCTTCAACGGTTACTTTGAATAATCCCGTTTAGAGATAGCATTAAATGCATGATATCCGTTGTGACTGATAGCTTGATTTTGGCAAGTTGAAAAGTATCCTTGGTTATCATAAAATCACAAAATGGAGGCTCACTGTTCTGAGCAATTGTACCTTAAAAACTTTCTTTCCTCCTTTGTGTATAACCCAACTTTTGTCCAGTAATAAAGATGTCATCGTAGAGATCGTTTTGCAATTCCAATTGTACTGTTTTCTTTTTGTATTTCCTTGATACTATGAATTTTCTCAAGAGAAATAAGACATTAAATCGGATAAAGACAAATGGAAAGAAAAAATATTCATTTGAAATAAATATCAATCATTAGAAATAAATTTATCGCAGACCAGATTGCATTAAATCTCATTCAAGGTAGTAAACATATAAAACATATAGAACCGTCTACTTAGTTTTAAGAACGCATCTATACAAGATTTTAATTATGCTCGTCCACTGAGGTGGCAGAAGCGCTCGTCCACTAAAGTGGTAAAAGCGCTCGTCTACAAAAGTCTTTGGACTTGCTAAGTCCTTAATGAGAAGCTCCGTCCAATGACGTGGTATATGGAGCTTGTCTACTAGATTACTTTGTGTTTTAGTTCTTTTTCTTAGCTAATTACTTATGTCTGTTGACGTGACAAGATGAGCGTGCTTATTTTCAAGTTTTTGGACTTGCTATACCTAACAAGTTATTTAGGTATTCATTTATAGCCTCGTCTGCTAAAGAAAATTAGTCTACTTATCATTTAAAATATAAACAGTTTAAATAACCTTTGGACGGGTAAATCTTTGCACGAGTCCAAACATTGTATACCTTATATTATTTTGAATATTCCTACATAACCTGAACTCACTTGTTAGATCTCAACTAATACTTTATCAAGCAAATTTAATCTTTTTATTAGTATCAAAACTTAGAGATTATTAAATTCAAAACCATTTGAATTCCAACAATCATGTTTTATTAGACCAATCGCACGGGTTTAATAAATTTCATTTTAACTTGTTGAAAAATATTTATGAGTCAAATAGACCCGTATATCATAAAGGTTCACAAATAAAATTGAGAAAGGCGCGAGAAAGTTTATCTCGTCTTCACCTTTAAAGAGATTGTATATACGTTGAAATGTTTTACTTTTACTATTTCATGCATGTTGGGGGAGTTATTAAGTCGGAAAAAAAAAGGTTGCAGCAGGTAAACCCAAAAAAGGTGCTCTCTATGATACACCTTGAAAAAAGGGTGCATCCATGTACCTTGCATAAGAGCTACATATTTAACATTAAAATAGATGAATGGTTATATTTTATCACCGATAACCTGTAAGACCAGTATTAAGGGTAAAATTTAATTTGCAAAAAAGGGGTTCTTTCTTCTCCACCTCACCCACCTGCAGATCTTCGCCAATTCAGCCAGGAAGTGTATGGTCGAATCATTATGTGCTCCTATTTTTGGCAGGCTTCGATCGATGTGCTAACACAAAATGCATTTTAAATTTTTTTATAAATCTATCTATTGTTGCGATACCGGGACGGTTGACGGCGGAGAGGCGGGACGAAGGTGGCACTCGAGAGCAAGATGGAAGCGTAGGGGTGGTCATATGAGAACGAAGATGTAAAAATTGGAAATAAAAATATTTATAGGACTTTTGTAAAACTGGTGATTACAAGTATTGTAGAAGAAGAAGGAACACGGTGTGAAACAATTCACAAAGTGTTGGAGTCAATTTGTTAAATTGTTGAGGGAACCGGCACAACAGGTCATAATAGATTCATCTCAGCCACCCAATATTTACCATGACTACCGGTTATAGAGTTGTCCTGGCATTATGTTACATAATTAGTTTTCAAAATTGTTTCATTGTCATAGTGATCTTCGCATAGAGGTTGTAGCATGTTGATTTCATTTCGTAATGTTAAAGGTTGATCGAAGCCAAACTGATTTTGTCCTTATTATGTTTGACTCGTGGCGGACAGGAATGATCCAGAATGATTTCTGCCTTTTATGAGCAAAATTGGTTGCGTTTTGAAGAGGAATTATTTAAAAAGTTTCTGCTTTCTGTGCAGTAGTGTTTTCTTGGATTCATCAATGCCAAAGTTAGAACTTGCTTAGGGTAAGTATAGAATTTGCTTCCCCGGCAATATGGTATCTCAAATGGACGGTGTTTCCTATGTTAAAGAACACATATAATATTCATTCTGGTCGGTATATTATTTACTTGACAGCTGGGAACTTGCTTCGTTATACATGTCTTTTATTGCATCTTAGACTGATCCTATAGCTAATTGACTAGTTTATTGAAGTAATTAATCAAAAGATAGCTTTTTGTTATCAGTTTGTTGTGAAGTTATTCGCAAAGGATTGGCCATGCTCTTTTAGAAAAAGACAGCTTCTAACCGTATATGTGTCACTTATCAGTATTTTAGACTTAAGAACCATATAAGGAGCAATTGTTTTTTTTTTTCTATGGGTATGAAAGCAATTCTTGAGTCTAAAATATTGATAGTAATTACTCCGATTATATAATATACTTGCTGTGACAATGAACTAAGATTTTATCTCATTGACCTTCTAAAATTACAAATAAACTAATCATACATTAGTTGAAGCTCTTATCCTTCTCTCTCGGATCTCGTCCATTATGGAGATTTTTGTTACCTACAAATGCCATCACATGGGTCAGGAGGTTGATAACAGGTCCAGACTGGCCCATTGGGCTCCTTCAACGGAATTGGGCCTCTACACTTATTTTCTTGCCCCCGTTTTCTTTCTTAGCACCTAGTCGGTTATGTTTTGGGCTTCAATCTCCTATAATACATTCATGGGTTTTATTTTTAATACCCCACAAATAGATCTTCCCACCTCCCACTCTCTTTAATTTTTTCTTTTATTCCATAAATACCCTTATATATTATTTTAGTATTTTACACTATCCTAACCCCCTCAATTGATCATTGTCTCTGCTATTCTCCCACCTCCAACCTAATCACACAATACTCCAAATATATATTGATCTATTTCTCCTCTCAGTTATAGACACTATATGAGGAATCAAAACAGACAGTGAAAACACAAGACAGGACGCCATGCTTTTTTTTTCTTCTTTTTCTTGTTTTCTTAATTCTATGTTTATTTAAAACTTTTATAATACATGCGGAAACCTAGTTTTCACGTGTATTAAAACTTTCTTTAATACACACGGAAACTTAGTTTCAGGGTGTATTAAAAAAGTTTAATTTTAATATATGCTGAAACTTAGTTTCCGAGTGTATTAAAACTTTTTAATGCACTCGGAAACTAAGTTTCCACATGTATTAAAACTTTTTCATACACGTGGAAACTTAGTTTTTGGGTGTATTAAAAGTTTTAATATACTCGGAAAACTAAGTTTCCGCATGTATTGGTTTCCGCATGTATTAAAACTTTTTTAATACGCCCGTAAACTAAGTTTCTGTATGTATTAAAACTTTTTTTAATTTTAATACATACGGAACATAAGCTAAGTTAGTTTTCGTGTGGCGGTCCTGATCGTGTTCTCTGTCGCTCTCTCGTTGCCGTCGAAGCTCCGTCATTGTCTTGTTGCCGTCGAAGCTCCGCCGCTGTCCCGTTTGCTGCTATCGTGGTCGTGGGGTGGGAAGAATGGGACGCATTGGGGAATGGAGTGAGGGCCTCAACAAAGTTGCTGCTAATCAAACTTGGTGTTTGCTGCAATCGTGGCAAGACTCGTTATCCTAAGGGTTTGTTTGTGAGTTTTGAAGGGGGAGGGAGGGGAAGGGAAGGGAATGCTTTGCAAAAAAAGGGGGGGAGTAGGTTGGTTGTGGCTTAGTTGGTTGTGCTGGCTGAGTTTGTATGGAAGGACCTGAGTTCGAATCCCGCAGAACACATCTTTGGGGAGGGGCGAAGAACCTTAAATGCGACTAAGCACCTGAGCGAAGATTAGTCTCATAGCGGGTGCAAAGGATCTAAGCTTGTGGATACTCTGTGGTGTAACATCTCTGGCTGCTCTATGGATTGACGACTGTCCCCACAGACTAACACGGGTCTTTTCAGCATGCTTTGTCCTCACTCACACGCTTCCTGGGAAAACTTCTCAGGAGGTCACCCATCCCAGAATTGCTCCAAGTCAAGCACGCTTAACTGTGGAGTTCTTGAGTGACGGGCTACCGAAAAGAAGATGTATCTTGTTAGTATAGGTAGTACTAATCAATTCATATAAGCCTTCCTCAACTATATAGTCTCATACCTACACAATCTCAGGTAATCGGTTCATTCATGTGTCCCTCCGCCTAGAAGCCTGCCAAGAGTCGTTCCTTGTCCGTGCCTTCTTGCACCGGCGACCACTCCCCGCCCTCGTCGGCACACCGGTGACCACTCCCCGTCCTCGTCGGCACCCGGGTGTTACATGCCCACCAACTTCCGCTTGGTTCGTCCCCGAACCACACCGTATTGGGAGAGGTGCTGTTCTGATACCATTTGTAACATCCCTAGCTGCTCTATGGATTGACGGCTGTCCCCACAGGCCGACACGGGTCTTTTCAACATGCGTTGTCCTTACTCACACGCTTCTTGGGAAAACTTCCCAGGAGGTCACCCATCCCAGAATTGCTCCAAGTCAAGCACGCTTAACTGTGAAGTTCTTAAGTGATGGGCTACCGAAAAAAAGATGCATCTTGTTAGTATAGGTAGTACTAATCAATTCATATAAACCTTCCTCAACTGTATAGTCCCATACCTACACAGTCTTAGGATCCTTCTCATTCGGGTGTGTAATCGGTTCATTCATGTGTCCCTCCTCCTAGAAGCCTGCCAAGAGCCGCTCATTGTTCGTGCTTTCTTGCACCGACGACCACTTCCCGCCCTCGTCGGCACCCGGGTGTTACATGTTAACTCACTGGGGAGCCAAAAACCCTAATTACAGTGGGTTCATGCAAAATTTTTTTTAAGAAGCACCTATAGTCCATCTCATGGATCCCATTGGAACGCATAGGCATAGCTAGTTCATCCTTTTATTTTTCCCAATAAACTTATAAGTAGTTTATGCCACCTTATTGTCTTCGTGAGGTAGTTATCATCAATTAAAGGATAATGTTAATCAGTGTCCCTAAAACATTAGTTAAGAAATTAAAACAAGAAAGTTTGTATGAAAAGTAGGTGTATTCAATATATCGAAAAGTATTATACTTAATTTTTCTATACAAACTTTCTTTTTATGATTTCCTTAATCAATACTCTTAAGAAACTCGTTAGCAATACCTTAAATAAAAGAACCCGCTTAACATTGAAAGGTAATGAGAAAAGTAGATTTTAAAATAAAAAACATTCAAAATAGTTTCAAATTTTTTCCACATTAATATTATTTTCAAAAGTTGAAACAAACATTTAAATTATCTAAAATGATTGTTTTTAAAAAATAATTGATTTTCTCAAAATAATTTATAACAAATGGACTCTAAATTTTGTCATGGAACAAAATATTTCGAATGCATTATTTTTTTGTTTCAAAGGTAAGAGTTACTTTAAAATTTAAATTTCTAAAAGAAAAATAATTAAATTTTAATATATTATAACCATCCAAAAAAGATAAAAATTATGTTAACAAAAGTAGAATTCTCAAACTTTGAGTCAATCTAATTGATTAAACTGTAAAAGACGTGAATTATGAGTGTGTGAGTTCAACCCCACAATTATTTCCTTATTCCTTCTCCTCTTTTTCCTCATCATTTATATAAGACTTACTATGAATCGTTAAAAAAAAAAAAAAGAATTCACAAGAAAAAGAAAAAAAAAGGTCGTTCTTAAAAAAATGAATGAAAAATCGTTGGTTTAGCGCCACGCCGCTTCAAACGAATATAAATAGTTAAATACCCTTCGCGCACAACACTTCACCCTCTTTGTTTCAACTTTCAAGAGACACTCGCAACTCCGCAATTGCATTCTTTCCTCTCTTTCTCTCTCTTTCCTGGTTGGCAGTAGCAGAAGCAGGTGCAGCAGTTCGAGTTGGTTAGCAGCTATGACGGACGGTCATCTTTACAACAACATCACCCTCGGAGGCCGCGGCGGCACTGTTAGTTCTCTCTCTCTCTCTAACCTTCGATTTTTGTGCCCTTTGCTGAAACCCCCATTTCTATTCCTCTTTTCCAAACCCTAATTTTTAATTTTGCTCCTACCACCCATAGAATTTCTTTATCAAAGATCTTTATTTCACTTTATGTCTGTCACTCAGAGTTTCACGATTTTGGTTTTTATTCCTATTTAACATTGAAAGCGAAAACCCTAATTTTATTTTCGTTGAATTTCGCGATTTTATTTTTATCCTCTTAATATTCGTCGAATCCGAGTTGAAAATATCAGTCGGTGAAACCTGATAGATGGTGATTAGCGAGCGATTCCTAGGGTTTTGTTCTCTGTTTTGTATATTTAACCCTAATTATTATCTTGTTATTATTATTCACTGTAGAACATCTATTATTTTGTGAATATGTTGAAATGTTTGATTTTTAGTGACTACTGCTGGAAATTTGGGCATTAGTGGTTTTTGTTCTCCTTCTCAAAACCCTAAGGGAGGGCTTTAAGTAGATGGAAAGTGGGAAGGTAGAAATTAGGGAATGACACGAAATTAATTCTTACCAGTGAGTGAAAACGAGGTCAATTGTGCTTTATGCGAAATTATATCTTAGTTATACTACCAAGCAAGTGAAAAGTGATTTTCATTCTTAATTTTCTACCCTCCCACTTTAAACTTACTCAACCAAGTACAATTTATTTGGTGTTGTGTACAGTTTCTTTAATATCCGTAAGTGAAGGCCCCTAATCATGGTTGCATTGCCTGTTCCGTGCCAAGCTTTGATCAACACCATTGCATTTAAAAAAAAACAATAAGAAGAAGAAAATGGAATTTGCTGTAAACTTGTGAATAGGTGTCGGAAATATCAATTAACCAATTATTACGTATGACACCTCTTTTCATATAATTGGGATTGCAGAATCCAGGGCAGATGAAAATACATTCAGGTGGTATTTTATGGAAGAGACAGGGGGGTGGTAAATTAATTGAAGTTGATAAAGCTGACATAACGGGGTTGACATGGATGAAGGTTCCAAGGACCAATCAACTTGGTGTACAGATCAAAGATGGGTTGTACTACAAGTTCACTGGATTCCGGGATCAGGTTACTCTCTACCCCTTCTGAATGTGCGTTTACTGTTTACATATATTTATTGTAGAGAAAGAAATTCAATTTGAATTCTTAATTTTTTTTGTTTTTAGTCAGACTTCAACGGATCTAAATAATGATGACCTGGTGTTTTTGGACTTGATTGCTATCAAATACTGATTCTTATGTTGTTATTTTATACTCATTCTGCAGGATGTTGCAACTTTGACAAATTTTTTCCAGAATACCTGTGGAATAACAGTAGAGGAGAAGCAGCTTTCTGTTAGTGGGCGTAACTGGGGAGAAGTTGATCTAAATGGTTGGTGATCTTTACATGAAATGGCTTGTGTGTTGAAATTGATATTCTCCACATGATGCATCGTGTGTACCTTGGACATCTTTCTTTGCCATCCTTGCTATACTTCCAGAAAATTTATTTGTTTGGTAAACAAAAAGTTTGACACATCCTCTGTTTAACCTGGCAATATTCTTGAGGGCATGATATGTAACGTTTTAGGCAAGAGCTTCCCTATTTTCAAAGAAATTCAGTTCATCTAGTTTGTTGTAGCACATGGAGTAGCTTTTCTTGAATAGTGCAAGATCTACTTCTCTTATGGATTTAGGAACCATTACCTCCAATTTCTTTGGCAATCACATTAAGTACAATTTTAATTAAAAGAATTGTTTATCTCTTTGTTTTCTGTAGTTAATAGAGGCAACACTTATTCCATGTTGGAATCTTGCCAAATATGAAGAAAAGATGGTAGGAAACTTGGGTGTGGTGGGGGGAAGTTCTCAAAGTAGAACTTCTTCTCATTCTTGTTTTGTTATTTTGCAGTCGACCTTTTTAACCTTATTTGATAGAATTGTTTGACTACTTTTATGCTACAAGTAGATGTTCTTAAGCTTTTATTTCCATTTCAGGAAATATGCTGGCTTTCATGGTTGGTTCAAAGCAAGCTTTTGAGGTGTCTTTAGCAGATGTCTCTCAAACACAGCTTCAAGGGAAAAATGATGTGATTTTGGAGTTTCATGTGGATGACACAACTGGAGCTAATGAGGTATATCGATATATACAAAGATACAGTTTTATAAGTTTTAGCGTAGTCATGCAGTTTAGGATAACTTGTGACTAGTTGCAAGAAGACCTTTCTAATCCAACTGTAATCTTGAACAATATTGTAGATTTCAGTTCATAGATCCAGTTCGGGTGTGCAATTGTGGTCTAACACTGTATATGCTATGATTTCAGAAAGATTCATTGATGGAGATAAGTTTCCATATACCAAATTCCAACACCCAGTTTGTCGGTGATGAAAATCGTCCTCCTGCTCAGGTGAGTCTATTCATTACTAAAGAAATTTCATGTTATAAAAACTTTTAGGTTAACTTACATTTGCACAATCTTTTTGGTATCAGGTTTTCCGTGACAAAATCATGTCTATGGCTGACGTTGGTGCTGGTGGTGAAGATGCTGTCGTTACATTTGAGGGTATTGCAATCCTTACACCAAGGTAATGTATTTAAATCCATCGAGAGATTTACCCATGAATGTTACATTCAAGTAATTTCGGCTTCTTATTGTTGTCTTGTATACTGCTGCTTGCATTTGTTTCATTTCCAGATTTAGATTAATAGAAGTTGTACTTTTATGCAGGGGACGATACAGTGTCGAGCTACATCTGTCATTCTTGCGCCTTCAAGGACAGGCTAATGATTTCAAAATCCAGTACAGCAGTGTGGTTCGGTTGTTTTTACTCCCTAAGGTTTATTTATTGATCCTTTGCCTTCATTTCACCGATATTTGTTTTTGTATTAAGTAATTTAAGTTATATGTGAGAGTAATAGTTTAGTGCAACCAGCCAATGATCTCTTCTTTCCAGACCTATTTAGTATACTGACTGTTTCTCATGTCAACTGACTGTATTTGTAGTCTAATCAGCCACATACCTTTGTCGTCGTTAGTCTTGACCCCCCTATCCGGAAAGGACAAACTTTGTATCCTCATATTGTGATGCAGGTACGATTGCTTACTGGTGTCATGGTTGACCAATTTAGGTGATACACATTTTCCTTGCCTCTGAACCTAACATTTCTTTGCTCATTTCTTTATAGTTTGAAACTGATTATGTCGTGCAAAGTGAATTGTCAATGGGTGAAGATCTCTATAACACCAAGTACAAGGACAAGTTGGAGATGTCTTATAAGGTATTGACTAAACTGTTCATAATTGATATATAATCCAGGAGATATAGCTCCTCAAGGTCCGCTTTGGGAAAATGAAAGAGAGCATTTTGCATGTTTTAGTTGATTGAGTGATGCAAGAATTTTGGCAACTATAAGTCATGCATATCACATGGGATGCAATAATTGAAGTTTTACTTTCAATTTAATAATCAGGGACTTATCCATGAAGTGTTCACCACAATATTACGTGGCTTATCTGGTGCCAAAGTTACTAAACCCGGAAAGTTTAGGAGTTGTCAAGATGGTTATGCAGTGAAATCATCTTTGAAAGCTGAAGATGGAATTCTATATCCCCTTGAAAAGAGCTTCTTCTTTCTTCCTAAACCTCCCACTCTTATTCTTCACGAAGAGGTAAAATCCAGCTCTGCTTACAGATTAACTGATGTCAATTACTCTTTGCATACATATGAGATTACGTATAGGAGGTTTTGATTGTTTTTCCTTTCCTACTAGATTGACTATGTGGAATTTGAGCGGCATGCTGCTGGTGGTTCAAATATGCATTATTTTGACCTTTTGATCAGACTAAAATCTGAGCAAGAACATCTCTTCCGTAATATTCAGAGAAATGAATACCACAATTTGTATGGTTTTATCAGGTAAATGTTAGCTTGTTGCCATTTTTTTCATGTCCGCAAAGCTAATTATTCATTATATGAGTTTCATTTTTTGGCCTGCACATGCAGTTCAAAGGGCTTGAAAATTATGAACTTAGGAGATGCCAAGGCCCCTGTTGGTATGGCTAAAGTTCTTGAGAATGATGATGATGATGCTGTTGATCCACATCTTGAGCGCATAAAAAATGAAGCTGGTGGAGATGAAAGTGACGAGGAGGTGCCTAAATCTTTTATATCATCATGGTCTTTTCTTTAGTTTATGAGTAGCATTTTGTAAAATGTGTTTTAATTTTCGTAATTATGGAGAAAGCATTTATTTATATCCAGCAGCATCTGAAAATAATCAGGCATGAAAAAACTTAAGTGAGCTAGGAAGTTATTGCCATTCTTTAACTCATAATTTCGTTATTATACAGTCAACCTTTCTCCTGCTGTATCTAGCTTTAACAGTTTCTTGTGTTGTCTGTTTTGCTCACTATTGTGTATGTTCGTGTGCATTTGTTCTGTACGTGTATCTTCAGTCTGTCCAAGTTTCCCCACTTTGGCTTTTTTTTTTTCAGTGGGCTCCCTGTGGTAGGATTCTAGTCTTGCTTTTGCTTCTCTTTATCTTAATCAGTGATAAATGTCTGCAGGACGAAGATTTTGTTGCTGACAAGGATGATGGAGGTTCTCCAACTGATGATTCTGGAGCAGACGATTCTAATGCTAGTGATAGTGATGATGAGAAAGAGGCAAGTTTATTTTTGCATTTATTGTCTTGTAATACCTCCCCTCTATCATTTAAGTTTTTGTTGTGTCTGACACCTTCATGATGACCAATTTTCAGAAGCCTGCCAAAAAGGAACCAAAGAAGGATCTGTCTTCTAAGGCATCTACTTCTAAGAAGAAATCAAAAGATGCTGATGAAGATGGAAAAAAGAAAAAACAGAAGAAGAAAAAGGACCCAAATGCACCCAAGAGGGCAATGTCTGGTTTCATGTTCTTTTCTCAAATGGAAAGAGAGGTGCGTTCTTTTCGCAAAATTGTTTATGGCTATTTCAACTGTATGTAATTGGAGAATAAGCTGAAATGGTTTACGAGTTATGTTGGGTTTTATAAGTAGAGTTCATCTACATATTATTTCATGAAGATTGTTCTTTTGATGACAGAATCTTAAGAAAACTAATCCTGGAATTTCATTTACGGATGTGGGAAGAGTACTTGGAGAGAAATGGAAAAAGATGTCAGGTATGGCTGATGGCCAAGTTAATTGTTTCATTCGTTTCCATTGAATGACAATGTCATACATGATAAGTGTTTACCGTGTAATGAAATTAAGTTTTCTATTTCTTTACCTGTTGAATGCACAGCGGAGGATAAGGAACCATACGAGGCAAAAGCCCGAGCAGATAAAAAACGCTATATGGATCAGATTAGTGGTTACAAGAATCCACAACCCATGAATGTTGATTCGGGAAATGAATCTGACAGTGCTTAAGGTTGTTTTATTGTTGAAAGTAATCCTGTCAGTTTCTGTGGAAGTCCAGCTTTATAGTTTTAAGCACAATTGTGGCATCGGCCATAGACATGCACCTAATGTTAACTCATGCTTTGTGATATTTCAAACAGGTGATGGCATTTCCTTGTATGGTAAATTGCCAACAAGTTTATGCATGCTCTTTGGAATGGCCTGCTAACTTGAAGTTAACTGGAACCAGCTCGAGATTACTGTCTTCTGGGGATTCCAACGTCAGCTTGTTTGCATGGCTCAAGGATGAACTTGTTGCGGGTTGACTAGCCATAGATGCTTATTAGATATCTACGTTTGTAACCCGATGTACTATACTAACCTTTTTGGCTAAACGACAGTGCTTCTAAGTTTCTTGTACCGTGATGGCTGAAATAGGCGAGACCATAATTTATCGTTTTTGTGCTAATATGAAATTTTAATATTACCTCAACCTTATTCTTTCATTGTTTTTTGTTCATTTCTGGTTGGCAGTTTGATTAGAGTTGCACCCGTTTAAAAATGTGATATAGCTAAAACTAAAATCTTCATGGAAAAATTTAGCTATGTCAATTTAATTAATTATTTTATGCAATTATTCTGAAGTCTCAACGATCCTACTTGTTTGTGAGGTCTTAGTTGGCTAGTATGCTCGTTATTCATCCTTTTAATTCCGTTGGACACCATCAAAAATAAAATAAAATTTTTGCATCTTTATCATGTATATCACTAAGATTCTACCACCACATGAATGACCATGTTTATTGAGTAGAAATTAACACGTGATGGAGACTGAATAGTACACCATAGACATATTATATTAGTATTAGAACAATTTTATCTGCCTATGAAGTTATATTTTTACACTATATCAATTGAAACAAGGCTGGCAAGCTAAAATATATTTATCCAACCCTCCCTTGGGCATATACGTTGAAAAAGTCAGACATATAACCTATGGCCAAACCCAGAAAATTTGGCAAGTTGCTTAGCTAGCTATGCACGTGGACCATAATGCAACAAAGCAACTAGTCACATAATTGGCTATCATTTCTTTAACAAGCCAAATTCCTATACTTCATGCCTGTCACATATCAAGTTTGGATATCTGTTACATCCCAAGAAACGCATACGGTTATCCACTCTCAGCGTTCCTAAATTTAGAAGCATAACAGTTAACAATGAATGCCTACCATTATTATTTAAGCATGTCCATTTTACTTGTCCTACAGTCCACACCAACCACTATGCTTCGTTCCAAATTTACTTTTTTTTAATTGGTATAGGCTTGCCCAAGGTCTTGCCGCTTTGTGAGTAAAAAAGGCTTAATCAAATCCCAAGACCTTGGACAACCATACCATTTAAGTCAATAAAAAAAAAAAAAAATCTACAAAAGAGAAAAGGAATAGAAGCTAAGAAAGAAAGAAAAAAAACACAAGACATGGGCATGGGAAAAATAATGGTGGGAAGTGTAACTAAGGTTACCCTTATTCTCTTGTTTACTTTCGCCATTACTATTCCATGCCTTGAGGCTGGAATCGCTGAGTTTGATGATTATCTCAAAGCCCGAGCCGAGGAGGCCCATAAACTTGCTCTTGAGGCCTATGTGCCTAACCCTGAAGATGTTGCAGAGGAACTCAATATACATGTTCATATGTATGTAATAATATACGAACTCTTCTCTTATATTACAAGATTACAATGCTATGTTGTGAGAAAAATTTGATAGAATTGTTAGAATTTGCATGAATAATGCTGCATGCACATACTTACTTTAACACGCTTCATTTTGCATCTATATAGTGAAATTCTCCTCTTATCATATGTGCACATTCCTTATGATTATGTCACCTATATGTATTTCTTACGTGATCTGACAGGCATTATTTAGGGCCTGTTTGTTTCATTTCCTGTTTTCAGGAATAATTGCAAAACTTTCTCACAAACAGTGAAAAAAAGATTTTTTTTTTATGAAAACAGGAAAAAAACAATATGACAGTTTTGTAATTATTTGTGAAAACAAGAAATGAAAACAAGAAACTAGAAACAAAATAAACATGCAGTTTGTAAAGATTCGAAGTTTGTAATTTTGAGATAAGTCAAAAGTTATATATGAAGATCATTCATCCATTCAAAAATCAATTATACTTCCATTGTAGTTTTAGTATTTTTGTTACAAAAGATACAAATATACTTTTCAATCAAATTCTTTAGGTATTTATGATGTTGTTTTCCAATTATCGAAAAAAATACATGATTAACAACTCATTAATAAAAATATCACCAATACTATTTAGTACGAATTCGTCATGTTACAAAAGTTAAATAATCAATCAGATTGCAAGGGAAATAACTGGTCGGTCAAAAAAAAAATTCATAACTCACAATACACTTTATGCTTGCATGTGTTCGTCTGTGTTTACATAAAAAAACTCCGTACTATTAATCTTTTCCTTAAAAATATAACATGTAACACAACTGTTTCATATGTCGACCTATTCTTATTGAAAAATAGCATCACAAGCATATGAAAAACAACACCTAAGTTTTGTCCCGGTGAATATTTTTCTTAACTTTGATGCAATATGCAGGGCATTGGCGGGGACAAACAGCACAAGAAGGGAGCTGAAGCAAAAATATAGAGGACCATGCAGGGCCACAAATCCCATTGACACATGTTGGAGGTGCAGGAAAAACTGGGCTAAGGACCGCTTTAGGTTAGCCAAATGCGGCAAAGGGTTTGGAAGAAGGGCCACCGGAGGACTCGGCGGCCGCATCTACGTCGTGACCGATCCATCGGACAACGACATGGTTAACCCTAAACCAGGAACTCTACGTTTTGGTGTTATCCAAAAGGGTCCATTGTGGATCATATTCAAAAGTAGCATGGTCATCACATTGCAACAAGAGTTGATGGTTTCCTCAGACAAGACCATTGATGGTCGTGGTGCAAATGTTCAGATTAAGGGTGGTGCTGGAATCACCATTCAGTATGTGAACAACGTGATCATTCACAACCTTAGGATTAGGAAAATTGTGTCTAAGAATGGTGGCATGATAAGGGACTCTGTGGACCATTATGGGTTGAGAACAAGGAGTGATGGTGATGCTATCTCCATTTTTGGATCTTCCAACATTTGGATTGATCATGTTTCATTGTCTGAAAGTGAGGATGGCCTTATCGATGTTGTCCAAGGTTCCACTGGCATCACCATCTCAAATTGCCACATGACCAAACATAACGATGTATGTTTAAATTATTCTTCATTACTTGCATGTTAGCCCATTATTGTATATTGCTGTCTCATTTTGTGATGGACATTTCCTAAAATGGTGTCTCATTTCCTTCCCACCAACTTAGCTTTTGCCACTTGAAAAATTAATTACATTATTTATTATAAATATATCATTTTTAAATGATATGGCAGAATCTAAGTGGGTGAGATAAGGAATGAGACACCTCCATCCCTCGTTCCGGTGTATCACACATTGGTCTCACGAATAATATCTTGCCACATATTGGTGGGGACAGTATATGATACACTAAAATGACACCGTAAATCTTCATACTTATTTACAAGGGATAATGTTAATTATTTCTACACTTCATTCTTCTTCCCCTATGGTTTACACTTATCTTTTATGGAAAAAATAAAAGAGAGAAAATTGAATTTCTCTCTTCTTATTTTCACAATGGAAGAAAAGTATAGGGGAAGTGTACAGAACAAAGTGCAGGAACAAAATTATTAATTTAATATTAGTATATATGTTAGAATAATATAGTGGTGGATGTCATTTCTTAGCACATGCATCATATTTCTTCACATTTGTGAGATGGCAAATTTAGAGTGTAGGTATGCAAAATCTCAAATGGAATTAACAAAAAATGATAAAGATATAAGATAATGTGTATAAATGTATGTGAGTAACATTATTCATTATTAATCTGAAATGCATTGGTTACTTGGAGATATTATATGCATTAATATGATGGAATGGATATTATTACAGGTGATGCTGTTAGGAGCTAGTGATACCTACTCTGGGGACAAGATTATGCAAGTGACAGTGGCATTCAACCACTTTGGTCAGGGATTGATTCAGAGGATGCCTAGAGTTAGATGGGGTTTTGTCCATGTTGTGAACAATGACTACACTCACTGGCTTATGTATGCAATTGGTGGTAGCTCAGGACCAACTGTTCTAAGCCAAGGCAATCGCTTCATTGCTCCCAACAACAATGCTGCAAAGGAGATCACACATAGAGACTATGCAGGACAACAAGTGTGGAAGAATTGGCAATGGAGATCAGAGATGGACCTATTCATGAATGGTGCAAAGTTTGTTGAATCTGGTAGCCCTGTTGGGAAGCTTCCATTCAAGAAAGGGTTCATAATGAAACCAAGACATGGATCTTATGCCAATAGGCTAACTAGGTTCTCTGGTGCCCTTAATTGCATTGTGGGCAGGCCTTGTTAGAAACAAATTAATTTGTCTTTATCATCACATACATATATATATATATATAGAAACACATGTTATAACACACAACATGAGATGAAAAATCCTCTAGGATGAATTGCCCCTAATGCTTTAGAAAATGTGTTTTTGTATATTTATGTATTTTTATAGTCTTCCGCAATATCAATGTAATTCTGTTGGTTATACGAAAAAAGAAACATATATTGTAGCTAGCCTTGTGAGAGTGAAAAAGATAATTTGTTGTTCTTGATTTGGTTAAAGAGATGACGAGAAATAAGAAGCCAACATTCTAAGTTATTTATTAATTTGTTTTGGTCCTTTTGTTAAACATATGTAATGTAGAGAAAAAGATTTTGTCTCACTTTGCTAACACTTATCATGTCCTTACCAATACTTTCTTGCCACATCAATTTAAAATAATGTTAGAAATGTGGAATATCTGACAACATAATGATTGGTAGGGATAAGGCATGTGACAACAAAGTAGGACTTCATCCATGTACCACTCATTTGGTTTGCAACTGAAATGGACGGTTGGAGCCAACAAATTGAGACAACAAATCTTCATCATCCATATAACGCTCATTTGGGTTGCAACTCAAATGTACGGTTGGAGGAACAAAAAAGACGGCTTTTTGACCAAACTGGGTTCCTTTTAGAAACTATTTACCAATGGGGGGTCGTTTTGGACACGTGGCATATTTTATATTTTTTCAATCTGACAATCAAAGGCGCCACTGCAGTTGGCGTCACCCATGCTTTTATTAAAAAAAAAAAAAAAAAAAGTGGATGCGCCACTGCTGTTGGCGCATCTCACTTCTGCTCCCACCCCAAACTGACACGTCCCATGCTTTTATTAAAAAAAAGAAAGTAAAAGTGGATGCGCCACTGCTTTTGGCGCATCTCACTCCCCCCCACCCCCCCAACCCAACTGACACGTCCCCTCCCCACCCACAACTCCCTTCTACGCCCCCAAATACCAATTCTCTAACACCTACACCCACCCCAATCCCCTTCAGACCTTCCCCCCTCCCCATTCCCTACAAATACAAGCCCCCCCTCCCCAATGCCATATGCATTAAGAAGGCAGCGTTTTATTAGCAACGTTTCAGTAGCAATCCTTCTAAAAAATACTAAGAGCAGCTCTCTCTCTTCTTTAGTTCCTTCTCTATATATAAATCTTAGTAAGAAATTTTATTTACTACTTGTGATATTATTTGTTACCTGTTATTAAGGTATTTTTTTATTATCTGTTATTTTAAATAGATACTTTATCATTAATGTAATCTTTACTCCATATACTTATAGTATATTTTTTTTTGTAGCGATGTTCCTTTAAAATTGCATGTGACTGTGTTTTAATTCTGATAAGATAAATTTTTTTTTACTACTGTAATAACTGTTGAATATTTATTGGTGTAAATTGTTATTGCTATAATTATTTTTTATGCCTCCTATGATATTATTTGCTACTCGTTATTCCTAGTGTAAATTGCATCCCAATCTCCAAATACATTCACTATGGCCTTTTGTTTGGCTTTCCATGCTTTTCTGTAAGATATCTTGTACCCGTAAGTACTTAGAATTCTTTCGCGTATCAAAGCGATAGTCACCGATGGCGCTTCTCGGACCATACCTAGGAAGTCGATTTAAATATAAAGTTAGATTACACTAGGAATTAACAATAAAAACAATTATCATACTAGTAATCATCGTACCTAGTATGCACGAGCATACGAAGTTAGAATCCAGCTTTGTGTGGTCTTGCGACAACATACGGTTAACACAACTATGTTGACCGCCCCACTTTGTAACCTCCCACTTTAGTGACTTTTTCGACAAGATAGCCCTCAGCCTCCATGGGCATCCTGTCAAATGATTTGAACACTGGACATAATACTTGGTTGATTTAGATTCAACAACTTTGAAATCCTGATGAACGTTCATGGAATAATGTTTAACAACCATTTGAACCGCCTGTTTAGTATCAAATCGCAAGCCAACATACAATTCCTGACCCACTTTCCACGATCCCGGAACATCTACGCCTTCAAATTCTATCTCCTGATCAGGATGTTCCCAGTTTATATAATTATAATGGGGGATGAGTTGAAAAATGCACCATGTGATTGACCTATAAGTGAGTAAAAATGAATAAATTGCCAATTAGAGTAAAATTAATAATATTTATACAAATAAAAATTAATAATAATGATGTCGGAATAAAATTATTAATTGTTGGAGGAAACCAACCAGCTTGATGCTGAACAAAACCACCAGGAGCCATCGATGAAACCGGGGCTGCAACAATTCCAGGTGACGCCAATGCGGACAAAACTATGTTGGAACCCTGTTCAACCTCCTCCTCGGTGTCCGATGAACCTGATGTTGGTATATCATCTTCATCTTCATCATCATCTTCATCATCATCTTCATCTGACTCACCCTCCATCTCGCTTGCCCAATCCTCATCTTCGTCATCTGCATTTGACCCAAGGTTTACCGACACATTTCGCTGCTCGAAATTACTACCCAATGACGGCACACAGGGAATGTGGAAGTGCCCGCAACATTAACTTCAACGTACAACTCAAGTGTTCGACATCCGGGGATTTTGGATTAAACCATTCAAAGATGCACTCCACATCTCGATCATCGGCAATTTCAACAAGAATATATTTCACGGGGTTGCCACATATCATATATCTTGTCACAATTTTTGAAACTGTTTGATTTGGTTTCAACCTCATCTTCGAGTGAATCTTTGCCCTCAAACGCATGTACCGGATGCAATGTTTTATTTGCACAAATTCTTGATCCCCTTCAAATGTAATTCCTACTGGTCCATCGAAGACTCTCCTGTTCGAGTATACAAGTACTGCAACTTGGCTCATGAAGTATGCCCTACAATAATATCAAATATATAAAAATTACTCAATAAATTTACAAGTTCTAATAATAACAATATTAAAAATACACAACAACAAATACAAATAATGGTATTAATAATATTAACATCATATTTAATATTAAATATGTAAACTTAAAAATAACATTAATATAACACAATAATATCACTATTAATAATAATATTACAAAATAATATTTATTACCAATTACTAATAATAAATACCGATACTAATAGAAGTAATATTACTGTTATATTATAATAAAAAAATAAAGTTAATAATTAAAAGAAAGTATCAAATAATATTACACGGGGCAATAAATTTTAAACAATTTATACCAATAAATATTCATCAATTATTACAGTAATAAAAAAATAATTTACCTTATAAGAATTAAAATAAAGTCACATGTAATAACAATTTACACCAATAAATATTCAACAGTTATTACAGTAGTAAAAAAAATTTTATCTTATCAGAATTAAAACACAGTCACATGCAATTTTAAAGGAACACCACTACAAAAAAAAAAGTATACTATAAGTATATGGAGTAAATATTACATTAATGATAAAGTATCTATTTAAAATAACAGATAATAAAAAAATACCTTAATAACAGGTAACAAATAATATTACAAGTAGTAAATAAAATTTCTTACTGAGATTTATATATAAAAAGGAACTAAAGAAGAGAGAGCTGCTCTTTGTATTTTTTAGAGGGACTACTACTGAAACACTGTTACTGAAACGCTGCCTTCTTGATGCATATGGCATGAGGGGGAGGGGGGCTTGTATTTGTAGGGAATGGGGAGGGGGGAAGGTCTGAAGGGGATTGGGGTGGGTAGAGGTGTGTGTGTGTGTGTGTGTGTGTGTGTGTGTGTGTGTGTGTGTGTGTGTGTGTGTGTGTGTGTGTGTGTGTGGGGTGGGGTGGGGTGGGGGTGGGGGTGGGGGGGGGTGGGGTGGGGTGAGTGGGATGCACCAAAAGCAGTGGCGCATCCACTTTTACTTTTTTTTTTTTTTAATAAAAGCATGGGACGTGTCAATTTGGGGCGGGGGCAGAAGTGAGATGCGCCAACAGCAGTGGTGCATGGGGGGGGGGAGTGAGATGCACCAAAAGCAGTGGCGCATCCACTTTTACTTTTTTTTTTTTTTTTTAATAAAAGCATGGG
Source organism: Sophora flavescens (assembly GCA_030762895.1). Taxonomy (NCBI): domain Eukaryota; kingdom Viridiplantae; phylum Streptophyta; class Magnoliopsida; order Fabales; family Fabaceae; genus Sophora; species Sophora flavescens. The sequence continues at coordinate 20,713,597 of CM061062.1, read as the reverse complement.
ACGTGTCAATTTGGGGTGGGGGCAGAAGTGAGATGCGCCAACAACAGTGGCGCATCCATTTTTTTTTTTTTTTAATAAAAGCATGGGTGACGCCAACTGCAGTGGCGCCTTTAAAGGCGCCATCTGCAGTGGCGCCTTTGACTTGTCAGATTGAAAAAATATAAAATATGCCACGTGTCTAAAACGACCCCCCATTGGTAAATAGTTTCAGAATAACCCTAAACTGGTAAATAGTTTCTAAAAGGAACCCAATTTGGTCAAAAAGCCCAAAAAAGAGAGCAAATGTTTTGGCAGCACACATTTTTGGCGATAAGAAAAAACATTCAATTCTAGCTTCTAGATATATGAATTGTTAAGTACATCTATCTGAATTTAATTGCTAATAATTCCAATACTAATTCTTGTAAACCAAATGAGAATTAACTCATTAACATCGAACTAAGAACCATTGCAAACCTTCAATAAATGTTCTATTTTTATAGTATCAATTATTAGCCAAAAAGTACTGATAACATCAAGTCATTAACAAACACCAATGACACACTGATTATCTTTCTATATTCGACATATTTCCCATGTTCTAAAATGGGTACTCACACAAGATCATGGTAGGCACCCGCAGATATTTGCTGCATTCATGGGTCTACCGTTCCAATACTTCTAGCTTCCACGATAAGTGCTGAATGAGAAAGGGGAAAGCAGCAGAGGAACGTGAAAATGTTCCTTTTTCTGTGACTCACGGATTTCAAAAACAATAGACACATAAGGAAAGAAGCCACTTGGGTTGTACTTCCCAGTGTTAAAACTGATCCTGTATATGCCTGGATTCACATCATCAACTATGCTCAACAGTTGGCCACTGCGACCATCTAAATCTGTCGCCGATGATCCTTGAAACACCCAACTGCCACCATCTGCAGCCCCGAATGTCGGGTGAGACTGTGTACCTTTCCACGCCTCCAAAAGTACCTCAATACCAGCAGCCGGAGAACCTCGTGAAACATCCAACACATGAGTGGTAATGGGTGGCCGGGTTCTAGAAGGAATTTGAATTGGTTTTCCTGTTGAACTTGTTGAAGCAGCAGCTACATGCCCACCAATAATGCTTATACGATCTTCTAGCATTGGGAAAAATAAAAGCCAAAATACGCACAGGACTGGTCAGTTTTAAACATGAAAATATCACGATGAAAGAGTGAACTGAACATTCATACTGCATACATCATACAAAAAATAGGAAGGACTATTTATTACCAATAGCACAGATAGACGTTTCGTAATTTCCCAAGGAAGTGTTTGGTGCATCAAGCGTGAAGTCAACAAGCAGACAATGATAGGGTCACACAATATTCAATCATTTAGTATGTGTACAACAATTCACAACGAGAAAGTCTTGGGTGAGCACAAACCCAACACATCATCTTTAGGCACATCCAATTATAAAATGACAACACATCAAAATTCAATTTTTTTAATTTTTATTTTTAAAAAAACTCATTACTTCACCCCACCCGTATGTTTCTCGTTTCTCTCTCCTCATTACTCACCCACCTACAACCTCCATTGTTTCCACATTGAAACCCTATAAAAATCAAGTATACAGAATGCATTCCCAGAAAAACATATGTAAAGCACAGAATTGAGAACAATAGAGTAAGCAAGTTGAAAATGTCATATAACATGGTTGACTACATTCCATTTGCGACACAAGAATGATTGAAATTGCTACCTTTTGCCAATAGCAAAAGCAGCGACAATGGCAGTCCTTTGACCCATTTGTCAAAAAAAAAAAAAATTGTCCTCCTTCGAATTTCTGGGGAAGAATTTGAACTCTACATCTTTACAAGTTATTAATTAACTAATTCTCTTGTTATTATGGTATGAAAATCATGCCGTCCCTGTCTTTCCCTCGCACAATGGTACAAGCCCAGAACCCTAACTCGCCGCCATTCAACTCATTGGTTTCAACCAACCGATGATCATGGAACTCTCTGATTCCAGTTCGGGTGTGACCACAACAGCAACAACCCTCCGCCGCCGCCGCGGCGGCAAGACTCTCACTCTAGCCTCGGAGTCAACCTCAAACAAGACACTGTCTGCAACACATAATCGCAAAACCATGGAGGTAGACATACATAAAGAGTAGGGAGTGTGGGTTGCTCTACAGGGTTTCAATGTGGGGAAACAATAGAGGTCGAAGGTGGAAGAGGAATGAAGAGTGAAACCTGCTGGTGGGAGTGAAGAAATAAGTTTTTTTTTTATAAATAAATTAATATATTAAATTTTGATGTGTTGTCATTTTATAATTGGGTAGCCGGCCCCACCTAGTGGGATAAGGCTTGGTTGTTGTTGTTGTTGTTGTCGTCATTTTATAATTGGGTGTGCCTAAGGATGAGGTGTTGGGTTTGTGCAAGACTTTCTCATTCACAACAATGTTCTAAAAATCGAACCGGTCATTAAATTGGTAAAGCCACCAGTTCACGATTCACTGGTCCAATCGCAATCCAACCATGGTTGAATCAGTTTCAATTAAATATATTTTTTAATTTTATATAATAAATTAGCATACTAATAATTAATAGATTTTTTAATTAAACAATGTACAAACCATATCCTTTTTGCAGTCACGGTGTGTTTGGTACTTTGAAGATAGTGATACCAACCATTTCGCAGTAGGGTTGGTTTTGGCATATAAATGGTATTTAATTGCTGGTGGAAGGGGGCAAAAATGGTGATCACTCGATTAAGAAAAGTGAATTTGCATTATCGGGTGTTTTATGCAGCAAAGAATGGCTCTGGTTTGATGCTGCTGATCTGTTTTTTGGGGTCTGGTTCTGCTGAGTAAAAGACTAACCGCATTAGTCTTTCCTTGCTGCTGGGATTGGTGTCTTCATGCTTTAATTGTTAAGAGCTATCAGAATTTATTTTCTATTGTTGAATGTTGGGGTATTCTGTCCATATTGTGAGGGGGGTTTTTGAGTTTTGGATTTCATTACAATTGAGCCTAGACTTTCATTGTTATAGCCTGAGTCTGTTCTGTGTTTGGGCTTGATATGGTATCTCACTCTGTACGGCTAAACATCGCATAACTTGTGCTTTAGTTTAGCTTTTATTTTATTTGATAAATTACTTGAATATGAAAACTGAATACTTTTACTTGTATATTATTGAATAGAAGTACAAGACATATATATACTTGACTCTAGACTTGATTCCTAGAACAATAAAAGTCTATACTAAGTCCTAGGAGAAATATACAATGAATCATAAGAATACAATGGATGGGACTCCATCGTCCACACCGTCCATTAATTATATTCAACAACCGTCCACATAAATCCACCGTCCATATATTAATTATATTCAACACTCCCCCTCAAGCTGGAGCATATATGTCTGATGCAATCAGCTTGTCACATATGTATGCTATTCTAGGACCCCGTAAAGATTTAGTCATCATATCTGCAAGTTGATCTCTAGTACCCACAAAGGAAGTCTTAATGATGCCCGAGAGGATCTTTTCCCGGATGAAGTGACAATCAACTTCTATATGCTTGGTTCCTTCATGGAAGATAGGATTTGAAGAAAGATACAATGCTGATTGGTTATCACAAGCAAGTTCCATAGGACCTATCTCACAAAACTTCAACTCTTGGAGCAAATATTTTAGCCATAGGAGTTCACAAGTAGTATTAGCCATAGCACGATACTCTGCTTCTGTGCTTGATCTTGCAACAACATTCTGCTTCTTACTTTTCCATGAAATCAGATTACCTCCAATAAGCACACAGTAGCCTGAAGTAGACCTCCTATCACTAGCATCGCCTGCCCAATCTGCATTTGTATACCCCATGATATTAGTATGACCCCTGTCCATATAAACAATCTCTTTACCAGGTGATCCCTTGATATATCTTAGGATCCGAACAACAGCATTCCAATGACTATCACATGGTGAGTTGAGAAACTGACTTACAACACTAACCGGAAAAGCAAGGTCTGGTTGAGTCATGGTGAGATAATTTAACTTCCCAACTAATCTTCTATATCTGCCTGGGTCAGGATAGGGCTCCCCCTCATTAGGTAGAAGCTTTACATTTGGGTCCATAGAAGTATCAACAGGTTTACAATCTAGCATCCCTGTTTCTTCAAGAATGTCAACGGCATATTTCCTCTGAGAAATGGCAACACCTGTTCTTGATTGGGCTACTTCAATCCCAAGAAAATACCGCAATTGTCCAAGATCTTTGGTTTGAAAATGTTTAAACAAGTGTTGCTTCAATTCCTTAATGCCTTCTTGATCGTCACCTGTAATAACAATATCATCCACATACACCACAAGATAAATACGTTTATTCAAGGATGAGTATTTAAAGAATACAGAATGGTCTGCCTCGCAACGAATCATGCCAAACTGCTGGATGACGTTACTGAACTTCCCAAACCAAGCACGAGGTGACTGTTTTAAGCCATACAAGGACTTCTGTAACCCGCAAACAAGATCTGACTCCCCCTGAGCAACAAACCCAGGTGGTTGCTCCATATAGATTTCCTCCTCCAGATCACCATGTAAGAATGCATTTTTAATATCCAGCTGGTATAATGGCCAGTGTCTCATGGCGGTCATCGACAAGAACAAACGAACAGATGCCATCTTAGCAACGGGAGAAAAAGTATCACCGTAATCCAGACCATAGATCTGAGTGTACCCCTTTGCGACCAGTCGGGCTTTCAAGCGATCCACCTGCCCATTAGGACCAACTTCAACTGTAAATACCCATCGACAACCAACTACTGATTTCTCAGCAGGAGGGGAAACAAGGGTCCATGTATGATTAGATTCCAAAGCCGTCATCTCATCAACCATTGCCTGTCGCCATCCTGGATGAGATAGTGCTTCCTGAACATTCTTGGGAATGGTAACAGATGACAAGGCAGATACAAAGGCATAATGGGAAGGAGATAATCGATGGTAACTAAGGAAATTGTAAATAGGATGGGGATTAAGAGTAGAACGATTATCTTTACGAAGGGCAATTGTTAAGTCAGCAGAAGCGACTGGGTGGACCGCAGTGGGAGAAGCGATTGGAGCGGGAGCTGAATCAGGAGGATCAATACTGAGTGTGATCTCAGGAACTTTAAGAGCCCGACGCTCATAAAAAATACCATATCGACGAAACGGGCGGTCATCCTGTGGCTGTGCAAGTTGAGGAATGGGCAGTACCTGAGATGGAGTAGAATCGGAGGTAGCTGATGTGACAAAGTAGGGGGTATCTTCAAAAAATGTAACATCTGCAGATACATAAAAGCGATGTGTAGAGGGACAATAACATCGATACCCCTTTTGCACTCGAGAATACCCAAGAAAGACACATTTAACAGCCCGTGCAGACAACTTATCACGACAAGGAGAAAGATCATGGACAAAACAGTAGAACCAAACACACAAGGGGAACAATATAAAGAGAATCATTAGGAAATAAAATAGTGAGGGATTTTATTACCCAAAACAGAAGATGGCATTCGATTTACCAAATAACAGGTCGTAAGAACAGCGTCACCCCAAAACTTCAAGGGTGCATTGGCATTTATTAAAAGAGTCCGAGCTGTATCAACAAGATGACGATGTTTGCGTTCTCAAAGAACACCATTTCTTGTGGTGTGTGAGGACAACTGGACTGATGTATGATGCCATGAGAACTCAAAAAGGATTTAAAAGATGCGGAAAAATATTCTTTTGCATTATCACTGTGCAAAATATGAATTGTTTTTCCAAACTGATTCTTTATTTGTGAACAAAAGGTTTGAAAGACATCAAATAACTCAGAACGATTTTTCATTAAAAAATAACCAGGTGCATCTTGAGAAATCATCAATGAAAGTAATGTAATACCTATATCCTTGAACAGAAGGAATACGACTAGGACCCCAAACATCAGAGTGGATAATATCAAAAGGAGACATAGTTCGACTACTGGCACTACTAGGAAAAGATACTCTAACATGTTTTCCAAGTTGACATGACTCACAGTTCAAGGTCTTCAAATGTGAAAGATGAGGGATCATCTGCTTTAATTTTTCTAGACTTGGATGACCCAGGCACGCGATGTAAGAGATCGACAGACTGCAAAACAAGCACATACGGTGGATGAGGAAGATCGAAGGTAGTAGAGGCCCTGTGATTCAGATCCAGATCCAATCGTTTGTCCCGTACTCCGGTCCTGTATAACAAATGAATCAGAATTAAAGGTTATGGAACGATTTAGAGTGCGAGTAATTTGGCTAATTGAAATTAAATTAAAGGGACAATCCGGTACAAACAAGACTGAATTTAAAGGTAATGATGGAAGAGGTGAAGCTTGACCAATACCAATGCTTGTACTTTAGACCCATCGGCAAGAGTAATACTGTGAGATGTTTTAGGGAATGACAATTTAGAGAAAAGAGAAGGATTACCAGCTAGGTGATCAGAAGCACCAGAGTCTAAAATCCAAGATCCAACAGATGTAGATTGAGAGACAAACTTTAGAGTTACCAGTGTGAGCAATGGTGGCCGAAGGAAAAGCCTGTTGAGTGGCTTTAAATTGAAGATACTCCTTATACTCACTGACCGAAAGTAGATGATCTTCATTTGACTTGGTAGTAATAGTGGGGGAACCAGAAATCAAACAGGGGCTCAAGCTCTTCTTTTCTGCCATGGAAGAAGAGCAACATAATACAAACAGCAACAAGATTCAATGAAGGGGTAGCACAACGGCAGACCCACAAACCAAACAGGGGCGGAACAGAACCGGGAGAGGACGGCGATCACGGCGGCGGAATCAACGGCGCAAACGGAAGCCGGGAAGGCGGCGCGTGGATTACACGTGCCGGAGAGTGAGAATTTTGTCGACGGCGCGTGAGGGCGCGTGACAGCGAATCTGGCGGCGGAGCTTGGGCGGACGTCCGGTCGGCGACGTCTGAGGTGAACGGCAGTGTCACTCCGGTCACCAGACAACTTCAAAAAACTTGGGCCAGTGTTCACAACAGCTGAAACCCAATGAACATACCAAACAGGAACCAACAAGGCTCTAGATACCAACTTGAATATGAAAACTGAATACTTTTACTTGTATATTATTGAATAGGAGTACAAGATATATATATACTTGACTCTAGACTTGATTCCTAGAACAATAAAAGTCTATACTAAGTTCTAGGAGAAATATAAAATGAATCATAAGAATACAATGGATGGGACTCCACCGTCCACACCGTCCACATAAATCCACCGTCCATTAATTATATTCAACAACTGTCCACACCGCCCACATAAATCCACCGTCCATATATTAATTATATGCAACAAAATTCTTTGGCTTTTAAAAAAAAACTACACAAAGTGCAAAGGCAATCACTACCATGGATCAGCTGAACCCAACCAATGCCTCTTGCCATTCACTCATCAAATTTTCATAAACCATAGTTTTTTCATACATGCACAACAACTACCAAGTTAAAAAAACATGCGAGGAAAATATGTTCGGAAAACAGCAGATCAAGTAGTAGTGAACACAACTGAAGGGGAAACAAAAAGCCCGGCAACTCAAAATGGTAAAATGGACACAAGCATGTTGGACACACCTGACTAGTGTTGTGAAACAAATATCGATCATAGATAGCAAGCATAATACAGAACATATAAATTATGTATTTGAAGACAAATCTTATACACAAAATAGAAAGGCTAAATTTTATAACACCTCTTCAACTCTGAGGCATTTACAAAAGGACACTCTCATGTTCTAATTGATTATATAGTCCTTGACACATGACAATCAGATTATTCTAACACATTAGTTAATACTAAATCACTTTAATCTTAGATTTGACTATCGTAGAACTCACAACTAATATACAGTAAGAAGTCGTGACTCATGATGGTGGATTCTAAATGGCAGATGATGTATTATATTTTAATTTATAATGAGGTCACACTAAATTGTGAGCAGATGGAATCAGTGTTAACCAAATTCAATAGTAGAACTGCAGAATTCATTGAAACATGTGTGTATATAATGTAAATGCAAATGTAAATGAACTATTTCAGTTAGTTAGCTACTAGAGCTGTTAGGTAGTTAGCTTAGGTTACACTTCTGTAACTGCAAGGGCAGAGTCTCTCTCCCTATAAATACTGCACAATGAGACTCTTGTAGATTGAGAAATTCATTCAATAGAATTCAGATTACATTATAGTTTTATCTTCTTTCTTTCATCTCTCTGATATTCAATATAACAAATAGGACAGAAAGCTATCTTTCCAAAACAGATACAAACTTGAAAAGGTGTTTTTAACTTTTAACCAAACATAAAAACAAAGAATACGGAAGTACCTTCTGCTTTTTTAGCAACAATAGTGGAATCCTTATCAGTTGTAGAAGAAATGTTTTCTCTACTTGAAAAGAGCTTTGCAAGGCGTAGTTCTGTAATTTTCATTTGCTCTTGAGCAGCAACCTCAAATTCAACAATGGGCCTATTTGTATAACGTCTCTGCACAATGTAAATCAGGTTAACTTAAATTTAAATGAACATCATTATACCAGCATTTTCCTATCTATTTCACTCAAGTCCTAAATAGAGTAGGAATTTTTAATGATTGAATTATGCACAGACGAGAAACAAAAAAGGAGAGGCAAAGGAATAATCCCCACCCTAGCATCCTTCAAAACTTGAAAACATGAGAGCCATCTCTCAAACATAAAGAAACCAGTGATCTGAAACAGGCATATTCTTGAGAAATAAACTTCTAGGAACTTCCTGAGTTTCAAGAATGGTTGTGTTGGCATCTCTTCCATTTTGATCTAAACTATACGTACTCTAAATTAATTGGTGACATCATGAAGTAGTCTCTTAAAAAAATGTCGTAGTCATTTATCCACCAAAGCAATGTCAAATCACCAAGAAAAGTTCCCAAATTACTGCTGACAGGTATTTCAAATCCCAAAAAGGCACCCATTCTATCATTTGAAATGTTGAATTCAAAAGAAAAACTAATAATGATAAACCGATCACACTCTCAACTCTCAAGCCCAACCTTCTAAAAATAACTAAAATCCATTTTTCTTACCTGTCATTGAGAAATACAGTATGTCTTAATAAAATAGCTAAACAGAAATTGACCCACATAGTCACACTGGATGAACTACAGAAATAATAAACTTTAAATTCAAAATTCACCTTCAGTTCGGCAAGTATCTCATCGGTACTTCTCCCAGATGCACATATGAGAAATACAAACCCAAACTTTTTCCTATACCGAGCATTCCATTCAGATAGTTCCTGCAAAGGTCAAATGGACAACATTTAGATGACTAACTTTCATTTTATAAACTGTAAACACAGAAGTTAAAATATAACTGTTCATCCACAATAACAAAAGTATAAAACCAATAGTAAAGCAAAATTGGAAGATGCAGGTCAGGTCCAGACGACGAAAGAAGCAAAATTGAAACAAAATAAAATAATTTTATATGAAATCACAACTCTCTGAAAGCAGGTGTTTTTCATTCAATACTCCTACATAAATTATCGATCTTAAGTAATCTGATAGCATAGATCAATCAGTAGTTTTGACATATTTCATAGTACAGGAAACAGGAACTAAAGTAACTTGTAGGTTTTGGGGTGGCAGCAAACCTGTAAGCTAGAACCGGTAGCAGTTGCTAAAGCAGTTGATTGTTCTCCCTTACTCCACCTGCAAAAAAAAGTTTCTTACACAAACTATTAAGGGTGTATTTGGGTAAACAGCATAATTAAGTGCTTACTCAACAAGTTTTTCTCAAATAAGCTAAAAACAACTTATTTTTAAAAGCTTATTGAAATAAGCTAAAAAGAGCTAATAGGAAAAATCATAAACTATTTGCATCATAAGTTGTTCCAAAGACACCCTGATTCTACAGTATTCGAATAGTGAAAAAACACGGAGATGGTATTTAGTGCATAAGCTCTTATGATAATTCCATAAGCTTCTCCCAGTGACTTATAAAAATAAGTCAAAAACTCTTTATTAGATGGCATAAGTTATTTTTATAAGCTCTGCCAAACACACTGCATAACAACTTATGTCATCAGATAAGTCAAAAGGAGCTTAAATAAACTATTCCAAACGCCACCTAAGATGAAGACACACACAATCTAAATAGTGACTAAAAAAATTTCATATGAAAATCAATAATGATAATAAACGAATTGGCAGGAAATAAAGGGAATAGGGTTGGAGGAATGACTGAACTGAACGCTGGTTTGAGAGGCGTGAGAGGGAGAATGAGTGTGACCGATTTGAGGATGAGCAGAGAAGGCTTGAAGCCAACCATTGACATCAACGTTGTTGAACCAATTGTCTCTCGCAACAGAAACCGCGTGTTGTAAGGAAGAGAAGGGAGAGGCCAAAGCCATGTGTTGTGCGAATCTGGTGCTTCCGCAGCATGATATAAAATCCTTCTCATCAAAACACACTTCCATCGATTCTTCAAACACACAAATCTATCTATCTCAACCTCATTCAGTTGCAAACTGCGTTGTCCTCCTCTTCACTCTTTCAGTACCTGACTTACGGGTGGAAGTAGGCAATAGCCTCTCCTATTTAATAAAAAGGTGCTTTTTCGAAAGCCTTTTTAGATAAATAAGTTAGACTTGAGCTTCAAAAAAACTTACGAAGCTTGATAGGCGGACCTGATTAATATTACTTTTAAATAAATATTAAATATATATATATATATATATATATAATATATAATAGATAATAATAATCAAATTAGACAAAACATAAACTAGAAAGCCTATATCAAGACTTGTGTCCTTATTAAGGCCTTCACAAGAAATAGGCATATTTAGCACCAGGCTTGTGGCCTTATTAAGGCTTTCACAAGAAATAGGCCTTTAAAAAGGCTTTCAGGCCAGGCCAGGCTTGACTTTTAAAAAGGTCAGACCAAACCTTAAAAAAAGCATATATCAGGTAATAGGTCAGGCTTAGGCTTGATATTTTTGAAACAGGCCAGGCCTATTTAGCTAAAGTCTGGTCTGGCCTGGCCTAATTCCACCTCTAACCTGACTACGTTTTTGATTCATGAACGATTGGGAATTTTTGAACTTTTTTTTTTTTAATTAATTCTCTCAAGTAATATAAATTTTTTAATTAGGTGTTGAATTAAAAAGTTTTTAATTGGATATGTGAACTTGTATAAAATTTTTTCTTAGATTTCTAAAGTAAAAAATACTATAAAAAATAAAAAGTAAAAAACAAAATCGTAGATGATAAAATTTAGAAGAATTTTTTTTTTGACATAATAATAAAATGATAAAAGATGAATATAAGAGAAAAAACTCAAAATTTAAAATTTAAAATAATGATAATAATAAATAAATAAAAGGTTAAAGTAATGTTTTGGTTCCGATACGTGATATCGATTTTCGATTTGGTCCCTATACGTAAAAAATTATCAATTTGGTCCCTAAACGTGACACTGATTTTCAATTTGGTCCTCACCGCTAATTGATCCCTATATAAGAGGACCAAATTGCAAATTATTGTCACATGTAGGGATCAAATTGAAAATAATTATCACATGTAGGGACCGATTTCAAATTTTTTTTGTTGAATTGGTCCCTACATGCGACAATAATTTGCAATTTAGTCCTCTTATATAGGGATCAATTAGCGGTGAGGACCAAATTGAAAATTAGTGTCACGTATGGGGACCAAATTGATAATTTTTTACGTATAGGGACCAAATTGAAAATCGATGTCACATATAGGGACCAAAACATTACTTTAACCTAAATAAAACTTAGTGAGAAAAGTTATTCTTAGTATAATAATTAAATAAAAATAGATAGATTTGAAATAAAAAATTTAGTTCTTGAAATGATGAAGTCTTATAACAAAATATTAAGAGACCTCAATTAATTTTTTAAAAATATTAACATATAATTAAAGGATGATTAATTGGACAATGAAAAACATAGGAGGTAAATTGTTGTAACTAATAAATAACTTTTCATGCTTCAAATAAAACTAAAGGGAATTGCGTGTAATTGTCTCCTTAAAAAAGGACACCTACAGTATGTGATGAGCTAAAAACGACAGGGCTTTATTTTTCCCACCTCTTTAATTGCTTTTCCCACTTTCCCTCTTCCACTTTTTTATTTGGTTCACCAAAATACCCCTTCCCTCTTACAATCTCACCTCTTCTCCCCAGCGCACCCCTCCCTCAATTTCTTCTTCTTTTTCATGGGTGAACTCTCATTTTCTTCTTCTTCTTATTTTTCTCCCACCTCCCACCACATCCCACCCCAAACTATAGGCCACCCCATTTTCACATCCGACGAGACACAGCGGCTGAGTGATTGCGCGGCGGCAGGGGAGAACATGCTTCCTTCGTCCTCCCACGTGGCAATGCGGTGATGGGCGTTACGGAGAACTTCGAGGCAAGTGGATGCGGCGACAGTGTGGGTAACCTTACGGGCTTGTTGGATTTCAGAAGTAGCGCTGGAGGAAGGAGGTTTGGGGGGAATGGTGGTGGTGAGCAGCGGAGCATTGATGGAAATGGGTTCTCATATTTTTTTATTTATTTAATTTTTGATGTATGAAGGAGATGTATTTAAAGAAATTAATACAAATGTTATTTACAAAAACAATAAAACACTTGATACAAAATAGCAGAGTTATAATATTAGTAAAAGGAGAGAAAATGGAGCATGGTAAATGGGATTTTGCAGAAGGTAAGGGATTGTAAAAGGGGGTGGGAAGGAGAAGGGTGTGGTGGGGAGAAGGGGAGGAGGAAGGGGTATTTTGGTGAACAAAAGAAAAAATATATTTGGGGAAGATGTAACACCCCGGTTTTTACTGCTCTTCAATAACAGTAAATATATATGTTTATTTAATATAATTTGGATTGATTAATTATCTGAATAATTATTTTAATTTATTTTTAGTGGTTTAGTTTGAGTAATTTTAATTACTCATTTAAAATCATTTTATTAAGTGCGTCAACACTGTCTTATTCCAATATAAGTACTTTTACTAGACAATAATGTTATGTTATTGTCACTATTAGTATTTGTTTAGAAAAATATTTTAAATGATATGATTGAAAGAAAATCATTTTCATATTTTACTCTGTTTAATTTTAGATTTGAAAATAAATTGGTTTGACATTAATCAGAGATTAAATGTTGGACCGTGGATTTTCTTAGTTGATCAATTCAACTATTAATCTCTACTTTATTTCAAAATTTGAAAGTATATATTTGTCACCCTTTATTTTTAGATTCAAAAACTAAAAACGTGTTTATTTTTAGGCTTAATATTTATCACTATATTGTACCCACTAATCCAAAAATCAGATTTTCTCTCTCCTATTTCTAATTGAAACCCCAAAACACCCCCCTTCAATAGATTTTTCTTTCCTTCTTCTTCTTATCTTCTTCCTCCCTATTCCAACTTCATCTCCCATCTCCTCTCAAACTCCAGCCATGGTCCAAGCAAACCGCAGCCCAGCCCAGCCACCGTTCACCGTTCGCCGACGCGACAGGGGAGCCGCGCGCCGCTACCTGCTCGCATCCGGTCGTCCTCCACTGCACGGGATCGTGCCCTCCGCCGCAGTAAGTCTGTTTGGCCGTTGTTCATGGTGTTTTTCCACCTATTCTTGTTCACTCATATATTCTTCTTCCCCTAAACCTTGTTCTGTTTACTTTCTCTTATTTTTTCAGTCATGGGTGTTTCTAGAAACATCACTGTCGCCGCCTCCTAGCCGCCTGCCACCGTGCCGGTCAATTTAGTAGCCACCATGTCCCTCTCCTTCTTCATCTTGGGTGAGTTCTTCACCATAACCTCTTCTAGTTGAAAAATCCCCAATTTGATTTTGAAAACCCTAACCCTCGCTCTTTGATTTCATGTTGTAAATTGAAATTAAAACCTGTTTTTTATGCAATTGGAACTATGAATTAGTGTTTCCCTAAACTAATTTTATTGTTCTTTGGCTAGATTGGATTTTCCCCAATTTAGGTTATGAACCCTAAAGCCTCAATTCGATTTTATTGAAATTGGTAATTTTTGTAAAATTAACTATGTATCTATGAAATTGGGAATGCTAATTGATGTTCTGATCAACCAATTCCGTCTTTGTGAGCAAAACTCATTTTCCCCAATTTCACTCAAAAAACCCCAATTTTTGCATCTTGGTCTAATTATGAAATTAATTAGGTTTTGTTAAATTAAATATATAGTTTCCTCTGATTTTACGTTTTGAGGATTATTAATTTGTGGTTATGTCGTTTGACTGATTGAATGTGCTTGGACCCTCTCTTGGATGTTGATCATGATTATGCTTGTTTAGAGAAAACATGAACTTCATGTTAGGAAGTTGTCACTGAGTTACTTGCGTATGTTGCAAGGTTTCAAGTTGGTAGTGAGCATCCAATCTTGCAAAGTTTCATTGGATGGGGAGTAAACTGTGGAACCTGGAATAAAGAATCTTTTCTGGCTTACAAAGGTAAAGGGAGTTTGTCTGAGGAGTTTTCCTAGTAGTCATATACTTAGTTACATGATTTGGTTGTGTTGTTTTAAAATATATTTAGTTAATATGGATTGACTGTGGCAATAATGAATGTATTTTTTGTGTTATCGAATTACTGAGACTGGTTGAAGCATGACAATTGTCATGACTTATGTATGGAAAACTTTATTTTTGATAAAAGAATATGAATATATATAGAAAATATTGAAAAGTGAATTTGACTTTCTTCAGAAAGTGAAGAGAAGAGAAAGGAAAGGAACTAAACTTCCATGCTGAGATTCAGACTAGATTCTGATTTCCGGGAAGCCGAACTACCATTCCTACTGACAAGAACCTAGAGTTCCGAGATGTCGGACCAGTGTTCGTTTGAGAAAGAAATTTTGAAACCTTTAATGATGTTTTTTTTTAAAAAAAAACTCCAAGTTGAGATTAAAATACTAATTAATATATGAAAAGATGATCTACCAGACATGCTGTTGTTTATCGAGTTACAGTTTCACATAGGGTCAATTGATAAATTTGATAGTTACGGACCATAAGGTGTATTCTTGGGCTTTTGGGTCTTTAGGGACATTCGGGCTCGAACTCCACGGAAATGCTTGGGGCTTTGTAACCTCTTGTTGTGGAACTCGGTTACCCTGCACGAAATCCACTCAATAGGGGGCTATCAAATATTATTTAGGTGATACGCGAAATCCTAGAACAATTGGGGAAAGGACGTAGTTGAGAGGTCACCCAACGCGAAACAATTGTGTTATAGGAATTGTCGCGACCTATCATATTAGACGAAGGGAAGTTAGGATCTCCGGAGATCGAGTTTAGAAAATGGATATTGAAGTGTAAAGACATAATTTATGAAAGATATTTGATTTTGAATCCTTTTGAGATATTTATACTGATCTTACTATGTTGTTGTTAGTATTATACTGCTGATGTGGCTGTGATGTTAAGTATATGATTGGCTATGTTTTAAACTCATACATTGGTAACTCACCTTTGCATGGTTTCTTGTTTTGGTTCTCATTGTTGTGGTGTACTTTTTCATATACAGATGATGTAGAGGAGTTTCTAGCTTCGCTCGGGATTTTTAGTCCCGATCTTTGAAGAGGCCGTTGAACGTGGTGATGACCACGGGGTTCTCTAGTGGATAGTTTTTAGAGCGACCGGCTTAGGATTTTTCCTTTTGGGTTATTTGGCTTGAGAAGGTCTGTACTTATGTCCCTTGTGATTGTTTTCAGTTTGAGTTTCAGTGTTGTACATTGAAAACATTTTCCGGAAAAATTTGTACACAGTGATGGTCTTGTTAGGTATATAATCGATTTATATAAAGTTCCTGATGTGTAAGTATGGTGATGTAAATGTTTAGGATGGAAGTTTGTATAGAGCAAAAAGAAGAATTAATATTTAATACTCATTTTCGAGTAAGGTTAAGGATGCTAGAAAATTTTATTTTTCAAAAGCAACCGGTTTTCCTTTTATTTAATATGTTTTAAAGAATTTGAGTTAGTTATGTAATGCCCAAGGGGGGTGTTACATGAGTGGTATCAGAGCTGGTCGAGTATTTCTGGAACCTTGGGGAATAGGTCTATTATGTTTTTGTTGTGTGATCTCTGGTTGGCCATTGTTTGAATTGTTTCTTTGTCGAAACAATGTGTGTTGACACACAAGTATGTGTTTTGATGGGTTCTAATTGAGTTGAGATCTTGGGAGAACTTATGTTTAATAAATGGTACTTATGCTCATGTCGACGCAATCGTTTATCCTTTTAGGATGGTGTCATACTTTTGAATGATGTACCTGTAGTGGAAGATTTCTTAGGGAAATTTTCTAAGAATGTTCAAGGTTTGCCCTTTGATAAGGATGTTTTTTTTCCGGGAGTGTTCCCTGGAAATGTTTTAGGTTTGCTACTAGAAAAATATATTGATTTTCGATCGATCTAGTTTCTAGGTTCGATCCGATTTCTATATCCTTGTGTAGGATGTCACCTACAAAGTTAATCGAGTTAGATGACTCGATTTAACTGAAAGATCTGTGGTCTAAGCAGTTTGTTAGACTGGGTGTTTTCCGTAGAAAACACCAAAGTTGTGTGATGGTTCGAGACACCTCGTGGATTTCAAACAACTCAACAAAATGATGATTATGAACAAACATTCTTTGTTGTGCGTAGTTGATTTGAGGGATCACTTGTGAGGAGTTGTTGTCTACTCAAAGATCGACTTGAGGATTAGTCATCATTAGATTGAAGTAAGGACCTATTAAAGAGTTTGCAACGTTGACTCAGCTTATGAAGAAATATCAACTCTTCGTATGTCTGTTAGATTGATTAAGTTGTCCGTGATCGTGCTCAATTCAGGGTGACCATACTAAGGGTGTTTGGAAAGACCTTTGTGTTGGTTGGAACCAAGGTGAATCGATTTGAATTTTCGACCTTAGGTGAGTGTCTCATGATTAAGGAACTCTTCACTGTGAAGTTTGTACGTGTTAGACAAATTTTTCTGACTTTGATTTGAAGTCTGTCAGAACTCATGAATTGGTTATGCTTGTTCATAAATTTCAATTTATTCAAATTGATTTCCTTGCTTATGAAACAGTGTACTCACAATTCTAAATAACCCTCAGTGTATTAGATATTTGAGTGGATGGATTTGATAGTATCATTTGGTCTGGATATCTTTATAATTCGTTGAAAGAATTTGTGATTACTAATTCTTGAGTTGTAACACCAATAATTTCGTGATAACAGAAGTTTCTTGATGGAACTTATTCTAATCACTTCTACTTTTGGTAGAGGTGACCCTGTCAGATTTTTGGCCAGACTGATTTCTTTTTAAAATCGTCGTTTTGTAAATTCTTTGTACTAAGAATGAATCCTCTTGGGATTAAAAACTATTCTTCCTTTGATTTCCTAAATCCGCCGGAAGTTATTGTGGAAGAATTAGCTTTATTAGATTCATGTTTGTAAATGTGTATTGATCATGCATTTTTACACCCACGAACCTAATTGAAGAAATTTTTCCATACTAGATATTCCTGTATCTATCAAATTGATGAAATTCTTCTCTATGCTTTGTGAAAGTGAAAGACCATGTCTTATTGTAATTGATAAAATTTATCAATTGTTGATCAATTTTACCCTTCAAAAACGTCATTGACATGTGACCTATCTCATGAGTCATGAGGATGGATATCTGGTCCATGTCAAGATAATCGGAGTTAGTCGAGTACAGTGAAAAAGAGATAATGTGACAATTGATACCTCCCTTGTTAAGATGTTAGCGTCGTCATGAATTTTCGTTATGAGTTTACGGAAGACCTATAAGAGTCTTGTTTGAATTCGAGTGATCGTGGACCGACTGACGAAGTCGACACCCTTCCTACCTGTTAAGATTCACTATGCAATGGAGAGGCTAACCAAAATATGTATCAGGACTGATCAGGCTTCATGGAGTATCTTCAGGTATCTTTTCAAATGAAAAATCTAAGTTTACCAACGTTTATCGGTAAAGTCCGCTCTAAGTGTTGAGGACTAAGTTGAGGCTAAGCCCAACGGATCATCCTCAACTCGAGTGGGTGAGCGTAATCATATACTTAGTGTATGAACTGCTTGTGATGGTTTATAATATTTTGATTAATATTGTTTGATTGGGATATATATATATATATATATATATATATATATATATATATATATATATATGTATATTATTTAAGTGTAGTATTTGACTACGATCATCTCTTTAGCTCGATGGACAAGAAGTGACGAAAGCTTTGTTGAGGTATAATTGTGACTAGTAAGATGTGAATCCTTAAGATCAATACCAGTAAGTGAGGTAATTACTATAAATCAAATGTTGATCGAAGTATACTACCGCTAAAAGAATGTAGGGTAATGGTTAATGTCTGTAGTTGAGATTAGTCGTATGGGCTTGGAAATTTACAGGAAAGTGTCTATAGTAGTTCTCCCTAAGCTGACGGGAGCAGTAAAGAGGAGTTCTTGAGTAAAACTAAGTTGTTAGAAAAGTTCAAGATTTATGATTTTGGATAATTTAAATCGAGGTGATTCCTTTTTGGTTGTAGTTGCATGAAGGAGTGTAATCATGTTCTTTAAGATTGAAATGTATGACCATGATATGATTTGGAGTGGTGGAATATGTACAAAGGAAACTAAAACTACGATGGGATATATTGGATAGGAACTGATGTGTGTGTTGTGAACGGAATGTGAATAGTAATTTCACTTAAGTGGATTCGAGCGAGAGGAATAAGCTCTTGTGAAAATTAAATTTTAGAAGAAGTTCAAAGTTGATAAGTTAGATAGTCCTACCCACTGAGGTTCCTTTTTTATTTCAGTTTATCTTAAGAAATATTACGATGTTTTGATTGGAGACTTGAAATGTGTTTTTGATATAATCTAGAAGAGTAGACTACGCCCGAAGAGACCGAGACTATGATTGAATACATTGAGTATAAAGTTGATGCATGTTGTGGTAAAGTAAGTTTTTATCTTGGTAATGACTACTAGAGTTAGATTTGTGGAAAGCAGTTTTCTAGTGGACCACAGTAATTGAGAATAGAAGTGATTATGTTTGATTCTACTCTTCATGTGAGAGGAATGTATATCTTGGTTAAATCTTGGTGTGAAAAGTGAGAGTTAAGGATATAGAGGAAACTTTTTCTATTGGATTAGTATTGAATGAAGAAGAGATTAAGTTTTAATTATATTTTTCGTGTACGAGAGATTAAGGTAAAGTATCAATGAGGGAGAATATGAATTGATGATAAATGATTTGATATTGAGGATAAATAGAACAAAGACTAAGTATGAATTTCGTTATTAAGAAGGGAAAGTGAATACGGGAAGTATAAAATAGGATCTTGGGATTAAGATGTAATTACAAGACTTGTCTAGTTTCGAGTCATGAAATTTCGAGGACAAATTTTTTTTTTTAAGTGGGGTAGTAATGTAATACCCCAATTTTTACTATTCTTCAATAACAGTAAATATATATGTTTATATTATTTAATTTGGATTTATTAATTATCTTAATAATTATTTTAATTTGTTTTTATGTGGTTTAGTTTGAGTAATCTTAATTACTCATTTAAAATCATTTTATTAAGTGCGTCAGCACTGCCTTATTCCAGTATAAGTACTTTTACTAGACAATAATGTTATGTTATTGTCACTATTAGTATTTGTTTAAAAAAATATTTTAAATGATATGATTGAAAGGAAATTATTTTCATATTTTACTCTATTTAATTTTAGATTTGAAAATAAATTGGTTTGACATTAATCAGAGATTAAATGTTGGACCGTGGATTTTCTTAGTTGATCAGTTCAACTATCAATCTCTACTTTATTTCAAATTTTAAAAGTATATATTTGTCACCCTTTATTTTTAGATTCAAAAACTAAAAACGTGTTTCTTTTTAGATTTAATATTTATCACTTATATTGTATCCACTAATACAAACATCAGATTTTCTCTCTCCTATTTCTAATTGAAATTCGATACCCCCCCCCCCCCCCCCTCAACAGATTTTTCTTTGAGTAAATAGCCAAAATGGTCCCTGAAACTGTGAGATTGTGTCATTTTGGTCCCTCAAATTAACGAAATTTCAAAAAGGTCCCTAAAACTGTCAAACGTTGATCAAGTTAGTCCCTCCGTTAGGCAGGGTTACTTGACGCCGTTAACGACGCTTACGTGGCACGTTAAGTGCCCATGTGGCATGACAGCTGTACCACAGTTTTGGGGACCAATCTGACACTAAATTTCAGGGACTAAAATGATTCAGGGACCAAATTGACACTCAAATTTTTTTTGTAAAAACCTATCGTTCATCTTCTTCTTCCTTCCTTCATCTCTTGTTTGTCTCTCTACTCTCTCTCCTTCGTCGTCTGTTTGTCTCTCTCTCTCTCTCTCCAACTGCAACTACACAAAAGGAATTTGTTTTTTTTCTTCTTTCCTGTTCAAAGTTCAAACACTTTCTCTCTTTCTCACATTTACTGGGTTTCCGAGTTGCCATCTTTGAGGCTCGTAATTCGTCTTTGTCTTCCTCTGCGGTTATTGTCTCCATTGCCGATCGGCGAACATCTCAGCATCCTCTCTTCTCCTCTAGTCCATGCCTCTATCATCCACAGAGTCCTCGAGGAAGATCACTTCCTCATTTCCCTCTCCAACTCCTTCTCCGCCACTCTCTCCTCCTATTCCACCACCGTCTTCGACCGCGTTCTCACCCCTTCAACCTTCCTCTGGAACACTCTCATCAGAACCCATTGCCAAAAGACTCGTTTTTTCGACACCCTTTCTGCTTTTATTCGCATGAAGGCAAATGGGTCTCTACCAGGTAGGTTCACCTACCCTTCTGTCATCAAGGCCTGTTCTTCGATGTGCATGGTTCGGGAAGGAAAATCGGTTCATGGGTCGGTGTTTAGGTGTGGGGTGGAAGGGGATGTGTTTGTGGGGACAAGTTTGATCGACACGTATGGGAAATGTGGCGAGATTGGTGATGCTGCCAAGGTTTGATGGAATGTCTGAGAGAAATGTGGTTTCTTGGACAGCTATGATTGTTGGGTATGTGCCTGTTGGAGATGTCGTGGAGGCGAAGAAGCTGTTTGATGAGATGCCGCAGAGGAATGTGGTTGCGTGGGACGCGATGATGCGGGGTATTGTGAAGGTGGGAGACTTGAGATGTGCTAGGGGTGTGTTTGATGATATGCCTGAGAAGAATGTGGTTTCTTTCACCACCATGATTGATGGCTATGCAAAGGTTAGGGATAAAGCGGCCTCGAGGTTCTTGTTTGAACAAGCTAAGGAAAAGGATATTGTTGCTGAGAAAGAACATCTCAGTATCTTAGGTAGAACACGTCCTTCACTGTAGCAGAGAAGGAAGCAAGGAGGCGGTGCAAGCAAACCGTGAAACAAGGGAACTGAAGCAAAACTAGGATTCTGTTTTTTTATTTTTTAAATATTATATTAAAACTTTAACGACGAACCACCACCCATCGGCATCCCTTTTGTGTAGTTACAGTTGGAGAGAGCGAGAAAGAGAGACAGAAACAGACGACGAAGGAGAGAGAGTAGAGAGACAAACCAGAGATAGACGAAGGAAGAAGAAGATGAATGGTGGGTTTTTAGAAAAAAAATTGAGTGTCAATTTGGTCCCTGAATAATTTTAGTCCATGAAATTTAGTGTCAGATTGGTCCCCAAAACTGTGGTACAGCTGTCATGCCACATGGGCACTTAACGTGCCACGTAAGCGCCGTTAACGGTGTCAAGTAACCCTGCCTAACGGTGGGACTAACTTGATCAACGTTTGACAGTTTCAGATACCTTTTTGAAATTTCGTTAATTTGAGGGACCAAATTGACACGATCTCACAGTTTCAGGGACCATTTTGGCTATTTACTCATTTTTCTTTCCTTCTTCTTCTCATCATCTTCCTCCCCATTCCAACTTCATCTCCCTTCTCCTCTCAAACTCCAGCCATGGTCCAAGCAAACCGCAGCCCAGCCTAGCCGCCGTTCACCATTCGTAGACGCGACAGGGGAGCCGCACGTCGCTACCTGCTCGTGTCCGGCCGTCCTCCTCTGTGCGGGATCGTGCCCTCCGCTGTGGTAAGTCCGTTTGGCCGCTGTTCATGGTGGTTTTTCCACCTATTCTTATTCACTTGTATCTTCTTCTTCCCCTAAACCTTCATTTTTTTTTTAACTTTCTCCTATTTTTTCAATCATGGGTGTTACTAGAAACATCACTGCCGCTGCCTCCTAGTCGCTTGCCACCATGCCGGTCAGTTTAGCCGCCACCATGTCCCTCTCCTTCTTCATCTTAGGTGGGTTCTTCACCATAACCTCTTCTAGTTGAAAAATCCCCAATTTGATTTTGAAAACCCTAACCCTAGCTCTTTGATTTCATGTTGTAAATTGAAATAAAAACCCGTTTTTATGCAATTGAGACTGTGAATTAGTGTTTCCCTAAACTAATTTTATTGTTCTTTGGCTAGATTGGATTTTCCCCAATTTAGGTTATGAACCCTAAAGCCTCAATTCGATTTTATTGAAATTGGTAATTTTTGTAAAATTAACTATGTATCTATGAAATTGGGACTGCTAATTGATGTTCTGATCAACCAATTCCGTCTTTCTATGAGCAAAACTCATTTTCCCCAATTTCACTCAAAAACCCCAATTTTTGCATCTTGCTCTAATTATGAAATTAATTAGGTTTTGTTAAATTAAATATATAGTTTCCTCTGATTTTACGTTTTGAGGATTATTAATTTGTGGTTATGTCGTTTGACTGATTGAATGTGCTTGAACGCTCTCTTGGATGTTGATCATGATTACGCTTGTTTAGAGAAAACATGAACTTCATGTTAGAAAGTTGTCGCTGAGTTACTTGCGTATGTTGCAAGGTTTCAAGTTGTTAGTGAGCATCCAGTCTTGCGAAGTTTCATTGGACAGGGAGTAAATTGTGGAACCCGGAATAAAGGATCTTTTCTAGTCTACAAAGGTAAAGGCTGTTTGCCTGAGGAGTTGTCCTAGTAGTCATATACTTAGTTACATGATTTGGTTGTGTTGTTTTAAAATATATTTAGTTAATATGGATTGACTATGGCAATATATTACAGGTTATTAAGATATATAGATTGTGTATCTGATGAATGTATTTTATGTGTTATCGAATTACTGAGACTGGTTGAAGCAAGACAATTGTCATGGCTTATGTATGGAAAACTTTATTTTTGCTAAAAGTATATGAATATAGAAAAGATTGAAAAGTGATTTTGGCATTCTTCGGAAAGTGAAGAGAAAAGAAAGGAAAGGAGCTAAACTTTCGTGCTGAGATTCAGACTAGACTCTGATTTCTGGGAAGCCGGACTAGCATTCCTACTGACAAGAACCTAGAGTTCCTAGACGTCGAACTAGTGTTCGTTTGAGAAAGAAATTTTGAAACCTTTAATGATGTTTTTTTTTTAAAAAAACACCAAGTTGAGATTAAAATATTAATTAATATATGAAAAGATGATCTAGCAGACGTGCTGTTGTTTATCGAGTTACAGTTTCACACAGGGTGAACTGATAAATTTGATAGTTACGGACCAAAGGTGTATTCTTGGGCTTTTGGGTCTTTAGGGACATTCGGGCTCGAACTCCACGGAAATGCTTGGGCTTTGCAACCTCTTGTCGTGGAACTCGGTTACCCCGCACGAAATGCACTCAATAGGGGACTATCAAATATTATTTAGGTGATACGTGAAATCCTAGAACAATTGGGGAAAAGACCTATTTGAAAGGTCACCCAACGCGAAACAATTGTGTTATAGGAATTATCGTGACCTATCATATGCGACGAAGGGAAGTTAGCATCTTCGGAGATTGAGTTTAGAAAATGGATATTGAAGTGTGAAGACATAATTTATGAAAGATATTTGATTTTTGAATCCTTTTGAGATATTTATACTGATCTTACTATGTTGTTGTTAGTATTATACTGCTGATGTGGCTGTGATGTTAAGTATATGATTGGCTATGTTTTAAACTCATATATTGGTAACTCACCTTTGCATGGTTTCTTGTTTTGGTTCTCTTTGTTGTGGTGTACTTTTTCATATACAGAGGAGTTTCTAGCTTCGCTCGGGATTTTTAGTCCCGATCTTTGAAGAGGTCGTTGAACGTGGTGATGACCACGGGGTTCTCTAGTGGATAGTTTTTAGAGCGACCGGCTTAGGATTTTTCCTTTTGGGTTATTAGGCTTGAGAAGGTCCGTACTTATGTCCCTTGTGATTGTTTTCAGTTTGAGTTTCAGTATTTATATTGAAAACATTTTCCCAAAAAATTTGTACACAGTGATGGTCTTGTTAGGTATATAATCGGTTTATATAAAGTTGTTGATGTGTAACTATGGTGATGTAAATGTTTAGGATGGAAGTTTGTATAGAGCAAAAAGAAGAATTAATATTTAATACTCATTTTCGAGTAAGGTTAAGGATACTATAAAATTTTATTTTCCGAGAGCAACCGGTTTTCCTTTTATTTAATATGTTTTAAAGAATTTGAGTTGGTTATGTAATGCCCAAGGGGGGTGTTACAGAAGAGTGGGAAAAATATGGGGCAAAACGATATGATATTAGGCATTAGCTCCAAACTTAAAATTATTTCTCAAATGAAAAAGAGTAGATAATATAAAAGTGAAATGAACAAATGAAAATATGAGAAGGGAAGTTGAATTACGTTTTACTTAAACTTTTCGAAAACATATAACTTTTCTCAAAGAAACAGTATCAGACACTTAGATGTGTCTGAGACAAAATAAACACAAAAAGATTTGTTTAAGCTTTAACATTTTTAACCTCTGTTAGCACAATAAAAATATAGCAAATTTAAAGAGGATATGGATAAGAAGGTTGACACGAGATTTATACTGGTTCACCGTGAAACCTTGGGCTACGTCGACTCCTTGGTTTCACCAAGTATTTTCACTATAGCTGATCAGGTTACATGCAAGTATTATTTGCACACCAAGTCTCTTCAGTCTTCTTCAAGTATTGTTGGCACATCTAACCTCTCTAGACTCCTTAACAAGTATTTTTTTAGCAAGCATCTTTAAGCTTTACAAAAGGAAAGATTTAGTGAAGCAACAGCTTCAAGTTTTACAGCTTTGCAAGTTAACCGAAATAATGAAGTTGGTATGACAACATAAATAACATCTCAAAAAATACAAATGATTGGGCAGAGAAGTATTCTTCGAAGAATCAAAGAACTTAAGAGATTTGAATGCGAGACAAGTATTGAATGCTTTCAATTGATCCAAATGATTGTTGATTGTCTTCAAACAGTCTTCAAAGTCTTCCTTTTATATTCATCAGTAATAAATCCGTTGTGAGACATTCTTCAGATGAATAGAGTTTTTGTTCTTTCATTCATAAATGTCGAAGAGTCTTTCCGAATCTCCATTTAATGTTGATGATCATTGGAGTGCTTCAAGACAAGATGAACATACTTATTTGCATAACTTTATCAGAGTGCAGCATGATTCGAGAGCAAAGCGGTTGCTTTTCCGGCTTGGACAACGCGACTTTCCTTATTTATACAACATTGATATGTGATCGCATAAAGTGCCTTTGCTTGTTGCAACAAAAAGAATTTGCAGCAGATGCTTTATGCTTTGTGTCAACGTTCTTTAATTTGAAAATCTAAGGAATATGCTTGACTTCAATTGAGGGTACAGAGATGCACTTTCAGACACTCTGTTTGGTAAGACGCATTTGCTTAAGGAGTTGATGTTGAGTTGCCAGACAGACACATTTTATAAGTAAACACAGACGCATGATGTATCATCAGACGCGTTGTTTTACTTTATGCTCTTTGTTTTATTTTCATGCACACTTAATATGCATATCAGTAGATTTCAAATGGTTCAATTAAAATCATTCTTGTTTGGATTCATCAAAATTAGATATGTCAAAAACTTAAACTTAACCAAAAAAAAAAAAAAAGAAAGTACACTGCTCTTTAAACTTTAAACTTGGGAAAAGAATGTTATTTTGAGCTTTAACTAACCTCCCAAAGCCCAAATAACCGGAAGAAGAAAACTGAAAGAAAATCTAAAAAGGTACCCAAAGACCGAAAGAACATCAAAACCTTGCCCTGATGCAGTTCTTTAATACAGAATCGCCGAGAAAAAGGGCTTTATTTAAAGACTACACAGCAATGATATGGGTAATTAAATTTGTTTAGAGAAGAAAAGATGTATAAAAAAATTGCTTACAAAAGACTATTTTTAGCATTAATTATGCAAGCGGTCGGGTTAGCCAAAAGCTTCCCGTGGTAGACCTATATACTATTAACCATTTTGCTATTCATTGTTGAAAGGGTAGTAGTTTTAAAAAACTATAAAAAAAAGTGTCTTAAAAAAACTATATATGCTATTATTTAATTTATTAAATGTACCATTTTCTAATAAAAAATATTTATTCTTAATTCGTTAATAGTTATTCTTATAATGTATCTCCAACAGAAGAAGTTGCTTAAAAAATAAGGATGTTTTTTTTACGGTAAGTGTAGTGATCATTGCTTATAGAGGCAAGTGATTTTTATAAAAACATTCTAACTTTTTAGATGTGTACATATGGACTGAAGAGTTGTATAAACAAGTGATGACATGACATAGTAAATCTCATGAAAAAAAAAAGAGTTAAACCATTGCATATGGTCTTCGAGCAATGAATAACTAAATCAATTTGTTAGTAACTAATAAATTAAAGAAAAACTGACGTTTAATACATAAGCACTTTAAACAGCATAACAGACAAAGATTAAGGGTCAAGATACCCGGAAATTGGCAACTTTTTCATATTCCATGCTTCTGCCTCCATAGCATTACATATATATTTTATTATAATGTGTATGAACTGAATAGTATTCTTTTGTATATTTCTTTGATGATTTACAAAGAGAGGTGTATATAGCCTTCTAGCTATGACTTAGTCAAAAAAACTAGTAAAAGAAAAGATACAAAAGAGGAAACAAAACTTATCATCTAAACTAATCTATTAACCAAAGTTGTTATAACAGTAGTCAAGAATTATTACGGCTAATACCCCCCTCAAGCTGTTGGGTGGATGCTCATCACTCCCAGCTTGGTCAAAAAGGTGTGGAAAGGTAACAAGTCCATGGCCTTGGTGAGAAGATCGGCCAGTTGATTTGTACTGGCAATAGGCAATAGATTGAATAGTTTGGCTTGTAATTTTTCTCGAACAAGATGACAGTCAAGCTCGACATGTTTAGTTCTTTCGTGAAAAGAGGCATTGACTGCAATATGTCCTGCAGATTGACTATCGCAATATAAAAGAGCTTGTGGCAATGGTGGGAGGCAAAGATCCTAAAGTAAGTAATGAAGCCATTGCAACTCACAAACCGTGGAGGCCAATGCCCGATACTCGGCTTCGGAGGAAGAGCGAGAGACTGTGGGTTGCTTTTTGGACTTCCATGAGATGAGAGAGTCGCCAAGGAATACACAAAACCCAGTGATGGATTTGCGAGAATCTGGATAGCTTGCCCAATCCGAATCGCTAAATGCTTTAAGTTGAAGTGTAGTGTTGCTGGGGTAGAAAAGACCATGTGCAGGAGAATGCTTGATATACCGGAGAACACGAACAACAGCATCGTGGTGAAGAGAAGTCAGATTTGCCATGAATTGGCTTAACTGTTGGACAGAAAAAGACAAGTCAGGGCAGGTTGTCGTTAAATATAAGAGCTTACCTATCAATCTTCTGTAAGTAGAAGGGTCATGCAGGGGAGTGCCGCCAGTGGCTGTTAAGCGGATCCCTTTGGACATAGGAGTAGAAACGGGTTTACATGCTAGTAATCCACATTCAGAGAGAATGTCTAAGGCATATTTGCACTGGCATAGGTGAATTCCAGCCTTTGATCGAGCTATTTCCAAGCCGAGAAAGTATTTGAGAGGGCCGAGATCTTTGATTTTAAAGCGAGTGTTCAAAATATTTTTAATGTTGGAAATTTCAACTAAGTCAGTGCCTGCAACAATGATATCGTCAACATACACTAAAATAACAGAAAGAGAGCCAGAAGATTGTTTAACAAAAAGAGAAGAGTCAGAAGTGGATTGTGAATAATCATGAGTAATAAGAAAAGATGATAAACTAGCAAACCATTGGCGGCTTGATTGTTTCAAGCCATAAATGGATTTAAGCAATTTGCAAACTTTGTTAGGTTGAGAAATTTGTAAACCAGGTGGTATATGAATATAGACCTCTTCATCTAAGTGGCCATGTAGAAATTCATTGTGCACATCGAGTTGGTGCAAATGCCAATTCTGGGCCGAGGCAAGTGAAATTAAAAGCCTAATAGTAGTTAATTTGGCTACAGGAGAGTATGTATCAAAAAAATCAATACCTTCAATTTGAGTAAAACCTTTTGCAACGAGGCGAGCTTTATACCTTTCAATTGTGCCATCTGCTAAGTACTTGATTTTGTATACCCATTTACAGCCTATAGGCTTCTTACCTTCTGGTAAATCAGTGATGAGCCAAGTGTTATTATGTTGTAAGGCATCCAGTTCTGAGTGCATTGCCTTAATCCAATGAGAGTGCTTGCTGGCTTGGGAGTAAGTCTTGGGTTCTTCATGAGCAGAATGGAAAGGGTGAAGTGGAGATGCTGTGGTGATAGCCGAGAGTAAGACAGGACAGAAGATAATGGGTATGTGATGTTGTCTTTGGCAGGAGCTGAAGCAGTAGAGAGGTAGTTGCAATGGAAGTCCTGCAGGTATCTAGGCAGTTGTTTTATCCGATCAGATTTTCTGATGGCAATTGGTGCTGGAGAATCTGGAGTTGTGGCAGCAAGGGATGGAATTGGTGAGTCTTGTGCAGAATTGATTGGAAGAGAAACCTGTGAAGGAATGGAGGAAGGCTGTGTAGATGGCATATCAATTAGAAAAATGGGATCCCAATCAAGAGAGTTAGAATCATGAATAGAGGAAATATTATCAGAGGGGTTAGAATAGGGGAAAATATGCTCATAAAAAATAGCATTCCTAGATATGAATGTATTTCTAGTATGTAAGTCAAACAAAAGATAACCCTTAGTGCCTATTTTAAAGCCTAGAAACAAACATTTCCTAGCCCTAGGATCAAGCTTGTGTCTATTATGAGTTAAAGTGGAAGCATAGGCTAAACAACCAAAAACTTTTAGATCTAGGAAAGTAGGAGGAGAGGCATACATCATTTCATAAGGGGTTCTGTTATGGAGAACCGAAGTGGGTAATTTGTGAATGAGATGTGCTGAATGGCAGAGAGCATAAGACCAATTTTTTTTTTTGGCAATTTAGAGTGAAATAACAAAGCTCTTGTGACATTCAACAAGTGTATATGCTTGCGTTCAACAACAGAATTCTATTGAGGTGTCTCAACACAAGACTTTTGATGTAGAATTCCTAAAGTAGCATAAAAAGATGGCATGTGGAATTCAGGACCATTGTCAGTGCGAATAGCCTTGATTTTAGCAGAAAATTGGGTAGAAACATAGTTAACGAAATATTTAATACAATCTCTTGTATCAGATTTGGCTTTCATCAGAAAAATCCAAGTACAACGACTAAAATAATCAATAATAGTTAAGAAATAATGATGTCCCTGAAAAGATTGAACATTAATGGGTCCCCATATGTCCATATGAATGAGATCAAAAGTGTTAGTGGAAGTAGTTATGCTGTTTGGAAAAGGCAATCTACTTTGTTTAGCAAGATGGCATAAGTCACAAACCAAATTTTTATTAGAAACAATATAAGGAAAAACTTTACAAAGATGATGTAAAACATCATAAGAAGGGTGACCTAGCCGGAAGTGCCACAAATCAAACAAAACATTGTGTTTATTTGAGTCTTTATTGCTAACAGTATGAAAACAATATTATTATCTATATAAGTGTTACACAAGAGGGGTGTGGGAGTATGCCGAATGATGTATAGGTTGTGATGCACGTCAGCATGCCCAACCATCTTCTGGGTAGCTCTTTCCTGGATATCACAAGAAGAGGAGGAAAAATTAGTTGGTAATCCAAGGTATTGGTCAGTTTAGAGACTGAAATTAGGTTAAATCGAAAATCAGGAATATGTAGTACATCATGTAAAGGAAGGGCAGAATTAAGAAAGATAGTACCAGAATAATGAGCATAAAGAACCACTCCATTGGGTAATTTAACAGCAACATGACTAATTTTATGATATGTAGAAAAAAATGTATTGATGGGCACACGTGATCACTAGCACCTGAATCTAATATCCAAAGAGAAGTGGCGGTTGTAGGAATACCTGATTGAGTGATACTGGAGACTATATGATGGTCAGAGGTTGGAGGCTTAGGGGGAGAACTCATAGTGGGAGGTTGTTCTTGTTTGTTGGCATGTAAAAGAGAGATGAGGTATTGATAGTCATCTCTGGTCAGGGACAGTTGTTGCTCCATATTGGGATGATGCAGGGTGCCAATCTTGGCACTAGAATCTTGAGTATTAGAAGAAACATTCATGTTAGAGCCTTGATTTCTGGTTCGATAACCCGGTGGGAAGCCATGCTTAAAGTAACAATTGTTAACAGTGTGATTCGTGCGTTTGCAATGGGAACAAAGCATGGTTTGGCGGTTGTTATTAGAGCGACCCCTGCCTCTCTCTTGAGTAGAATTGCCACGACCAAAATTGTTGAAATTGGAAGAATTGGTAGCAAATGCAGTGGATTCCATAAGCTGTGTGCAAGAAGATGGTCTTTCTTGTTGTAAGACTAAAGAATATGCCTCACTAGCCGATGGCAGAGGGTTCATTATCATAATTTGGGAACGAACAAATTGGTAGGACTCGTTGAGACCTTTAAGAAAACAGATGGTGTGCTCTTTGTTCTTGTAGGTTTGAATCGAGTTGTTGAGGGGGCAAGAACATTTAGTGGTACAAATGCAAGAAGGAGTTGGGCGCAGAAATTCGAGTTCGTCCCAAAAAATTTTCAAATCAGTAAAAAAGGTAGATAAAGATTTGTCACCTTGACGCATGGAGTGAATTTCCTGAAGCAAATCAGACAATCCAAGGTCGTTTCCTTTACTGAATCTAATTTCAAGATCCCGCCATAGATCCCTTGCAGTGTCAAAGGAGATGGTACTATGCAAGATATGAGGCGACAAGGTACGGGTGATCCATGAGACGACGAGGTAATTGCAGCAAACCCATGTACCAAAAAGAGGATCGGACTCTGGAGGCTGTGGTAGGCTGCCATTGATGAACGAAATCTTGTTCTTGGAGGATAAAGCATGCTTAAGGGCTCTGCTCCAGGTGTAGTAGTTGTCACCATTGAATGGTGGGGAGACAAGAACGAAGCCTAGGTTTTCACCAGGATGTAGGTAATAAGGATGGTTAGGGTTTTGTGTTGGATCCACCGGGGGGTGGTGGTGGTGGTGGTGGTGGTGGTGGGGTTGTTAGGCCACTAGTGCCGCTATTATCGGAAAGACTGGAGTTGATATTCCCATCAGCCATTTGGAAATAAAATGGAAGAAAACGGAAGCTATATGAACAAAATAAAAGCTGATACCATATTATAATGTGTATGAACTGAATAGTATTCTTTTGTATATTTCTTTGATGATTTACAAAGAGAGGTATATATAGCCTTCTAGTTATGACTTAGTCAATGAAACTAGTAACAGAAAAGATACAAAAGAGGAAACATAACTTATCATCTAAACTAATCTATTAACCAAATTTGTTATAACAGTAATCAAGAATTAATACGACAAATATATTTAGTAAAAAAAAAAAAACAAGCCTTACACACACACAGATATATATATATATATATATATTTTGGGTCTTGCTACCTAGTATTAATGCTAAGAAATCAATAAATAATTTTTTATTGAAAAATATAACTTTTAAATTTTTAATATATTAAATATATTACTTCTTAATATATTAATATTTTGAAAAGTGTTGTTTTCAACATATTAGAAGTTTTAAAGTTGTAAATTTCAATAAAACATTTCTATTTATTGATTCCATAATCAGTACCCTAAGACATTGTAAAATGCAAAAAATCGAGGCTATTTTTTTATAATATGTTCAATTTTTTAAATTACTTTATTCTTTAGTATGAGACTTCTTTTGTGATTTTAGAACTCAAAAGTTGTTAATTGGTTTAATAACAATTTTGGTCTTTGTAGTTTTACAAATGAGTGATTTTGGTCCACTTAATTTTAATTGCTCAAATCAAGACCATCTAATTTCACAATCGAATAAATAAGTCCTTCTAGTTTTAATTCTCAAATCAAGCCCATGTAATTTCATAAATGAGTGATTTTGATGCTTGTAATTTCATGAACAGTTCTACAGGCGCATTCCCTTTTAGTGTTGTTTTAGTTTTTAGTTTTAGTTTTAGCTTTTTTCAACTAATTAAATAAAACTAATTCTCTATTAATGTTATGTCACAAAGGGTCAACCAAGTCAACTGTAACACCCCCTAGGCATTACTATGTGAACATGTGCGGAAATAAGTTAAAAAAATTTTGCTGGTTGCTTTCAGAAAATTGATTTATTTGGAGTCAGAAAATCTAGGTGTAAAATAATTTCTCCCGAATACGTTGAGTATAACGTGCATAACACAATAATAATTGTTATCTTATTCACAACAAAATTTCAACCATATAAAGGTTTTCAAAATACCTACACAAACTTTCTTAAAATATACCACCAACAAATTTTAAAATATCTTAAGCTGGTCGCTCTACAAGATACTCACTGATAAGACCTCGTGATCATCCCTATGATCAAACATCTCTTCCCGCAATTCGGACTTAAGTCTCCAAGTGACTTAAGGAACTCTTCTGCAACATCTGCACTAGTGTACCAAGTTACAACAACAAGACAGAAGAACATGTATATGGAAGGGTGAGTCCTAATATATGGATTTTAAAACGATAACCATATGCACGACTCTCAAATAACAATTAACATGAATATTCAAACAACTAAATACACCTATGCTCCTGTATGATAGGTTCGACCATGAGGTGTTTGGATGGATAAAAATTTCTAAAATTCCTAAGTTTTTGGATTAAGGATCCTTAACCAGGATTAAGACATAAACAAAGCTTACTTAACAAAAATTTAATCAATACCATTTTAACCACAAAGTTAAGATTTTCGGCCTTAGTGTAATTTTATGACAAAAAATTTCTAAAAATCTGAAGCTCTTGGATTAGTGATCTCTAATCACTTGAAACCCTAAAACAAAGATTAGAATACAAATATTGAAATAAAATATTCAAACCTTTCAAAAACCCTAATTCGACCATGACATTTAACATAGGCTAGAGATTTAAAAAATTTACATACTCTTAGATCCATGTCCTTAGAGTAGTGTAGAGTTAAGATAAACTATCATAAGTTGAAAAATGAAACAAAATCTTCCAACTCCTCAAGAATATAATTTCGGTCATGAACAAAATAATGGCTTAGAGATTTTCATTTGATTAAACAAGCATGGATTCAATACCTATATGAGCCATAAGATTGAATCAAGCAAGACTAGTCTTAAAAAAATGAACAAAGTCCTTCCCCCACAACAAGTTAGGGTTCGGACTCAACAAAATAAATAGGCACAAAATTTTTGTTTGATTTATCCTCTTGGATCTTGATTATAGAGATGATAACAAGTTCATAGAAATTGGTTTCATACTCATTGGATTTTTCTATGATTTTCTATGAATTTTCAAATTTCTAGATCTATGAATTGAAAAATATGATCAAGACTTCAAATCACAAAAATGAATGAAGAACATGATTATGATTGAGTGAGATGGGTATGGTATACCTCTTAGAATTGAAAAATGAGCTAAGAATGAAGTGTTTCCTTCACAAAAATGGCTTATGGAACTTATGAACTTTGAGAGAAAATGGAGAACAAAGCAAAGGAAGAAGATGATGACTTAGTGAAATGGATGGAATGCCCTAATGTGGTGTGTTGGCCGTGGGAATTGGGGGGCTAAAGGGTCCAAACTGTTTTTCATTTAAGGACAAAGGTGTAATTTCACTTAGGGCAATTTTGTGATTAAGTTGAAGGTAATCATGAACTTTATGTGGTTGAGATTGAAGGAGAGGTGGCTGATTTTTGTCCACAAATTGTGGGGCAAACTTGTCATTTCAATGAAAGTTCAAGGGCAAAATGGTCCAAGGGCAAAATGGTCTTTACACTATTTTAAAGAAATATTTAGATTTTTGTATAAAAGCAATCATGACATTGGTGACTCATCCATATGACTCACTACCCTAGGTGGCACCATATCTCAGCATCCGATGTCGGGTTTTGTCTCTGCATGTCCGTTCTCGACTCCATCGATTACCCGATTTAGGGTTTTATGCTCGAATCGAGTATAATAACCTATTTATTTTGAAATTTTTTCAAAATAACCTATATCATTGGAAATGAGATATAAAATCAATTCATTTCATTCTCGGGTCAAAATTAGACTTTTCGATCAGTAAAATCTTACTGTTAGTGAAAACGCAGACCGGGTTCCGTCTGAATTTTCAAACAAAAATTTCACCGTATACTTATAAAAATAAGTATAATATGAATATGACTTTGGTTTACCCAAAATCATTTTCTAAGTTTCAGATAAAAGTATAAACGTTTATTTATATTTATACCGATCTTAGAAAGCGGAGAAATCGGGGTGGTACATTACCACCCCACTTAAAAAATTTCGTCTTCGAAATTTCGTGACTCAAAACTAAACAGGATTTCTTAATCCCAAGGTTTTAATTTCACAAGAAGGTGTATAGAAAAACTTTGTCGATATGAAATGATATAGGAATGTTCAGTATGTAAAAAGATTCTTTAATAGGTTCGTGAGTGTAAAAATGCATAGCTAATACATATTTACAACCATGATTCTAATAAAGTTCCTTCTTTCACGAGAACTCCTTGAGAATTAGGAACTTATAAAATTAATAGTTCCTAATCTTAAGAGGATTCGTTCTTTGAATAAGGGATTTACAAACGACAATTTAAAAATAACAATAGTTCGACAAAATTTCACACTGGGTCACTTTCACCAAAAGTAAAAGTGACTAGACTAAGTCTCATCTAGAAACTTCTTTTATCAAGAAAGTGTCTATCCTGAACAACAACAGGACAATTCACAAAAATTTCCACGATAATTGATACCATAATTGAAGTTCGAAAGTAATTCACAATCGTGGTAAACGCAATGATCTGACCCCAAAATCTAGACTGATTTCCTCAATCAAAAGAAAAAGGACTGGAATAAATTTCCTTCAAGAAACCTTTATTTTCATAAAGTCGTGGATATTATCTATATCAACTGAAAAGACTAACTGCAACATAAAAGACTTTAGGGAGAGTCAAGTACTCAAAGATACCTACATACAATTCTACTTAGATCCCCTTACAGACTTAACATATAATAGTCATTAAAACACACATTACATATAATATTCTAATGCATAACTACATCTTGGGGTTCATGATCCGGTTGCTCTAGGTTGTGAAGTTTTCAACACTACTCATGATGTAGACTCTTCCCTTTGTCATTGGTTCTTGTGTTGTTGGCAACTTTTATAAATCTCGGTGCATTACAATTTCTTGATAAGTGACCCACTTTATTACAATTGAAACATTTGACTCTTCTTAATGAGCAAGTATTAGCCATATGGGTTGGGTCTCCACACTTGTAACATCTTCTGACTTGGCCTTGGCTTTGATTCCTTTGGCCTCCACTCCCTGACACAGTGACATGATAAGGTTGCTGATTTTGAGCATTTCCTGGGGTTCTGAAATAAGGTTTCCTCTGATTTTGCTTCTCCTTCTTATCTTGCTTCTAGAATTGGAATCGAGATAGTCCGCCGGTAGTACCCCAATAGTCTTTATCTTTCCCTTGCTGCTCCACCTTCCGGCACTCTTCTACTAAAGCTTGAAAGTTACAAATTCCCAATGGTAGCACAGACTCTTTGATTCCATATAGTAGGCCTCCTTTGGATCTCTTACATTCCCATCCTTCATCAGATTGAGTTTGGAAGAAACGGACATACTTAACTAGAGATTCAAACTTTGCGGTATATTCGTCCACAAATATATCATTCTATTGCAATCGTAAGAACTTGTGTCCCTTCTCAAATCCGGCGCTCTGAGGAAAATACTCATCCAAGATAACAGTGCGGAAAGCACTCCAAGTATATTCCTGGTTAACCGCTTCCAGTATGTGTCTAATCTCCGCCCACCAGCATCCTGCCTCTCCGAAAAGCAGAGAAAGAGCATACAGAACCTTTGATCCTTCAGGGCTGTTGATAAGCTCGAAAATCCTTTCCAGTTAGTGTATCCACAAGTCAACCTTCTCAGATTTGTCATTTCCATAAAATCTTTGAGGATTATGATTCTTGAAGTTTGCAAGATTTTTCGTCGAGATTGCCATCTCAGCCCGAACCTGGTCCAGCTCATTCTGGGCAACTACGATAGCAGCAACACTAGTCATAGCTTGAACGGCCTGGTTCATCTGTTCAATCACATCCTTGTTGCTGACATAATCATGACCACCATCATGATCACATCCAAGTCCTTGTCCAATTCCTGGTTCTATAACTGATCTACAAGACAACTCAGTCAGTCCACAACCAGAAACTGAAATGTATACTTATGTGTCTAAAACACATTACTTCCAAGAAGTAATTCGATCAATATACCATCTACGGTTCAAAGATTCTTACAAGGTCTCGACTACCTCAAAACCTATCAGAACATACAGACTTTTATATCATCACACATTGTTTCGACAAAGAAACAATTCAAGCAAGGTCTAACCAGAGATCACACAACAAAAACCTAACAGACCTATTCCCCAAGGTTCCCGAAAGACTCAACCAGCTTTGATACCACTCTGTAACACCCCCCTGGGCATTACTATGTGAACACGTGCGGAAATAAATTAAAAGAATTTTGCTGATTGCTTTTGGAAAATTGATTTATTTGGAGTCAGAAAATCTGGGTGTAAAATAATTTCTCATAAATACTTCGAGCATAACGTGCATAACACAATAATAATTGTCATCTTATTCACAACAGAATTTCAACAATATAAAGGTTTTCAAAATACCTACACGGACTTTCTCAAAATATACGACCTAACAAATTTTAAAATATCATAAGCTGGTCGCTCTACAAGTCACTCACTGATAAGACCTCTTGATCATCCCTGTGATCACCCATCTCTTCTCGCAATCCGGACTTAAGTCTCCAAGTGACTTAAGGAAATCTTCTGCAACATCTGCACTAGTGTACCAAGGTATAACAGCAAGACAGAAGAACATGTATATGCAAGGGTGAGTTCCAATATATGGATTTTAAAACGATAACCATATGCATGACTCTAAAATACCAATTAACATGAATATTCAAAGATAAACAATATATTTATCAAAGGGTTTCATGCCCAACAGTCGTAGCCATTTTAAAAACCATGGCACTTCAATATTCATCAACTAACTTTGATACCTAATCTCCGGAGCTCCAACCAACCAATAAATGAGCTGATCAGGCTCTCATTGCCGAATAAGGCAGAATCAATGTCAATAAGGAAGAATCATTGCCAGATAAGGCAAAGTTCAAATAACCATACCACAGTCCAAAACGAGGCAAAGTGGCTACTATGTATAGTATATGGTTTCCTGGTCATATATCCATCAAGGCATAGTGATGCAAACTGCATGAATACTTGCCATCAAGCATTCAAGTCCTATGCAAAGGCGTGTCTGCCCAAAATACATGTAAAACATTTTGTTCACGTAATTTTCTTTGTGTTCATTCTTTCCTTGTCGAGGCTCAAAGGCTCACGACCAAACCAAGGTTTAAACGTTTAAGTTTAACAACCATTCCCATAACAAGGACTCCAAGTCCAAACCAAACAAACAGACTCCAAGTCAAAAATGTGCAAATCACGAAATCTAGATCCGTGCACCAGATTTAGATTCGTAAATTTTGACGCACACAAATCAATATAGATTTTTATAGGACATCTAGTCCATAACTTCATTTTTCGGACCCCGGGTCCATTTCATAGAACACTAGACACCGACATATCGGCAGCTAGGTTCATATTTTAATTTAACAATATTTTCGCTTTGTGAAACAATCCAAAAACAAAATTTCCTTAACTTATCCAAGTTGTCGGAAATAACCTGTTGTATAAATCCAGTTTACCGAAAATTCTTTTACGTTGGAAATTCGTTTTTTAAAATCATCAAAATCACTTAAAATTCATTTTCTTTAAAAAAATAAATATTTTGAACCTGAAAATATTGCGTTGAAACAAATTCTGTTTTAAATAATATTACCATTTTTAATAATACTACCGTAAATATTGTCGGAATTGTCCGACATTTGAAGTTTTAAAAACGTTATGAGTCCAAAAATGACTTTTCTAGTAAAATACTTTTTACAACACTATAATAAAATTATTTTTGAAACTTATTTTCTTAAAATAACATTTTCTAATATTTAGAAATTTCTTATGTCAAAATTAGCAGTGCGAAAATATTTTCAGGGTTACGTCCTCACTATGACTCATAAAATACTCCTACGCTATTAAATTATTAAAATAATATTATGTTCAACTTTTTCTCATTTTTAACCAACCAAATAATTAAGTAATATTATATTACTATTTCTCATCAATTAAAACTCATTATTACGTAAAAAGCTTTTTAATGCTTTTAACCTCATTATTAATTGAGCACTGACCACTGTCAGGCTTTACAATCCACAAACAACATCAATAACAATCTTGCCAATAATATAGCAAATAACAATTAGTGACATGCAACAAAATATAATAACAATTAAATGCAGATAATTAAATCATTAAAAGCAGATAAATCTACTATGTAAAATAACAATTACACCCAAATCAATCATACATACCACAAACAAATTACATACAACTATCAAAAAAATCCCTCAGGTACTCCCCTTACCTCTTGAAGATTTTTGTTGTCAAATTGAAATTCCATCAAACGTCCGATCTCCGCAAAACACATACACGACTCACACAACAATTTATCCTTCAACGAAACACAGCAAATAATTATCAATCAAACAACTAAATACACCTATGCTCCTATATGATAGGTTCGACCAAGAGGTGTTTGGATGGACAAAAATTTCTAAAATTCCTAAGCTTTTGGATTAAGGATCCTTAAGCGGGATTAAGACATAAACAAAGCTTACTTAACAAAAATGTAATCAATACCATCTTAACAACAAAGTTAAGATTTTCGGCCTTAGAGCAATTTTATGACTAAAAATTTCTAAAAAACTTAAGCTCTTGGATTAGTGATCTCTAATCACTTGAAACCTTAAAACAAAGATTAGAATACAAAGATTGAAATAAAATATTTCAATCTTTCAAAAACCCTAATTCGGCCATGACACTTAACATAGGCTAGAGATTTCAAAAATTTCACTACTACAGAAAAAAGCTTTAATAGCACACATTTATTAGCGCTTAAATGAGAAATGCTATTTAAAAAGAGGCGGAACACTTTTAGTAGTGCTTACTTGATGAAGCGCTATCATAGGTACAACTTAAGACAGTGTTTGCTTAAACAACCGCTATTAAAGGTTGTTGGGTAGGAATAGATATCGCTTTCTCAAGAAAGCGCTATCTTTAGAATAGAAAATAGATAGCGCTTTCTTGAACAACCGCTACCTATTCCTTTCCCTAAAACTTCTGCTATTCCCTTCCCTCATTTTCTCTGATCGCGACTCTCAGTATTGGAACCCTCGCTCACGCCCTTACTGCTTATTCGCGCCTCACTGCTACCGCCGTCCTCACTGCTCGGGCGACCTCCTGCTACCGTCGTCGATCTCACTGCTCGTGACGGCACGTGTTGTGACTCCGGCAAGTGTACCGGGTCGTCGCAAGTAATAAAATAAACACGGTAAGTAATTACCGAGGTCGAACTCAGGGATTGGGCTACCAATTCGACTAATCCGCGGGAAATCGGATACGTTCGGTCAAGTTACGGAAGATGGTTGAGAGAGAGAGATTAATATAAGAAATTCAATTAACGAATCTAATAAACTAATTAACTAAAATTCAGAAAACTAAAATGTCCAAGGTCACAAATCCACCTACCCAATATGTACACCCAAGTGATGATGAATTCCTCCCTAGGTTCAATTACAATGTCAACCGGGACCCCTAAATTATCCTAAATCCACTTCCGTGCTCATTAGGACGTATTCGATGATTTGAGTTAATTACTTGCTAGGTCTCTTAACCCTAATCTCGAATTCTGTTAATTCGTGTTCCCTATAAGGTCGCACCGATCTCCTACTCACTCTCGTGCAATATTCGATCGATGATTCTAATTCAAGTTCTAAACGTGAATCGTTGACTAAGCCTCATCAACGTTAACAAGTCAATCACGCAACACGTATGATCAACACATTCAAATCAGAATTAGAAAACAAGAATTGAATTAAAGGAGAAAAACATACATCATATTGGATTTACAACGCCATGGGTGGCTTCATCGTTCCCTCGGACGACGGGGATTAGTTCCTCATGCTCATAGACAAGCGATCGGACGTAATCACCATCGTAAAATAAAAAGAAACCAGAAAAGGAGACGCAGCTCCAAGGAGAAATAAGGATTCGTAACTACTGCCCTAACCTAAGTGGAAAACTGCCTCCTCCAGATCCCTAACGATCCCCTAAATTTGATCTGCAAAAGCCTTTAAATAGGATTCCTGATCTGCGCTCGCTCGCGAGGCGAGCAGCCTTTCGCGAGGCGAGAATTAAAATTGGCGCGCTTTCAATTTGAACTCTCGCGAGGCGAAAGTGTGTTCGCGGGCGAGTCTTCAATTTCGTGTCAGGACCTTCATCACGGCTGGGCCGTGATGGCCTCCGACTTCCAAGTCTTCATTCACTCGCAAGGCGAGATGTCTCTCATGGGGCGAGTCTTTAAACCTCAAACTGTTCACGGGCGTGGTCTTCATCACGGCTTGGCGTGATGGTCTCTCTTCTTGCAGGTCTTCATGATTCGCGGGCGAGAAGAGTCTCGCGTGGCGAGACAGAAATGTTGACTTTTGCTGCTTTGTTGACCTTCGATCTCGCGAGGCGAGAATACACTCATGGGGGCGAGTGTCTCCAAACTTGCAATTTCCACTGCTTTCGACTTTCCTTGACTCCCTGAGCTTCACTTATTTAATCTGAAACAACAAAAGCACCCACAAGCGTAATTCTATTCAAAATAACCTAAAAACTACACAAAATACGCAAAATGAGTCAAAGTCCAACTTAGGAACAAAACAAGGCAAATTTGGGCGAAACGAGAGTGAACTCGAATAAATAGGCACATAAACCCTAGCTCATCTAGTCATAAAACTAGATAAGCCAGAGGCTTATCAAAATACCCCAAACTTAAACCTTGCTTGTCCCCAAGCAAGCTTAAAACTCAAAAACGACTCAAGACTTGGCAAGCCTAAAGGAATCAATCGATTTCGCACAAATTTAATGCAACTTTACAAAACAGTTTTTCTCCAATGATCTCCCCCTACATCAATGTAATCCCCACATTCATTTACTTTAAACCATTGAGAACTCATCATTCATTCCGTCATTACTCTAAGTTGAGGATCGAGTTACACACAAAGGAAGATCACCTATCTCAAACAATTGCCTTCCTCACAAGGGCATTTAAAATTTCACTCATTCGCTCAAGTTTGTCAAGGTTATCAACTTTTTCACTCAATTTCACTTATTAAGGGCACTTCCCATGAATTTGATTTTCATCTCAAAAATGGTTCCCACGAAAACATGCATGCAACATCAGAAGGTCTTTTAAAGGTTGTAATGGGGCCTGGCTCAGGGTAGGATAATAAAGGATGTTTAGGCTTAAGTCCCTAGGAACTAAGAGAGCATGAGCATTTTACACATTTTCCACTCAAATTCCTTTTTCCATTTTTCTTTTTGTCTCGGGTGACTACAGCCTTTTTTCCTTGCTCATCTTTTTTTTTTTTTTTTTTTTCTGTTTTGCCCCTTTTCCTTTGGCAATTTATTTTGAATAATTTTTTTTATTGCCTTGAGTTTCAACTTTTATTTTTCTTTTTCTCACCCCAAAATGACATACCTCCTTGTAGCCACCCCAAACTTAGTTTCTCACAACCTTTCTATTGCTCATTTCCATGCTCTCCTAATCCTAAGATTGGGTTAACATGGTTTTTCAGATTTTGGCTCGTAATGTAGGGTCATCAAGAAACAATAGGTCAATTGGGCTCAATTTGGCTAACTAGGGAACATGCATTAGGGATGGTTCTTTTTAGGCCAAGTGGTTTTTCAAAGAAAATTGCCTAAATCATTTGATGCAACACATAAACACGCAAACCATATAGAGATTCAAGCAAATTCGGGAAAGTGCAACTTAACAGTGATTCACACATTCAAAAACAGTGTTGGAGGCTCAAATCCTCACCTGGACATTTTGCAAATTGTTTGACCGAGATACGATTCCTAGTGTGTGCACCCCCTCACCCCAAACTTATCATAAATCAAGTAATCACAATAAAATCCTCAAAGTTCAGTTTTCAACTTTTAAGTGGGGATAAACTTTTCTAATTTCAGAACTTAGGGGAAATCATCAATGGTCAAAT
Source organism: Sophora flavescens (assembly GCA_030762895.1). NCBI lineage: Eukaryota > Viridiplantae > Streptophyta > Magnoliopsida > Fabales > Fabaceae > Sophora > Sophora flavescens. Next base: position 20,670,818 of record CM061062.1, on the reverse strand, counting down.
AATACATGCAATCAATCAATGCTAAATTCAATTAACATCCAACAAGCTTGCCGACACGACATTTCATACAACAACTCTTGATCTTCTCAAATTATTCAAGAGCGACAAACAAAAACAAACCAAAAATCAAAACAAAACAAAAGTTAGGAAAAGAGAGGGATACCTAGCTTGGGTTGCCTCCCAAGTAGCGCTTGTTTAACATCCCGAGCTTGACTTATTACGAAGCATCCACCCGGATCCCATAGTCTGTGGTACAGAGGCCAAGGGACACTCATCATATCAAATCCTCCACCCGGATCCCATGGTTTGTGAAGTGGCCCTTGTAGGAGCAATATGACTCTATCCATACTTCCATCTAGTCTGAGTGTGAAGACTTCTTTGACCTCCGCAATGATGAACTCACTTCCTCTCGGGTCAAATGGTGTCCTCACGAGGAAGTGTGCCAGACAAGTGGGAGTGTCTAATTTACCAATGTCCACACATGCATGCAAGCCAACATATTTATCCAATGCATTATTTTCAGGTTGCTTAGCAAGCATGGTGGAATCCTCTACCACTTTATCCGCATTTTGTTCTCTACCCCCTTGCTCTGGTGCCTTGTCCCTTGCCAACTCCTCTTCCTCTGGTTGCTCTTCCTCATCATGTGGTTGTTCCGGGGTCATGTCACTTGCCAATTCCTTTTCCTCCAGTTGTTCTTCCTCAACATGTGGCAGTTCTTCCTCAACTTCCTGAGAACTAGTTACATCCCAGTCATATCCCAACACCCCACTGCTTCTAGTTGTTGTGGCATTGCATTGGTTCTTAGGGTCGTTCTCGGTATCAACTGGGAAAGTCTCTAGGGGATGCTCATTTAGTTGCTCTACGAGTTGAGCCAACTTGTCAATGGTTGTGCTTGTCTTGATTGCAAATTTCTCAACTGCCGCATTCATCTTCTCCAGAGCCAACTCCCAAGGTTGTGGTTGCCAATTCTGTTGAGGTTGTGGTTGCCAGGCTAGACCACCGCCATCATTACTCCAAGCGAAATCCGGATGGTCTCTACTCATATCACCCCAATATTGATTCTGACTCTGATAGTTGTTCTGGGGCACGCTGTCATTATGCCATGGTTCCACATATACTTGAGGGAAGTAGAACGGACAACTCCAAGTGTCATGGTTCCCATCACAATATTCGCAACCCGGAAGCATTCCTTCGTGTACCTCGCATACAAAACAAGGCAAGACCAAGTGGAATCAAAGAAGTAGAGAGATAGTGGAAAATAAAAAGAAAATAATAAAAATAAAAATAAAAAATAAGAACAAAAATAACTTAACCAAATAATCAAACTCCCCTAAAATCAGAAAAATTGGTTGTGCCAATCCCAAAACATGGCGCCAAAAACTTGTTGTGACTCCGGCAAGTGTACCGGGTCGTCGCAAGTAATAAAATAAACACGGTAAGTAATTACCGAGGTCGAACTCAGGGATTGGGCTACCAATTCGACTAATCCGCGGGAAATCGGATACGTTCGGTCAAGTTACGAAAGATGGTTGAGAGAGAGAGATTAATATAAGAAATTCAATTAACGAATCTAATAAACTAATTAACTAAAATTCAGAAAACTAAAATGTCCAAGGTCACAAATCCACCTACCCAATATGTACACCCAAGTGATGATGAATTCCTCCCTAGGTTCAATTACAATGTCAACCGGGACCCCTAAATTCTCCTAAATCCACTTCCGTGCTCATTAGGACGTATTCGATGATTTGAGTTAATTACTTGCTAGGTCTCTTAACCCTAATCTCGAATTCTGTTAATTCGTGTTCCCTATAAGGTCGCACCGATCTCCTACTCACTCTCGTGCAATATTCGATCGATGATTCTAATTCAAGTTCTAAACGTGAATCGCTGACTAAGCCTCATCAACGTTAACAAGTCAATCACGCAACACGTATGATCAACACATTCAAATCAGAATTAGAAAACAAGAATTGAATTAAAGGAGAAAAACATACATCATATTGGATTTACAACGCCATGGGTGGCTTCATCGTTCCCTCGGACGACGGGGATTAGTTCCTCATGCTCATAGACAAGCGATCGGACGTAATCACCATCGTAAAATAAAAGAAACCAGAAAAGGAGACGCAGCTCCAAGGAGAAATAAGGATTCGTAACTCACTGCCCTAACCTAAGTGGAAAACTGCCTCCTCCGGATCCCTAACGATCCCCTAAATTTGATCTGCAAAAGCCTTTAAATAGGATTCCCGATCTGCGCTCGCTCGCGAGGCGAGTAGCCTTTTCGAGGCGAGAATTAAAATTAGCGCGCTTTCAATTTGAACTCTCGCGAGGCGAAAGTGTGTTCGCGGGCGAGTCTTCAATTTCAGTCGTGACCTTCATCACTACTGGGCCGTGATGGCCTCCGACTTCCAAGTCTTCATTCACTCGCGAGGCGAGATGTCTCTCGCGGGCGAGTCTTTAAACCTCAAACTGTTCACGGGCGTGGTCTTCATCACGGCTTGGCCGTGATGGTCTCTGTCTTGCGGTCTTCATGATTCGCGGGCGAGAAGAGTCTCGCGTGGCGAGACAGAAATGTTGACTTTTGCTGCTTTGTTGACCTTCGCTCTCGCGAGGCGAGAATACACTCGCGGCGAGTGTCTCCGCACTTGCAATTTCCACTGCTTCGACTTTCCTTGACTCCCGGAGCTTCACTTATTTAATCTGAAACAACAAAAGCACCCACAAGCGTAATTCTATTCAAAATAACCTAAAAACTACACAAAATACGCAAAATGAGTCAAAGTCCAACTTAGGAACAAAACAAGGCAAATTTGGGCGAAAACGAGAGTGAACTCGAATAAATAGGCACATAAACCCTAGCTCATCTAGTCATAAAACTAGATAAGCCAGAGGCTTATCAGCACGCCTCTGTCCAGCAATGGCGCGGTCTCCCTGTTCACTTAGCACGTCTCTCTGTTCAAACCCGCGTCTCTGTCCACCTCGCGTCCACCTCTCACCGTCTTCTTCTTCACTCAGAGAAACCCTCATCGCCGTACATCTTCTATGCCGCCGTCGCCGCCGCTGTCCTCGTCCTATCAAAGTAGCTTTCTCTTTTGGGTTGCAAATTGATTCTAAGATTTATCAAGTTACTGGTAAGACTCCCTACTCTACCCTTCGATAACTCACTTCATTTGTTGCTTCTTTCCTGTGATGAATGGAATAATTGCCCTCATTGTCGCTAACCATGAAGCTGCTAGCTACTAGTGTCATTTGCTGTGGTTGATAGAATTAATTTGACTTCATTTACTACCCACTCTTTTCTTATTTGTTGTGCTTGTTGTTTGCCCATTCTCACATTCTTCATTCGAATCCCAATTTGTCTGAAATGGTAACTTTTCTCTGTTTCAGTTGCATGAGTATAAATAGCTTTAAAGAGTGCCTTCAAAGTGTTTGACAGAATGCCTTAATAGTAAACAAAGCCATATTATATACTATGCCATACTAGCTAACTAGTGCTATTATTCTGATATTTTTTATACAAGCTAATGCCATCGAAATCATGATATTGGGTTATTGAAGATTATTTAATCTTTCCATTTGTAATATCATGCTTACTATTATAGACTTATAGGCTACAAATTCAACCAAAACATAAGATTAGTGGTGAATTTGGAAATAACATGCTAATTATTTTCTTTTACTTGAATCACCCTTGTCGATATTCATTAGCACAGTCTAATGAGATATTAGTTGGGCAACTTAACTAGCTGATGGATTTTAGTCTGTAGTAGTGTATTCATACTGGTATTTCATTTAGGAAGAAAGAAAGAAACTAACAATTTTCGATTCTCTCAGGTATGTCTGTCAATCAACTCTCTCTGTTGTTCAAGCTGCTCAACTTCACTCTGGTACGTTTTACCACTTGTTATTCCCATGTGTTTTATTTAAACCTTTAGTTGTATAATTAGACATGTTTATTTTTATCGGTATAAACATGCATTAACCTTATTTTCCTGTTCAAACTCAAAATAATGAGTTGTGTTATTTGAACACAAAATTTAGACACCGTATTTGACATCGTATATGTTTGTTTCTATCTCTCACTTACTTTTTATCATCTTTGTATACACGTATTTCTAGAATACCATAAAAAAGCAAAGGGGACACCAATGTGTTCAAAAAACATTGCCCCAAAATAATTATGGTAGATCGTAAAAATATGGATCGGAAGTGGATGTCTGCCAATCGTTTTTCGAAGGAATATAAGGACGGAGTGCAAGATTTTATTAGGTTTGCAGTTGAGCATGCAGAAAACCCTAGTAGAATCATACGTCCTTGTTTAAGTTGTTGTTACACAAGACGAGTTAGTGTAGCTGAGTTGGAAGGACATTTAGTATGCAATGGAATTGATCAAAGTTATACCTATTGGACAAAGCATGGTGAGACTAGAGGTGAATCTAGTGATATAGGGAATAGTGGGAGATATGCGTCAGATGACACCAATATAAATACATATGATGCCGACCGTTTTGAAGAGATGGTAAACACTGTTGGATAAGATCTTCGTGATTGTCCTCGAATGTTTGAGAAATTGGTAAGTGATGCTGAGAAACTGTTGTATGAGGGTTGTACTAAATTCACAAGATTGTCGGCGATGCTAAAGTTGTATAACTTGAAATCGGGCAATGGATGGACTGATAAGAGCTTTATGGACTTACTCACACTATTGTTAGATATGTTGCCAGAGGATAATGTGCTTCCTAGTCGGATATATGGGGCTAAACAAATGTTACGCTCTATTGGCATGAGCTATGAGAGGATACACGCTTGTTTTAACGATTGCATTTTATTTCGGAATGAATATGAATCATTAAAGACGTGTCCTAAATGTAATGCCTCAGGGTATAAGAAGAAAGAATCGGCTCCAGAGAAGGTTCTATGGTATTTCCCCATAATTCCCAGATTTAGGCACATGTACTGTAGTTCAGAAGATGCAAGACATTTGACATGGCATGAGGATGAAAGGATTAAAGATGGCTAGCTACGACACCCGGCAGATTCTCCTCAATGGAAAAGAATTGATCATGATTATCCCGATTTCAGGCAAGAACCAAGAAATCTACGACTTGCATTGTCTACTGAAGGATTTAATTCACATGGTGTTTAGAGTAGCTCTCACAGTACATGGCCTGTGATTTATAACCTACCTCCATGGCTATGCATAAAGTGCAAATACATGATGTTGTCTATGTTAATTTCTGGGCCCAAACAACCAGGAAATGATATCGACATATACTTGGCTCCTTTAATTGAAGACTTGAAGTAAATGTGGGAGACCGGTGTTGAGGTGTATGATGGGTATAGAGAAGAAAGTTTCACCCTAAAGACCATGATCTTCGGCACAATTAATGATTTTTCGGCATATGGTAATTTATCAGGATACAGTACCAAAGGTCAGTGTGCATGCCCTATATGTGAAGATAATACAGATTGGATGCGGTTGGAACATGGCAAGAAGAGTGTCTTCCTTGGGCATCGTAGATTTTTGCATTCAAGTCATTATTATCGGTCGTGGAGAAAGGCATTCAATGGGAATACAGAAGAACGTGTAGCTCTTATGCCTTTGACGGGTGTGCAACTGTTTGAAAAGGTACAAGATTTGAGTATTGAATTTGGGAAACCTTTTGCGAGAGAGCTTGTCACACGAGGGTGGAAGAAAAGGTTGATTTTATTTGAGCTGCCATATTGGAAGTCATTATACGTAAGACACTTCATTGATTTAATGCATGTTGAAAAAAAATGTATTTGATAGTGTCATGGGTTCCTTACTCAATGTGCTAGGGAAGACCAAAGATGGCATTAATGCAAGGCTGGATTTGGTTAGTATGGGATTAAGACGAGAATTGGGACCGGTAAAGAAGGGGAAAAATACATATTTACCTCTGGCTGCTCATACTCTATCTAGAAAAGAGAAAATTGTTTTTTGTAAGTTTCTTCATGGAGTTAAGGTTCCAGAGGGGTACTCTTCAAACATTATGAACCTTGTATCGATGAAAGACCTTAAGCTAAAGGGTCTAAAGTCCCATAGCTGTCATGTTCTCATGGATAATTTGCTACCCATCTGTATACAGTCCATTTTGCTGAACAAAGTGCGGCATACCTTAACTAAACTTTCTTTCTTCTTCAAGGAAATTTGCAGTAGAGTGATTGACCCTGGAAAGTTGCCAGCGTTGCAAAGAGAAATTGTTGTGACTTTGTGTGAGCTAGAGATGTATTTCCCATGTTCATTCTTTGACATCATGGTCCATCTGACTGTACATCTGGTTAGAGAGACACAATTGTGTGGGGCCAGCTTATATGAGATGGATGTACCCGTTTGAGCGTTATATGAAGATATTAAAAGGTTATGTTAAAAACCGATCACGACCAGAGGGTTGTATTGTTGAACGGTACATAGTCGAAGAAGCTGTTGAATTTTGTACCAACTACCTATCCAATGTTGAATATTCTGTAGGGCTGCCAAAGTCTCGTCACGCAGGAAGAAGCGCAGGGCAAGGGATTTCTGGAACTGAAATATTGACTATACCAAGGAAAGAATGGGAGCAAGCACACTTGTATGTTCTACAGAACGCCGATGAGGTTGAGTCATATGTTGTAAAACACAAGGACATACTTAAGAGTTCATACCCAAATAAGAGTCAAAATTGGTTAACAAGAGAGCATAATCGATGTTTTATAACTTGGCTAAAAGATCAGATTTCTGAAGAGTTTGTTGTAAATCCTGCCTCGATTTGAGAAAGATTGAGATGGTTAGCGACAGGTCCAACTATACATGTTTTCTCTTACACCGGTTATTTGATGAACGGGTACACATTCCATACAAAAGAACAAGATGATCGGAGTACAATGCAAAATAGTGGGGTGACTCTTGTAACTGAATCCTTGCATATCTCAAGTGCGAAAGACAAACCCTATATACGCGAATATGTCATACTTCAGGGTCATTGAACGCATATGGGAGTTGGATTACACAATGTTTCGGGTGCCTGTGTTCCGATGTAAGTGGGTTGACAACAATAATGGTGTACAAATGGATGAGTTGGGGTTCATGCGGGTGGATTTCAATAAGGTGGGTTATAAAGATGAGCCTTTTATTTTAGCATCGCAAGCTCAACAAGTGTTCTATGTCACCGATCCAACTGATATGAATTGGTCCATTGTTCTATTGACTAGCAAAAAAATTGTTAATGAGATTGATGATGAAGCACATGCAGATGCTAATATTGAGGATGACCCTTTCTTCGGAGTGTCACAATCACGTGAGGCTAATCCAACTAGAGAGGATGATATGTATATTAGAAATGATCATGACGAGGGGCATTGGTTCCTTCTAATATTTCGTACCAATAAGGGACACGCAAGTCTCAATCCAACAAGGAAAAGGAAAAGATTGACTTAAAACATGTATGTAAGGATTGTATTTTTTTTTATTTCTTGGACATTTAAATTTATATTCATGAATTTCTCTAAGTAAACTTGTATGATTATGAACTGACGTTTTTTACTTGTGTGTTTAATTTGTTGCAGGTAAATGGCATCTCCCAGTGATCATGATAGATCTGAGGATCATGATAGTGCTAGAGGCCACACGAAAGGTGAGGCGTCGTGGGCCAACCTTTAAGAAGAAGATTATCCGCCAGAGGAGTAAAGGAGGACCTAAAATTGTGGTAAAATACTTACTAATTAATCTAATTAATTGTTTCATTCTATTAATTTTTTGTTATCTAAATTTATACACTTAATCAATTTTTTTTAGGTTAAATGGAATGTTAAGGGTCAGCCCATTGGTAGAAATGGTAGAGACTTGATTAGTTACATTGGGTCCAAAGTGCGGCAAACAGTCCCTATTACTTGCAATAGTTGGAGGAGTCGAGCTTTGAACAATCTCAAAGATGAGATCTGGCGTGATGTACAGGTAAATTAATTAACAAGAGTTAGTTATATTGTTTCTTAATTATGTAGACATACTTATACTCTAAGATTTTATTTATATTGTCGTTGAAGATGACTTTTGTGGTTGATGAGACCCGGCGGAGTACTCTAATTCAGCGTGCCGGAAAAATGCACCGGACATTTCGAACTAACTTGACGAGAGAGTACCTTAGAGACGGCAACGGGAATGTCAGACGTGAGCCTCCACCAGAATATAAAGATTTTATAAGCATGGAAGATTGGATAGCTTTTGTAGCAAAACGCACGGAAGATGAGGAATTTCTGATATGTATCCTTAGAACTTGTATACTTAGATCTCAACATGCTGGTTTGTTTGGCTTTCAAGAAATGGTATAATTTTAAAATAAGAAAAGTTTGATCCTATGCATTTATTAGACTTGATAATCAAGAAAACAAGAACTACGAAGTGATTGAAAAGGAAAATTAATTAAGAAAAGTATTATCATTATTAACTTGTACAACTTGCATGAAGAAAGTACTGGGGAATGAACCCACTGTACATGTGCAATGTGAATATTCAACACTCAGTCTTTGTGTTATTAATTATATGCCTTTCTGATTATACACATTTACTAGCACTGCATGCAACTATTTAGAGTTCAGACCTTTTGAGTGTGACAAAGGTCAGATTGATATATTTCAGTGTCTATATAGAGAATAACCGAAGAAAATTGGCAGAGAGCGTTAGATCCTGACTACCCTTTCAAAGGAGGGGTTAAGGGGTATGCTGGCATTGAGGAAGATATGGTATTTATAATATCCTTAATTATAACTTGGTTTATTTAGCACGTTTTGGTTTTTTTCTTAGCAAGATGATGAATTTTAATTTGTTTGTTTAAATGTACAGCTGTTGGAGGCGGGTGGAGATCCAAAAGTTGATTCAAGTGAACGTCATATTTTATGGATGGAAGGCTGTAAAAACGAGGAGGGTGTGATTGACCATCCCCCCACTAGGGAAGTGGCTGAAAGAATTGTAAGTATGATAGCCTTAATTAACATTTTCATTTGTAATTTTCTTATGATAATTATGTTTAACATCTTTGTCAATAATATTTGTGTTTCAGGAGACCCTAACACAGGCTGTATCATAGGGGGAGATAACAGGTTGTGGTGGTCGCAAAGATATTCTAGCCCAAGCCTTACCTGCCAGAGAGTATTCTGGTCGCTATAGGGGTGTGGGTTTTGGTGTCACTCAGAAAACTACCTTCGGATCACGAAAGCACGCAAAACAAGAAGAAATAATATAATTGAGAAGGATGGTCACCCAACTGTTTAAAGAAGTCCAGGAATTGAAAAACAACAAGCAGGACAAGGAACCAGTGGAAGGGCATGAGCCTGATTTACCTTCCCCTACCCCTACCCCTACCCCATATAGTGCCAGAGATAGTTGCACTCTTGTGCCACCCGAGGCAATAATCATTACATCAATCGCTTTCTTTACGTGTACATATTGCATTGACCGTTTACGTATTAATATTTTTATTTATCATTGGTTTATGGCAATAATATGTGCAACCTATATTTGTCAAGCCCAACTCATCGCTTGGTCTCCAGGGGGACGGTCTATAACGAATCAGGTGGCACACTGCACAACCTGCCAATACCTGCAGGTCATGTAAAAGTTGTGGTTGAGTTTACAATTGAGGGCGATGCACCATTGCCTGTACCACTTGTGAATGCAGATGTGATGACAGTGGAACAAGCAATAGGAACCTATGTGGCATGGCCAAGCCACCTCGTAGTTGTAAGTGATCCATTATCATTTACTGCATATATTTATTAAATTAGGTGGTCACTAACTAATTAATGTGCTGCAATGCAAAAATGTAGTTACCCGCAAAATCCAAAGTCAAGGACAAGGGCAAAGTGCCGGAGCACAGAGCTAGCAAGAATGTGGGCAAACCCCAACCTTCCCCTAGACCTCCGATAGTTGGCAAGGAGCAAACAAAAGGGTCAGTTACATCCCCATTAAAGAACAAGAGCAAACATCAGCCCTCCTAGCCTCCTATAACTCATGGTAGTGCAGATTTTATAACCTTTCTTAGAGTCCAAGTGTTAACAAGGATGGCAGATAGAGGAAACATTGCCATACTAATGGAGCCAGAAATTCTGGGTTATGATCACACATTAGAGCTCGGTGGTGAAGGTTCTGAGATTGGAGAAATTCTCAATCATGAATGGTTATCACATATTGTTATTAGCGTATATCTCAGGTACTACATCAAACTTTGAAGTATACAACGTATACAACTTTGAAGTATATCACATACTGTTTTTAACGTATATCTCAAGTGTTTTAAATATTGATACTGATCTCTGGTGGTTTTCTTTTTTGAATGCTAAGAAATGAGTTTGATGAAAAGTGTTGTCCTGATTTTTCATTTTCAGTTTTTTCTCTTTTTCATTTCTTTGTATACATGTTTTAATTTAAGGTACTTGTATCATGAGATACTAATCCCAGAAGAACGGACTCGGAGGTTTGTGTTTCTATGCCCAGAGTGAACACATATGCACTTTGACTCTGTGAAAATAAAAGAGTATATAACCGAACGCTTGGCATTGGCAAAGCCAGAGGATGAGACCTTGTTTTTGTCACCTTGCAATGTAGTGTGAGTTGTAACACCGGGGTACCGACGAGGGCAGGGAGTGGTCGCCGGTTCAAGAAGGCACGGACAAGGAGCAGCTCCAATGAAGGCCGAATGCTTGAATTTGTGTCCCAGGAAGTTTTGTTTCAACTTTTGGAATATGATCATGTGTTTGAGTTTCTAACTATCCCTTGATCTTGAATCTATAAATCTTGGAAGTTTTGATAGCTTGTTCCAAGATGGCCGAAAAATATGAATAAGTAGGCCTAGGATACTATGTCTCAACTTTCCAAGTATTGATCATGGATTTAGAATTCTTAATAACTTGTTTATTTTATATTATTAAAGCTAGTATGTGTTACTTTCATTTTTCCAAGATGATCATGAAATTGATCTCCATAAGATATTTGGATGCAAAGTCTAAGAGATTGGAAAGTTTAAGGATTTATAACTTGTTTATTTTATGTTATTAAAGCTAGTATGTGTTACTTTCATTTTTCCAAGATGATCATGGACTTGAGCTCCATAAGATATTTGGATGCTAAGTCTAAGAGATTGAAAAGTTTAAGGATTTATAACTTGTTTATTTTAAGTTATTAAAGCTAGTATGTGTTACTTTCATTTTTCCAAGATGATCATGGACTTGAGCTCCATAAGATATTTGGATGCTAAGTCTAAGAGATTGGAAAGTTTACGGATTTATAACTTGTTTATTTTATATTATTAAAGCTAGTATGTGTTATTTTCATTTTTCCAAGATGATCATGGACTTGAGCTCCATAAGATATTTGGATGCTAAGTCTAAGAGATTGGAAAGTTTAAGGATTTATAACTTGTTTATTCCATGTTATTAAAACTAGTATGTGTTACTTTCATTTTTCCAAGATGATCATGGACTTGAGCTCCATAAGATATTTGGATGCTAAGTCTAAGAGATTGGAAAGTTTAAAGATCTCTACCCTATGAATCCTATGAAGGCCGAACCTAGAAGGTTATGGACCTAGGATACCTTGTTCTTATTTTTCCAAAATGATCATGGTTTTGAGCTCCTTAACACATATGGATGCTAAACCTAAGAGATTGGAAGGTTTAGTGAATGCTAGCCTATTTTACTAGCCTTGGCCGAATGCCCTATGTTTTTAACTTAGTGGAATTTTAATTTAACTTTGTTAAATGATCATTGTTTATGAACTCCTAACACTTAAGGATCATAAATCCATTAGTTGTATAATTTTTGGGAATCTCTAACCCTAAGAACTAGTCTTGGCCGAACCTATACCTTGTGGTTTAGTGTTCTTGTTTTGATTTTAACTTGTGATTTGTGTTCATAACCTTAGACTTCCATCACGGAGGAAACGAGAACGTTCGTGACTTACCTCATCGAGCATCTAATCTTCTTACCTTCACAGAAAGTAAGAGGGGATTGCCTAGGGATATTCAATGACTATAAGCATGTGCGTATGTGTTTACTTGAGTGATTTGAATATTATTGTGATGTGGATCAAACACTTGAATGACTTGTTTACTTGAGCTATTGTGATTATTACTTGCAGTTGATTATTACTTGCTTTATGGTATTGTGAATTATATATATGTGATGAACTGTCATTAACTGTGATATTACTGTTGATTGAGGTTTGAGAAGCCGGACTTGAGTCTCTGTGCACAATGATTATAAGGATTAAAAGCCTTAATAAGCCTTGAATAGAGCTTTGAAAGTATTGGTTTCATTTATAAATGTTCCTTGTTTAAAATGCTTACTTCAAGAGAATGAGATTCTAGTTTTGAAAAAAAAACGTTGAAGTATTTTTAAGTCAATAGAAACTACTTTTTTATGATCCAACGTTTGTATGAGAGAAACCTTTTTCGAACTATGTGTTTCATGAAGGAAAAACCCCTTTGAAAATATTTGACTTTATTCCATCAAGGATTTCAAAAGCAAACGAATTTCCAAATGTTTTATAAAAGACTTTGTAAAGGAAAAGATTTTCTCCTAAATGATTTAGAAACATTTCGGTTACTTGGATAAGTGACCGAGGTTTTGTTTTGGTTTTTGATTTTCACTGAGCGAAAAGTAAGCACATGTGAAAGAGAATACTAGTTTACGAGACGTCGCCTCTAGCATTTAGTTTATGCACGTGATCCGGGAACCGTGTCAAGAATTATGGACCAAGGGTCCCAATCATGATATTATGGGCTAGGAGTCCTAATTTTGGAATTAAGGAATGTGTGTCCTAATTTCGTTGTTATGGGCTAGGAGTCTTTATAATGTTGAAATAAAACATGGATAAAATTATAATTGTTTCTACGACCACAACCTCGGACTGCGGCATCGGTCTAAGGTGTTGTGATTGAGCACTCGAACTGTGTGTCCTATGTTATTGATTTCCAAGTAATGAAAATTATGAATAGTCGTTAGCTTTGGCCTTCGACAACGGAAAAGAGTGAACACAAAGAAAAGTATCGATAACGAAAAGTCTTTTATTCATATGTATTTCCCCTTAGCAGACGTGCTTGAGTTATCCGAATACCCGCTTAAGATGTGGTATTCGATGAGGTATACATCCGAATAGCCGTTATAAGGGATTCATGATGATGTTGATCCGGGCGCATGAGGTGACGGAGACAACTTGCCGAACGGGGCATATGAGCCTGATCAACTCTTTCTTTCTTAATGATAAAACGGTGATGGAATCTCATGAGATTAAGATTAGAGCCTGATGATAGAAGTGTCATGCATTATCTTTATAAGATTGATTGATTTGGGTAGGAGACTCATTGAAATAATACTTGTTGTGTTTAAAATGTTAATATGCCAAGGTGTTGTATGTATCATGTGTATGATTGTTGGGTGATATATCCGGTGTCGGTATCTCACTTTTTCATTTCAACTTGTTATTCTCTCTTCCTTTTGTAATCGCTGTATGTACATGAGTCCAGATGGATCCTAATATCCCACTTGTGCCGACAACATCGAAGACTGAGGTCTTCGACGACGCAGGGAATGCTGGGGCATGGCAGATACACCCAGGGGCAACATCTGCCACATACCACGGAGCAATCACCACGACCGATTTAAATGATGACAGAGACCCAATTCGTAGTAGTCACACTGTGGAAACTAGGAGGGTAGCTCTGCCTCCGATTTGGTATTACCTTCACACACTGCGAGCTCACGGACTGCTATATGAGCCACCACCTCTAGACGTAGAGCCGGCAGCACCGATTGAGGAGGATCCCGAGGAGGACCCTAAGGAAGACTTCGATGAGGTCGTGGAGGAGGATGAGCTGGAGGATCACGTTATGGATCATGATGACGACGACGATTCCATAGATGAGGGCGGCGACGTTATAGATCCATTACCAGAGGTCTCGTCTTGTGGGAGCCTTTGTGGAGACCACACTTGCAACGATGTCATAACGATTCGAGCGTTTTGTGGATAATCTTCCGTCATCTGACTTCTATAGTTATCTTTTGGATGTGGTTCTGGACCCTCTTTCCCTGTGTCTTTACTTACTCTCTTTTAAGCTGTATCTTTTATATGTCTAATTCTGTTGCAATGGCCGTTGATAAGGCCTTATCTTATGTACTGAAACTTGGCTCTCATTGGGACATGTTTTATATATATATATATATATATATATATATATATATATATATATATATATATATATATATATATTGTCTTTCAATTCATAATCTGAGTGTTCATCACCTCTATCTTGTTTCATTCCTTCATCTCCTTGCAAAAAAAAAAAAACTACCATTTTTAGTGTACTCGTCCATCGAGTGAATGATACTTTCCGAAAGTAACCAGCTTTTAAATCAGAAATATTTTCGCATTTGAAGACAACATATATATATAACATGTCTCAATGAGAGCCAAGTTTCAGTACATATGATAAGGCCTTATCAACGGCCATTGCAACAGAATTAGACATCTAGAAGATACAGCATAAAAGAGAGTAAGTAAAGACACAGGGAAAGAGGGTCCGGAACCACATCCAAAAGATAACTCTAAAAGTCAGATGACAGAAGATTATCCACAAAACGCTCCGAACTGGTTACTGACACTGGCTGCAAGCAAGATCTCCACAAAGGCTCCCACGAGAAGAGACCTCAGGTAATGGATCTATAACGTCACCGCCCTCATCTACGGAATCGTCGTCATCGTCATGATCCATAACGTGATCCTCAGGCTCATCCTCCTCCATGATCTCATCGAAGTCTTCCTCAGGGTCTTCCTCAGGATCCTCCTCAGGGTCCTCATCGGGATCCTCCTCAATCGGCGCTGCCGGCTCTACGTCTAGAGGTGGTGGCTAATGTAGCAGTCCGTGAGCTTGCAGTGTGTGAAGGTAATACCAAATTGGAGGCAGAGCTACCCTCCTAGTTTCCACAGTGTAGCTTCTACGGATTGGGTCTCCGTCAGCATTTAAATCTGTCGTGGTGATTGCTCCGTGGTATGTGGCAGATGTCGCCCCTGGGTGTATTTGCCATGTGATAAGCCTATGGCTTATCTAGTTTTATAACTAGATGGACTGTGGTTTTTGTGCAAATTATTCGAGTTCACTCTCGTTTTCGCCCAAATTTGCCTTGTTTTGTTCCTAAGTTGGACTTTGACTCGTTCTAGGCAGTTTTTGTAGTTTTTAGTCTATTTTGAATAGAATTACGCTTTTTGTTTCTTTTTATTGTTTCAGGTTAGAAGTGAAGCTCCGAGAGTCAAGGAAAGTCAAGAAACAGTGGAAATTGTCATTCTGGAGAGACTCGCCCCGCGAGTGGATGCTCGCCCCGCGAGCCTGAAGATCAGCTGAGCAGCAACAGTCAACAATTCTGTCTCGCCACGCGAGAGCCAACTCGCCTCGCGAACCTGAAGGCCTGACTGTGCCAGATAAGTCATCCTTTCTGGATCGCCTCGCCAATCATAGTTCGCCTCGCGAGCATTCAAACTCAGGATGGAGCCAAAACTGAAATTCGCCCCGCGAACATACTCTCGCCTCGCAAAAGTCCAAATTGAAAGTGCGCCAAAACTAATGTTCGCCCCGCTAGTGAGCGCAGAATCAGAACTCTATATATTGCTGTTTCAGATCAGAAGAGGGGATCCGCGAATCCTGGTTTGGAGCCACTGTTTTAGATCAGTTTTGTCACGAGTTCTTGTTACTCTGGAGCTGCGTCCCCATTTTCTTTTTCTTATTTTATTATGATTATGCCGGATTGTTTGTGTGTTGTCACGGGCATGAGGAACTAATCCCCTCGTCTAGGGAATCAATGAAGCCACCTATGGCGGTATAGTGTTCATGTGATGTATGTTTTTCTCCCCTTTTCTCAATTGATGTTTTCCAATTCTGATTTGATTGTGTTGATCATATGCATGCGTGATTGACTTGTTAACGTTGATGAGGCTTAGTCAGCAATTCGTGTTTAGAACTTGAATTGGAATCACTAATTGAATATTGCACGAGAGTGAGTAGGAGATTAGTGCAACCGATAGGGAACAAGAATTAATAGAGTTTGATGATTAGGGTTATGAGACCTAGTAAGTAATTAATCCAATCATCGAATACGTCCTATTGAGCACGACAGTGGATATAGGAGAATTTGGGGGTCCCGGTTGACATTGTAATTGAACTTAGGGAGGAATACATCATCACTTGGGTACTATGCATGATTGGGTAGGTGGATTTGAGACCCTAGATATTTTAATTTCAGATTTTTATACCTTAGCTTTATTTGGTATGTTATTTGAATTGCGATATTAATTTCTCTCTCTCAACCACTTTCCTCTCTTGACCAAACGTATCGGATTTCCCGCGAATTAGACAAATTGGTAGCCCAATCCTTGTGTTCGACCTCGGTAAATTCTTACCGTCTTTATTTTATTACTTGCGACGACCCGGTACACTTGCCGGTGACTCATCACCATGCCCCAGCATTCCCTGCATCGTCGAAGACCTCAGTCTTCGATGTTGTTGGCACAAGAGGGATACTGGGATCCATATGGACTCATGTACATACGGCGACACCAAAAGGAAGAGAGAATAACAAGTAGAAATGAAAGAGCGAGATACCGACACCGGATATATCGCACAACAACCATACACATGATACATACAACACCTTGGCATATTAACATTTTGAACATTACTCATCGGTAAACAACAAGAAATATTTCAGTGGGACTCATACTCGAATCAATCAATCTTATAAAGATAATGCATGACACTTCTATCATCAGGCTCTAATCTTAATCTCATGAGATTCCATCACCGTTTTATCATTAAGAAAGAAAGAGTTGATCAGGCTCATACGCCCCGTTTGGCAAGTTGTCTCCGTCACCTCATGCACCCGGATCAACATCATCATGAATCCCTTATAACGACCATTCAGATGTATACCTCATTGAATACCACATCTTAAGTGGGTATTCGGATAACTTAAGCACGTCTGCTAAGGGGAAATGCATATGAATAAAAGACTTTTCCTTATCGAGACTTTTCTTTGTGTTTACTCTTTTCCGTTGTCGAAGCCCAAAGCTAACGACTATTCATAATTTTCATTACCTGGAAATCAATAACACAGGACACGCAGTCCGAGTGTCAATCACAACACCTTAGACCGATGCCGCAGTCTGAGGTTGTGGTCGTAGAAACAATTATAATTTTATCCATGTTTTATTTCAACATGATAAGGACTCCTAGCCCATAACAACGAAATTAGGACACACAGTCCTCAATTCCAAAATTACGACTCCTAGCCCATAATATCACGATTGGGACCCTTGGTCCATAATTCTTGACACGGATTCCATATCACGTGCATAAACTAAATGCTAGAGGCGGCGTCTCGTGAACTAATATTCTCTTTCACATGTGCTTACTTTTCGCTCAGTGAAAATCAAAAACCAAAACAAAACCTCGGCCACTTATCCAAATAACCGGAATGTTTCTAAATCATTTAGGAGAAAATCTTTTCCTTTACAAAGTCTTTTATAAAACATTTGGCAATTCGTTTGCTTTTGAAATCCTTGATGGAATAAAGTCAAATATTTTCAAAGGGGTTTTTCCTTAATGAAACACATAGTTCGAAAAAGGTTTCTCTCGTACAAACTTTGGATCATAAAAAAGTAGTTTCTATTGACTTAAAAACACTTCAACATTTCTTTTCAAAACTAGAATCTCATTCTCTTGAAGAAAGCATTTTAAACAAGGAACTTTTATAAATGAAACCAATACTTTCAAAGCTCTATTCAAGGCTTATTAAGGCTTTTAATCCTTATAATCATTGTGCACAGACTCAAGTCCGGCTTCTCAAACCTCAATCAACAGTAATATCGCAGTTAATGACAGTTCATCACATATATATAATTCACTGTACTATAAAGCAAGTAATAATCAACTTCAAGTAATAATCACAATAGCTCAAGTAAACAAGTCATTCAAGTGTTTGCTCCACATCACAATAATATTCAAATCACTCAAGTAAACACATACACACGTGCATATAGTCATTGAATATCCCTAGGCAATCCCCTCTTCCTTTCTGTGAAGGTAAGAAGATTAGATGCTCGATGAGGTAAGTCACGAATGTTCTCGTTTCCTCCGTGATGGAAGTATAAGGTTATGAACACAAAATCACAAGTTAAAATCAAAATAAGAACATTAAACCACAAGGTATAGGTTCGGCCAAGACTAGTTCTTAGGGTTAGAGATTCCCCAAAATTATACAACTCATGGATTTATGATCCTTAAGTGTTAGGAGTTCATAAACAATAATCATTTAACAATGTTGAATTAAAATTCCACTAAGTTAAAAACATAGGGCATTCAGTCAAGGCTAGTAAAATAGGCTAGCATTCACTAAACTTTTCAATCTCTTAGGTTTAGCATCCATATGTGTTAAGGAGATCAAAACCATGATCATTTTGGAAAAATAAGAACAAGGCATCCTAGGTCCATAACCTTCTAGGTTTGGCCTTCATAGGATTCATAGGCTAGAGATCTTTAAACTTTCCAATCTCTTAGACTTAGCATCCAAATATCTTAGGAAGCTCAAGTCCATGATTATTTTGGAAAAATGAAAGTAACACATACTAGTTTTAATAACATAGAATAAACAAGTTATAAAACCTTAAACTTTCTAATCTCTTAGACTTAGCATCCAAATATCTTATGGAGCTCAAGTCCATGATCATCTTGGAAAAATGAAAATAACACATACTAGCTTTAATAACATAAAATAAACAAGTTATAAATCCTTAAACTTTCCAATCTCTTAGACTTAGCACCCAAATATATTATGGAGCTCAAGTCCATGATCATCTTGGAAAAATGAAAGTAACACATACTAGCTTTAATAACATAAAATAAACAAGTTATAAATTCTTAAACTTTCCAATCTCTTAGACTTAGCATCCAAATATCTTATGGAGCTCAAGTCCATGATCATCTTGGCAAAATGAAAGTAACACATACTAGCTTTGATAACATAAAATAAACAAGTTATTAAGAGTTCTAAATCCATGATCAATACTTGGAAAGTTGAAACATAGTATCCTAGGCCTACTTATTCATATTTTTTGGCCATCATAGGAACAAGCTATCAAAACTTCCAAGATTTATAGATTCAAGATCAAGGGATAGTTAGAAACTCAAACACATGATCATATTCCAAAAGTTGTTATAAAAACTTCCTAGGACACAAATGCAAGCATTCGGCCTTCATTGGAAGAGATGGATAGAGATTTTTGTTTTACACAACCTCTTAGTATGTGAAAATATAAGTTAATACAAGACTATAGAAAGTGGTTTCAACTCAAAAGGAGTTTTCTACCATTTTAGAGAGATTTTAGAAGTTTAAAGCATATACAAAACAGATAAAGTAAACTAAGAAATAAAAGATGAAACTTGCAAAAAAAAATTATATGAGAGCATTACCCTTAGTATAAGGAAGAACTTTAATGAAGAACTTAAGTAGAAAAGATGAATAAAAACTAAAGCTTTAGAAGAAAGGAAGAAGATGAACTTTAATGGAGGTTGAAGGAGGAGGATGATGAAGTGAAAATGAAAGGGGTATATATAGGGAGAGGGAGGAAGTCCACGACCAAAAGGGGAGAAGAGGGAGAGCTTGTTGAGCAAGCATGGTGGGTTAATGCTTGATTGGATGGAAGAAGAGAGAGAAATGACTTTTGGATTAGAATAGTATTACAATTTGAAAAGTGTGATAATTGTACTTTTAGAGTGTGTCATAGCCCCTTCCATCATGTCTCGTTACTTCTTTTATGGTCCATAATCTGCTCCATTTGGTACCCGGTTGCATTTCCGATCGTAATTCGGAAATAAACACATTTAAATATTATTTACTGCTACAGAAAACGTAGGAAAAACAGGGTGTTACAATACTACCCCTCTAAAAAGAATTTCGTCCTCGAAATTACGCTCCTTGAAATAACTTAGGGTATTGCATTTTCATCTTGTCCTCCGCTTCCCATGTAGCTTCTCTGGTTGTCTCTTTCCAGATGACTTTGACTAAAGGAATTTGTTTACTGCTGAGCTGCTTCATCATCCTATCCGAGATCCGTACCGACGAAGTCTCAAAAGACAGGTTCTCTTTTAATTGTACTTTATCAGGTTTAATAACATGTGATGGATCAGGAGTATACTTTCTCAACTGAGAGACATGAAAAAATCATGGATGTTGGAAAGAAAAGGAGGTAAAGATATTTTGTACGCTACTGGACCTACGCGATGAAGAATTTGGTAGGGTCCAATGAATTTGGGAGTAAGCTTTATGGATTTTATCACTCTGCCAATCCCAGTCGTTGGTGTGACTCTCAAGAACACATGCTCGCCTTCCTCAAATTCAAGAGGTCGTCGTCTCTTGTCAGTGTAACCTTTCTGTCGACTTTGGGCTGTCCGCATTTTCTCCTGGATCATCTTCACCTTCTCGGTCATTTGTTGTACGATCTCCGGTCCTAACAGCAGACTCTCACCATCCCGGTACCAACACAAAGGTGTTCGGCATCGTCGACCATACAAAGCCTCATAGGATGCCATCCCTATACTGGAATGAAAACTGTTGTTGTAGGTGAATTCTATCAACGGTAGGAACTCGTCCCAACTCCCAGTGTCTTCCATCACACACGCTCTTCGTAAATCTTCGAGTGATTGGATTGTCCTCTGACACGCTGTCGCACACGGGTCAAAAAGCGAGTGGTTTGAAAAAACTGTAGTTAGGGCGCGACAACTCGAGTATCGTCTCTCAAGGACTCTTGGGTTGTTATTAACAGAAAAATCAGTTTTTGGGGGGGGGTTTAAGATTTGAAATTCAATTAAGAAAAACAGAGCAGAAAACAGAGCAATTGTATGATTATCAATAAGCTAAAAACGATTAATCTACTGTTTCGGTTTCCCACTATCATTGATTCATATAATTCCCATGCCCTAAGCAGATTCTAATCCTTTTTCGATTGTAGCAACAATTAACAAGCGAAATTGATACTACGAGATATATGTTCCCAATTTCCGAATTAAGTAAACGGGGTGAAGCACTCGTGAATTAAGCAAACACAATTGAACACATGCGAATTAAGCAAACACGATTAGGTATAGGAACATAGAATCACCGAAATAAAACAACACTTATTCTATACAACCTGAATTAAGCAAACAAGACATATAGGAATAGTATTGAAAGGAAGAAGCAAATTGATCCGGGAGTTACAGAATCTCAAGCGTCGACGGAAACCGATTACAGCAGACTAATCCAAGGGGATTAGTTTTCCATCACAAATATGACAAAAACCTAAGAGAATAATAATGTAAACAATGAAAATTGGATCGATTCTGTGTCTGCTGCGCTCTTGTTTTATAGAGTGACCGCGCGTCACGGTCGTGATGGCCATCACGACCAGGCCGTGACCAATTCTGCCAAGGGCGCGCATTCAAATTCTGGTCCGTCACGGTCGTGATCGCTTCTGTCCATGGGTGTTGATCTGTCACGGCCGTGACCTTCATCACGCTAGGCCGTGATCAATTCTGACTTCCTGGGTCTCCTCATCACGCCCATGATGGGTGTCACGGCTGGGCCGTGATGCTTTCTGACTTTCATGATCTTCTCATCACGCCCGTGATGCGTATCACGGCTGGGCCGTGATCCTTTCTGACTTTCATGGGTAGGTCATCACGGCCGTGACCAGTGTCACGGCCTGGGCGTGATGGCTTCTGCTTTCAGTGTCCTTCCCTTTTTGCTCTTCTTATTATCCTGAAAACATGAAATAGCGGTAAATGCTTTATTTGACTCAAAATCAACTAAAATACCCTAAATTACTTAAGAAACTCAAAATGTTGCTTGAGGACAATTACATCCAAATTTGGGTGAAAACGAGGTTAAACTCGAATAAAACCATGGTCTTACTAGTTATAAAACTAGTCGAGCCAGAGACTGATCAAAATACCCCAAACTTAAACTTTGCTTGTCCCCAAGCAAACTAAAACTCAAAAAGACTCAAACTTGGCAAGCTTAAAGGATTTAATCAATTTCGTACAAATTTCATGCAATTTCAACAAAACAAATTTTTCTTCAATGTTTTCCCCCCTTGCAACAATGTAATCCCCACATTCATTTACTTTAAACAATTGAGAATTCCATCATTCATGCAATCATTAATCTAAGTTGAGGATCCAAGTTACACACAAAAGAGAGATCACCAATTTCAAACAATTGCCTTCCTCACAAGGGCATTCAATATTTCACTCATCCGCTCAATTTGTCTAGGCTATCAACATTTCACTTAATTTCACATTTCAAGAGCACTTCCCATGAATTTTATTTTCATCTCAATCAAGGTTCCCACGAAAACATGCATGCAACATCAAAAGGTCTTTTAAAGGTTGTAATGGGGCCTGGCTAGAGGTAGAATATTCAAAGGTACTAGGCTTAAGTCCCTAGGAAATAAGAGAGCATGAGCAATTTGACGTAACGAACTTCCACTCAAATTCCTTTTTCCATTTTTTCTTTTTGCTTTGGGTGATTACAGCCTTTTTCTTCTAATACCCTTTTTTTGACATTTTGTTCTTTTCTCTCTTTTTTTTTTCCTTCTTTTTTTTTTCTTTTTGCCTTTGGCTCCAACCTTTATTTTTTCTTTTCTCAACCCAGAATGACATATCAAACCTTGTAGCCACCCCAAACTTACTTTCTTGCAACCCTTGTCTTGCTAAGCTTCCATGCTCTCATAATCCTAAGATTGGGTTAACTTGGTTTTTCCAGATTTTCGGCTTATAACATAAGGTCATCAAGAAACAATAGGCTTATTAGGATCAATGTGGCTAACTAGGGAACATGCATTAGGGATGGTTCTTTTTAGGCCAAGTGGTTATTTCAAAGAAAATCGCCTAAATCATTTGATGCAACACATAAGCATGCAAACCATGAAGAGATTCAAGAAAATTCGGGAAAGTGCAACTCAAAAGTGATTCACACAATTAAAACATGTTGGAGGCTCAAATCCTCACCTGGACATTTTTCGCAAATTGTTTGACCGAGATTCAATCCCTAGTGTGTGCATCCCTTCACCCCAAACTTATCATAAATCATGCAATCACAACAAAATATCTCAAAGTTCAATTTTCACATGGGGATCAATTTTCAACTTTCAAACCTAGGGGAAATCATCAACAGTCAACACATGTCATGCAATCCATCTATGCAAAATTTGATTAAAATCCATTAAGCTCACTGACACAAGACTCAACACACATACGACTCAAAGCAACACAAACAAGGAAAACAAAACAAAAACAAACAATTGGTTCCCTCCCCCACACTTAAGACATACATTATCCTCAATGAAAGAACATAGATATAAACAAGAGTGAGGGAAAGGAGAAGGTGCTCCCTGATCAAGTTGTAGTGTAGGTGGGCTCTCCCAAGGAGAGCTCTTCAACAGTTGCATCTTCAGGCACCGAGCTCTCATGGAATAGCTTCAAGCGCTGCCCATTAACCTTAAAGGCCTTGTTGCTACCTGCACTTTTTATTTCTACTGCACCATGAGGGAAAACATTTGTGACAACAAACGGGCCAATCCACTTGGATCGAAGTTTCCTAGCCATCACTTTCAGGCGGGAGTTAAACAATAAAACCTGTTGGCCCACAGAGAATTCCTTCCTAGAAATCATCTGATCATGGAAGTGCTTGGTTTTCTCTTTGTAAATTCGAGAGCTTTCATAGGCTTCCAACCTAATCTCTTCAAGCTGCTGTAATTGGAGTTTCCTTTCAATGCCTGCCTTTTGCATTTCCAAATTACAGCTTCTGACCGCCCAATAAGCTCGGTGCTCAATCTCTACAGGAAGATGGAATGCCTTACCGAACACAAGTCTATATGGAGACATCCCTATTGGTGTCTTAAAAGCTGTTCTTTGAGCCCAAAGTGCGTCTTCTAGACGGCGGCTCCAGTCCTTCCTGTTTGGCTGCACCACTTTCTCTAAGATCTGTTTGATCTCTTTGTTTGAGATCTCAGCCTGCCCATTAGTCTGGGGATGATATGCAATGGAGACCCTGTGCACAACTCCATACTTCCGGAGTAAAGCTTCCATGGTACGGTTGCAGAAATGAGTGCCTTGGTCACTTATGATAGCCCGAGGTATTCCGAACCTGCAGAAAATATTGGACCTGACAAAACTTGCAACAACTCTAGAATCATTAGTCCTAGTGGGGATAGCTTCCACCCACTTTGAAACATAATCAGTAGCAAGTAGAATATATAGAAAACCAAAAGATGCAGGGAAAGGACCCATAAAGTCAATTCCCCACACATCAAACACCTCACAGAAAAGCATAGGTTGCTGAGACATTTCACTCTTACGAGTGATTGCTGTACCTGCTGTCTGACACTCTCTACAAGTGCGGTAAACCTCATAAGCATCTTTAAAAATGGTGGGCCAGTAAAAACCTGAATCTAGGATTTTTCTTGCAGTCCTCTGTGGCCCAAAGTGTCCCCCTACTTGAGAAGCATGAGAAAATTGCAGAATAGATTCAATCTCGTAGTCGGGGACACATCTCCTAATTACCTGATCACTGCCAAATTTCCAAAGGTATGGATCATCCCAAACATAATATTTGGCATCACTCCCGAGTTTATGAATTTGTGACCTAGTTGCGCCTGTTGGAAAAACACCAGCAACAAGATAGTTAACAATATCAGCAAACCAAGGAGTTACCCCATGTAACTGTTAAAGTTGCTCATCAAGGAAGTCATCCTGAATGGGGGAAGGATCCTCATCCCTCTCTATTCTGCTCAAGTGATCAGCTACTAAATTCTCAGCCCCACTTTTATCTTTAATCTCCACATTGAACTCTTGGAGCAACAACATCCACCAAATCAATCTCGGTTTTGCTTCTGGTTTCTTCAACAAGTACTTTAGAGCTGCATGGTCAGTGAAAACAACAACCTTGGAACCTAGCAAATATGATCTGAATTTATCAAGAGCAAAAATAATAGCTAGCAGTTCCTTTTTAGTAGTAGTGTAATTAGCCTGTGCAGCATCTAAAGTCCTAGAAGCATAGTAAATCACATGGGCAGCCTTGCCCACCCTTTGTGCCAGGACCGCCCCCACAGCATAGTTAGAGGCATCACACATAATCTCAGAAGGGAGGGTCCAGTCAGGAGGCTGGATGATGGGGGTGGAGGTCAATGCCTTCTTCAAGAAATCAAATGCCTTTTTGCAGTTGTCATCAAAGTTGAAAATGGCATCATTCTTCAACAAGTTTGACAGAGGGAGAGCTATCTTGCTGAAATCCTTTATGAAGCGCCTGTAGAAACCTGCATGACCAAGAAAAGAACGAATCTCGCGAACGCAAGATCGGTAAGGCAGTGTAGAAATCACATCAATCTTAGCATGATCTACTGAAATACCCTTTTTAGAAATGATATTCCCTAAAACAATCCCCTGTTCAACCATAAAGTGGCATTTTTCATAGTTCAAAACAAGGTCAGTTTCAATGCATCTTTCCAAAACCAGATTCAAACTATGTAAGCATGCATCAAATGAGGAACCATAAACAGTAAAGTCATCCATGAACACTTCCATGCAATTCTCAATATATTCAGTGAAAATACTAATCATGCATCTCTGGAATGTGCCAGGAGCATTGCAAAGACCAAATGGCATCCTCCTGTAAGCAAACGTGCCGAAGGGGCACATAAAGGTTGTTTTCTCTTGATCCACTGGTGCAATGTGGATATGGAAGTAACCTGAAAAACCATCAAGAAAGCAATAGTGTGATTTACCGGCTAGACATTTAAGCATATGATCGATGAACGGCAAAGGAAAGTGGTCCTTTCTAGTAGCCTGGTTCAATCTCCTGTAATCAATGCAAACTCTCCAGCTATTCTGAACTCTAGTGGGAACAAGTTCATCATTTTCATTTTTCACCACTGTGAGTCCAGATTTCTTGGGTACAACTTGCACTGGGCTCACCCAGTTACTGTCAGAGATAGGGTATATGATACCCGCATGCAAGAGTTTTGTCACCTCCTTCTTCACAACATCAAGAATCAAGGGATTGAGCCGCCTTTGGGGCTGCCTAATTGTTTTAGCTCCATCCTCCAACAAAATTTTATGCATACACCTGGATGGGCTAATACCTGGTATGTCAGCCAAGGTCCACCCGATTGCCTTCTTATGCTTCTTTAAAACCTCCAAGAGCTTAGTTTCCTGGTCAGAGTCAAGTTTAGAGGAAATTATAACTGGAAGTTTTTCATTCCTCTCCAAATAAGCATACTTCAGATTACCAGGAAGTGGCTTAAGCTCTAGGGAGGGTGGCTGCTCAATGGATGGTATGTTTGGGGCAGTCGTGCTGTCAAGGACTTCAGCTGAACAAACAGCTTCACTTACACTGTCACCCTACAAGGTAGCATCAATCTCAGCACAAACAGCACAAGGGTCAGTGTTAGTACAATCAGCACATGAATAAATATCATCAAAACCAGAAATAGATGGAAAATCAGCAACCAAGTCATCATAAGTGTCATCAATAATTTCAGAGAGCAACTCTATTTGAAAGACAGAGTGCTCTTCCACGGGATGCTTCATAGCATCGAAAATGTTGAATTTTGCAAAAATGTCACCAAATTCCATGGACATGGTTCCATCATCAACATCAATCTTTGTCTTCGCCGTTTTCATGAACGGTCTGCCCAGAGTGATTGGTGATCTGCTTGAATTTGTTTCCCCTGCCATGTCCAGGATGTAAAAATCAACAGGGAAAATCAGGTCATTGACTTGAACAAGCACATCTTCTACTACTCCAATGGGGCGAGCATTGGTCCTGTTTGCCAACTGAATAGTAAGACCTGTAGGTTGCAGAGGACCAAGATCAAGATTGTTGAAAACATAAGAGGGCATGACATTAATAGAAGCTCCTAAATCTAACATGCAATTGTCGAATTTACTGTCCCCAATGGTGCATGGAATAGCAAAAGTTCCCGGATCCTTGCATTTCTGTGGCATTGCCTGAGTGAGGGCTGAAACAGTAACTTTCTCAGGTGCAGGTTTAGGTGGAATGAGGGCTGAAACATTTCGCCCCAAATTGACTCTCTCATTACCCTTCAACCTCCTCTTGTGGGTGCACAAATCCTTTAGAAACTTTGCATAT
The DNA here is from genome assembly GCA_030762895.1 of Sophora flavescens. Classification (NCBI taxonomy): domain Eukaryota; kingdom Viridiplantae; phylum Streptophyta; class Magnoliopsida; order Fabales; family Fabaceae; genus Sophora; species Sophora flavescens. Next base: position 20,643,590 of record CM061062.1, on the reverse strand, counting down.
TTCGGAACCTGCTTAATCGCATCAAGGAGCGGAATGTTCACTGCCACTTTCCTGAACACATCCAGAATCTCCCTCTCTTTGTCTTCCTCATCAATCTTTTTACTTTTCAGCACTCTTTGCGGGAAGGGGATTGGTGGCACATACTCTTTCTCAGCTTCAACAACAACAGGAGGTTCAGGTGTTACCTCATCAACTTTATTCTTTTCAGGGGCTGGTTCTGTAATCTTCCCGGATCTCAAAGACATTGCACTCACATTAGGATTTGGAGCATTAGGATTCACCACTGTTTGTGCAGGTAGTTGGTTCGATCCTTGAGCTTGCTGCATGGCATTCATCGAAGTGGCAAGCTGTCCAATCCGTGTCTGCAAAGTATGAATACTAGCATCCGTTCGCTGCTGAAACTGTCCAATCTGTGTCTGCAAAGTATGAATACTAGAATCCGTTTGCTGCTAAAACTGGAGATTGTTTGCAGCCATTTGCTTGACAAGGTCCTCTAGTGAAGGTCCAGAAGGTGCAGAGGTGGTCACTTGGGGAGAATTCTGTGGTGGTGCCAGCGGTAACATTGGTTGTTCTTTGTTGTGCGAGATGAGTTCCCAGACCGAAGGTTCGGATGGTTTCTCCAGTTGGGGTGGTACTTATTAGTGGAGAGGTCAGGAATGTTGTACCTGTTCTGATTGTTGCCTTAATTGTAAAGATTGGCTGCATATGCTTGAGGCAAATCAGTGACTGACTCATCTTTCAGAATGGGACATGCATCGGTCAGGTGCTCAGGAGAAGTGCAAATACCACACAACCTTGCAATCTGAACTTTGTCCACTGCCAACTGTTTCACTAGAGAAGTAAGATCATCAATTCTGGTTTCAAGGGCCTTGTTGGAAGAAGAACCATGGATCTCATTCACACCCCTTGCTTCGGCTGCACTGCTTCTAGTTGTGAACTGGCTGGGAGTTGAGTGACATGTTCTCAATTAATTGCTTGGCAGCAGCTGGAGTCTTATCAACAAGTGCTCCCCACTAGCAAAGCATCCAAAATGTTTCTATCCATCTGAAGCAACCCCTCATAAAAGTACCGAATCAAGCAATTGCTCGGAAATCAGGTCTGAGGACAACTAGACACCAACTTCTTGAATCTCTCCCGATACTCGGCCAATGATTCATTGCCTTGTCTAATGCCACATATATCCTTCCCGATTGATGCAGCTCGGAGGCGGGGAAGTATCTCTCTAGGAAGACCTTTTTCAAATTATTCCAGGTTGTAATGCAATTTGGCTCAAGGTAATACAGACCAATCCTTCGCAGCACCTTGAAGTGAGAACGGGAAGGCTCTCACGCCTTGATATGGTCTTCTCGTTATTCCTTCCGGTCTCAAGGGTGTAGAGCAAACAACCCGGAACTCCTTCGAGATGCTTGTGCGGATCCTCACCAGCAAGACCACTAAACCTTGGCAACAAGTGTATTAAACCAGATTTTAATTCAAAAGGAGCAACCACATCAGCATATTCAATACACAAACCATTATAATTAACATCAGGAGCAGCAAGCTATCTTAATGTTCTTTGATCAGCCATGTTATCAAAAACAAGTACAGAATCAGAATCACTACAGGTTGGTGAACTAGTGCTAGCCCGAATTGCCCTACGGCGTGCGTGCAAAGTTCTTTCAATTTCAGGATCAAATTCAAACAAGTCAGAACAACCAAACCTAGTAGCCAGAACTAATTCAGCAAAAAAATCAAAAAAACGAAAAATGAGAAAATAACAACAAGAGTCCCCGGCAACGGCGTCAATTTTGATACGCTGTCGCACACGGGTCAAAAAGCGAGTGGTTTGAAAAAACTGTAGTTAGGGCGTGACAACTCGAGTATCATCTCTCAAGGACTCTTGGGTTGTTATTAACAGAAAAATCAATTTTTGGGGGGGGGTTTAAGATTTGAAATTCAATTAAGAAAAACAGAGCAGAAAACAGAGCAATTGTATGATTATCAATAAGCTAAAAACGATTAATCTACTGTTTCGGTTTCCCACTATCATTGATTCATATAATTCTCATGCCCTAAGCAGATTCTAATCCCTTTTCGATTGTAGCAACAATTAACAAGCGAAATTGATACTACGAGATATATTTTCCCAATTCCCGAATTAAGCAAACGGGGTGAAGCATTCGTGAATTAAGCAAACACGATTGAACACACGTGAATTAAGCAAACGCGATTAGGTATAGGAACATAGAATCACCGAAATAAATCAACACTTATTCTATACAACCTGAATTAAGCAAACAAGACATATAGGAATAGTATTGAAAGGAAGAAGCAAATTGATCCGGGAATTACAGAATCTCAAGCGTCGGCGGAAACCGATTACAGCAGACTAATCCAAGGAGATTAGTTCTCCATCACAAATATGACAAAAACCTAAGAGAATAATATGTAAACAGTGAAAATTGGATCGATTCTGTGTCTGTTGCGCTCCTGTTTTATAGAGTGGCCGCGCGTCACGACCCTGATGGCCATCACGGCCAGGCCGTGACCAATTCTGCCAAGGGCGCGCATTCAAATTCTGGTCCGTCACGACCGTAATGTCTATCACGGCCAGGCCGTGATCGCTTTTGTCCATGGGTGTTGATCTGTCACGGCCGTGACCTTCATCTCGGTTAGGCCGTGATCAATTCTGACTTCCTGGGTCTCCTCATCACACCCGTGATGGGTGTCACGGCTGGGCCGTGATGCTTTCTGACTTTCATGATCTTCTCATCACGCCCGTGATGCGTATCACGACTGGGCCGTGATCCTTTGACTTTCATGGGTAGCTCATCACGACCGTGACCAGTGTCACGGCCTGGGCGTGATGGCTTCTGCTTTCAGTGTCCTTCCCTTTTTGCTCTTCTTATTATCCTGAAAACATGAAATAGCAGTAAATGCTTTATTTGACTCAAAATCAACTAACATACCCTAAATTACTTAAGAAACTCAAAATGTTGCTTGAGGACAATTACATCCAAATTTGGGTGAAAACGAGGTTAAACTCGAATAAAGCCATGGTCTTACTAGTTATAAAACTAGTTGAGCCAGAGACTGATCATCCTCTCTGACTGTCCGTCAGTCTGTGGATGATACGCAGAACTCAATTTGAGTTTTGTTCCCAACGAGTTTTGTAGTCCCTTCCAAAATTCTGACGTAAACCTTGGATCACGATCCGAAATGATACTCGAGGGAATAACGTGCAACCTGACAATCTTGTCGATGTACAACTAAGTCAACCTTTTCATCGGGTACTTCATGTTGATAGGTAAAAAGTGAGCTGACTGGGTCAGTCGATCCACAATTACCCATATTGCCTCATGTCCCTTCCGAGTCCTTGGTAAGCTGGTCACAAAGTCCATTGAAATACCGTCCCATTTCCATTCAGGGATGTCCAATGATTTTAACATTCCTGCTGGCCTCTGGTGTTCAATCTTAGCCTTTTGACATATCAGACAAGAAGCGACGTATTCCATTACGTCCCTCTTCATTCCATACCACCAATATAACTTCTTGAGATCTTGATACATCTTCGTGGCTCCTGGGTGTAAACTCAACTTACTCCTATGTGCCTCCTCTAAAATCAACTTCCTAAGCTCGGCGTCATCTGGTATACAGATTCTTTCACCGAATCTCAAAATTCCATTCATTCTTTCTCTGAATTCTGACAGTGCTTCTTGTCGCACCAAGTCCCTTTCTTCCTGCAGATACTGATCACTCCCTTGTTTCTCTTTTATTTGTTCCATCAATCCGTTCGAAACGATGATCCTATTCAGACACAACCTTCCCGAAAACGTCTTAACTGACAAACTGAGATCCCGAAATTGTTCCAACAATCCCTGCTCTTTAACCAACATTACTGACGCGTGTATTGACTTCCTACTCAGTGCATCCGCCACCACATTCGCCTTCCCAGACTGATACTGTAGTTGAAAGTCGTAGTCCTTCACAAATTTCAACCAACGCCTCTGACGCATGTTCAACTCCTTCTGGTCGAAGAGGTACTTCAAACTCTTGTGGTCACTGAAAACATTAAAAGTAGCTCCATACAAATAATGCCTCCAGATTTTCAGGGCAAAGACTACCGCTGCCAACTCCAAGTCATGCGTTGGGTAATTCCTTTCATGAATCTTCAACTGCCTTGAAGCATATGCTACGACCTTTCGGTTCTGCATCAGCACACAACCCAACCCCTGATGTGAAGCGTCATAATAAACCTCAAAAGGTTCCTTAGGATCAACACGGGTGAGATTGTCAACCTTATCTTTAGCTCTTGGAAACTTCTTTCACATGCCTCCGTCCAGACAACTGCTTGGTCTTTCCGAGTTAATTGGGTAAGGGGTCCCACTATCTTGGAAAAAACCCTCAATGAATCTCCTATAGTAGCCCGCTAAACCCACAAAGCTACGGATTTCAGTTACCGTTGTTGGCCTTTTCCATTCTAAAACAGCCTCGACTTTTGACGGATCCATTGCGATTCCTTCGCATGATATTACATGACCTAAGAATTGCACTTGGTCCAACCAGAATTCGCACTTTTCCGGCTTCGCATAGAGTTGCTTCTCTTTCAAGGTCTGAGAACAATGCTGAGATGTTCAGCATGCCTTTCTTTGTTTGGAGAATAGATCAGAATATCATCAATGAAGACGACAACAAACTGATCTAAGTAAGGACGAAAAATCCTATTCATGTAATCCATGAATATGGTAGGAGTAATCGTCACTCCAAACGGTATCACTAGATACTCATAATGCCCGTAGCGTGTTCAAAACACCATATTTGGGACATCCTCTGCTTTCACACGAATCTGATGGTAGCCTGACCGTAAATCTATTTTCGAGAATATGATCGCGCCACGCAACTGGTTCATGAGATCATCAATCCTTGGGAGCGGATATCTGTTCTTGATCGTGACCTTGTTCAACTGCCGAAAATCTACACAGTCGAGAAGTCCCATCCTTCTTCTTTACTAATAGAACTGGAGCTCCCTACGGCGATACACTGGGTCGAATGAATTCCTTTCTCATCAACTCTTCAAGTGGTTCCTTCAGGGTTTCTAACTCCGATGGTGACATGTGATATGTTGCCATGGATATCGGTCCAGTGCTTGGAACCAGATCAATTGCAAACTCGATATCTCGAACAGGTGGTAGACCAGGTACATCCTCAGGGAAAACTTCCGGAAACTCATTGATGACAGGTACGGACTCTAAGTCTAACTCACTCTTAACATCAGAGGAAAACAACAGCATGTAACCTTGAGCTCCCTCTTTCAAGGAAGCTCTTACTTGACTAGTAGATAATAATCCAGAAATCTCATCCCTAAAGACTAAGGTTCTTTGAGCACAATCTATCAAGATATGGTTGGAAGATAACCAATCCATGCCTAAAATTACGTCTAGTTGTATTAAAGGCAAACAGATTAAGTCTACAAGAAAGTTCCTATCCTAAACAATGATAGGACAACTTAAGCAAACAAACTTAATAGTTACTGGCACAGCAATTGGGCTAGAAACAATCAAGTTATATGGTAAGGAAGAAATAGGCAAGTCTAGAAGTTTCACACGATCCATCGAGATAAAAAAATGAGTTACACCTGAATCGAAAAGTACAGTTAAAAGATTACGGGCTAAATCGTACTTACCCTGCACCAGATCGGCGGAATTCGATGCTTTAACTCCACTCAACGTATACAATTTCCCCTTAGCAGTCGGCTTGCTTGCTTTAGCACGACTGATAGCTGGTTCTCTTTTCGGTGCTCTGCAGTCCCTGGCTATGTGCCCTATACGATCGCAGTTAAAGCACTTCATTTCTTTCTTTGGGCATGTATTAGCTATATGACTGGGATCCCCGCACCGGTAACACTTCCTCTCTTGACCTTGATTGTTGTTTCTCCGGCCTCCACTTCCCGTTCCCGAAGTACCGGAACGATGTTGTTGCTGTTGTTTCTAGTTATTACTGGGTGACTGGTAATATGGCTTCCTTTGGTTCTGCTTCCAATTTTGGTTCTGTCCCTAATATTGACTCTTGGGATGGACGGGTCCTCCAACATTTCCCTTGCTATCTCGCCCCTTGCGAATCAGTTCTAACTTTCGAAATTTCTCTACAAGTGCTTGGAAATTACTGATTTCCAAGGGCATCACAGATTCCTTGATCTTGAAGCGCAGACCGGCTTTGAACTTTTCGCACTTCCACTCCTCGTCGGGGTTGTTCTGGAAAAAGTGAAAGTATTTGGCAAGGGACTCAAACCTTGCCGCATATTCCCCCACCGTCATGTCCCGCTGACTCAGCCTCAGGAATTCCTGCTCTTTCTCTGTCCGAACACTCTGGGGAAAATATTTGCCTAGAAATTTGTTGTGAAATACTCCCCAGGTGATCGCCTGATGTTCAGCTACTAGTTGTTGTCTGGTGCCCTTCCACCAGTATTCAGCATCTCCAATCAGTTGGAATGTTGCATAAGGCACCTTTGCTTCCTCTGAGGTGTGTACCAGCTCAAAGATCTTTTCCAGCTCTTGGATCCGAAGATCAGCTTTAGTCAGGTCCACGTCCCCGTCAAACTGCGACGGATTCTGGCATCAGAAGGCATTCAGATTCTTCCCCTCTGCAGCCTGTTCAACTCTTAGCTGCTCTTGTCGATTCCCGGTTGGCGAGCGGTAGTCTTTGCCCTGAAAATCTGAAGGCATTATTTGTATGGAGCTACTTTTAGTGTTTTCAGTGATCACAAGAGTTTGAAGTACCTCTTCAACCAGAAGGAGTTGAACATGCGTCAGAGGCATTGGTTGGAATTTTTAAAGGACTACGACTTTCAACTATAGTATCACCTTGGGAAGGTGAATGTGGTGGCAGATGCATTGAACATGAAGTCAATACATGCATCAGTAATGATGGTTAAAGAGTAGGGAATGTTGGAACAATTTCGGGATCTCAGTTTGTCAGTTAAGACATTTTCGGGAAGGCTATGTCTGAATAGGATCACTGTTTCAAACGGATTGATGGAACAAATAAAAGAGAAACAAGAGAGTGATCAGTATCTGCAGGAAGAAAAGGACTTAGTGCGACAAGGAGAACTGTCAGAATTCAGAGAAGGAACAGATGGAATTTTGAGATTCGGTGAAAGAATCTGTATACCAGATGACGCCAAGCTTAGGAAGTTGATTTTAGAGGAGTCTCACATGAGTAATCTAAACACATCCAGGAGCCACGAAGATGTATCAAGATCTCAAGATGTTATATTAGTGGTATCAGAGCGAGTCGAGTCTTTCGGGAATGTTTGGGTTTAGGTCAGTTGTGTCGATGTTGTGTATTCTCTGATCGGGTCTTTTTGAATTACTTCTAAGAAGTAATGTACGTTATCCGATGAGTTACCTTCTATTTTCTGGTTACCATCTCACTGATTGTGTCTTACAGTCGAGATGGAACCGGGAGGAGCGCGCGCGTGGCGGTCGTGGGCCGAGGCAATGGCCATATGGACTTCGCTGCCCAAGCATTGGGCCGACGCCATCAGTTGCAATAGCTTTCCAGGATCGCCAACGTGGCTGCCCGAATCAACGGGAGCATCTAAGAGCCGAACAAAGCTACGAGGGAAGAATCTGAATGCCTTCCGACGCCAGAATCCGTCACAGTTTGACGCGGACGTGGACGTGGACCTGACTAAAGCTGATCTTTGGATCCAAGACCTGGAAAAGATCTTTGAGCTGGTACACACCCCGGAGGAAGCAAAGGTGCCTTATGCAACATTCCAACTGATTGGAGATGCTGAATACTGGTGGAAGGGCACCAGACAACTACTAGTAGCTGAACATCAGGTGATCACCTGGGGAGTATTTCGCAACAAATTTTTGGGTAAATATTTTCCCCAGAGTGATCGGACAGAGAAAGAGCAGGAATTCCTGAGGCTGAGTCAGTGGGACATGACGGTGGGGGAATATGCGGTGAGGTTTGAGTCCCTTGCCAAATACTTTCTCTTTTTCCAGAACAACCCCAACGAGGAGTGGAAGTGCAAAAAGTTTGAAGCCGGACTGCGCTTCGAGATCAAGGAATCTGTGATGCCCTTGGAAATCAGGAATTTCCAAGCACTTGTAGAGAAATGTCGAAAGGTAGAACTGATGCGCAAGGGGCGAGATAGAAAGGGAAATGTTGGAGGACCCGTCCATCCCAAGAGTCAATATCAGGGATAGAACCAAAAATGGAAGCAGAACCAGAGGAAGCCATATTACCAATACCCAAGAACAACCAAAACAGCAGCAGAATAACATCGTTTCGGTGCCGAACGCGAATTGGAGGCCAGAGAAACAACAATCAAGGTCAAGAGAAGAAGTGTTACCAGTGCGGGGATCCCAGTCATCTAGCTAATACATGCCCAAAGAAAGAGATGAAGTGCTTTAACTGCGATCGTATAGGGAACATAGCCAGAGACTGTAGATCACCGAAAAGAGAACCAGCTATCAGTCATGCCAAAGCAAGAAAGCCGACTGCTAAGGGGAGAGTGTATACGATGAGTGGAGTGAAGCATCGAATTCCACCGATCTGGTGCAGGGTAAGTGCGATTTAGCCGACAATCATTTAACTATACTTTTCGATTCAGGTGTAACTCATTCTTTTATCTCGATGGATCGTGTGAAACTTCTAGACTTGCCTATTTCTTCGTTACCATATAACTTGATTGTTTCTACCCCAACTGCTGAGCCAGTAACTGTTAATTTTGTTTGTTTAAATTTTCCTATCATTGTTCAGGACAGGCAGTTTCTTGTAGACTTAATATGTTTGCCTTTAATACAACTAGACGTAATTTTAGGCATGGATTGGTTATCTTCCAACCATATCCTGATAGACTGTGCTCAAAGAACCTTAGTCTTTAGGGATGATATTTCTGGATTATTATCTTTTAGTCAGGTAAGAGCTTCCTTGAAAGAGGGAGCTCAAGGTTACATGCTGCTGTTTTCCTCAGATGTTAAGAGTGAGTTAGACTTAGAGTCCGTACCTGTCGTCGATGAGTTTCCGGAAGTTTTCCCTTAGGATGTACCTGGTCTACCGCCTGTTCGATATATCGAGTTTGCAATTGATCTGGTTCCAGGCACTGGACCGATATCCATGGCACCATATCGCATGTCACCATCGGAGTTAAAAACCCTGAGGAGGGTCCTGAGGAGGACCCTGAGAAAGACTTCGATGAGATCATGGAGGAGGATGAGCCGGAGGATGACGTTATGGATCATGACGATGACGACGATTCCGTAGATGAGGGCGGCGACGTTATAGATCGATTACCTGAGGTCTCGTCTCGTGGGAGCCTTTGTAGAGACCCTGATTGCAGCCAGTGTCAGTAACCAGTTCGGAGCATTTTGTGGATAATCTTCCGTCATTTGACTTTTAGAGTTATGTTTTGGATGTAGTTTCAGACCCTCTTTCCCTATGTCTTTACTTACTCTCTTTTAAGTTTTATCTTCTAGATGTCTAATTCTGTTGCAATGGCTGTTAATATAAACTTGGCTCTCATTGGGACATGTTGTGTATATATATATATATATATATATATATATGTTGTCTTCAATTCATGTTCTGAGTGTTCATCACCTCTATCTTGTTTCATTCCTTCATCTTCTTTCAAAAAAAAAAAAACTACCGTTTTTAGTGTACTCGTCCATCGAGTAAATGATACTTTCCGAAAATTACCAGCTTTGTAAATCAGAAATATTTCCGTATTTGGGTAACCATGTGATGCCGGGTTTAGGGTGTCACATTAGTGGTCCCTGGCCGCTTTATGAATTGACGACTGTCCCCACAGACCAACAAGGGTCTTTTCAGCGCGCTTTGTCCTCACTCACACGCTTCCTGGAAAACTTCCCAGGAGGTCACCCATCCCAGAATTGCTTCAAGTCAAGCACGCTTAACTGTGGAGTTCTTAAGTGATGGGCCTCCGAAAAGAAGATGCATATTGTTGATATGGGTAGTACTAATCAATTCATATAAGACATCCTCAACTGTATAGTCCCATACCTACACAGTCTCAGCATCCCTCTCATTCGGGTGTGTAATCGGTTCATTCATGTGTCCCTCCACCTAGAAGCCTGTCAGGAGCCGCTCCTTGTCCCTGCCTTCTTGCACCGGGGACCACTCCCTGCCCTCGTCGGCACCCGGATGTTACATGCCCACCACACTTTCGAGGACGAAATTCTTTTTAGAAGGATGGTATTGTAACACCCTGTTTTCCCTATGTTTTCTGTAGCAGTAAATACGTATTTAAATGTGTTTATTTTAGATTAAACTCAGAGGATGATTTTAATTAAACTAAAATCATTTTCTTGTGTTGTTATATCGTATGAAGTCACGATAAAATTTTCGGTTGAAAATTCAGACGGTAGCCGGTCTTCGTTTTCACTGCCGGTACAAGTTTACTGTGCAGAAAACCTAATTTTGACCCTTGAACTAGATAGTTAGTGTTCCTATTATATTTCCTTCAACCTTGGTTATTTTGAAAATTTTCGTGCAAAAATAAAATAAAATATTTTAATCGGGCGAAAACGTCGAAAGAATTACGATCGGAAATGCAACTGGGTACCAAATGGAGCAGATTATGGACCATAAAAGAAGTAAGGAGACATGATGGAAGGGGCTATGACACACTCTAAAAGTACAATCATCACACTTTTCAAATTATAATACTATTCTAATCCAAAAGTCATTTCTCTCTCTTCTTCCATCCAATCAAGCATTAAACCACCAATCTTGCTCAACAAGCTCTCTCTCTTCTCCCCTTTTGGCCGTGGAATTCCTCCCTCTCCCTATGTATACCCCATTCATTTTCACTTCATCATCCTCCTCCTTCAACCTCCATTAAAGTTCATCTTCTTCCTTTCTTCTAAAAGTTCAAGCTCTTAAAGCTTTAGTTTTTATTCATCTTTTCTACTTAAGTTCTTCATTAAAGTTCTTCCTTATACTAAGGGTAATGCTCTCATATAAATCATTTTGCAAGTTTCATCTTTTATTTCTTAGGATCTTGAACTAAGAAATAGATTCTAGAAGCTAAACTAGAAGCTAAAAAAGGGTATCCTGAGCAATTTCAATAATCGGGTTCATTGATATTCCTGGTATCGTAGATGCTATCACACATACAATCATACTCAATTCGATGGAAACAAAAATCTCTATCCATCTCTTCCAATGAAGGCCGAATGCTTGCATTTGTGTCCTAAGAAGTTTTTGTTTCAACTTTTGGAATATGATCATGTGTTTGAGTTTTTAACTATCCCTTGATCTTGAATCTATAAATCTTGGAAGTTTTGATAGCTTGTTCCTATGATGGCCGAAAATATGAATAAGAAGGCCTAGGATACTATGTTTCAACTTTCCAAGTATTGACCATGGATTTAGAACTCTTAATAACTTGTTTATTTTATGTTATTAAAGATAGTATGTGTTACTTTCATTTTTCCAAGATGATCATGAACTTGAGCTCCATAAGGTATTTGGATGCTAAGTCTAAGAGATTGGAAAGTTTAAGTATTTATAACTTGTTTATTTTATGTTATTAAAGCTAGTATGTGTTACTTTCATTTTTCCAAGATGAACATGGACTTGAGCTCCATAAGATATTTGGATGCTAAGTCTACGAGATTGGAAAGTTTAAGGATTTATAACTTGTTTATTTTATGTTTTAAAGCTAGTATGTGTTACTTTCATTTTTCCAAGATGATCATGGACTTGAGCTCCATAAGATATTTGGATGCTAAGTCTAAGAGATTAGAAAGTTTAAAGATCTCTAGCCTATAAATCCTATGAAGACCGAACCTAGAAGGTTATGGACCTAGGATACCTTGTTCTTATATTTCCAAAATGATCATGGTTTTGAGCTCCTTAACACATATGGATGAAATAACTAAAAGATTGGAAAGTTTAGTGAATGCTAGCCTATTTTACTAGCCTTGGCCGAATGCCCTATGTTTTTAACTTAGTGGAATTTTAATTCAACTTTGTTAAATGATCATTGTTTACGAACTTCGAACACTTAAGGATCATAAATCCATGAGTTGTATAATTTTTGGGAATCTCTAACCCTAAGAACTAGTCTTGGTCGAACCTATACCTTGTGGTTTAGTGTTCTTGTATTGATTTTAACTTGTGATTTTGTGTTCATAACCTTAGACTTCCATAGCGGGGGAAACAAGAACGTCCGTGACTTACCTCGTCAAGCATCTAATCTTCTTACCTTCACAGAAAGTAAGAGGGGATTGCCTAGGGATATTCAATGACTATATGCATGTGTATGTGTTTACTTGAGTGATTTGAATATTATTGTGATATGGAGCAAACACTTGAATGACTTGTTTACTTGAGCTATTGTGATTATTACTTGAAGTTGATTATTACTTGCTTTATAGTATTGTGAATTATATATAAGTGATGAACTGCCATTAACTGTGATATTACTATTGATTGAGGTTTGAGAAGCCGGACTTGAGTCTGTGTACAATGATTATAAGGATTAAAAGTCTTGATAAGCCTTGAATAGAGCTTTGAAAGTATTGGTTTCATTTATAACAGTTCCTTGTTTAAAATGCTTACTTCAAGAGAATGAGATTCTAGTTTTGAAAAGAAACGTTTAAGTGTTTTTAAGTCAATAAAAATTACCTTTTTATGATCCAAAGTTTGAACGAGAGAAAACCTTTTTCGAACTATGTGTTTCATGAAGGAAAAACCCCTTTGAAAATATTTGACTTTATTCCATCAAGGATTTCAAAAGCAAACGAATTCCCAAATGTTTTATAAAAGAATTTGTAAAGGAAAATATTTTCTCCTAAATGATTTAGAAACGTTCCGGTTACTTGGATAAGTGACCGAGGTTTTGTTTTGGTTTTTGATTTTCACTAAGCGAAAAGAATTTACATGTGAAAGAGAATACTAGTTCGCGAGACGTCGCCTCTAGCATTCGGTTTATGCACGTGATCTGGGATCAGTGTCAAGAATTATGGACAAAGGGTCCCAATCGTGATATTATGGGCTAGGAGTCCTAATTTTGGAATTGAGGACTGTGTGTCCTAATTTCGTTGTTATGGACTAGGAGTCCTTATCATGTTGAAATAAAACATGGATAAAATTATAATTGTTTCTACGACCACATCCTCGGACTGCGACATCGGCCTAAGGTGTTGTGATTGAGCACTCGGACTGCGTGTCATGTGTTATTGATTTCCAAGTAATGAAAATTGTGAAAAGTCATTAGCTTTGGGCTTCGACAACGAAAAGAGTGAACACAAAGAAAAGTCTCGATAACAAAAAGTCTTTTATTCATATGCATTTCCCCTTAGCAAACGTGCTTGAGTTATCCGAATACCCTCTTAAGATGTGGTATTCGATGAGGTATACATCCGAATGGCATTTATAAGGGATTCGTGATGATGTTGATTCGGGCGCATGAGGTGACGGAGACAACTTGCCAAACGGGGCGTATGAGCCTGATCAACTTTTTCTTTCTTAATAATAAAACAGTGATGGAATCTCATGATATTAAGATTAGAGCCTGGTGATAGAAGTGTCATGCATTATCTTTATAAGATTGATTGATTCGGGTATGAGACCCACTGAAATATTGCTTGTTGTTTACCGATGAGTAATGTTTAAAATGTTAATATGCCAAGGTATTGTATCTATCATGTGTATGGTTGTTGTGCGATATATCCGGTGTCGATATCTCACTCTTTCATTTCTACTTGTTATTCTCTCTTCCTTTCGGTATCGTCGTATGTACATGAGTCCAGATGGATCCCAATATCTCGCTTGTGTCAACAACATCGAAGACTGAGGTCTTCGATGACGCAGGGAATGCAGGGGCATGGCAGATACACCAAGGGGCGACATCTGCCACATACCACGGAGCAATCACCACGACCGATTTAAATGCTGACGGAGACCTAACCCGTAGAAGCTACACTGTGGAAACTAGGAGGGTAGCTCTACCTTCGATTTGGTCTTACCTTCACACACTGCGAGCTCACGGACTGCTACATGAGCCACCACCTCAAGACGTAGAGCCGGCAGTGCCGATTGAGGATGATCCCGAGGAGGACCCTAAGAAGGACCCTGAGGAAGACTTCGATGAGATCATGAAGGAGGATGAGCAGGAGGATCACGTTATGGATCATGACGACGATGATGATTCCGTAGATGAGGGCGGCGACGTTATAGATCCATTACTTGAGGTCTCGTCTCGTGGGAGCCTTTATGGAGACCCTGCTTGCAGCCAGTGTCAGTAACCAGTTCGGAGCGTTTTGTGGATAATCTTCCGTCATCTGACTTTTAGAGTTATCTTTTGGATGTGGTTCCGGACCTTCTTTCCCTGTGTCTTTACTTACTCTCTTTTAAGCTGTATCTTCTTGATGTCTAATTCTGTTGCAATGGCCATTGATAAGGCCTTATCTTATGTACTGAAACTTGGCTCTCATTGGGACATGTTATATATATATATAAATATATATATATATATATATATATATATATATATATATATATATATATATATATATGTTGTCTTCAATTCATGGTCTGAGTGTTCATCACCTCTATCTTGTTTCATTCCTTCCTCTCCTTTCAAAAAAAAAAACTACCGTTTTTAGTGTACTCGTCCATCGATTAAATGATACTTTCTGAAAGTAACCAGCTTTGTAAATCAGAAATATTTCCGCATTTGCGTAACCATGTGATGCCGAGTTTAGGGTGTCACATAACCGAAACATTTCTATATCATTTAGGAGAAAATCTTTTCCTTTACAAAGTCTTTTATAAAACATTTGGAAATTCGTTTGCTTTTGAAATCCTTGATGGAATAAAGTCAAATATTTTCAAAGGGGTTTTTCCTTCATAGAACACACTGTTCGAAAAGGTTTTCTCTCGTACAAAACTTTTGATCATAAAACGGTAGTTTCATTCAACTCAAAATCACTTCAACATTTTTCTAAAAATAAAGATCTTATTCTTCTGAAGTAAGCACTTTAAACAAGGAACTTTTATAAGTGAACCCAAAACTTTCAAAGTTCTATTCAAGGCTTTTAATCCTTATAGTCATTGGGCACAGACTCAAGTCCGACTTCTCAAACTTCAATCAACAGTAATATATTCACAACAATAATAATATCACAATTAATGACAGTTCATCACATATATATAATTCATAACACTTTAAAGCAATAAATGTTCAACTTCAAGTAATAACCACAATAGTTCAAGTAAACAAGTTATTCAATAATTGGCTCAATATCACAATAATATTCACAACACTCAATTACACACATACACACATGCATATAGTTATTGAATATCCCTAGGCAAGCTCCCCTTACCTTTGAAGACAAGTAAAGGATCCTCGTCTTAATGCTCACGTTAGCTCCAAGAGTGTAACTATCTACTCCATCAAGCAAGCATAGCCGTGTCAAATGTCTCAGAGAGGGAATCCAACAACGCGCAACAATCAGAAATCAAGAAATCAATTATGCAAGACCAAACACACATTCTAATTTGATCTAAACACTTAATCTTATTACTAAACAAGGTCATTTTCAAAGAAAATCATGTTTGGAGCTTAAGCTTCACAATACCCTTTGAGGAAACTTTGTTTTGATTAAAGGATCATGAAAATGAACTTAGGAATCATCAATTAAGAGTCCTAATTGCACTAAATCATAATTAATTTCACAAAAACAGAACCAAATTCAATTAAAATCAAATTGGGGTTTAGGGTTCACAAATCAATTTGGGGAAAACTCAATATAACTAAAGAATGACAAAATTGGTTTATGGAAATACGGATTCATTGTCCCAATTTCATAAAATAAGGTTTAATTTCAAGATTAAAATCTGAAATCAAAGGGTTAGGGTTAGGGTTTCAAAATCAGTTTGGGGATTTTTCAACTAGAAGAGATTATGGGTAAAACACTTACCCAAGATGACTAGGAAGGGAGAAAGCGGCGGCTGGGACGGCAGCCATGGTGGAGGACGACGGTTTGTGGCGGTGGTTCGTTCTCTGTGACAACAAAAGAGAGAGAGATACATCAACTCAAGAAAGAAGAAGGAGCTTGAAAGGAACTCACATGGTGGATAACCACCATGAAGAGGTAGCGCGACCAACACTTACCACGGTGGAGCACGTTTCCCGTACGACGGAGCTCGATCAAATGCAGCAGGGACACAGCGATCGACGGAGGTGTATCGGACGCGTGGGTCATGCGGCTCCGGCGACGGTTCAGGCAGCATGGTCACGGCTGGACAGGGGCGGCAGTCGCGGCCTCTAGAGGGGAGAAAGTAGGGAGGAGATGAAGTGATATGAGAAGGGGAAGAAGAAGAAAGAGAAAGAAGAAGAAAGCAGAGAAAGAAAAGAGAAAGTGAGGGGGAGGGGGGGGTTTACGGGTTTCTAAGAGAGAGAGGAGAGAGAATTCTAGTTTTTTTTTGCATTAGTGGGTACTAAATGAGTGATAGATATTAAGCCTAAAAATAAACATGTTTTTACTTTTTGGAATCTAAAAATAAAGATTGATAAATATATGATTTCGAAATTCAAATTAGAGTAAAGATTAATAGTTGAACTGATCAACTAAGAAAATACTTGGTCCAAAATTTAATGCCCGATTAATGTCAAACCGGTTTATTTTCAAATCTAAAATTAAATAGAATGAAAATATGGAAATTATTTTCTCTTAATCATATTATTTAAAATATTTTTCTGTACTGGTAATAATAGTGACAATAACGTAAATGATTGTCTAGTAAGCGTGCATTCACTGAAATAAGTCAGTTCTAACGCACCCAATAAAATAATTTGAAGAGAGTAATTTAATTACTCAAACTAAACCACATAAAAAAATAAACATAAACATCCAAATAAAATAATTAATCATATGTGTAAAAACTAGGGTGTTACATTACTACCCCTCTTAAAAAAAATTTCGTCCTCGAAATTTCGTAGCTCGAAACTAAACAGGATTTTGTGATCACACTTTGACCCTAAGATCCTATTTGTACTTCTTGCCTCAAAATTAGTTTGATAGCAAAACTCCTTCAACACCTTATCCTCACGACGACCATCAAGTTCAACATTAACTCTACCACATATATCAACTTTCAACCAAAAGCACACAATTGTAGTCTTAGTTTCCTTTGGACTTATTCCACCACTCCAAATTTCATCACGGTCAGACCTTTCAAACTCTAAAACAGAGCTCTCAAAATCTTCTCACTACTTAGTTTCTCAAGAACTCCTCTTTACTATTTCCGTTCAGCTTAAGGAAAACTACTATAGATATTTTTCCGTTAATCCTTGGACTCACGAAGTCAACATTAACCATAAACGTTGATCACTACTATAAATCCCTTTAATGATATATCTGACTCGATCATATTAAGGTCCAGTGTAATCATCTCACTCAACAATGTTGAACTTAAGGGTTCTCATAGTACCATTCACATCTATACATTAACGAAGCTCCTATCAACTCTGGTTTGTCCTACCATAGAGATGACAAAATTAGGTACCACACTATCCCCCAACTAACCTGCTAAGGATAGGTCATCTCATTACTTATCCATCCCGTTGAGGATGATCAGTTGGACTTAGCCTCAACTTAGTCCTCGACACTTAATAACTTGTTTATTTTATGTTATTAAAGCTAGTATGTGTTACTTTCATTTTTTTAAGATGATCATGGACTTGAGCTCCATAAGATATTTGGATGCTAAGTCTAAGAGATTGGAAAGTTTAAGGATTTATAACTTGTTTATTTTATGTTATTAAAGCTAGTATGTGTTACTTTCATTTTTCCAAGATGATCATGGATTTTGGATGCTAAGTCTAAGAGATTGGAAAGTTTAAGGCTTTATAACTTGTTTATTTTATGTTATTATAGCTAGTATGTGTTACTTTCATTTTTCCAACATGATCATGGACTTGAGCTCCATAAGATATTTGGATGCTAAGTCTAAGAGATTGGAAAGTTTTAGGATTTATAACTTGTTTATTTTATGTTATTAAAGCTAGTATGTGTTATTTTCATTTTTCCAAGATGATCATGGACTTGAGCTCCATAAGATATTTGGATGCTAAGTCTAAGAGATTGGAAAGTTTAAAGATCTCTAGCCTATGAATCCTATGAAGGCCGAACCTAGAAGGTTATGGACCTAGGATACCTTGTTCTTATTTTTCCAAAATGATCATGGTTTTGAGCTGCTTAACACATATGGATGCTAAACCTAAGAGATTGGAAAGTTTAGTGAATGCTAGCCTATTTTACTAGCCTTGGCCGAATGCCCTATGTTTTTAACTTAGTGGAATTTTAATTCAACTTTGTTAAATGATCATTGTTTATGAACTCCTAACACTTAAGGATCATAAATCCATGAATTGTATAATTTTTGGAAATCTCTAACCCTAAGAACTAGTCTTGGCCGAACCTATACCTTGTGGTTTAGTGTTCTTGTTTTGATTTTAACTTATGATTTGTATTCATAACCTTAGACTTCCATCGCGGAGGAAACGAGAACGTTCGTGACTTACCTCGTCGAGCATCTAATCTTCTTACCTTCAAAGAAAGTAAGAGGGGATTGCTTAGGGATATTCAATGACTATATATATGTGTGTATGTGTTTACTTGAGTGATTTGAATATTGTGATGTGGAGCAAACACTTGAATTAATGACTTGTTTACTTGAGCTATTGTGATTATTACTTGAAGTTGATTATTAGTTGCTTTATAGTATTGTGAATTATATATATGTGATGAACTATCATTAACTGCGATATTACTGTTGATTGAGGTTTGAGAAGCCGGACTTGAGTCTGTGCACAATGATTATAAGGATTAAAAGCTTTAATAAGCCTTGAATAGAGCTTTGAAAGTATTGGTTTCATTTATAAAAGTTCCTTGTTTAAGATGCTTACTTCAAGAGAATGAGATTCTAGTTTTGAAAAGAAACGTTGAAGTGTTTTTAAGTCAATAGAAACTACCTTTTTATGATCCAAAGTTTGTACGAGAGAAAACCTTTTTTGAACTATGTTTTTCATGAAGGAAAAACCCCTTTGAAAATATTTGACTTTATTCCATCAAGGATTTCAAAAGCAAACGAATTTCCAAATGTTTTATAAAAGACTTTGTAAAGGAAAAGATTTTCTCCTAAATGATTTAGAAACGTTCCGGTTACTTGGATAAGTGACCGAGGTTTTGTTTTGGTTTTTGATTTTCACTGAACAAAAAGTAAGCACATGTGAAAGAGAATACTAGTTCGCGAGACGTCGCCTCTAGCATTCAGTTTATGCACGTGATCTGGGATCCGTGTCAAGAATTATGGACCAAGGGTCCTAATCGTGATATTATGGGCTAGGAGTCCTAATTTTGGAATTGAGGACTGTGTGTCCTAATTTTGTTGTTATGGGCTAGGAGTCCTTATTATGTTGAAATAAAACATGGATAAAATTATAATTGTTTCTACGACCACAACCTCGAACTGCGGCATCGGTCTAAGGTGTTTTGATTGAGCACTCAGACTGTGTGCCCTGTGTTATTGATTTCCAAGTAATGAAAATTGTGAATAGTCGTTAGCTTTGGGCTTCGACAACGGAAAAGAGTGAACACAAAGAAAAGTGTCGATAACGAAAAGTCTTTTATTCATATGCATTTCCTCTTAGCAGACGTGCTTGAGTTATCCGGATACCCGCTTAAGATGTGGTATTCGTTGAGGTATACATCCGAATAGCCGTTATAAGGGATTCGTGATGATGTTGATCCGGGCTCGTGAGGTGACGGAGACAACTTGCCAAATGGGGCGTATGAGCCTGAT
Organism: Sophora flavescens; assembly: GCA_030762895.1. Classification (NCBI taxonomy): domain Eukaryota; kingdom Viridiplantae; phylum Streptophyta; class Magnoliopsida; order Fabales; family Fabaceae; genus Sophora; species Sophora flavescens. Next base: position 20,623,757 of record CM061062.1, on the reverse strand, counting down.
CAATTATTTCTTTCTTAATGATAAAAAGGTTATGGAATCTCATGAGATTAAGATTAGAGCCTGATGATAGAAGTGTCATGCATTATCTTTATAAGATTGATTGATTCGGTTATGAGACCCACTGAAATATTACTTGTTGTTTACCGATGAGTAATGTTTAAAATGTTAATATGCCAAGGTGTTGTATGTATCATGTGTATGGTTGTTGTGCGATATATCCGGTGTCGGTATCTCTCTTTCATTTCTACTTGTTATTCTCTCTTCCTTTTGGTATCACCGTATGTACAAGAGTCCAGATGGATCCCAATATCCCTCTTGTGCCAACAACATCGAAGAATGAGGTCTTCGACGATGCAGGGAATGCTGGGGCATGGCAGATACACCCAGGGGCGACATCTGCCACATACCACGGAGCAATCACCACGATCGATTTAAATGCTGACGGAGACCCAATCCGTAGAATCTACACTGTGGAAACTAGGAGGGTAACTCTGCCTCCGATTTGGTATTACCTTCACACACTGCGAGATCACGGACTACTACATGAGCCACCACCTCTAGACGCAGAGTCGGCAGCACCGATTGAGGAGGATCCCGAGGAGGACCCTGAGGAAGACTTCGATGAGATCATGGAGGAGGATGAGCCGGTGGATCACGTTATGGATCTTGAGGACAACGACGATTCCGTATATGAGGGCGGTGACGTTATAGATCCATTACCTGAGGTCTCGTCTCGAGGGAGCCTTTGTGGAGACCCTGCTTGCAGCCAGTGTCAGTAACCAGTTCGGAGCGTTTTGTGGATAATCTTCCCTCATCTGACTTTTATAGTTATCTTTTGGATGTGGTTACGGACCCTCTTTCCCTATGTCTTTACTTACTCTATTTTAAGCTGTATCTTCTAGATGTCTAATTCTGTTGCAATGGTCGTTGATAAGGCCTTATCTTATGTACTAAAACTTGGCTCTCATTGGGACATATATATATATATATATATATATATATATATATATATATATATATATATATATATATATATATATATATATATATATATATATATATATATGGTGTCTTGAATTCATGTTCTGAGTGTTCATCACCTCTATCTTGTTTCATTCCTTCATCTCTTTTCAAAAAAAAAAAACTATCGTTTTTAGTGTACTCGTCCATCGAGTAAATGATACTTTCCGAAAGTAACCAGCTTTGTAAATCAGAAATATTTCCGCATTTGGGTAACCATGTGATGTCGGGTTCCGGGTTTAGGGTGTCACATTAGTGGTCAGATACCATTTGTAACATCCCTGGCTGCTCTATGGATTGACGACTGTCCCCACAGACCAACAGGGGTCTTTTCAATGTGCTTTGTCCTCACTCACATACTTCCTGGGAAAACTTCCTAAGAGGTCACCCATCCCAGAATTGCTCCAAGTCAAGCACGCTTAACTGTGGAGTTCTTAAGTGACGGGCTCCCGAAAATAAGATGCATCTTCTTTTCGGGAGCCCATCACTTAATAACTCAATAGTTAAGCGTGCTTGACTTGGAGCAATTATGTGATGGGTGACCTCCTGGGAATTTTTCCCATGAAGCGTGTGAGTGAGGACAAAGCACGCTGAAAAGACCCGTGTTAGTCTGTGGGGACAGTCATCAATCCATAGAGCAGTCAGGGATGTTACAGCAAGTCTCCAATTTCTAAATCATCCAGGACGACTAAATGGATATCTATAATGATATTTACGAAAATCCTTATGCAATTTTTTAATTTAAATTAAAAAATTAAAAGAATTAGTTTATTATTTTTGGTTTTATAGTGCCCCCATCAACTGAATGACAACGACTGTGGCTACTACGTTCAGAAATTATCAAGGATATCATCATTCAGAACCAAATTCAAATCCCAACCATGGTGTTTAATTTCAGTTCTAGCTTATATAATTTAATTACTCATATTTAGTCATTCTAATTTGATTTAATTTTCATTTTGAAGTATTTTCCTGAATGTAAATGTATCACATACTCCGACGATCAACTTACTCAACTTAAAGACGAGTGGTGTCTTATGTGGTTATGAAATTTATCAATAATTAAAGGGTACGACATACTCTGATATTATGCTAGAGAGTGTCTCTCCTATATTATTAGACTTGTGTGTATGTGCAAGCGACCTGTATGTGTATCTTATGCAGGCCGACAACAAGGACTTTGTGCGATCAAGCAGAAGATGGAAGAAACATGCACAAATTGTTTATAATTACTAATGTGTTGATTAGCTTGTATACATTGTTAGTATTCATGGTTATTATCTAGTGTAGGTTAGCGACCTTTTGGTTTATGGACTTAAATAGTAGAATTGGTTATGTGTAAGTGTTACTGTGAATTGTGTTAAAGTATATTACTTAATTGGTTATATGCATGATTTTGATATTTGGTTTGGTTTATATATATATGCTTACCAATATTGTATGTAAGCTTTGTACATTATATATGTGTATGTGTGTGATGTACCTAAATGCAGTGTTACTGTGAATTGATGAGGGATGGTTGTGCAGGTGGGAAATGTAGAAAAACAGCGAATAATAAAAAGAGGGGGGGGGGGGGGATAGGTAGCGTTTTCTTGAAAAAATGCTGCCTAAAGTAAAAAATAGATAGCGCTTCCTTGAGAAAGCGCTATCTATTGCAAACTTAGGATAGCGCTTCCTTGAGAAAGCGCTGTCTAAAGTATGTAATAGATTGTCTTATTACCAACTTTAGACCGTGCTTTCTCAAGGAAGCGCTACCTATTCCCACTTTCAGTAGTGCTTTTTTAAGCGCTATTGAATCTCTCCCACCTTCAGTAACGGGTGAATAGATAGCGCTTGGAAGCACTACTAAAGGCCAAAAAAAAAGCGCTATTAAAACCCTTTTCTATAGTAGTGTTTACATACTCTTAGATCCATGACCTTAGAGTAGTGTAGAGTTAAGATAAACTATCATAAGTTGAAAAATGAAACAAAATCTTCCAACTCATCAAGAATATAATTTCGGCCATGAACAAAATAATGGCTTAGAGATTTTCATTTGATTAAACAAGCATGGATTCAATACCTTAATGAGCCATAAGATTGAATCAAGCAAGACTAGTCTTAAAAAAATGAACAAAGTCCTTCCCCCACAACAAGTTAGGGTTCGGCCTCAACAAAATAAATAGGCACGAAATTTTTGTTTGATGTATCCTATTGAATCTTGAATATAGAGAGGATAATAAGTTCATAGAAATTGGTTTCATACTCATTGAATTTTTCTATGATTTGCTATGAATTTTCAAAGTTCTAGATTTAGGAATTGAAAAATATGATCAAGACTTCAAATCACAAAAATGAATGAAGAAAATGATGATGATTGAGTGAGATGAGTATGGTATACTCTTAGAATTGAAAAATGAGCTAAGAATCAAGTACTTCCTTCACAAAAATGGCTTATGGAACTTATGAACTTTGAGAGAAAATGGAGAACAAAGCAAAGGAAGAAGATGACGACTTAATGAAATGGATGGAATGCCCTAATGCGGTGTGTTGTCCATGGGAATTTGGGGGCTAAAGGGTCCAAATTGTTTTTCATTTAAGGACAAAGGTGTAATTTCACTTAGGGCAATTTTATGATTAAGTTAGGACTTAAGGACATTTTGGTAATTTTGCTTAAGGTAATCATGAAATTTATGTGGTTGAGATTGAAGGAGAGGTGGCTGATTTGTGTCCACAAATTGTGGGGCAAACTTGTCATTTCAATGAAAGTTCAAGGATAAAATGGTCCAAGGGCAAAATGGTCTTTACACTATTTTAAAGAAATATCTAGATTTTTGTTTAAAAGCAATCATGACATTGGTGACTCATCCATATGACTCACTACCCTAGGTGGCACCATATCTCAGCATCCGATGTCGGGTTTTGTCTCTACACGTCCGTTCTCGACTCCGTCGATTACCCGATTTAGGGTTTTACGCCGGAATTGAGTATAATAACCTATTTATTTTGAAAATTTTCAAAATAACTTATATCGTTGGAAATGAGATATAAAATCTATTCATTTCGATATCGGGTCAAAATTAGGTTTTCCGATCAGTAAAGTCTTACTGTCAGTGAAAACGCAGACCGGGTTCCGTCTGAATTTTCAACAAAAAATTTCACCTTATACTTATAAAAATAAGTATAATATGAATATGACTTTGGTTTACCCAAAATCATTTCTAAGTTTCAGATAAAAATATAAACATTTATTTATATTTATACCGATCTTAGAAAGCGGTGAAATCGGGGTGTTACAACAACTCTCCTTAAGTATTAGATGGTAGGTTGACAGCATGATCACATTTGTTTGATTTTGAAATTAGAGCGACTTGATTTGAGCAATTGAAACTATATGGATCACCCAAAGGGGTTGTCTTAGTGGAAGCATGCTAGGTCCATAAGGTGTAGAATGTGTACAGGGATACTCTTAAGAAATGAGAGGTTTCTGACTCGAATCCTTGCGAAAAGTAAACTCCTTGGGAGAGGCCATACCCATGTCGCTCGCAGCACCGGAGTGGTAGCTAACTCGCTACCATTTTTTATAACAGAAAAAGAAAAAGAAAAAAGAAACTACATATACCAAAATCACCTATTTATGAAATTATATGTAACAAAAATGTAATTAATCCTTATTAATTAAATAGTTTATTAGTCATAGTCAAACTTCACTGGAAACATTAAAGCCTGCAAATGCGGATTAATTGTTAAGTTGTGCTTGTGTAGCCACTAAGCTTAGAGGCATTTTCTGTTGGGAACTTTGTGTAGACAGTAAGTTTTCTTTTATCTGACATATGCCCTTCCACTGATGTAGTGCTGCAACCACATAGAAACCCCAATGGAAACTACAAAGTTGGGGAACAAGGATCTGGAGAAACTGGATCATTAAGATTATAACATTTTAGTTGTTCTCATGCAAAGACAACATGAAAAAAGAGATTATTGGTCTTTTATGGCAAAAAAACACATTCTGGAAAGCAAATTCCCTGCTGAAAACACTTATTCTCAAACTTTTGACCAAAACTAGAAATTCTTCTTCTTGACATTGCTCTTAACTCAGTCCTTTCATTACTTCACTCGCAATTCACTTCTTTATTCTTTCTTCTCAGTATTTATTTAAAAAAAATAAATAAACAGGAAAAGAAATGTGTAAGTATTTGGTAAGAATTTGTTTTGGTATCAAAACAACTTATTTTTTAGAAAGTTAGGCTATTTTGAGTTTAATTTGATATGTTTAATAAACTTGATTAAATTATGAAAAAGTGTTTTTTATAGGAAAAAAGCGGGTTTTAGAAAAAAAAAATGAAAGTTTTAAGCTTATCTAAAAAAAATTGTTGGATTATTTTGAAAACAATAACATTTTATCACGAGTTTAATCGATATACATTGACTGTGTAAAACTTTTTTACAGAGACATCCAATCATAACTTGTCATGTCAGTATTTATTTATTTTACTCTTATCGTAACTACTTCAAAAGTCATCTATACCATGTTTGGCAATTGGTTGACCGTTAAAAAATTTACACCGTTGTTATACAACAATTAAACTCTTTTGTCATTTCACCCTTGCAGAACTAATTTTCAAATAAGTATTATTGATATAAATAAATAACTTCGTATCATTTTTGTAATAATTTATGAGTTTAATTTATATGCACTATCAGTGTAAAGTTTTTTTTTATATCCAATCAAAAATCATGATATGTGTGAATTTTACAATAGTGAGGACAAGAGTTAAACATTTTTAATGATGTATCAATTTATGATTGATTAACAATGTAAAAAATCTTTACTTTGACAATGTATATCAATTACATTCATAATTTATTATATATAAGAGTGGGTTTTTATACAACTCAAATGAAATATAAATTATTTTTAAATCATCATCCGAACATAAAACTAATTTTATTATAATCAAATGTTAAAATAACCTATATTTTTTTTGCCATTAATCCAAACACACACCAGGACCACTAGGATTTATGAACTTTGGGTCAGCATGCATATCTTATGTAGGTCTCTTTTATTAAAGAACCTATGAAACGAAAGACAATGTCTATATCAAAATCAGAATCTATCTTTTTAGCTCATGTGGACATAAATACCCCCACTTTTATTTCTTAATTATTAACTTCCTTTTTGATCCCATAATTATCAAATCATGATATCCCCTGAAAAATCAATAGATTCATTATACAGGGAAATAAACAAGATTTACGTGCACGCAGTTAACAGTTTTTTTTAATCCTCCCTATTAAGAAATCACATGATTAATCAGAGTCAAGTTGAAAGACTCATTTAACGGGATAAAGCTTTTCGAGCGCCTATTTTTACCATCCATGAGATTCAAACCGGAGTCATTGCTTAAAGGGAACAAAACTCCTTGTCACTTAGACTGATAGACGTTTGTTAGTTAACCTTATCATTTTTAGAGTATATGGGGTTTGTTTATTGCAAGGTACAAAAGCCAGGGCAGCAGTTTCAGATATATCATAAACCAATTCACATAATACCAAAAAGAAGGAAAAAAGACACAAAAAACCAATTCACATGAAATGAGGGTGAAAACCAACACGTGGTTGGTCCGAGTGGTAAGAGACTCGAACACCTTAAGCAAGTGGTCAGTGATTCGAATTTTGGCTTTTGTGTATGAAGAAAACATGGTTGGGAGAGGAGAACCCATCTTGGATGCCCAACAGATTCCGATGGAGATCAGTCATTGGTAACTGTGGTGAATACTTAGTACCTATAATATGGTTAACAAAAAAAAAAAAGGGTGAAAAGGAGAAAAGAAAGCTGAAATTAGCAATCCAAAATCCAAATATCAAACCAACCCTTTTTTCATTGTTTTAGTTCACAAAAGCAGTAGGTCATTACTAGAATAGATTAGCCTAATAGGTCACTATGAAGAAGCATCTTCTAAAACAGATTATTCTATCTCAGTATTTCAAAATTCAACTTAGTAGCCTAAAAGCAAGTAAGATAGCTTATTAATCTGTAGATGTCCTAAGTCTTTCAACAGTTAGGCATCATGATTTCCTTAGCTGATGTCTATCATGTTGTAACAGCCACTGTCCCATTATATGTGACTATGATACTAGCCTATATTTCTGTTAAATGGTGGAAGCTCTTTACACCAGAACAATGTCTAGGCATAAATAAATTTGTGGCCAACTTTTCAGTCCCACTGTTATCATTTCAAGTGATTTCTTCCAACAACCTCTATAAAATGAGTCTCAAACTCATATATGCAGACTTTATTCAGAAATTGCTAGCATTTCTAGCCTTAACAGCAATCATTAAAATCAGTGCCAGAGGGGGTTTAAAGTGGATCATAACTGGTCTCTCATTATCAACACTTCCTAACACTTTGATCCTGGGAATTCCACTCATGAAGGCTATCTATAAGGATGAAGCTGCTGTTCTCCTTCCTCAGGTTATTGTCTTGCAGAGCTTGATCTGGTACAATTTGCTGTTGTTTCTTCATGAGCTTGATGCTGCCATTCCAGCAAGGACCATGCCAGCTGCAGCACCATCACAAGGCATAGGTAGGCATGTGAAAAATGTCATGGTACTTGGACAAATATAAGTCTAATATATCCCTCATTTTCATTTCTTCATTTTTCTCCTTGCCATTTTCACTCATACCTAGCATGCCCTCAATCCAAAACTGATTTTGATTTACTTGAGATTTGATATACCCTTTGTTCATTTTTAATTATGTAAGCATATATAACTTTGATAAAATATTCTTGTTCAGTCAACTGAAGTAATAATCTATGAAAATGAAAGTGGGGCCAGAACATATTTTATATTTCTCTTTGTTTTTCTGTTCTTTTCTTTCTTTCTGTCTTCAGTTAGATTCTATTTGAATACCTATTCCTCTTAAATGCCATTAAAAGTTTTGAGAAATAATCCTGTTACCTCTGCATCAAATAAGTTAAACTGAGGCCTGTGTCAACAAGATGTGTGTGCTTCATGTTAGCATATGGTACAAAATTTAGATACAAATTGTCCCATAACAATCAATATTCTGATTGTACATACATTATTGCAATGGAAGTGGTGTCATTTCTATTTTCTCCTTTCTTGTTTTCTGCTTAAAGGAGAAGTGGAGACTTCTTAGGAAGTACAATCAAAAGAAGAAGAGGAAGAAGCAGAGCCTAGAACAGACAGGAAAATGAAGATCTTGCTCATTCTTATGACAGTGGGGAAGAAATTACTAAGAAATCCTAATACCTATGCAACTTTCATAGGTCTTATTTGGGCAAGCATACACTTCAGGTAAGCACACTAGAGAGTGGAGAATCACAAACTCTTATTACATATTTGTTTAGCTCACTCAAGTCATTGTTGGAGATTATTATACCTTATTGATCATTAGGGGAGAAATAAGCATAACTGGATAAACCTGTTGCAGGTGGGGAGTGCATATGCCTGAAGTTGTTAATCAATCAATACTAATACTGTCCAATGGAGGTCTAGGTATGGCAACATTCAGCTTAGGTAAGAGAATGTATTTCCTGTATGAATTTTTGAAAATAACAATTGACTTCAAGATTTGAATAAAAAGGTGTTTCATATTTCTTTATTGAAATTTTAACAGGTCTATTTATGGCATCCCACTCCAGCATTATAGCATGTGGGCCAAGGATGACAATGGTGGCATTAGGACTAAAATTTCTTGTTGGGCCAGCCCTAATGGCTCTAGCCTGCATTGTGATTGGATTAAGAGACACATTGTTCAAAGTGGCAATTATTCAGGTGATCTTTTCTTTCTTTTTCTGGACTCCTCTTAAGATCATGAAAGGATATATGATCATTATTGGGTTATCTCATTAACCTTATGTATCGCCTATCGAATTCGTCATATCGCATATTGTATACCAGCTTCACTTTAAAGAAAGATTTGTAATAATAATATAAAAAGTGACGAAATGAGTACCAAGTAATCCGCGTACCACAAACCCATACCGCATACTTGGTAACTATGTATATGATACATGATTTTGCATGTGCAGGCAGCTCTACCCCAAGGAATTGTTCCTTTTGTTTTTGCCAAAGAGTATAATGTCCATCCTGCCATTTTAAGCACTGGGTAAGTAGTAATTCAAAGCATCTATTTGATAATCTTTGCATATAGTCTGAGTAAGATTAGATGCTGCTCTTGTTTTGGTCACAGGGTCTTACTAGGAATGCTCATTGCCTTGCCAGTGACATTGACTTACTATGTTCTCTTAGAACTCTGACGCGCCACGTTAAATATATACCAGGAACAATGACAAGCAGTTGCATTGGTGTAAAGTAACACTTTACATAGTTGTAATTGTCAGTGTTGATTCATAGTTAGAAAAGGAAAAACACATAAATTATGTAACAAATTGCACTAGTAGAGAACACAGATTTTGCAACAGTTGATTCAACAGAGAAATAAAACATTTGTGCACTCATCTTCCTGCTTACAAGTTACACTCACCAAAAAATACAACAAAATATGATTGAGTCACTGAGAATGAGAAACTTACAGGCATTACTACTTTACTAGAAGGAGGAAATAAGAGAAATAAGAGTAGAGATACTGATATGTTTATTTAACTTGTCATGTGACCTTTCAATCTTAATACCCCTCCCTTCCCTTATTTTTTAGTTACAGGAATAGAGGAGATGATGACTAATTGAAACATCATCCATGAAAAGTGACTGAGAAAAGTTTCACAGTATCTGTCCAATAAATTCTATCAATTTGACCGATTATTAGAATATAAATATATGATAGTCTTGGAGGTTTCATCATGAACTGTATTAAAATAGTAGATAAACATAAGCATAAAAATAATTGCATCTAACAAAAGATTACCAACACTTTTCACCAGCCTGTTCTCCCCAAGGATAAAGCACATTCTCGTTCATCATCGTGTTTCTTGATCCAATATATTTATAAGCATCCAACTTTTTTCTGTTAGGTGCAGTGGAAGTGTAGAGCACTTATAAGGATATATACTAAAACTGGATTTTCTTGTATTTTCACTCACTTGAATCAGGAATTACATTGTTTTTCTATTTATACTAGTGCATAGAGAACTTTAGGGGATGTATCTAATAAATTACTTATATATCTCAACACCTAGGGATATCAAAAGAAGCTAATAAAAAATAAAGGACATGTAGAATGTCTCAACCATTATGTGGAGATCAGAAGACAACTTAAGAGACTTTTCTTGAGAATTTCAAATTACTTTCCACACCCCTCTTAATTTGTAATTTTCAATTGCTTTTTGAACTTGTTAAACTTCTCCTCATTTGTTGCTTAGTAGGAACATCAGCTGGTTGTTCAGAAGTTGTAGATTACTCTCGACCATTCCCCTCTTTTTTCTTTCTAAAATTATATGAATATGCTGCAAATTAACAATCATCGTTTATCTTGTGTATGGAGAAAATCTGGTTGAGAAATGCCAGCCCTTAAATATCGTCTAGTACCTCGAGGGATTGGTCTTCGCAGTTGGGAGCAAAGGATACCTGGGAAACCAAAAAAATAAAATAAAATAAATAAATCATCATTTAGACAATAGCAACTTGACTGTTATGACAATGGTCACCGTGTAGACAGTGAGCTTCTGATCAATTAAACACACGACATCCAGAGAAACCTTCTTCCAAATTCAAAGCATCTAGAGTCTAGACAGTAAATATGTCACTATTTAAATAGGGACATACCATAGACAAATTTTCTAATTTCCTTGGATTTTTGGAGGGTGCATGGTTTTTCACCATCTAAATTGTGAGTGTTTTCCTTGACCATTGAGTTAATTGATTCTTCAAAATTTTCCATAACTTCTTTTCCATCAAACTTGAATCATCCTTTGCCCCTTTGGAACTACAAAACACATGAAAGAAGAAAGATTCACTAAATTCACAAGAATATCACTAAAGAGGTGTTAAGAAATAAAATAAAGTGTTTATAATAACTATTCCTAAAACTTCTAAGTAAGTTGCAAGAAGGATAACAAAATCCTAAGTAGGAATAATTTGCAACAATTGTAACTCAAATCCAATTAATTTTTTCACAATTATTACATTTAACCTAATATAAGTAGGGATGTCAATGGGGCGGGGCAGGTACGGATACTGGTTACCAGTACCCGCCCCGTTGGATAAAAAATCCACCCGTACCCGCACGAATACCCGCTTGAACGGTTCTTAACGGATTCGCGGGTATCCGTGGATATCCATGGATAGTTATGAAAAACAAACAAATCTGTTTATTAATTAAAAAAAATACATATAAAACTTAAACAAACCACCACATTAATACATCACACTTCAAATATCCATGAAACAACACAATAGATGAAAATTATCTAGGAAATTATATAAGGACTTTGAGAGTCTTCTAATACAATGGATTGTGCTCCACTAGACAAACAGTTTTAATCAATTCCTAATTATGTATTGTTATCGACCATTTCACCTACCCCACCTTGACCACTTGGTTCCTGAAAGAAGAAAAAAAAAGCAACTGAATAAAAATTCAAGCAATCAACATAATTATGAAGTTTGAAATGAAATCTTAAAAAATATTTACTAACAATTTCGGTATCCGTATCATCCAATATTGTATTCAATTCAATATTGTCAATTTTCGATTTTGAAGAACCTGAAAAAGAAAAATAAGTTAATTAAAAGACTTGTAACAATGAATCAATATAGATTTTTAATTAAAACTAATAAACTTTATTACCTTTAACATCGGTCCATAGCCAATCTTGGACACACATTGTAACACCCCGATTTTCGCTGCTTCGTAATATCGATAATAAATATATAAATATATATTTTTATCCGAGACATAGAAAATGATTTTGGATAAACCAAGGTCATTTCCTTGTTATACTTATTTTTATAAGGTTACGGGGAAGTTTTTGGTTGAAAATTCAGACGGAAGGCTTGTCCTCACTGTTTTATGTGTTTTCACTGACAGTGAAAGTTTACTGCTCAGAAGACCTAATTTTGAGTCGTGAACGAGATGAAAAATGTTTTTATCGTATTTACTACGATATTGGAAGTTTTGAAAATTTTGGTAAAAAAATTAAAATATTATATTTGTTGCGGACGTATACGTCGAGATATCTCTAGGAAAAGCTTGCGCCAGATGAACTAAGGAGTCGGCAACGTAGCAGAGATGATGGATTTGACCGACTTGACGAGCATTTATGACGAGCTTATCCGAGTCATAATGGCCATAATGGCACATTTATGACAAAGTGAAATTTTGCTATGAAATGACCATTTTGCCCTTGTCTTTTTATGACAATTGCAAGCAAATGCCATTGGAAAAGTTGACCAAACCTATCCAAAACCCACGGCTCACTCTTGCCTTCTTCATTAAGTGTGTTGTCTTTTTCATTAAGGCACTTTTTCTTTCATTTCCATGTTTATCTTCTTGAAAACCTAAGCTTCTTCAAAGTGTTCATAATTCGTCAGATTTTGCCTAACAATTCTGACCAGTTTCTATTTTGAATCTCGAAAAACTTTCAACATGAAAGTTGTTCATATTTCTCTCTTCTTTCCAACGACATAAAGATTATCCAAAAAGGACAAGTATGTTGAGAGATCTACCCAAAATACTAAAACTGTTCTAAACCTTAACTATGTTCATCTTCTCCCTTAAGTTTCTCAAGAACACCATGAGAAATTTGTGAAGAACATCATCCAAATCTTGCTTTCCTTGAATCATCAAGAGGTAGAAACTTCTTCTCTTGTCATTTAAATCATTTCTCTTCACAACTTTTGTAGATTCATGACTTAGATCAACATGTTCTTCATTTACTTCAAATTCATGGAGCTAGATTCAAAAATTCATAACTAATTCTAGAAAAATCCTTTTGACATGAAACAAACTGCTATGATCTTATAATCATCTCTATTTTCATCATCTAGAGGCATAAGATCATGATAAATTTCTTTCCCTAATTTCTGGTCATGGCCGAACCTAGGTCAAATTTGTGTTCTTAGGTTTTGTTTCATTTTCATGCCTTGATTCATGATTATATCTTGATAGTTCTTGTATTCAAGTATATATAAGATAAAAAATCAAACTTGAGCCTATTTGTTTCTTCAAAAACCGAAACCCTAGGTATGATCACTTAATGATTTTGTGATTCAAAAGTTGTTGTAATCTTTGAATCCAATTCTAAGCTTTGTATGTTGATTAAATCCAAGAGTTGATGAAATTTTAAAAACTTCTAGCCTATTGATCTTGAGAAAACCGAACCCTAGTTCTTAGAACTAGATGGGTTTAGTTCATGATTCTTAGTTCATAATCATGGTTAAAGTGATTAATCATGCTTAAGTAACTTATGGATCATTAATCCCTAAGTTAATCAAATTTTAAGTTTCCTAACCTAGAAAATTGGGTGAAGCCGAACCCTAACCTCCATGAGCCAAGTGTATTGTTGTTTGGTTTGATTTATTTTGGTTGCAATTCGTTTGAAGGAAACAACTGAGTTAACCGATTTACGCTGACGGAGAGGAAAAATCGGATCGGGATCAGGAGATTAACAGGAACGGTTAGTTCAATCTTCAAGAGGTAAGGGGAGCTTACCTGAGGGATTTTCTCTATAACTATTTGTGTGTAGTGTGATTTATATGATTTATGTGGTTGTGGTTATTTATTTATGTGGCTTACGTTGTGTTGTTTATCTGTGTATCGATGATTTATCTGCTTTTAAATTATTTAATTATCTGTAGTAGTAGATTATGTTGCCATGATGCATGATCTGCCTGGTGATATAATTATGATGATGTTGTTGAATGTTGTTTGAGAGGCCTGACAGTGGTCAGTGCACAACCGATTAATCAGATAAAAGATTTAATAAGTTGTGAAAATTATATTCAACTTTTTATGGGAAATGTTGGAATATAATAATGGTGGAAAATATTATTTTGGAAAAATAATGAGTTTTTGAGAACTATTATTATTTTAATAATTTATCAGTGTAAAATAAATTTATGAGTCACGGTGAGAGCGTAGCCGTGAAATTTTTTTAGTACTGCTAATTTTTACGCAAGAAATTCCGAAATATTATAAAAAGTTATTTTGTGAAATAAATATTCAAAAATACTTAATAAAAAAAAAAATAATAATAATATAAAATAAAAAGTCAAAGTTTGACTTTAAAAATATTTTCTTGGAAAATGATAAATGATGACAAGTTTTGAAATTATTTACGGTGAAAGTTTAAAAATAGCAGTACTGGTTTTGAGAAGAGGTTTAATCAGAATTGATTTAATTTATAAAGCTGAAGTTTCAGTAAAAGAGTTTTCAAGTAGAAATGATTTTCTGTAAATGAGTTTTACTAACCAACGATATAGAACTTAGTAACCGAGATGTCGGGGTGCTAGTGTTCTTATGACGTTGTCTTATTTCAGATTTGTTTTTCACAGACAAAAACGATGTAAAACGATGTTATGGAACTTAATAACCGAGACGTCGGGGTATTAAGGTTCGTTGTGTTGTAGACTGGGTATCTACGTAAAGAAGTTAAAACGTTTTGAGTTGTTTTCTATTACCACGAACCTACGATTAATTGCAACGGTCTAGGGGCTAGAGATTATGTTGCCATGATGCATGATCTGCCTGGTGATATAATTATGATGATGTTGTTGAATGATGAATGTTGAATGTTGTTTGAGAGGCCTAACAGTGGTCAGTGCACAACCGATTAATCAGATAAAAGATTTAATAAGTTGTGAAAATTATATTCAACTTTTTATGGGAAATGTTGGAATATAATAATGGTGGAAAATATTATTTTGGAAAAATAATGAGTTTTTGAGAACTATTATTATTTTAATAATTTATAAGTGTAAAATAAATTTATGAGTCACGGTGAGAGCGTAATCGTGAAATTTTTTAGTACTGCTAATTTTTACGCAAGAAATTCCGAAATATTATAAAAAGTTATTTTGTGAAATAAATATTAAAAAAATACTTAATAAAAAAAATAAAAAAAATAAAATAAAAGTCAAAGTTTGACTTTAAAAATATTTTCTTGGAAAATGATAAATGATGGCAAGTTTTGAAATTATTTACGGTGAAAGTTTAAAAATAGCAGTACTGGTTTTGAGAAGAGGTTTAATCAGAATTGATTTAATTTATAAAGCTGAAGTTTCAGTAAAAGAGTTTTCAAGTAGAAATGATTTTCTGTAAATGAGTTTTACTAACCGACGATATAGAACTTAGTAACCGAGATGTCGGGGTGCTAGTGTTCTTATGACGTTGTCTTATTTTGGTTTTGTTTTTCACAGACAAAAACGATGTAAAACGATGTTATGGAACTTAATAACCGAGACGACGGGGTATTAAGGTTCGTTGTGTTGTAGACTGGGTATCTACGTAAAGAAGTTAAAACGTTTTGAGTTGTTTTCTATTACCACGAACCTAAGACTGATTGCAACGGTCTAGGGGCTTCGTGATTGAGCACTCGGACTTTGAGGTCCTGTGTTGTTAATAAAAGTTGTAAAGATGTTTAAAACGATGATGCTTTTAAGAGCATTCGATGTTGAAAACGATGATGCTTTTGAGAGCATTCGATGTTAAAAACGATGATAAGTTGAAAGCTTTTGAGAGCTTTGATAATTTGAAAGCTTTTGAGAGCTTTGATGTTTAAAAACGATGATAATTTGAAAGCTTTTGAGAGCTTTGATGTTTAAAAACGATGATGGGTCGAAAGCTTTTGAGAGCTTTGACAAATAAAGATATGGCACAAAGAAAAGTGTTGAGAACAAAAGGTTTTCTTGCATGCATTTGGCAGACGTGTCATGATCAAACGAGTGATTACTTTGCGGCGTCATGGTAGATCATAAAGATGTTCTTATTGTGCCTGGTGGACAATGAGGCCCCATCTACGTTGTGACATCTGTGCCACGATGTTGGACAATGTGTGATGGGTATTGGCTGTGTGCCTGTGACTGCGTGTCTGTGGCTGTGTGCCTGTAACTATCGAGTCTGATCAACTCACCACGAGGTTGGAGATATCTCATGAGATTAGGTATGAATGTTTAGATGATGTTTGGAAGTGTTCATGCATAGTTTTTCAACGGTGATGTTTGGGGTGTGAAACCCATTGGTAAACGATGTGATATAATATGAATGAGTACATTGATATAAATATGTATATGTGTATGTGCCTTCTTTTGTGTTGCGCATTTAGTTATGGTGATAAATCCATATATTGGTGTCTCACCCTTACAACACATATCAGAGACGTACAAGGGGTAGGATTTCTACAAGAAGGAGAAGGCTGTCTAGTTCAAGGCATGTTGTGCTGCTCCAGTTGGCGGTAGTGTCTGTTAGTTACGACTAGCTTAGGTCCTATTTTGATATATGGTGTTTAGGAGAATAAATCTGATAAGGATCTAGGTGTGAAGACATATGAGGCAGTATATTTGTATAACTTATATACATTATGTATTTAAGTGTGATTTGATTATGTTGTTGTGGTTGTGAGGTTAAAAGAAAGAAAGAAAAAAATTTATCACCATATTTTGAAAAGATGAACGTTGAGAAAATATTATTTTCCGAAAGTAACCAGCAAATTAAGTTTTATTTCCGCAAACGGGTAACCATGTGATGACCTGGGTTAGGGTGTCACACACATCATTACCTCTAAAGTATATGGAAGCAATCTACTACGATGAGGAGTAAGAAACCGATCACCGGTGCTAAATGAAGACTCAGAAGCAACGGTTGAGATAGGGACTGCTAAGAAATCTCTTGCAATCATTTGCAATATTGGATATTTTAACCCATTAGCCTTCCACCAACCTAAGATGTCAAACTCTTCATTTGAATCAGGCAACGATGGCTCCTCCAAATAATGGTCAAGTTCTGACTTAGTACTTGTTGTGAAATTTTTTTTGGACCTCTTATGCTTGGCAAAATCTGACATCCAACCTTCTTTTCTTCCAACACCCACATCTACTTCATTTTGGTTTGGAGTCGTAGATGAAGTAACACTTTCATTACCCTTGACTTTCATTTCATACTCTCTTACCATATCTTGGCAAATAGATTTTACCTTATCAATTTCATCATCAGAATTATCTCCATAAATTCGAGGAAAAAAATAATCCAACAAATCAACTTTGTACCTTGGATCTAACACAATGCCTACAACCATCACCCCATTGATCGCACTCCAATACTTGTCAAATTTACCAATCATGGTTGCAGCCATTTGATGAATAACCAAATCAGGACAGCCAAGCCACTCAATCAATGCCAATTTAATTTCACATATTTTTGGAAAGTAAACATTAGCAGTTGGATACAGAGTACCAGAAAACAATTGGGTAACATCATAAAATATTTCCAACTTTTGGCAAATTTCTTTTGCCATCCTCCAATCATTTTCACTAGGCAATGTTTTATATTGATGATCACGTTGTGCCAATCGATCAAACACATCTTTATATTGTATGGCTACTTGAAACATTAAAAATGTAGAATTCCACCTAGTTTTGCAATCAAGAATGGGCTTCTTACCATAAGAAATGTTCACTTGAGCACATGTCTCTATGAATTTCTCCTCTCTTTTGGGTGTAGCTGTCCAAAAATTAACACTATCTATAATACTGTCAATAGCACCAGAGATTATGGACAAACCATCTTTCACAATTAAGTTTAATTAGGATGTGAGCACAACATCGCATGTGAAACAATTGACCTCCCAAAACAAGAGACCTAGGTGAAATCTTATCTAAAATGCGTTCAATCATAGCATCATTCGTAGAGCAATTGTCAACAGTCAAAGTGGACAACTTCCTATCTAGATTCCAATCCATCAAGCATTCAAGCAACACATCAGCAATAATTTTAGCAGTATGAGGAGCAGGCACATAAATGAACCTAACAATCAAACAAATATTTCAATAATAATAATATCACCAACAACATAACAAAAATAATAAGAATTGTCACAATATCAAAATAGTTTAGTGTTGTTACCTAACAAGTCGACTTTGTAGGGTCCATTAATCATCAATAAAGTGAGCTGTGACAGTCATATAACCTTTGTTTTGATGACTAGCAGTCCACATATCAGTAGTTATTGCAATACGACTTTGATTCTTTGACAACGACTTCATCATACTCTCTTTCTCATCCTTATACAATTTCATGATGTCACTCTTAACAGTGTTACGAGAAATCCCCTGAAATAAGGGTTGCATAGCATCACAAAATTCTTTGAAACCTGTGTGACCAACCATCTTCATAGGGTACTCATGAAGAACTATCATCTTAGTAAGTGCACGCCTTGCTGTGTCTTGATTAAACGCATAATTACCAACCACTACTGTTTCACCTCCAATTTTTCCAGTTTTGATAAACGCTTGCCTTATATCTCTAGTTGTTCGAAGTTTGCAAGTTTTGAAATAATTATGCAAGTGTGATGTTCCTTGCTTTGGGTCACCCAAAAGTTTTGAGCTACAATATTTGCAAACGGCTTTCAATTCTCCATTAATAATTTTCTGTGTAAAATGATTCCAAACATCTGAGGTTTTCTTCCTTTGAAATGAGCCAGCTTGACTTGGAATTGAGCTTTCATCTTGACTTGGAAGTGAGCCAGCTTGACTTGGAAGTGAGCTTTCAACCTCCAAATTAGCTGGGACTTGCAGTTGCTCTTGCACATCTTCCACAGGAGTTGAGGTTTCTTCAGTAGACATTCTACAAACAAAAACAGAACTGAATTAAAGCAATTGAAAAGAATAGCAGGGGCATGCAGATATGTATGATGCTGTGGAAGTTATTGTTCACAATTATGGAACCATTCTAAACAATTTCCTTTTACCACATCACAATCCCAATCTAATGAAGTCAGAGTGGCTTTAGCCCTAGTCCCCAAATTGTGAGAGAACATATGAAATTGACCACGGTGATAGTTTGATAATTAGAAATCAGCTATCATTGTGAGAGAAGTCAGAGAACATATGAAAACAAAAGTTTGAAAATCAAAACAAATTGGTTGAGGTTTAGAGTTTACCTGAGGTTGCAGAGAACCGAGGTTGTGACGGATCTGGGCGGCGGAGGAGCGTGGGCTCTCGAGGAGGCTCCCTGAGTCAGGACGAGCGGTGGCGCGCAAGGACGCTCCTTGAGTCGCGGAGAGCGGTGCTTGTGGGACGAGCGTTGGCGAGCGAGGACGAGCGGTGCTTGCGGGACGAGCGGTGCTTGCAGGCTTGCGGCAGCGAGGGTCTCTGCAGGCTTGATAGTTTGACTAAAGAAGGGGCTGAAGAAGGGGTGGTGTGGCTGAGTGTTTGGTGTGGGCTGAAGAAGAAGGAAAGAAAAGAAGGGGCTCAGTGCCGCATGTAGGGATTGTGATTTGTGTGAATCGTGAAGTGAAGGGAAATTAGGTTATAGCACTTTAGTAGATATATATAGTCAGGGTATTATAGTAATTAGGTAACGGGTGCGGGTATCCGCGGGCATGGATAGTGTGATACCCGCCCCTGCCCCGTTTACAAACGGATATTGTAATTACCCATTTATTTTACCCATGGGTACCCGTTTAGCTACCCGTCCCGTGCCCGTTGCGGATTTTATCCGCGGGTATCCGCGGGTACGGGTAAAATTGCCATCCCTAAATATAAGTAAAATAATGAGGTAAATTCTAACACAAAATTAATTCAATTCATCTATAATGTGTTTGAAACTCGGATTTCATTTTGTAAACCAATTTAAACCTTAATTTTGTATCGGGATCTTATAGCAAGCGGCCTAAAAGGCAATGGTTAATATGCATTCCAATATCCTCTATTGTATGTTTTTATTTCCTTAAGGACAAAATAATATATACCTTTAAAGTTTTTATTTCTTGATATATTTATTAAATATAATAATTTTTGGTATGCACTAAGGTCTCTTCAAACTGACAACTATAGACAAAGAGACAGAGAGGTCACCAAAGTGACACACGATGTGAGATCAAAACCTGATAATTAGAACCCGATTATCTCCCAACAAAGTTCCCCCACAAAGTTTCCCTTGTAGTAATTTTTGGATCACGCTAATTAGTGTCTTTTTTTTATTAATGAAAATACTAAACAATGTCCTTGTCCTTTAGGGCACTGGTTAAAGAATATAAAAGAAGCAAATATTTTTGAGAAAACTAAACATAACACTTTTCAAAATAATAAATATATTATTTTTCATAAAGACTTATTTTTTTTTTGAATTCCTTAAAGGGAACTAATTAGAATTTTCCATATTTTTTTGCTTTAAAAAAAGCATTCTCCGTATTTTTTTTATTTTTTTATATATTTTTAATAGGTGAGACACTAGTTATAGCAATTTCCTTTTTAAAATAAGTTCCAGATATACATGTATGCTAATACATTTCTGGAAAGTATGATTTGGAATCAAATATTTTAAAACTAGAGTAAATAACCCATGTCATGCATGGGGAATATGTTACATTTTTAGGATTTCATCGAAAAATATGTGACTGTTGATTTCATATTTTTAGTTTAAAATTTTGTTGGAGAATTATACACCTCAAATTATTGATTTATGAGGTTAATTATGCATAAATATTTTAAAAAAATGTTATCTAAAATATAAAAGATAAATCCTTATATAAGTTTAATTATAAGATATTTTTAAATCTATTTCCATTAAAAAATTATTTGTTTTTTTATTATTTTCCCTGCAAGTTAACCATTATTATAAATTATATTTATCTATTATATTTTATCTTTTCTCTTCAAAACATATTGATTTATTTATCCTCTTATCCCCATGCAGGTGAACTATTTCTAGAAAATATACTTATATATCATATTATTAATTTATTTTCTTTTAAAAATCTATTTAATTTGTTTATCTTTTTTTACAATGCAAGTTAACCATTTATAGAACATTTATATATTTATTATTTTTTCTTCTCTCTTTAAAAACTATTTGATTTATTTCTTCTCTTTTCCCGTGGAAGTTAACCAATTTTAGAAAATATATTTATCTCTCATAATATATTTCTTCATCTCACTTGAAAATCTATATGATTTATTTCTCCCATTTGTCTGGTGCAAATTAACCATTTTAAAAAAATAAATTTATCTATTGTATCATTTTTTTATTCTCTCTTGAAAATATTTTTGATTTATTTCTACTCTTTTTCTGATAAATTAAACCATTTTTAGAAAATATATTTTTCTATCATATTATTTTTTCTACTCTCTTGAATATATATTTGATTTATTTCTCCCTTTGCCTTGTGCAAGCTAACCATTTTTTTATAAAATATATTTTTGTTTAATATTATTTTTATGCTCTCTTGAAAATATATTTGATTTATTTATTCTATTTTCTCATGCAAGTTAGCAGTTTTTATAAAATATATTTATCTATCGTACTTTTTATTTTTTCTTGAAAATCTATTTGATTTATTTCTCCTCTTTCCCTATGCAAATTAATGATTTTTAAAAAAATATATTTATCTATCATATTATATGTATTATTTCTCGAAAATATATTTGATTTATTTCTCATATTTTCTCGTGCATGTTAACCATTTTATAAAATATATTTATATATCATATTATTAATTTTATTTTCTCTTGAAAATTTATTTGATTTATTTCTTATCTTTCCGATGTAAGTTAACCATTTTTAGAAAATATACTTATCTATAATATTATTTTAAAAATATTATTAATTGATTTAAATAATATTATTAATTGATTTATGCCCTTGAGTTTTATTATTGGATTTGCATAAAATTGTGTTTTTCTAAGAGGACGACACATAGCATAGAATTCAATGAGGTTATTCATAAATGTAGATAATATAGATTTTATAAAATATATTTATACATCATATTATTAATTTTATTTTCTATTGAAAATTTATTTGATTTATTCCTTCTCTTTTCGATGTAAGTTAACCATTTTAAAAAAATATATTTGTCTATAATATTATTTTTAAAAATATTATTAATTGATTTAAATAATATTAATTGATTTCTGCCCTTGAGTTTTATTATTGGATTTGCATTAAATGATGTTTTTCTAAGAGGATGACACATAACATAGAATTCAATTAGGTTATTCCTAAATGTATATAGTATAGATTTTATAAAATATATTTATACTAGTAACTGAGCACAAGAAAAATTTTTATAAAAGTGAAAATTAGTTATATAGGTGCTTTTAATATCTAAAATATAGAAATAGTTAATTCAATTTAGAACAATAAGTGGTCGATAAATGCATAACATAAAATTCTATGAAATAAACATAAAAAATGTCTATAATATAAATTTTTAGACGAAATTTAATATAATTAACTAATAAGAAAATTACAACATCAATTAATAAATGAAAAATCCGTTAACATAGAGATTGATCCTTGTATGGAAGTTAGTAACTACGAACAAAGGTGAATGAGTACTTGATGATTTTACGTAAATAAATAATCATAGAAGATTTTGATATCTGATAAAGAGATTTAATGATTTAATCAAATTTGAATGATTGATTTAATCTTTTTATCGGAATAAGTTCCTAATTTTCTGGCAAATAAAAAGTACGGAATGAACCAAATTTTGAACCAAAACAACTTAGTTAAGCCTGTGTTTTTATTGTTTGTATAAATACATTAAAATATTAAAATATTAAAATATTAAAAATAAAAAAAAGTTAAATAACAGTTTAAAAGTGAAAAGGATGTATTGAATTATTCAAGACAAAAGCTTTTGGAGTGTCGACTTCATTAGAGGTAACTTCTACAAATTTTCAAAAACTTCTTTGTATACAACATTTTGTGTAACACCAGACACATTTTCATCTTCATCCAAAATTAGTATCTTCAACCTCTTCATCGATCTGACTCTAGAAAGTGCAACATAAAGTTGTCCATGAGAGAAAACTGGTTTAGGAAGAAACAATCCAACATGAAATAAATATTGTCCTTGACTTTTGTTTATTATCATGGCAAAACAGAGGGATTTAGGAAATTGTCTTCTTTGAAACTTGAAAGGCATTCCAATATATGAAGGTATTAGATTCATCATTGGAATGTAAATCTTCTCTCCAATGTTTGTTCCAGAAACAACTGTAGCTCCAATAATATTGCTTCCCAGCTCATTGACGATTAGTCTGGTACCATTGCATAAACCTCCACTTGGATCAATATTTCCGAGTAACATGACTGGAACTCCAATCTTAAAAACCAATATATGATTTGGAATTCCAGATGTTTTGATATCGTTTAAAAATTCTGTTGTAAACCACTCACTCTGAAGTTCGAAATCTTCATCTGACTGGCAAGGTGAGTCAGAACTGAGATATTCCTTTTCATCTCCTAGTATCAGGGAAATAATGTAATTGTTGACCTTCTCAACTGCTTCCAATGTGGGTGCCAATATTGCTCTTTCTTGAAAGAAAGCTGCATCAGTTATATTATTCAACAAATCAGGATAAGAAAAGTTTACCAAGTGTAGCAAAGGATTGTCTAAGTCTTCAATCAGAAGGTCAGATGGAATCTCTATTTCACATTCATCATCATCTTTGCCATTAACAGAACCATCCCCTACTTTTAGAATCCATTCAACAAACTCTTTTATTAGCCCATTATCTTGTGCTATTAAGGAAGTCTTCAATCGCATGTTCTGAGTCAGTTTTAACACTCTATATAACTACCTCAAATAAGATGAGTTTATTGTAGCACCAATGATGTCCTGTTTGCAACCATTTCTAATAATCGGTAAAATTTGACGAAAGTCACTACCTAGTACCACAACTTTCCCTCCAAATGGCTGTTCTAAGCTATTGGGATTTTTGTGTCTCATAATATCTCTCAAAGTCCTGTCAACAGTTTCAAAACAGAATTTATTTAACATTGGAGCTTCATCCCAAATAATCAATTTGGCATATTAGAGAAGTTCCGCCTTTTGACTATCATGTCTTATGTTGCAATTAGACATTTCATTAATGACCAAGGGAATATTAAATTTAGAATGAGCGGTTCTTCCTCCTGGCAAAAGTAATGATGCAGCACCACCGGACGCTACATTGAGGACTATGTTGCCTTTTGATCTAAGAGATGCTGAAAGAGTATTCCATATAAAAGTCTTCCCCGTTCCCCCATATCCATAAAGGAAAAAGAAATAAAAAAACGTAGCGAAATAAAAAAATTTGATAATATTCCTGTTCGCCCCGTCAAAAATAAAATGTTGATAACATTTTAAAAATTTTATTTCACTTTAAAAAATGAATTCTGAAATAAAAAAAAAGGAAGAATGAAATTCGAAATAAAATAAATAAATAAAATTAAATATTGGAAATCAAAGAATGATTTCTATACTCATCAATCAAAATAAAATCAGATTAATATGATACTAAAAATCTTTTTGTTTTTATATGAATGATTATGAGTAAACAGATTGATATCAATTTGTATTATATGAATCAATTTGAATAAACACATGTTGATATACACATATGAATTAATGTATTATGAATAATTAAAAAATTGGAATTCGAAATTAAAATAAAATAAAATAAAAGAATGAGTTAGAATAGTATATGAGAAGATATTGCACCAGAATGATTTAAACAAATAAAATTTGAAATTTTAAAAACGGGGGACTTAAAAAGTATGTTCTCCAATATTATTATTTGAATTGTTTGAGTAATTAAAAAAATTTCTTTTATTCGAAATTAAAAAAATTTAAAATAAAAAAATAAAGAATGAAATTCGAAATAAAATAAATAAAATTAAAATCAAATAAAATTTGAATTATATGAATGAATATGAATAAACACATGTTGATATACTAATATGAATTGATTGGGCTAATTAATACACAAATATGATTTAATGTACAATGAGTAATTAAAAAATTGGATTTCGAAATTTAAAAAATTAAACAAAAAGATTGGATTAGAATATTATGAGAAGCTATCTCATGAGAGAGTGACACTTGTCAAAATTCCAACCTAATTGTTCAAAATGAACCTTCTTTTATATATAGTATAGATAACATATTATTAATTTTATTTTCTCTTGAAAATTTATTTGATTTATTTATTCTCTTTCCGATGTAAGTTAACCTTCTTTAGAAAATATATTTATCTATAATATTATTTTTAAAAATATTATTAATTGATTTAAATAATATTATTAATTAATTGTGCCCTTGAGTTTTATTATTGGATTTATATTAAATGGTATTTTTCTAAGACGATGACACGTGGCATAGAATTTAATGAGGTTACTCCTAAATGTATATAGTATTGATCTGATTTGACTTTTAAATAGAATAATTTATTTGGGAAATCATAAAGTAGGAAGTGATTTGATTTTGAATTTTTTATTTTATGTTTGTGTGAATAGAATTTCACTTAAATTTGGTTGATTTTTTTTTAATTTTTTTTTTTTAATCAACCAAACTCATATCATTTCCAAATAAATTTGTTCAACAATGTAATTCGGAATATTACTAAAACGACTGGAGCTAGCATATAATATAGAAGCCCTAACTAACTTATGAACTACTAAATTTGCTTGTCTCCTCGTAGACCTAACTTATAGGTTGGATAGATATGTAACAACTTCTTGCATTGGCTAATAATGACCCAGTTCTTGCACTATGGATCGCATCAGTTACCATTTTGCAGTCAGTCTCAATAATCCCATTTATGATGCCCAACTCTTGCAAAGTCTGTATAGCCATCTTCACCCCCAAAGCTTCTCGGCCCTCATGAATTCTTGGATATCCCATGGTAATATTTGTTCTTGCCTCTACAAAGCCCCCCCACTCATCCCTGATACAAAGCCCCAAACCACAAATCTGCTCCTGCTGGAAAAACCATGTCAACGTAGCATTTCATAAATCCTGCAGGTGGAGCATTCCATGAGATAACGTTGAGGGATCTCTCATAAGATTCATGCGCCTGCTGCCAAGTTTGAGCCCAGTCCCACATGGTTGCTTTTGCTCTAAAAACCACATCCCTTGAGCTAGTAACTCTATTGTTCCAAACCTTATCATTGCGAGATTTCCATAAACCCCACAACACCATAACAAACACTAGTACAAAAAAGGGATTCCACATCGGTTATTTTTTGTTTTTCACATCGGTTTTGAAACTGATGTTGGAATGACCGATGTGGTTTATTGCCACTTTTCACATTAGTTTTAAAACCGATGTTAATAGTATATTTTTAACAGCGGTTTTGTCTCTAACCGATGTGGAAAATTAATTTGTCAATTGGTAACCTATTGGAAATTTCACTTTCCATATCGGTTTTGCCAAAACCGATGTGGAAATTTCACTTTCCACATTGGTTTTAATGAGAACCAATGTGTAAAGTGAAATTACCACATCGGTTTTTATAAAAACCGATGTGAAAAGTGAAATTTTCACATCGGTTTTGGAAAAACCGATGTGTAAAGCCTCATTTTTTTTATTCTATTATTTACATTTCTGTCATTCATTTCCCCTGTTTCAGTAATGCAGATCAATACCAGAATAACATACTGTAAATATTCTAAACACAATCACTTTTGTACGACAAAAACACAACTAATATATACTGAATTTATTACGAACAATACATATATACGTTCAATTACATTCAGACAACAAAGATAATTAGAAACCAAAAAGCTATATGATATATTATAGATTTCATATCAAAATACATATGATCAGTCAAAAGTACACTATAGCTAGTACATGATAAGTTTTTAAACTAACTACATATATACAAACTATGGTTGGTACACTTCAAGAAAGAAAGTTGCCCAACGCCTCTTTATGTTGATGATGTCGGAATCAGATAATGGAGTTGGATTGTTGAATATCTGCAAGTTTAATTGGACAAAAGATTATATCTTTTAAGTAACAAACTAACATAAAACATATAACGAATCTATAACTATTACTTCTAATTGTGTCAATTAACATTTACCTCGTGCCATCTTTCAGTGATCCTGGAGGAGATAATTTCCAATATCCACTGCATCACATAGTAGCCACATTCCCATGATCCACGTTGTATACGTGACTACGTACAAATGAAACCCAATTAGAATATGAGCAATTAAATAGAAATCAATAATTATACCCACTGCATTTGATGCATTTGAACTAATAAATATCTTACGCTAGGAATAATCCATCTGATAGCCCGAGTACGCCTTTCACCACGCAACATGTGGTTTGCAGTAATAGACATATCATGACAAAAACATTAATTAAAGTATATCTAATAGATTTCAGATAATTAAAACAACTGCATTACTGATTATAAAGTATTTTAATGCTTACGTTTCGATGATCGTCTTCAGTGCATTCGTCGGCTTATTTCCCAATGAGCAGAAGAAGACCACGACGTTCATCCTAGAGTACAAGATCAACAGTTGCCAATGCTGGCTGTATTTGCGGAACAGTTAGTGACTAAGTCATATATAGTTATACTTAAATAACCGGTACTTACTTATTGAGATAAGGCGCAAGGTAGATTTGATGATCGTCTCGGGCAAGTATATCACGTATGGTGGTGACCGGGTCTTCTGATGCTAGGAGAACATCACCCTGAATGAACATGGGGTCAATGAACCCATAAAGGGCGAGGTTATCCTGATCAACTAACATACGATGCAGATACCTAATATATTGGAAAAACATGTTAATTATCATAGTATGTAAAAATTAATTACTTAACTTATGAATAAAATGTACTTACGTGCACCATAACGATATGTGTGCAGAACTAGCCATTTCTTTATTGAGTACCATCTCCATAAGTTCCTTCTTTGGGATATACAGTTCATCACCTGGACTGGCATCATGTTCCAACCTTACTAAGGCTGCGTCATTCTCCATGGTGACAACCTGTATAGCCAGAACTTTAAAAACATCACCATGGCCAGGTGCCCCTTTGTCGATCCCCTAAACAACATAGATATATATTAGTAATCACGGATAATTAAGTTATTTAATTCGTAATTAACTAAATGGTCAAATGACTACCTTGGCAGGAGCAGACATCTTTGGTCTTCCTGGATCCGACCTTTTAGGCACAATATCATTTCCAACATCCTATAATGAATAAAAATAAACCATTATCTTTAAACAATAATAAATTATTTCAACTATGAATATAGAAAAACACAACTAACTGAATACCTCAGATGCAACAAGAAAGCTGACCAGTCTTCTTGGCCAAAGGATGAAGTTACCGGGGGCCTGACCCACTGTTTGAACCTCCTCAGTGGGCACAGGGAATCGATCATCAGCATCTCGAATAATCTCAACAACGACCCTCAGCTGATCATCCGGTAATAAACGATGGTGTATGGTATTATCTAAGTTATTATGTGCCCTCCCCAATGCCACTAAGCGGCGATGATGATGATCATCAACATACAGCTCACACCTATCAGGGTCTTCATCATCATCATCATCATCATCACCATCATCGTCATTTTCAGGCTGATGAGGAGGATCACATGAGCCCTTAGTGCTCACATGGACAGAGGGTTGGACACCGGCTGTCATATGCTGGGACATAGAAGTCAATATTGCCATCTGCTGGGCAAACTGCTCGGCCATCTCCTGTTGAAGCTCAGCTGCAATCTCCTGTTTTAGCCGTGCTCTATCTGCATCAACATCCCTGTGGCATTGGTGTGAAGATGAACCATGGTATTGGCGAATGCCGACACCCCATCCAACACCAATGACACGGCCCGGGTGGTCTGCAGTTTCTGGATGGCGTGAGCTAAGATATCCTCGCGTCCTCTAGGAACAAAGGTTCCTTGGGTTACCTGCTCGTCCAAGGCATCCTATCACATAAAATATCAGGTCACATTACAATTTGGTAACAATCTTAAAATGACAATTACAATTCAAACTATACTTACAATCTTCTCAGCTACTTGGCGGGCCTCCTCAGATGTATATTGTCCCGTTTTTCTTTGTCGGGCCCTCTTCTATTTACGATGGCGTGGGGGTGGAGGTGGATCAACAACCTCTAGACGATTTTCAGTATTAGGATCCGCCTGAGATGCTACTTCCCGACGTGCTTTCTTTTCCTCTTCAACCATTTTCTGAATAAGCTTTTTATATCCCCCACGAGACATGACATGGGGGTAGACATTCTTGCTTTGGTTTTTCTGCCCTTTTTTCCTCTTCTCCTGTTATAAATAGAAGACAATTAAATTACATAAGTAAATAAAATTAATTAAATTACATAAATTTAGAGACAAATCAAATAAGTTAACCTGAAAGCTGGGATCATGTCGGCTCTGAACAAAGCGATCCCACGTCGCCTGGTCAAGAAACGGGTACACCTCAAGTGGGTTCTTTTTACATTTTGGATTGAATACATAGTATCTGCCCAGGTCGGCCTTAAAACCCCTCCAACGCTCACCAGCATACTTTAGCAAACGCTTCTTCATAACGTACGTATCCGGTATGTCAAAGGTCAGCTACATTAAGACCAAAAGAATCAACGAATTACTGTATGATATTATTAAGATAAAAATAAAGTAGATACAGACAAACACAGGACGTAAAAGTATAGATACCAGAATACTCTCCCATATCTGATCCTTCACGTCCGCCGGTACATCTTTCCAAATATCAATGAGTATACTAGGCCTGCTCCTAGCAAGACTCGCCACAAAACTGTTAAACTGCTCTGCCATTGGCCCAATAGGATTGCAGTTATTATCAAAGTCTATTCTTATCCTTTGATTTGAACCACGGTTGGTAGTCAAATTCCTCATTTGTGTGGCACGTCTACCCTTTCTACCAGTAGACGAGGTCTCCGACCCGCTACATGAAGGAGGGATATCCTCACGATCAGTCATGTATACCTGTTTAAACAAAAAAAAACTTGTTAGTATGTCAGGATAAATATCAAACATAACTTATAAATATCGATCAACGTACGTAAACATAACTTATAAATATACATATAATATGCCTTTAAACATAACTCAAACTAAACTTACTTTGTGGTCAATTAGTAAAGTTCTCCCATAACCCTTCTCGGCGATCATTCAAAAATTGTGGTCAATTAGTAAAGTTCTCCCATAACTCACACTAAACTTACTTTGTGGTCAATTAGTAAAGTTCTCCTCAGCTTCTAGTCGTCTCTCATTCAAACAGTTAATACAAGGACAATAAAACCTTCTGTTACCACTATCAGGAGCATTTGTTTTTGCAAACTGTAGAAAATCTTCCACTCCATTCTCATACTCATCACTTGTCCGTCTAGCATTCATCCAACCGCGATCCATGACTAAACCAATAACTTCGTACTTAGTCCAACATATTCATCAACCACTTCTTATGACAAGGTATGGCCCTATCCCATTCGAGAAGAAACTTTTTCAACATTCAGTTAACAGTTAGTCCTTAACTCTCATGCTCATACTCGACAAAATTTCGGCAGCATTTCCCTTCGGTCTCCGAGTACACTACTTGAACGCGATGACATCCACCACGATAAAGTATGCACCCGGAGAACGAAAGGAAATGTATCAATCCGAACTTTCATCAAGTATATAACATTAGAATCAATGAATAACTATTTTAACTGAATTAAGAAAAAGTTTTTTCCTAAACTGTCCAACTTTGGACAATTCAAGATCCAACACAATGAGCGATACATTAAGCACATACACGTGTGCTCATTAGTATTGCATCTCAAACGGGAAACTAAGGCTTTACTAATTATTGTGGGCATATTCTGAATCAAATAAATTTTCAAGAAAATACATTAAAACTCCAATGAAAGCTTTTCAGTCAAAACGTACCTTCTGAGAGACAACCCGAGTTGTTATTGTGCAAAGACAGCAGAGAAGTGAACAAAGCAGAGGCAGTAGCACTATGCAACGGAGTCAAAGACACTTGTACACCTGCCAACTAAAAACTCTTCCTTGAGTTAATCATTCTAGAATTGAGAGAATTCTGTAAATAGTCATTGTAGGATATGTATGAAGAACTCCGTCAGTAATTCAATATATATAGGTCAATGGCCAAAAAGATCTAACTACTAGAAGTTTTATTTAGACGAGCATTAGACATTTTTTACACTTGACAAGAAGATGCATGCTGATTATCTGATTTTCATGTTATAAAGTGAAATCCGTGCTTCTTGTCACTTAACACTAGAACCAATACCTGTCTCCTAGGCTAATGGTCAAACAACCAATGACCAAAATCTGTTTCTATTCTTCATTGTACAAATAATAAATGTACTGCCATAAAAATATATATAATTCATTCTTTCATCACGACACATGTTGTAAGCACAAAACTTGAGAAATTCTACAAGGAAGCATAAAGGGTAAAAGCATTTGGAGAAGAACATGAACAAACTCATATCTTTGAGTAGTATCTAGAAAACAACTCCACCTGATTCAACCTCAAGTGCCAAAGGTGCAACTTTGCATGGTAACAATCATATATTCATAAGCATAAGAACGTGGTGAACATTCACAATAAAATCAAAGACATCAAAATTATATAAAAGATATTTTTCAAAGTTACACCAATCTTGAACATATCAAACGTAGAATAGAAGCTTGAATATAAAAGCTTGAATGTAAATAATTTTTTTTTTTGATAAATCAAAAGTGTATTAATTGAAGTATTAGAAATACTCAACCCATTTACATCCCAATTTGGATACAGCACCAACATATACATCAAGTATACCCAAAAGAAAGTAAGAGCTAAGCAGGAACATGATTTCTTGTTTGTCTAAACTGCACCTAAACTTTATAAAGTATAAAAACATTAGCTTGACATGTACATTACTAGCGCCAATCAGATCAAACACCCAAAGATCCCAAAAAACCACTTAAATATTCAAGTATTAGTTGTACATGTTGTCAAGTGGTGTGAAAGAACACCGGTCATAAACTTCAAGTTGTCAAGTGGGTACCAACTATTGGTTTGCAGTTATGAGAAGTAATCAGTCATACTCTAAGCCCATTATATGAATTATTTAAACTAATTATAATTATTTAAAATAGACACAAATTTAATTAACTGTAACTATATTTTATTAGAGTTAAATGGTATGATACAATCTGATACACAAACTGTGGTTCCTGAAAACATTTACATAACAAATATACTTTGTATCCCTTGTAAACCAAAAATATACTTTCCACTATCAAGTAATCCCAATGATGCAAATGATAATTAAATTCCCTGCCCAGACCACAGCAAACCATGAACACTACCACTCAAGTATCAAGAGCATCCATGCAACATTTGTAATGACCACCATAGTAATAGATATAACCTTCAAGCCTTGTAACAAAAGAACAAAAAGTCCTCTTAGCTGATAGTACAAGTAATTCCAAAGAATAAGATCAGGGTACCCAAAACCCAAAAGTCCATTTACAACCACTAAGCCAAAAGCCTACCAAATGATTTCCTAGTTTTCTTCCATGGAAAAGATAAAAATACCAATCTACATGTATATGCATCATCTTTACTAAAATGAAGTCATATGCTTAAGTTCAGTTAAATCACATGCAAGCAAGTCAAACTAAACAATCTCAGGGAACACACGCACATAATCACTTACCCACATAGCATACAGTTCCATTTTGAAAAAAAATAGAAAATGCAGTTTGGCATCAGGACTAAAATTCCATCTAAAGGAAGTTAGTAAAGCATTGACCTTTGCTCAATAATGTCTCCACTATCTCCAAACTCCCAATACTTGCTGCAAAATGTAGCGGTGCCCACCCTGCTTCATCGGCATTATTTATCACACTAGCTGAAGCATCGGCAGATAACAGTATCTTCACCACCTGACAATACACATTCACAAGTACCAAACAATTAATTTCTAGTTTCAAGCTGATATTCACTAGAAATCCTAAATTTTAAATTGTAGTTGGGAACAAAATGAAATGTAAAAAGAACATGTTTTTACGGCAATTGAATGGGAACTAAGAAGACCATTTTGAATGCGGTTCAAAAGGGGTTTATTTGGAGAATCTTTTTGAAGATAATGGAAATGGAGGATTGAAAAGGGAAAAAGGACCTGGGAGTGACCGGAAGAAGTGGCGACGTGAAGAAGGGAGCGAGAGAGAGAGAGAGAGAGAGAGAGAGAGAGAGAGAGAGAGAGACGCATACCTGAGGGAGGAGGAGGGACGAGCAAAAATGGCGCTCTTCAAACTAGGGTAGCTCGCGGATGGCCGTTCTCAGTGGTTCTTAGTGGTTCTCTTCTGAAGCATAAAATGAAGGCTAGCAGTGGTCTTCTTCTTTGTCTACGATTAGCGATTAGCAGAGAGTTAGGGGGAAAGGGAAATCGTTATAGCTGAAAGAGGTGGTTCTCTTTGCAATGTGACTTAGAGTGAGAGCAGTGAGAGAGATGGAGAAGCAGTGACAAAGGAATGAAAAACAAATGGAATGGAAGACGGCGCGAAGAGTAGGAGAGAATGAAAATAGAAAATTAGGTTATTACACATCGGTTTTAAAAAACCGATGTGGTTAGGATATTTCACATCGGTTTCCTTATAACCGATGTAGAAACTTACAATTTATTTTAAAATTTCATTTTTTTTAATTTACTACATCGGTTATTTGAAAACCGATGTGTAATCTTATGGCTCATTAAAAAAATTTTATAATTTGTTTCCATTTTCCACATCGGTTATTCAAAACCGATGTGGAATCTTATGTCTAATTAATTTTTTTTTTGTTTCACTTTTCCACATAGGTTTTATTTAAAACCGATGTTAAATATTTTTATCACATCGGTTTATCTATAATCGATGTTAAAATATTTTAGTTTAATTTCAAAAATGCCACCGCCTCCTATTTCACATCGGTTTTGTTAACACTGATGTTAAAAAACTGATGTTAAATGTATATTTTGCACTAGTGAAAGTCACTCCTCTGCTTCTCATTCATAATCTCGCAAACTTCCCAAAACAGCTCCACAAAACCTTGAGCGTTACTATATAATGGCTCAATAACACCCCACAGTCTTGCTTCTTGACAAACCTCCTTACTAACATCGCAACCTGCGACACCCGAAACTCAGTATCACATGGTTACCCAATTGTGGAAATAAAATTGATTATCATGCTGGTTACATTCGGAAAAACATCATTTTCTTGATGGATAAGTACACTAAAAATGGTACTTATTTTTTTTTTGAAAGAATGAAATAGAATAAAAGTGATAAACACTCCAAACATGAATTTAATACATCATAAATATATATTCATAACATGTCCCAGTTGGGACCCAAGTTTTAGTACATAAGCTAGGGCCTTATCAACGGTCATTGCAACAGAGTTAGAAATCTAGAGTGGAAAGAGAGTAAGCAAAAACACGGGGAGCGAGGTGATGGGCTCGAATTTGCAAGTGAACGGTTTCGTCGTCAAGTAATAAAAAGATCGAATCCACAGGGACCATGATCTTAAATAAATATCAATTATTAAATCAATTAAACTGGATTAGAAAAAGAAAGATTTGGAAAAGTTTTGGTTTTTAAAAGATTAACTAACAATATCAAATATCTAAACGCAATCAAACAAAATCGCAATCAAATCAAATTTGGGATTTTTCAATATCAAAAGATATTTTCAGGAATTGGGTTACCAACAAGACTGCTTATGTTACTTAATTGACTACCCCTCTTGTTAATTATCGAAATTGCTTTGTAGGTGAATTTATCCTAAATAAGTTAATGTTCCCTCTCGGGACACAAGAATCGTGCCCAATTAAACCAACCTTACTCTTGTTGTAATTGAATTTAAATCGAACCCTTTAAACTTTGCGACAATTCAGTGAATCCTCGAAGGACCGCTTCTAACTCTCGTGATTTAAGTCCTAAGTTTGATCCCTATAGATCCAATACCTAAGTTCACTGCTAGGTTCCTCCTTAGAGTATCTATGACATGCAAATAAGTGCGCACCAAGTTTACAAGTAATTCATGCAATAGAAATCAAATCGAAAGCAAATTGAAATTAACAAAGGGAAAACATCAATTCATAACATAAAACAAGTCTTGGGCATAGCCCCAATTCTTAGAAATAAAAAGACTACTCAAGCATTGTCATGTTCATAGCAAGCTTGATTAACAAAAGCATAAAAGAAAACCTAAGAGAAGAGAAGAAGAGAAATCCTAATTTTTGCCTAAGGTAGCAGCCCAAGTAATCCCTATTTTCGAGCCTCTAAGTCCTATTTATAATGTAGGGTAACTTGGGGATTAAAGTTGTTACAAAATCAGATCAAATCAACAATTAAAAATCCAGATATTGCGCGTCACGACCGTGATGGCTGTCACGGCTAGGCCGTGACAGATTCTGTCTTGGAAAACTTGGCATTGATGGCCTGTCACGGTCGTGATGGCCATCACGGCCTGGCCGTGACAGGTTCTGACTTTTTCATTCTTTTATTTTCAGCCTTGCTCGATCATGGCCGTGATGACTGTCACGGATAGGTCGTGATGGGCTTTGTTTGGCTTATTTTTCTTACTTTTCAAGCTCCTTCTTCATGCAAGCTCCAACATAAATGATCCTGAGCATTTTAATCCTCAATTCCTGTACACAAACTGTAACGCCCTTCGTTACAATAGTAACCCAAAATAGATTCCCCAAAAAAAAGGCTAAATAAAATTTTTCATAAATATAATATTCTGAAAATACCTGAATAATTATTAAGGTAAAATAATGAAAATAAATCCTTACATAAATAAAAACGAATTGCCTCAAAATCCGGGCGTCTACTAAAATTAACCCAATGTTAAAAATAAATAAAATAAACGTGTCTAGCCACAAACGGCTCTTTATTTCAAAAAGTACTAACCAAGCTAGATAATAAATAATAAAAATTCACCAAGTCTTCAAGTCTCTGTGACGTCGTCCTCGTGCTCTGAAAACTACACTTTAAATGAGATATAATCTCATGAATAAAAATCATTTAATAAAAGGGTTCATAAATAGTGTTGTTCTCAACCGGTACGGTAACCGAAAAAACATCATTGGTACCCGCTAATTTTCAAAATAATAAATCTCCAAAATAATAACGTATAAATTAATCAATGTCAAACATTTAAGCCACAATCTCATAAAACCAACCACAGTCACATCTCATTATATTTAATCCCATTCACCATGCAAACTCTATGCAATACAACTCCATGAACATGACTCGGTGATTCCCAGAATCACCTGACTTGACTCTTTGGTTCCCAGAACCGGTGTGAATCCCAGATTCACTAAGGTCTATGAGCTCATATCCATGCAATGGCGTCCCACTGCCTTTCCCATCCCGGATGGAGGTATCTCATATCCCATCCCAGATGTGGATATTTTCAATAATCTGGCATCCCATCCCAGATGGTGATATCTCTCATCCTATTCCCAGAATAGAATGTATACTGTCATCCCTTCCCTGAAGGTGATGACTAACTCATGCACAATACAATATGTCATCCCAGATGACTATCAAAATGGGTGTTCAAACTCTATGTATCAATAACAATGGTATTATGCCATGCCAATACAACACTTTAACATTACAAAAACCAATTAAATAATCAAGAACAATACACCAACACACACATACACACACACAATATTATTATTATTAAACCACAACACTTTACGAGCAAAACAATTCAGACATTTAGAGAGTTACATATTAGGCAAAACAATTAGGATTTTAATCCATCATATACTTTCTCATTGAAAACTTCTTAAATGTTTTAAGAATCTCAAATCAAGAATCAAGAACACTATATTAATTGTACCATGGAAGGGTGAACAAATGTGTTTTTACACACCTCTTGTAGGCCTCTAAAAAAACTAAAAATATCAAAGACAACTCGCAGCGTAACACCAAAAATCCTTCTTCTCTTTGCTGCCATTTTTGGCTGTGCGATTCCACACTTCTCATTGCAACAATACTCCTCAACCTGTTTTTGGTGTTCGGTGGCTCTAGTGTGATAGGTTTCTATTTTTGTTTGTGCCAGGTGCAACCCTTTTTTTTCAATCTCTCATTCAATTGTAATTTGTATTAGGACCCATTTTCTAATTGTAAAGAGTTTCATATTTATCAAATGAAAAGCCTGAACATGTACGTGATTGAGATGTGTTTTATTCTTTCCTTCAAATCAATTTAACATTTGTGGGTCCCGCTATTATAATTGTTATTTCCTTTTTTTTATATATTCCAAATGGTATTTCACGTGCTCCACCTCCATGTGAGAATTTGGATTTGGCTTTAACCAAATTCTCCAATTGGCTGCCAACGTGAACCCGTGTGTGTGTTTTTTTTCTTTTCTTTTCTAATTTGCCCAATTGCTTCACTTTTTAATTAAATTTGATCTACACTATACCTTTCAATAAAATAATTAATTGTTTTTTCTATATTTAAATTTTTGGATGTTACATTTTCTCCCCTTCTTTAAGAAATTTCATCCTCGAAATTCTTACATTCTACCTAAACAAACAAGATTGAAGGTAATGCAATGCTAAGTTATTTACCTGCATTGAAAAGATTTGGATGATGTTGTCTAACATCTTCTTCAAGTTCCCAAATGACTTCCTCTGAAGTCAATCCTTCCCAAACCACCTTCACCAATGAGATCGTCTTGTTCCTCGAATTTTAGTGCTCTTGTCAATGATCTGATTAGGCCTGAGCTTAAAGATCAAATTATCCCTCAATTGTACCGACTCAGGATCTATCACATGTGAGACATCTGATACGTACTTCTCAAGTTGAGAACATGAAAGACTTTATGGAGATTTGACAACTGTGGTGGAAGAGCCAATTGGTAAGCAACAAGTTGGAAAGGTCCCATGAAATGAGGATTTAACTTGCGGACACTTATCGACTTCCCTACCCCAATCTTAGAAGTGACTATCAAGAATACATGTTCCTCTTCCTAAAATTCTAAGGCTATTGTTTCATGTCGGCATAACACTTGTTACTTTTTCATCGCAGTGTCCATCTTTCCCTAAACTATTCTTCCTTAATGTGGGCTCTTGGATTAAATCTGGTCCTAACAAGGTCTTCTCACATACTTCGCACTGACATAAAGGGGACCTACATTTTCTAATCACATCATCAGTGTGTGTGTGTGTGTGTGTGTATATATATATATATATATATATATATATATATATAGTCAATTACGATTTCACCAGATAATAAGCATAGAATTCGTGACACATTTACTATAAAATATATTTCTTTTGAAAAAAAGAAAAAGGAAAAAAAGGAATTGGCATGCAAAGGTATCAAGGCAAACCTACTTAAAATCACCTCTATTAACCAAAAGAATTAAAAGAAGCCAGTAACATTAATAATATTTATGTAATAAAATCATGTACTTAAGCTTTTTTTTTATGGCCATTCGCCTATAATTAGAACACCTTCACTTGTATTTCATCATTATAAGCATTCTCACAAATTAAAGTCATAACAAACAATCCACAAAAGAAATTGAAGTAATGTTTTATATCATCCATACATGCATAGATATAATAGTCTCTTACAGACTCTACGTGAAAATTCTTATATTATTTATAGAACGAGAATTTTATAAATAAGAAAAATAAAGAAAGGAGAATCAGTACCACATCCATATACTAATTTTTTATCTAGTCTGAGATGATAACTTCACAAAAAGTAATAGTTTCACTTTCAGTTGATAAGAAGATTTTTCTTAATATAAATATGATAACAAAATGGAGAATAAGATTTAATAAACTTGCAATTAAACAGTGAAGACATTGTACAAAAACAACTGTGACAAAAAGAAAAACTCCATGAATAAGCACCATAGTAGTACTAAGAAATCAATTTCATCTTGATCTTTGAGTAGACACATACAAATAAGAAATTACTTTTTCACTTTTTGATAAGAAATATAATTTCGTTAGGATTAGACATGCCATTAATCTATATGGCAAACAATTCCAAGGGCATATTAATCACGATTAAGGTTTGGTCACTTGAAAAACAATCTGAAATTTCAAAAAAAAAAAAAAAGATTCTCTAAAAAACAATTATGTTACAAAATTACAGCATAATAATAAATTTTGAGCATACAAATACAATTTCTTGAATACAACATTCATTTTTATTTCCATCCACCAATACATCTTGGTTATCTATATTAGGTACTACTGGAAACAAAAAATGAATTTTTTTTTGAAGAGGGGAAACAAATAATGAATTGACATGTTACTTATTTTTGTTTCTTATACAAACATACACTTTTTTTTTAACGGTATATTTCTTTATTGTTATTATTGGAATTAAAGATTAAAGATACATTTCATAATAACCTCTCTATTTTAACATAATTTTTTCCAAATCACACAGCAAGTACTAAGTCTATTAAGAGTTTCATGCATAATATAAATGATTTAGGGTCAAAGGAATAATGATGTTTCTAGCCTGTCAAAAAGTAAATATCAATATTTAATCCCAAAGATAACTCCAGAGTATCTACAAGAATTATTCGTAAATCAATCACTTTTAAATTAGAACATCATAGATAAGAGTCACAAAGCAACATGCTTAATGTTCAGCAAAATAATATCTAGGTAATAAATCAAGAGAATATGACATTGATATACCATGACACAACAAGTTGTAAAATAAGTTATTGCCATTCATTATATTGATTTTTTGTTTTTAGCATTACATTTTCAAAATAGTAACATAAATGCAGCAAAACAACATTCATGTGTCGAACATCAACGTCTCATCATATCATATCAATGACAATTTTATTAAGAGAGAAAAGTAGTCTGTTCATATTTCAAGCGGTATAACTGTAATAGATGTCTCCTCAACCATCTTTAGAGAAAATAGTAAGTTAAATTTTTTTTTTCCGAAATAGGTTACCACAGATGGAAGGATCAAATAAAAAATTCACCAAGCTAAGAACTTATACATACATGCAGCAATAGATCATGATATCCATTTTCACTCTCATTTATCAATAATCAGTTGACCAAGTGGTAATTCCATTTTCAATCATGCACAGTAATTTCAATTAATTATTCATTATTGATGATTACAGTAACACATATTTTCAATGGTCAAGACATGTGCTGACGTCAATATTTTCTTAAGCTCCCAGAAATTCTCTTCACACTCCTTATCCCACTCAAAAGTTTTCTCCCTCCTAGCTAACTTGGAAAAGGGTAAGGCTAGTCTATATAACTGCTCTATGAATTTTTTATAGTAACCAGCCGATCTTAGGAAACTCGTCAAACTGTTTCTTAATCTCACTCAAATCTAAAGGTGTCATCTTGTAAGGTGCTACAGATATTGGTCCACTCTCTGACACTATATCTATGCTAAACTCAACCCCTATTGAAGCTTGAGTGCCACAGGTATAGTCGCTACATCATTGTCTGCCTCCATAGTAGCAGTGAATGAGACTTTGTATCCTTGAGCTCTCTAAACCAAGCGGTTATCACAAGAAACAACAAATAAAATATGGGTCGACGACGAAGATCAAAAGACATTGGATGTCAAGAGATAAGGATAGTTTTGTCAGAGTACTTTATGGCAATGAGTCTAGATGCCAATAAATCAATACCAAGAATAACATACAATCCGGACATAGATAAAAGATCGATGGCATAAGGCATGTTCTGATGCACAGGAAAACAATTTAAACAAGCACTGGAAATAATAAGATTATCCTCCATAGAAGTAGACACACGTGAATCAAGGACAAACGAAAGATAGGTAACTCCAAATTTCACACATGAGGGATATATCAAGGAATGTGTTGCTTATGAATCAAACAATATAGTAACTTTTTCTCCAATACGAGTAGAAGAAATTCAGTCTCATTCTGATCTAAGCTGTCTTGGAATGATGACGGATTGTTCATCTTGAATTCGAAAAGCCCCACGTGCTAAGGGTCCTAGGTTGCCACCACTCCATTAGTGATTGGCCTCCATCCCCCTTCAGTTGACGGAGAGACTCTGTCTGCCCTTGTAGCTTTGATCATACAATCCAAAGCTGCTGCAAGTACCACATTCGTCCTTCGCCTATTAGTCGTCATAAATATGCTAACCACCAATGAAATATTGGGTTGATCGGGTCTAATACCCCAAAGAATAGCATGCATCATCTATAACTCTAACAAGCATACTATGCGCCAAAGTTTTATTTTAGAAAAAGCCTCGTTACCACAGTCCGATTTAGAATCGAACTGCTCTGATACCATTTATGTAACGCCCTTCGTTACAATAGTAACCCAAAATAGATTCACAAAAAAAATGGCTAAATAAAATTTTTCATAAATATAATATTTTGAAAATACCTCAATAATTATTAAGGTAAAATAATGAAAATAAATCCTTACATAAATAAAAACGAATTGCCTCAAAATCCGGGTGTCTACTAAAATTAACCCAATGTTAAAAATAAATAAAATAAACGTGTCTAGCCACAAACGACTCTTTATTTCAAAAAGTATTAACCAAGCTAGATAATAAATAATAAAAATTCACTAAGCCTTCAAGTCCCTGTAACGTCGTCCTCGTGCTCTGAAAACAACACTTTTAATGAGATATAATCCCAATGAATAAAAATCATTTAATAAAAGGGTTCACAAATAGTGTTGTTCTCAGCCAGCACGGTAACCGGAAAAACATCCATGGTACCCGCTAATTTTCAAAATAATAAATATAATAAATCTCCAAAATAATAATGTATAAATTAATCAATGTCAAACATTTAAGCCACAATCTCATAAAACCAACCACAGTCACATATCATTACATTTAATCACATTCACCATGCAAATTCTATGCAATACAACTCCATGAACATGAGTCGGTGATTCCCAGAATCACTTGACTTGACTCTTTGGTCCCCAGAACCGGTGTGAATCCCAGATTCACTAAGGTCTATGAGCTCATATTCATGCAATGACGTCCCACTGCCTTCGACATCCCGGATGGAGGTATCTCATATCCCATCCCAGATGTGGATATTTTCAATAATCTGGCATCCCATCCCAGATGGTGATATCTCTCATCCTATTCCCGGAATAGAATGTATACCGTCATCCCTTCCCGGAAGGTGATGACTAACTCATGCACAATACAATATGTCATCCCAGATGATTATCAAAACGCGTGTTCAAACTCTATGTATCAATAACAATGGTATTATGCCATGCCAATACAACACTTTAATATTACAAAAACCAATTAAATAATCGAGAACAATACACCACACACACACATACACACACACAATATTATTATTATTAAACCACAACACTTTACGAGCAAAACAATTCAGCCATTTAGAAAATTACATATTAGGCAAAACAATTAGGATTTTAATCCATCATATACTTTCTCATTGAAAACTCCTTAAATGTTTTAAGAATCTCAAATCAAGAATCAAGAACACTATATTAATTGTACCATGGAAGGGTGTAGGCCTCTAAAAAAGCTAAAAATATCAAAGACAACTCGCATCGTAACACCAAAAATCCTTCTTCTCTTTGCTGCCGTTTTTGGCTGTGCGATTCCACACTTCTCACTGCAACAGTACTCCTCAACATGCTTTTGGTGTTCGGCGGCTCTAGTGTGATAGGTTTCTATTTTTATTTGTGCCAGGTGCAACCCTTTTTTTTTCAATCTCTCATTCAATTGTAATTTGTGTCAGGGCCCATTTTCTAATTGTAAAGAGTTTCATATTTATCAAATGAAAAGCCTGAACATGTACGTGATTGAGATGTGTTTTATTCTTTCCTTCAAATCAATGTAACATATGTGGGTCCCGCTATTATTATTGTTATTTCCTTTTTTTATATATTCCAAATGGTATTTCACGTGCTCCACCTCCGTGTGAGAATTTGGATTTGGCTTTAACCAAATTCTTCAATTGGCTGCCAACGTGAACTCGTGTGTGTGTGTATTTTTTTCTAATTTGCCCAATTACTTCACTTTTTAATTAAATTTGATCTACACTATACCTTTCAATAAAATAATTAATTGTTTTTTCTATATTTAAATTTTTGGATGTTACACAAACACCACAAAACCGCCTTACTCGTTCCAAGGTAAAAACTAACAAAAATCAAATTCAAAAATGCATAAACTACATGAAAATGCATGCAATATGATAAAGAAATATGAGGTGTAATCACACTCATCAAACTACCCCAAGCTTAAGATTTTGCTTGTCCTCAAGCAATAACCAAGACCAGATAAGATAAACAATCAGAGCATGGGCAGTGAACCAAGAACCCGAGTAATAAATCTAAGTAACAGGAATATCCAATAAGAAGTCAAGAGACAATCAATTTCAAGTCCAATTAGAAGCTTAGGTTCCCTAAATTCATACCTTTCATTAATTCGGGTACTATTTTCACCTCACTCAAGTGTTTAGGGACATTTGACAATTCACTCAATTTCCTTAAGGAAGGTACCCTACCATAAGCTTGACTATTAACCAAATATCTACTTTATTAATGAAAACACATAAGAATCAAGAGGTATTTTATTTTGGTAATAATGGGGCCATGGGATTAATTGTTAGGTGGGGAAATCAAGAAAGGGAAAATTCAACAAGGTTAAACAAAATATCAAACAATGTAAAGCACAACAACCTTCTAAAATACCTTTTTGGGCTTTAATTCACTTTTCCACCTTTCTTTCTCACCCCCCCCCCCCCCCCCCCCCTTTTATTTCTCAC
This sequence comes from Sophora flavescens, assembly GCA_030762895.1. Taxonomy (NCBI): domain Eukaryota; kingdom Viridiplantae; phylum Streptophyta; class Magnoliopsida; order Fabales; family Fabaceae; genus Sophora; species Sophora flavescens. Next base: position 20,579,973 of record CM061062.1, on the reverse strand, counting down.
TTACTTTTTCTCATCCCCTTCTTTTTTTTTGTTTATTTTATTTTATTTTTTCAATTTGGAGAAGGGGAGATTTCCAACTTAAGAGAAATATTTTTCTAACTTTTTCATCCCATAATTTTATTTTTCAAACTACCTTTCTGCCCTTTTTGCAATACTTTAAAAGGTGTCATTCCAAGCATCATTCATCAAAATAAATCAAGGTACCAAGAAAAGTATTTTATTCTTTTAGGCTTAAAATTGGGCAACTAAGGGGTAGCATTTAATCAGTCAAAGCTCAGAAGGCCAGAAAATACCCAGTTCCTCAATCATTTTGAAATATGTTTTAAAAAAATTTTAAGTTTCAAAGCACTTTCAAGTCAAGTTCTAGAGAACACAATCTAAGAGGAATAAAACACTCAATCACAAAGAATGGGGTACATTTAGTGAGTACCCCTTTTAGGCTCAAAAATCTCACATTTAGTAGTTTAAAATCAATGAGAAACACAAATCCAAGGAACCACATGCTAATTATCAACTATCAAAAGATCATCTCGAGCATTTTTATTTCTAGCCTATTACAAGAATACAAAAATTGGGTTCAAAAATTCACTGTCTCAATTCATTTGGCACAAAGTTCTCACAATTGGATGCATATTCTAAGCAAGGGGCAATCTAATCATGTGATTATGAAAAACTACGCCTATATGAATGCAACATGAAAAATGCAAAAATGAAAAAAAAGTAAAAATACCCCTACCCCAAGCTTAAAAACTTACATTGTCCCCAATGTAAATAATCAAGTCCGAGAGAGGAGAAAATGGAACAACTCACCGAGGTGGTAGATGGTGCTGGTTCACATGCCGGTCAAAGAGCTGCCGGAAGACGTGTCATGGCCGTGACGTTCATCACGGCTAGGCCGTGATCAATTATGTTCTGTTGGGCTCCTTCACGTCACGCCCATGATGGCTATTACGATTGTGCCGTGATAAATACCGACTTCCTCCTTTTTCACATCACGCCCGTGATGGCTATCACGGCCTGGGCGTGATGCCTTCTGGTTTCCAGCTTCTGGCCCATCACGTCCGTGATCCTCGTCACGGCTAGGTCGTGATCTCGTCTGCCTTTATTTTTCCATGCCTTTTTTCTCTTCCTGCCTTCATAACCTGAAAATACTTGGCAAAACCATCAATTAGTGATCTTTCTTCTCTTAATCTTCTCAAATTATTCAAAAGCAAAATTCAAATACAAATTAAAAAGGGAAAGAAAACTTGGGTTGCCTGATACGATTTCGGCAAGTATACCTAGTCGCAAACAAGTAATACGGTGGTGAGACCGGATATCATTCTCAGGGCTCATGGACAAGTACCACTTTGCAAATTGGACTACTATCTAGGAGATCGTGTTTGGATGGAAGGGAGCTCAATACTAAGTACTAAGCCCAGCAAAAGTAAATAAAACAAAACAGACAAGAATAAAATATTTTTGTTCTTTTAGGAATTTTCACAAACACTTAGTAGGCAATAGAGATGAGATTAACAAATGAATGAAATTGTCAGGGTTAGACTATGCTAGTCATCCCTTGGCTGCAGTGACATGATTAATAACACAATTCCTAATTCAATTACGACAATCAAATCTTCTCAAATACTCAAACCCTAATGTCTTAGGTGGAATGAGCCTAAAACCCCAAATTAAACCCTAATGTCTTAGGTGGATTAACCTGAGATTTTGCATGAAGAAACAAGATTTACAATATTGCAAGCACCCCAATACCTATGTCTAGGTTCATGAACTACTTGGCATTTGATTCATGAGCATGCCTTAACACCAATCTTTCAATTGTCTATCAAAGCAACAAATCATTCCTAGGATGATCAGACCAAGGAAAGCATTAAGCATGGAATCAAATGCTCATAAAGAAAGAGGAAATTGTATTACAATCAAATCATATTACAACCAAGTTCAGAAAGGCCATGTCTAACCCCAACAATAGGGGTTTAGCTACACATAATCATATAGCAAACCAAAGGAAAAGAAATAGGAATAAGGGAAGGAAGGAACTCCATGGAAGGAAGCACAGCAGCCACATAGTATGATTTAGGGTTCTAACCCCCTTTCTGTTCTGCCCAGATTCGAATTTATAACTTAGGTGCACGTCACGGCCGTGATGGCCGTGACGTGTTCTGTCAAGGGCGCTCTTTCAAATTATGGAGCATCACAGCTGTGATGCTCATCACGGCTAGGCCGTGATCGGTTCTGTCTGGTCCAACTAGCAGGTCACGGCCGTGACCAGTTCTGACTTTTGGGGGTCTGGTACAGCCGACAGGTTACGGCCGTGATAGCCATCATGGCTAAGCCGTGACAACTTCTGACTTTTGGCTTTCTATTCAGTTATTTCTCCATCACGGCCATGATGGTCATCACAGATAGGCCCTGCTTGGCTCATTTTCTTCTCTTTTCAGGCTCTATCTTCATCCAAGCTTCATCATGACCAAATCTTGGGCATTTAATCATAAATTCCTTCAAAACAACACACAAAACCGCCTCACATGTTCCAAGATAAAAACTAACTAATAATCAAATTAAATATGCCTAAACTATACGAAATTGCATGCAAAATGTACATAAAATATGAGTTGAAATCACACTCATCATTACCTCCCAAGAAGCGCTTATTTACGATCTTAAGCTTGACCATACTCCCTTGGATCAACCGGGATCAGCTGGGCTTTGAAGTGCAAGAACACCCCTCTTCCAAGGAAGTCCTTCAAAGAGCCTATTTTGTTCATATGGCCACATGCATTTTTGCTTTGCTCTTTTCACTCTGAGTTTCATGGCCTTACTTCCTCCCGGCGGAAGTTTTAACTCCACATGTTAAGCAGCTCCAATTTCATCATTATTTGGTGCATCATTTGTCATGCAAAGTTTGGGAGTTGTTTCCATATTAAGCTCTTCCTTCACCTCTGGAGGCATTATCTCAATCCTGCACACATGACTCTCAAAAGGAGGGTTGTTATATGAGTTAGTCAAATCAAAATCCACCATTCCTTTCTCTACATTCAAGGAGAGCTTACCATTTTTTGCATCTATTATTGCTCTATTTGTGGCCAAGAATGGCCTTCCAAGAATGATAGGGAATTTAGAATTCCCGTTCATGTCAAACACCATGAAATCGGTAGGAATGAAAAATTTCTCTACCTTTATGGGAACATTCTCTAGTATGCCTAGAGGAGTTTTAGTTGAGCCATCCGCAAATTGTAAAGAGAACTTGGATGGACTCAATTCCTTGGTTCCTAACCTCTCAAAGATGGTATGTGGCTTCAAACTCGCACTAGCCCCTAAGTCGCATAAGGCTTGGTCTATTTTCACTTCTCCAATTGAGCAAGCAATAGAGAAACTTCCTGGATATTTTAGTTTAGGAGGCATATTAGTTTTTATCATGGCATCATGCTCCTCAATTAAGCTCTTAGTTTCTTTTTCTACTTGCTTTTTCTTGACCAACCTTTGTGGGAAAGGTATTGGGGGTTGGTAAGGTGGTGGAGGGACATACTTTGGCTCTATCTCTTCATGTTCACTCATGTCCTCCTCACATTCCACATTCTTTTCAACTATCCCAAGCTTATCATCCCTCAAGTATATAGCATTACAGTGCTCATTGGGATTAACTTCGGGTTGTCCTGGGAACGTACCCTTAGTTCTAGAATATGTACTAGCTTGTTGGGCAATCTAAGTTTCTAACATCTTATTATAGATGGCTAAAGTTATCTACCTTAGATGTTAATTCTTTTATTGCCTCATTTACTGCCCTACCTTGTTGCCTAAACTCTTCATTTTGCTTTGTTTGAGTTTCAACAAAATTTTCCAAAAGAGACTCAATTTTAGACTTTTGTACCCGAGGATACCCCGATGCGGGTTTCCTATTACCTTGGCCTTCCTGGAATTCGTGGTTCAACGTGTTGCTGTAGTTCCCATAGGAGAGATAAGGATTATTCTTCCTCACTTGGTTGTAAGGATTTGGGGGAGCATAATTTGGCAACTTCGGGTTCGTGTCATAGAAGTTGTGACAAGAGTTCACTTGTTCCCCCGAAACACCGGATCTGAGCAATACCATGTGGGCACTCCATTATGTCATGTCCCTGCATTCCACAAATCTCACAAACAACATCAGTAGTACCTATTGAAATCACATTAGCCTTTTCAAGCTTATCAAAGCGTTTATTCAATGAGTTAAATTTAGACATAATTAAATCAGTACTATTCATTTCAAACTTACCCCCCGAAAGCTTTTTCGGGTTATTACCTCTTTCTGAACCCCATTGGTGATAATTGGTGGCTACGTTTTCAATGATATTGAATGCTTTAGTCAGAGGTCTATTCATAAGGGCTCTACCAGCTGCGGAGTCAAGTGACACCTTCGAAAAGTAATCCAATCTGTTGTAGAAGGTATGCACTAACAACCACCTCTCGAGCCCATGATGTGGGCAAGACTCTAGCAATCCTTTGTAACGATCCCAAGCTTCGAATAAGCATTCTCCGTCCTTTTGGAAGAAGCCGGTGATCTGAGTTCGTAGGTAAGCAGTCTTGGATGGAGGGAAGAATTTTTCCAAGAATGTCTTCCCTAGTTGGTCCCAAGTTGACAAAGTATTAGCGGGCATTTGCTTCAACCAAGCTTTTGCCTTTCCTGTCAGAGAGGAGGGGAATAACCTCAAGCGAATAGCATCAATCGGGGCACCTTGAATTCTTATTGCATCGGTGAACTCCAAGAATGTCTCCACATGATCAGTTGGGTCCTCCGAGGGTAATCCTCCAAATTGATGTTGCCTAATCATGCCAATTAACAGAGGCGGTATAGTGTAGTTCTTCGCCTCAATTTCTGGCCTAGAAATCCCAGTTCGCAAACCCCTAGCATTTGGGGCTGCGTAGTCCTTCAGTGGTTTGGTATCCAGTAGATTCGCCATGAGTGGAATGGGAATCAACCTCTCTCTCTCTCTTTGTCTTTGTAGTCTCTCACGTCTATGAAAGGTCCTTTCGATCTCGGGGTCAACTTCTACAAGATTTCCAAGACTTTGGGATCTTCGCATAAAAGAGAAAAATACCTGCCAAGAGAGATATATACTCTAGAAAAAGAAAGAGATAAATGAAAAAAGAGAAAATTTAATATAGCAAAAAGGTCTAGAAAAATCAATTTAAAAATTAAATTAAGATTCAAGAAAGCACAGTCCCCGGCAACGGCGCCAAAAACTTGATGGGCTCGAATCCGCAAGTGAACGGCTTCGTCGTCAAGTAATAAAAAGATCGAATCCACAGGGACCGTGATCTTAAATAACTATCAATTATTAAATTAATTAAACTAACAATATCAAATATCTAAACGCAATCAAACAAAATCGCAATCAAATCAAATATGGGATTTTCAATATCAAAAGAGATTTCCAGGAATTGGGTTACCAACAAGACTGCTCATGTTACTAAATTGACTACCACTCTTGTTAATTATCGAAATTGCTTTGAAGGTGAATTTATCCTAAATAAGTTAATGTTTCCTCTCGGGACACAAGAACCGTGCCCAATTAAACCAACCCCTACTCTCGTGGTAATTGAATTTAAATCGAACCCTTTAAGCTTTGTGACAATTCAGTGAACCCTCGAAGGACCGCTTCTAACTCTCATGATTTAAGTCCTAAGTTTGATCCCTATAGATCCAATACCTAAGTTCACCGCTAGGTTCCTCCTTAGAGTATCTATGACATGCAAATAAGTGCGCACCAAATTTACAAGTAATTCATGCAATAGGAATCAAATAGAAAGCAAATTGGAATTAACAAAGCGAAAACATCAATTCATAACATAAAACAAGTCTTGGGCATAGCCCCAATTCCTAGAAATAAAAAGACTACTCAAGCATTGCCATATTCATAGCAAGCTTGATTAACAAAAGCATAAAAGAAAACCTAAGAGAAGAGAAGAAATTGAGAAGAAGAGAAATCCTAATTTTTGCCTAAGGTAGCAGCCCAAGTGATCCCTATTTTAGAGCCTCTAAGTCCTATTTATAATGTAGGGTAACTTGGGATTAAAGTTGTTACAAAATCAGATCAAACCAACAATTAAAATTCCAGATATTGCGCGTCACGGCCGTGATGGCTGTCACGGCCTAGCCGTGACAAATTCTGTCTTGGAAAACTTGGCATTGATGGCATGTCACGGCCGTGATGGCCATCACGGCCTGGCCATGACAGGTTCTGACTTTTTCGTTCTTTTCTTTTCAGCCTTGCTTGATCATGGTCGTGATGGCTGTCACGGCTAGGTTGTGATGGGCTCTCTTTGGCTCATTTTTCTTACTTTTCAAGCTCCGTCTTCATGCAAGCTCCAACATAAATGATCATGAACATTTTAATCCTCAATTCCTGCACATAAACACCACAAAACCGCCTTACCCGTTCCAAGGTAAAAACTAACAAAAATCAAATTAAAAAAATGCCTAAACTACATGAAAATGCATTCAATATGATAAAGAAATATGAGGTATAATCACACTCATCAAGAGGGTTCGGAACCACATCACGAAAGATAACTCTGGAAAGTCAGAAGATGGAAGACTATCCACAAAACCCTCCAAACTGGTCACTGACACTGGCTGCAAGGAGGGTCTCCACAAATGCTCCCACGAGACGAGACATCAGGTAATGGATCTATGACGTTGCCGCCCTCATCTACGGAATCGTCATCGTCGTCATGATCCAGGACGTGATACTCAGGCTCATCCTCCTCCGTGACCTCATAGAAGTCCTCCTCAGGGTCCTCCTCGATCGGTGCTGCCTGCTCAACGTCCAAAGGTGGTGGCTCGTGTAGCAGTCCGTTAACTCGCAGTGTGTGAAGGTAATACCAAGTCGGAGGCATAGCTACTCTCCTAGTCTCCACGGTATGGCTCCTACGGATTGGGTCTCCGTCAACATTCAAATCGGTTGTGGGGATTGATCCGTGGTACGTGGCAGATGTCGCCCCCGGATGAATATGCCATGCCCGGCCGTTCCCCCCGTTGTCGAAGACCTTAGTTTTCGACATTGTCGGCACAAGAGGGATGTTGGGATCCATCTGAGCTCACATACATATGACGATACCAAAGAGGAAGAGAGAACAACAAGTAGAAATGAAAGAGTGAGATACCGACAACGGATATATCGCACAACAACCATATACATGATACATACAACACATTGGCATATTAATATTTAAAACATTATCCATAGGTAAACAACAAGTATTATTTCAGTGGGTCTCATACCCGAATCAATCGGTTTTATAAAGATAATGCATGACACTTCAATCACCAGGCTCTAAACTTAATCTCATGAGATATCATCACCGTTTTATCATTAAGAAATAAAGAGTTGATCAGGCTCGTATGCTGCATTGGCAAGTTTTCTCCGTCACCTCATGTACCCAGATCAACATTATCACGAATCCCTTATCAACGTCCATTCGGATGTATTCATCATCAAACACCACATCTTAAGCGGGTATTTGGTAACTCAAGCACGTTTGCTAAGGGGAAATGCATATGAACAAAAGACTTTTCATTATTCAAGACTTTTCTTTGTGTTCACTCTTTTTCGTTGTCGAAGCTCAAAGCTAACGACTATTCACAATTTTCATCACTTGAAAATAAATAACACAGGACGCGCAGTCCGAGTGCTCAATCATAACACCTTAGACCGATGCCGCAGTCCAAGGTTGTGGTCGTAGAAACAATTATAATTTTATCCATGTTTTTTTCAACATGATAAGGACTCCTAGCCCATAATAACGAAATTAGGACACATAGTCCTCAATTCCAAAATTAGGATTCCTAGCCCATAATATCACGATTAGGACCCTCGGTCCATAATTCTTGACACGGATCCCAGATCGCGTGCATAAAACTGAATGCTAGAGGCGACATCTCACGAACTAGATTCTCTTTCACATGTGCTTACTTTTCACTCCGTGAAAATCAAAATCCAAAACAAAACCTCGGTCACTTATCCAAGTAACCGGAACGTTTCTAAATCATTTAGGAGAAAAATCCTTTTCCTTTACAAACTCTTTTATAAAACAATTAGGAAATTCGTTTGCTTTTGAAATCCTTGATGGAATAAAGTCAAATATTTTCAAAGGGGTTTGTCTTCATAAAACACATAGTTCGAAAAGGTTTTCTCTCGTACAAACTTTGGATCATAAAAAGGTAGTTTCTATTGACAAAAAACAAAAACACTTCAACGTTTCTTTTTTAAACAAGAATCTTATTCTTTTGAAGGAAGTGTTTTAAACAAGGAACTTTTATAAATGAAACCAATACTTTCAAAATTCTATTCAAGGCTTATTAAGGCTTTTAATCCTTATAATCATTGAGCACGGACTCAAGTCCGACTTCTCAAACTTCAATCAACAGTAATATATTCTCAATAATAATATCACAGTTAACGATAGTTCTTCACATATATACAACTCACAATACTTTAAGGCAAGTAATAATCAACTTCAAATAATAATCACAATAGTTCAAATAAACAAGTCATTCAAGTATTTGCTCCATATCATAATAATATTCAAATCACTCAAGTAAACACATACACACATGCATGTAGTCATTGAATATCCCTAGGCAATCCCCTCTTACCTTCCATGAAGGTAAGGAGATTAGATGCTTGAAGAGATATACCACGAACGTCCTTGTTTTCTCCGCGATGGAAGTCTAAAGTTATGAACACAAAATCACAAGTTAAAATCAAACAAGAACACTAAACCACAATGCATAGGTTCGGCCAAGACTAGTTCTTAGGGTTAGAGTTCCCCGAAAATTATACAACTTATGGATTTATGATCCTTAAGTGTTAGGAGTTCATAAACAATGATCATTTAACAAAGTTGAATTAAAATCCCACTAAGTTATAAACTTAGGGTATTCGGCCAAGGCTAGTAAAATAGGCTAGCATTCACTACACTGTCCAATCTCTTAGGTTTAGCATTCATAAGTATTAAGGAGCTCAAAACCATGATCATTTTGGAAAAATAAGAACAAAGTATCCTAGGTCCATAACCTTCTAGGTTCGGCATTCATAGGATCTATAGACTATAAATCTTTAAACTTTCCAATATCTTAGACTTAGCATCCAAATATCTTATGGAGCTCAAGTCCATGATCATTTTGGAAAATAATGGAAACTTAAACATTCCAATCTCTCAGACTTAGCATCCAAATATCTTATGGAGATCAAGTCCATAATCATCTTGGAAAAATGAAAGTAATACATCCTTGTTTTAATTACATAGAATAAACAAGTTAGAAATCCTTAAACTTTCCAATCTCTTAGACTTCGCATCCAAATATCTTATGGAGCCCAAATCCATGATCATTTTGAAAAATAAAAACTCAAACATCCTAGAACCTAACACACTAAGTTTCGGCCATCATAGGATGATGAGAAAAATATTCTTTGTTTAATAACAACTTTTAGGTTTAGAATCACAAGGTATTAAGAGTTCTAAATCCATGATCATACTTGGAAAGTTGAAACATAGTATCCTAGGCCTACTTCTACATATTTTTGGCCATCATAGGAATAAGCTATCAAACCTTCCAAGATTTATAGATTCAAGATCAAGGGATAGTTAGAAACTCAAACACATGATCATATTCCAAAAGTTGAAGTAAAAACCTCCTAGGTCACAAATGCAAGCATTAGACCTTCATTGGAAGAGATAGGTAGAGATTTTTTTTACACATCCTCTTGGTATGTGAAAATATAAGTTAATACAAGACTATAGAAAGTGGTTTCAACTCAAAAGGAGTTTTCTACCATTTTAGAGAGATTTTAGAAGTTTAAAGCATATAAAGAACTCATGAAGTAAAATAAAAATAAAAGATGAAACTTGCAAAAATATTAATATGAGAGCATTACCCTTAGTATAAGGAAGAACTTTAATGAAGAACTCAAGTAGAAAAGATGAATAAAAACTAAAGCTTTAAGAGCTTGAACTTTTAAAAGAAAGGAAGAAGATGAAGGTTTAATGGAGTTTGAAGAAGGAAGATGATGAAGTGAAAATGAGAGGGATGTATATAGAGAGGGGGAGGGAGTCCACGACTCCAAGGGAGAAGAGAGGGAGGGCTTGTTGAGCAAGCTTGCTGGTTTAATGCTTGATTGGATGGAAGAAGAGAGAGAAATAACTTTTGGATTAGAATAGTATTATAATTTGAAAAGTGTGATGATTACACTTTTGGAGTGTGTCATAGCCTCTTCCATCATGTCACCTTACTTCTTTTATGCTCCCTAATCTGCTCCATTTCATACCCGGTTACATTTCCGATCGTAATTCTTCCGACGTTTTCGTCCGAATAAAATATTATATTTTTATTTTTGAACGAAAATTTTCAAAATAACCAAAGTTAAAGTAAACATAATAAAAACACTAACCGTCTCATTCAGGGGTCAAAATTAGATTTTCTGCATAGTAAACTTGTACCGGCAATGAAAACGCAGATCGGCTTCCGTCTGAATTTTCAACCGAAATTTTTACCGTGACTTCATATGACATAACAATATAAGAAAATGATTTTAGTTTAATTAAAATTATCCTCTGAGTTTAATCTAAAAATAAACTCATTTAAATATGTATTTCCTGCTACAAAAACATAACAAAAATTGGGTGTTACACAACCCACAAAGATATGCCATTCATTTTCCATGCTTGTTTCACAAAACGCGTTGGGCACATAACACCTCGAGATTGCAGTCTCAACCTCGTAGGAATACATTGCCTACAAACTCTCCAAAGGAAGTGGCGCACTCTATAAAGAACTTTAATCTTCCACAACAAACTCCAGCTCCCTTCAACCTTCAAGGCCTCACTATCCAGCACTCTATTCATATAGCAGTGATAAGCGGACTTTACTGTATAATCTCCATACTAGCTCATACTCCATATCATGCGGTCCTCCTCATTATCATCTGGGAAGGGAATTTCTAGCACTCTTTTAACATCACTTTCATGCCAGAAGCTTGTTAGAAAATCATGATTCCAACTCATGCCATCACCATGCATGCATAATATCTTTCACTGTCCACTCATTATCCCCCCCCGAGGGTCTAGTCATAAGAAAAGGGTTATCTTGATCACGAAGCCAAGGAGTTAACCAAATATTAATATTTGATCCATTACCAATTCGCCACCTGTACTTCGTCTTTAACAAAACTTGAGAATGTCTGATACTGCGCCAAATGAAGCTTGGGTTATGACCCAACTCAGCTTCTAAGAAATCCCCATTTGGATAATATTTAGCTTTGAAGACTCTTGAGACAATAGTACAAGTATTTTCAGAGAGCTTCCAACCCACCTTCCTAAGCATTGCCACATTAAAACCAGCAAGATAACGAAAACCCAGACCTCCACAATCTTTCCTAGTCATCATATACTCCCATCTCATCCAGTTAATTCCTCTAGTTACTCCTTTTCTCGATCCCCACCAAAAAGAGTTCATCATGCGCTCCAATTCTTCGGTCAGAGTAGAAGGAAGCACAAAGACACTCATAACATACGTCGGAATTACCTGAGCAATAGATTTCAGTAGAACCTCTCTACCAGCCTTGCTCAAACTCTTTGTACTCCAAGAGCTAATTTTCTTCCAAATTCTATCCTTCATATAACCAAAAACAACTTTCTTCTTCCTACCAATCAAAGAGGGGATACCTAGATATTTACCAGAACCAACAGCTTCGGTCACATTAAGCATATTTGAGAGCCAAATACGATCATGGCTACTAACATTACTACTAATTTAGTAAGATTAATAGCCTGACCCGAAGCATTTTCATAAATACTCAAAATATTTTTTATCTTCTGACACTCACCATTTGTTGCTTGGAAAAACAAGAAAGAATCATCCGCAAAAAGCAAGTGAGAGATAGGCGGTGGTCGTCTACAAATTTTCACACCATGAACATCACCACTAGCCTCAGCCTTCCTAATCAAAGCAGTCAGGCCTTCTGCACACAAAATGACAACGGATCCCCTTGTTCGAGACCTCTCCCCAAAGTAATAGGGTCTATAGGCTCGTCATTCAATAGAACCATATAGGATACTGACTCCACACACATCATAATCCAGTCAATCCATTGCTGTGAGAATCTCATCTTCACCATTACCTCCTTTAATTGTTCTCTTGCACTTTAAATGATGGAGAACCTCTGTTGCCATTAGGACATTATCAATGATGGATCTCCCTGGGACAAATGTTGATTGCTCACAAGAAATACATTTAGGCAACAAAAGCTTCAATCTATTTGCAAGTACTTTAGAGACAATTCTATAAGTAACATTACAAAGGGAAATAGGTCTTAATTGTTGCATACTAAAAGGATCATCACATTTAGGGATCAGAGTTATATTTGTTTCATTAATTTGAGAAGGTAAGATACCTCTTTCAAACCAATTCAACACTGCTGTGTAAATATCTCTGCCACAAGTATCCCGGAAATTTTTATAAAAAACCCGGATTCAGCCCATCACGGCATGGAGCTTTATCCGAGTGCATCGCAGCCAATGCCTCCTTGAATTCAATCTCCTGGAATGGCGCTACCAAGTAACTATTATCATCATTCGATATACAAGGCAATATATCATCAATCACTGCGCTGTAGGTACTGTTTTGAGGAGCAAATAAATTCTGGAAATGATCTCTTGCAACAGTACTCAACTCATCCTGGAAAACCGCAACGTACCCATCTTCTCTACTCAATTTGGTGATTGCATTCTTCTTTTTTCTTGTAGACGCCACTGCATGAAAGAATTTTGCATTTCGGTCTCCATCCTTCAACCAATTTTTTTTTTATCTTTGTCTCCAATAGCTTTCCTCCTTTATTAACATCTCATTAATTTGTTTTCTCAACTCCTCAGTCCATTCCACTGCCTCCTCATCCACCCTTTGCCTCAAAACCTCCATCTCCTGCTTGCATCTCTTTAGCTCTCTTGTAAATTTGTTACAGACCCGATTACCCCACACCTCCAAATCATCTACCCAGTGCCTCATCTTTGCTAACAAATCAACGGTGACATCTTTATTCCATCCATGCTCCACAACCTCCCCCACATCAACTTCTTGAAGCCAAACATTTTCAAATTTAAATCTCCGGTAGAATGGCACTTTAACCACATCCTTTAGAGTGAGAAGAATAGGAGATAGATCTGAGATAGTAGCAATAAGATTATGAAGCTTACAGTCTGGGAACAAATTATGCCACTCCGGAGTCACCATAGCTCGGTCCAATCGCTCCTCCACTGCGTCCACTTTTCCTTTTCTCTTGGCCCAGGTGTAAGGATAGCCAATAAGATCTAGATCAGTGAGATTACACCCTTCAACTGCATCACAAAAACCCCTAATGAGCCAGGATGGGTGGTCCACCCTACCACACTTGTCCTCCGATGACAACATATCATTAAAATCCCCTATCATACACCACGGGAAGTCAGAAGCATCCGCCAAACTACAAATAAGAGCCCAAGCATCTCTACATCGATGACGCTTAGGAAAACCATAATACCCAGTAAGCCTCCACTCGTCCACCCCTTCCTGTTTCACCACCAAGTCAATAAAATTTGTTGCATAATTCTGTATGGTACAATCCACACTATCACACCAAAGGATAGCTAGCCCGCCACTCCTCCCAATCCTGTCCACTGCGAATGCTGCATGAAATCAGAAATCCCACTTTCACACGAATCTCCTCTATTTTATTTGCATGAACTAGAGATTCACACAAAAAATAACATCCGATTTGTGAGTCCGAATGAGGTCTTTTAAAGCAGGAACTGCACTCAGGTGACCCAAACCCCGATAGTTCCAACTCAGAATATTCATTGTTTCCGGCAGGCTTGGAAACCAGGCCCTGCCGATAAAAATGTTGATCTTGCCCACTAGGTTCAGCATTCACGGTTTGCATGGGGTCCTTAACCTTCTTTCCTTCACGTATCATTCTCTTTCTTTTTCTATTTTCTTCCTCATCATATCCTTCCAATCCAAGGACCCCACCATCATAATGATTATCAAGATTTGAGTTTTGTCCCTTCTGGCTTCCCACTGTTTTCGTTCCTGCATATGTGTGATTCATATCTCCAGTTATTATTTTGGTTCCTTTATTCTCGCTACTCCCCACCACAATCACCTGGGATTCTTTTTGAGTAAATCTCGTATGATTTGCACTCCTATTATCACGCCAATGATTTACGCCATCTGAGTCGGCCTTACCTCCACCAGCCTCCCTCACCCATGGGTTTCCTCCAGCGTCGCCACCCAGCCTTCTCATGTCTGCCTTAAGCATCGCAGTCCATCATCTTTCCCCATCATCGACCCCCAGCTCCATTAACTTTTCGCAAAACTGATCAGTGTGACCAATTATCCCACATGCGAAACAAAACACCAAGGTTCTAAATTGCGGTTGCGGTCGCGGTCACGGATGCGGTCACGGTCACTACGATTGCGGCCATTGCGGTCGCTGCGTTGAGGACTGCGGCCGCTGCAGCGTGAAATAATTTTATGTTTGCACCAAATCTAAAAAATATTGTATAATTATTATAATTCTTCATATATCTGAATCGAGAAGAGGATATCAAAAATAGAGAAAAGAAACAAATTGCTAAAGCATAAATGGATAATTCTTGCATCTAAATGCTTTGGGGGCCTAAAATTTTTTTAGTTTTGAAAAAAAATTTGAACGAACGGTGCTGAAAATGGGTGTTGCGACCTGATGCGGTCCGATGCAGTGTCTAATGCGGTCTGATGCGGTTGCATTGCGACCGCAACGCGTGAAAAGGGATCACACCGCAATTGCGGTGTGATGCGGTTGCGGACCGCAATATTGCGGCCACAATACGTGATGCGGTCCACAATTTAGAACTATGCAAAACACACCTAACCTCTCATATTTGAACTGCACCGTGTTCCATTCTCCTCCTGGTTTTCTGATTTTCTTCTCCTTCTTCAATGGTTTTCTAACATCTATCTTCACTTTGATCCGCATATACTCCCTCCATACTCCAGTGTTGTTCTTTGTATCATATTCCATGAACTCTCCTACATAGTTTCCAAGATGAGTTCCCACCAACTGAGTCATGAAACCGAAAGGTAGTTCATGAACTTGGACCCATATAACGAGGTGGTCCATTGAAATCTGGCTCAGCTTATCCCCTGCCTGCATCTGCTTAAGCACCAACATATAGTTATCATACAGCCACGGTCCCCTAGAAAGCACCCGATTCAGATCCATTTGATGATGAAACTGGAACATGAACATCCCATTCTTTGTTTCCTTCGCTGTCACTCCCTTCATCAGCCTCCAAACCGAAGCCATCCTATCCTCCATCTACTTGGTTTTTATTTTCTTATCAGCAAGAAACCTTCCGATAAGACATAACTTAGGGATGTTTTCTCCTTTTTGATCATTCTCTATGTCGATCTCGAACCCTATCTCATCTTCTTCATTGAGAGAGAGTCCCTGCATACCGTTTTCCATCTTTCACCCTTTCAGTTAAACCTACTCACTCTCACAAGGAGAGATAAACACCACTCTCAGTCTTAATTTTTTATTGTTAAAACTAATAATTTTATGGGTTGGGTTAAGATGCACCACCCATATTTTACACCACCCACTACACCACCCATATGTGACAAATTTTGGACCAATCAAATTGCCACATGAGTTTGGTCAAAATTTCAAACATTCTAGTTGTATTTCTACTGTAGTCAAATATATGAATACAATATATTATAGTATAATATATGTACTCTTTGTATTCACAAATTTAATCCATATTAAAATAATGTTTTTTAATTAAAAAAACTGATTATATTAAAAAATAATATTTTAATATGAATTAAAATAATGTTGTTTGTCAATAATATTTTGCAATATAATCAGTTTTTTTTAATCAAAAAATATTATTTTAATATGGGTTAAATTTGTGAATACAAAGAGTACATATACTATACTACAATATACTGTATTCATATAGTTTGACTACAGTATAATACAACTAGAAAGTTTGAAATTTTGACCAACCTATGTAACAATTTGATTGACCCAAAATTTATCACATGAGTGGTGTAGTGGGTGGTGTAAAATGTGGGTGGTGCACCATAACCACACCCTTATCAGTTAAGTTATTTAATCTATTGTTATAAGTAAAGATATTAAAGTAAATTATTGAAACAAAATGGATTCAATTCAACCCTAACATGTTCCATGCATGGATTAATTAGTTTGTAAACATTAACAAGTATCTAAAAGCATTGGTTTAAGTGCATCAAATACCCTTTATTGAATGTTTCACAAAGAAAATAATAAATACATTTAAAGTTCCTAATATATTTAATAATTTTTTGTATTTAATACTTTTTGTTTATTCCCTAATTAGTGTTCTACTTCTACAACATTCGTTATAGCAAAATCATTTATTAAAAAAGTTCCAAACTCGAAAATTTATTTTTAGATAAAATTAAATAAATAAAATTAAATAAAATAAAATCATTTCCAGTTTTGAATGATTCTAAACATAATTAGCATATTATTAGATATGACTCCTCTAAAACGAGTTTGTGTTTAAAGTGAAAAAATAAAGAGATATTTACTCTCAATTTGATAAAGTGATAAAGAGCATTGAAATTTCAACACATTAATTGTGTTTGGTCATGCGTCAATATTGTCTAGAAGTACATCAAACAAGAAGATCCAATATATAACTTCTACTGGGCTAACACATGATTCCGAGGGTAATAAACTCAGTTCAAACATGATATAAATGATCTAAGAGGACATCATATTGATCAAGGGTGTAACGGAAATGTGATTACTCTGAATAACGTTTGTAACATGAGGGACTAAAATACATCAATTTAAAGATGAGGGACTAAATTGAATCTTACAAATAAGATTATGGACCAAAAGATTAATTAAGCTTTTTAGTTATAAAAAATATTCAATAAGTTTGATTTTTTTAAAAAAGGGGTAAGATGGGAAGTTCCATAAATGGGGTGCCCATTTCCCAACTCGAATGTGAAAAAAAGAAATAACTAACAAAGGAAGTCACATTTGTTTAAAAAAAACAAAGGAAGTCGCAAATGGGGGCCGACTTCCTTATAAGAAAATTAAATGAAAAAAATAGTAGAATAGAAGTCGATTGAGTTTCCAATGGAGAAAAAAAAAGAGTAGTTTGAAAAATAAGAGTAAAAGTTTGTATTGTATTTTGAGAAATATTTTTTTTTAAATTAGATAAATATTTTTATCTTAAGAAGATTCTAGAATGACAAAACAAACAAACTCTTAACTTTTTCGAAATTCCATAGGCTAATCATCAACATTTTCTTTTGCTCCAAGTCAAGGTAGATTTTAATTTCAACATAAAATTTTTAAAATGTTTTTTTACAAGATAAAAAAAAGTTGTTGATTTTGTAAAAAAATAAAGAAGAAGAACTTTTTCAAAATTCGATGTGGAAAATTAAAATCTACCTTGGCTTGAAGCAAAAGAAAATGTTGATGGTTAGCATCTGACCCTGTCACTAAGCCGTTTAAACCTCACCTCCTTCCCTCGAAATTAACATCCAAAAATCCAAAATCCAAAATCCAAAACCCAAATTACGCAAAGACATCAATCCGACGGTTGAAACTATCCAAAGCCCACTCCCATTCCCATATCGAACGGTCTCCATCTTTTCCCTGCGAAACAAGAAAACATTCCACAAATAAAAATTTAATTTAATTTAAAAATATATAAACATGTCTGAGAATGAGTGCTGAAATTAGGGTTTCCACTATTTATTTATATTTTCACCGTTTCAGCTCATTCACTCACTCACTCATTCAATCTTCTTCTTCGCTAACACTTTGAATTTTGAGATCTCCATTTTTCTTTTCTGTGAAGAAGCCATGTCTAAGGGTCCTGGTCTCTACACTGACATCGGCAAGAAAGCCAGAGGTTTTCTTTCTCTTCACTCTCAATATCCAAGTTTTGTGTTTAGTCAATTTTTTTTATCTGAATTTTCTTTATTGGATTCATAGGTTTTATTTATTTTTATTTTGCTGATGTTTGATGCAGATCTCCTATTCAAGGATTACCACAGTGACCAGAAGTTTACCATCACCACCTACTCTCCCACTGGAGTTGTGAGTTTTTTTTTCTTTTCATTTTGATGTCTGATTGAACTGGTTTATTCAATTATGCTATTAGGGTTTGTTATCTGAGCTGATTGGAGTAAGTAGGAAATGGAATCTGGGTTGTGTTGTGTTGTTTTGGGAGACATTATTTATGATTATTATTATTATAACTATAATTATAGCAATATATTGTGATGTGGGTTATTATGATTAAAATGTGATTTATGTAGGGTTTGAGTTGTTTTTATGTGTGGATGTATGGTTTGAAAAATGATTCTTATTGTGGAACACTTTTTTCTGCTGCTGTTTCAGGCTATAACATCATCAGGGACAAGGAAAGGTGACCTTTTTGTGGCTGATGTTAACACCCAATTGAAGAACAGGAACGTTACCACTGATATCAAAGTTGACACTGATTCTAATGTGAGTTCACCAACCTTCTTAGGAATATTTTGTTATTATCTGTACTCTCTGGTTTATGATTTATGTCGTATAAAAGTTATGAAACCATTTTTGGTGATTTATATGTGTTTTACTACCCTTGCGAGGTAGGCTTTCAGTATATTTTGATTTCTTGGTTTCTCTTTATTTTACAACAGAGTCTAAAAGATGGTCATTTATGTAAAAATCGAGTTAACAAATGCAATCTCTTTTGTTTTTGTCAAACTCGTATGCTTTGACAAAATTGGAAAACTCTGGATAGTAACTAGTTTTTGACCCTTGATTAACCAAAGTAGTTAATTGAGCCATTGCACAGTACTATAGTGCTGGTGCAGTGCGGATGTTCCTCTGGCTGCTACATAAGCTCCGTTGGTTTTTGACCCTTAATTAACCAAAGTAGTTAATTGAGCCATTGTGCAGTACTATAGTGCTGGTGCAGTGCGGATGTTCCTCTGGCTGCTACATAAGCTCCATTGCAGAGCATGTTTGTGTTGTGCCAGATCCAACCAAGAGAGCAGCTGATTGTGGCCCATTTTGTGGATGTTGTGGTCACTATAACTAACAAGGGAGTCATCCATTTCCCATCAGCCCACCCCCTTTTTGGCCACATCCCAGCCCTTTTCTGGCAGCCTGCCTTCCTTTGCACCTTTCTGTTCCGGGTGTTCACTTTATTTCTTCAAACCTCTCTGTCGTTTATTAATATATTGATTTTAAAAAAATTATGCTTTTTTGTCTTCCACAAGCTTAAGACTTGCTTGTTAATGGATCGTGGCTCAGTCTACAACTCTTTCATTGACTCTTGATTATGAGTTATGTCACTAATTATTATTTTTCGAAGTGGTTGGCTTTCTTGGCTATCACAATTACCCCTATCTATCAGTGTCGTGTCATTCTTTTGAACAATATTTTTATTATACTATTAAATACAATTATAATTATGCATAATTATTATATTTATAAAAAGGCACTTTATTTTGGAAGTTATGCAGCATATGTATATATATTTTTATATTTTGTAATTTCTGAAGTTTTTATAATATTTCCTATTTTGAGTAGTGGTCATCACCCAATGTGCTATACCACTATAGCGTTTTTGGGGATGGCTGGTTCACCCCTTGTCCCGGTATTAATTGCTGTGATGTAAGTGTGGACTGTGGAGCTAAGAGTAGTAATAACAGTTGGGTCTAGTATTGAGTTATGTCTTAACTTCCTTTTCCCATTTGCTTTGTTATAAACTTATAATTTTGGAACCGTGTTGGTAAATTTTGTGTCCCGGTATCATGTGTGCATAGATGTGCTAATGTCGATTTGCTTTGATCTTCTTAAGCTACTCAGAACTATTGTATTTGACTATTGACTATTAAATATATTTCACTAAAGTTGTTTATGTTTATGCATTCCAGCTCTTCACAACTATCACTGTTAAAGAGCCTGCTCCTGGTCTCAAGACCATCTTTAACTTCAAAGTTCCTGAACAAAGGTCTGGAAAGGTGAGGCAGTCTGTCATTTTGTATGAGAAGCTTTGAATCTCGGCAGGAAAGCATGACTTAATTTGAGAAACGGACCTCATTGAAACCGTGGTGGTAAATTTTGTTGTCTGTTTTCTGAAACAGGTGGAAGTTCAGTACCTGCATGACTATGCTGGAATAAGCACCAGCGTTGGGTTGACAGCAAACCCAATTGTCAACTTCTCTGGTGTTGTAGGGACTAATGCCCTTGCTCTTGGTGCCGATCTGTCATTTGACTCCAAAATTGGGGAGTTAACAAAATTCAATGCTGGTTTGAACTTCACCAAAGATGACTTGGTTGCTTCTTTGACTGTGTAAGTAATGTCGTCCCTTTCTGAGAGGAGGTTTCTAATTGATGTGTGTGCATTTTTTTGATTCTAACTTCTACAAGTTAGCTTTTACATGTGGAGCTATGGAATTTTTAAATTAATCTATTGTAATGAGTGTTGACTCTTGAGCTTGTTTTGTTTGCTAAGCTATGAGAAAAGTACTTTGCATTCTTTTAACTTTTAAGGCTGTATAGCTAGCTGATTAATGAACCTTGTGAGGGCGAGGCTCCACTATTGCAGTTATTTATTTCCCTTTCTTTCTTTTTTTCTCCTTTTTCTGATGTGTCTATTAACTTGTATGAGCTGATTAATAAGGCTTGGTTGTACTATCTGCTTGCTTAAATATACTTTATAAACTCTCCTTGTGCCTGTGTTTGAGCTGATTGATAGTTGCTCGTATTGGGCTTATATATTATGTGGTGATTTGATGAATTCTTGCATGAAGGAATGA
Organism: Sophora flavescens; assembly: GCA_030762895.1. Lineage (NCBI taxonomy): Eukaryota > Viridiplantae > Streptophyta > Magnoliopsida > Fabales > Fabaceae > Sophora > Sophora flavescens. The sequence continues at coordinate 20,559,086 of CM061062.1, read as the reverse complement.
CAAAGGTGATACCCTGAATGCTTCATACTACCATGTTGTCAACCCCTTGACCAGCACGGCTGTTGGTGCTGAGGTAACTCACAGGTTCTCAACCAATGAGAACACCCTCACCCTTGGATCCCAGCATGCATTAGATCCATTGACCACAGTGAAGGCTCGTGTCAACAACTTTGGCAAGGCTAATGCTCTCATCCAGCACGAGTGGCGTCCCAAATCATTCTTCACCATTTCTGGGGAGGTTGACACCAAGGCCATTGAGAAGAGTGCTAAGATTGGATTGGGTTTGGCTCTCAAACCTTGAGGAATTTTGAATGATTCCGGCAGGAGCATTAAAGTAGGCATTAGGAAGCACATAGTTTTCATGGTGTTTTCATTGCATTTGAGCAAATTCAAGGTTGTATAAATAAGCAATAGATGATTTCTATAAACCAAATGTTACCATAAATCCCTATTAGCTTTTTGCAAGCCTCTTTGTTGAACTGAGAATTGATAATTGATGCCCATTATTGAGGTTTTGACTTCCGAGATTTTATTCCTTCTGATGCGATGGTTGTTTTCTGCCATTTCCCCTTCTATTCCAGTGTGCTTATCTGGTATTGCCTGTGATGAACCATTAAGGGAGTGTTTGGTTTTCTTTTTACTTTCATTCAGTTTGTGTTTAAATGTTGTTGTTTTATTTTTGTTTTCTGTTTTTGACTTTTGCAATAAATGTTGAAAATAATTGTCTTTTTTATTATTTCTTTTCACAAGAAGTTTGAGCTCAGGAAATAATGTCCAAACAAAGTAGCATTTTATAATTATTATGAGTAAAAACATAGTCGGAAATGGAAACAGAAAACAAACTAATCACCACATAATACTTGTTGTAGGTTTTATTTTTTCATTGTTGTTGTCAACTGTTACAACTCACACGCATTCGCCCATTACAACAGATGCTTCATAGTTCACCCTTTGCAATTTGTATGCTTTGCTACTGTGGTGGATGATTGATGTTGCCATTAAAAGTCTCTTATTTATTTCAACATGATAATACTCGATTTGCTTTCTGTTTGCTCCATTTCTAATTCATTTTCGAGTTTATTTTTTGAACTACGGAATTAGATGTTTAGTTCACAATCTTTTCCTTATGTTGTGACATTATTGTTTTATAATTTTAAGCTTGCGAAATCAAAATACAATGACATCATTTGTTACCAGCCGAATTTGTCAATCGGAAAACAGGCTTTTGTTGTCATTGTTGTTTAAGCATGTGAAATAGCTTAATGTTTTTGTCTGTCTTTTCATGTATCATTTTTATTCTACTTGGGTTTTTGCCAGAGCAGCCCCAATTTTGGGTTTTTTGACGTTTTCCAACATGGTTTTTCATGTGTAAATTATTACTTCGTCTCATACAATAATGAATAATCTCTCCTGATGAGAGATATGATAAGGTCTCTCACCCTAGAATTACCCCAAAATTATTATGGTTTCAAAGGTTCAAACCTCACAAACCTTAGAAGTACGAAGTTGGGAGCAACATGACACTTCATCAATTTGATCATACATCCAATGGTTTATATCAATGGTTTGACACCGCTTAAGTAAAATTATATTGTTTGTTAGGTGTAATGCTATGACCTTTTATTTTATTATATTTGTTATAATTTATTAATGAGGAGTGATAGTTTGATACAAAAGTAGACATCAAATACACGAATATCATATTTGATGTGATATTTTGAACTAATGAATTAGAAAAATAGTAAGAGAAAATAATAAACAAATATTGTATTGTGTAAATGTATGGTGTTGGACACCAAAACTGTGTCCAAATATCATTAGTGTTTATTAATACTACATGAAACATGCACACAATTTAAACTGTACAAAAATACTAGAGTACACTTTATTATTATGTTGCTTAAAAGAGTAAGTGCATATAAATATGTATAAATTGCATTACTTAATCATTTCTAGCCTACTTTGTCTCTAACAATTAATTTTTAGAGGTATGATATTTGGATACAATTTTGATGTCTGATACCATATAAATATACTAATTTCTATTGGTTCCGGTTTCCAAATTCAACAAAGATCACGTTTTTGTGGGTGAGGTGTTGGATATAGTGTCACCGCCCAAACGTCGAAAAATCTTTTCTCAATTTTTTTTTCCGAATGTTAATGCCTCAGAATTCTTAAATAAGTTGAGTATCAATACAAATATAAAAGTGGACTAAAAATATTTACTGTACATCTGAGTTGGCCGCATTTTCATGATTAAGGGAGTTTAAATGATTATTTTAATGATTGATTTAATTCTGATTTTTTAAATTAAATTTTGATTGTTTTATTTTATTCATTGCTTGAGTGGATGGTTGCTTAACTGAGTGGATAAACATTTAGGGTCCATTTGGTGGTCAGGATAAGAGAGACAAGATAGGATAAACTATCGTATCTTGTCTGAAACTGTTGTTTGGTGAGCCAGCATGATAGGATAAGGCAATCCTGTCACTTATCCTATCCTGTCCATCTAGTTAAAATTCTATCCTGAGGGGAGGGCTGGGTTAGCACTCAACAGGATAGGATAAGGATTTTTTTTTGGTAACAAATAGGATAGGGTGATTTAAAATCTAATAAAATATAAAAATATATAATACATAAAATAATTAAAGTATAATAAAATAATAATTTAAAGTATAATAAAATTTAACATGGTTACCAAAGAAAGGTATAATAAAATATAAAATATTTAAAATAATAAAAATATTAATAATTCATTTTAATTTTTTTTATTTTATAACAATGCTAATTTTGTTATTTTATATTATTTTAAAAAATTGTAAAATATAAAAAATATTCTAATAATTTAACTATATGTAAAGTAAAAACAAAAAATAAATATTTAAAAAAATTTAAAAATTATATGTAATTATATCACAAGGATAATTTTGTCTTTTTGTATAATTTTAAATAATGAAAATTATAAAAAAAAATAAAATTTAATAAAAGATGAAAACATTTAGAATAAAAACAAAAAATTTAAAATTCATACTTAAATTATAATGCTGTCCGGTTGGTTATCTGGTGGACACCAAACATCGGATATGATAACAGCTTATCCTGCTCCTATACTATCCTACTTCTATCATGTTCTCTTATCATATCCGCCTCTATCCTATCCTGACCACCAAACGAGCCCTAAACATATTCCCGAAAAACTTGTTCCAAAATCACATCACTCATATCAACGATCACAAGGCAACCAATTATTTGGACCTTGCAGGCAACTAATGTAGCGACAAATATTAAACTTGGAAAAACAAAGTGTAGCATTGACAGAATCACTCTTCCTTGGGATGATTCTCTCCTTGACAGAATCACTCTTCCTTGGGATGATTCTCCTCTGATTGCTTCTTGGGAACCTTGACTGTGATCTTTGGTAGAGTAAGAGATGGCTCCTGTTGATGCACAGAAGGAGCTTTGACCAAATTGATGCCTTGCTCCAACTCCTTTACTCTCTCCCTCTGCAGCTTCTCCTTCTTGCCTTTCATCCTATTGAATTTTTTAACAAAACGTCAGCAGAAGGCCAAAGAAAAATACCTTGTAAACCTTTCCAATATATAAACATAAAATGGAGTCACATAAGGACTTGTTCTTATGGTGTCTCTCCTCCCTGCTGACTCTGATCTTATCAATCTTAGGAATGGCCTTGAGAACATTTTCCGCAAGATTCTTGTCATATCTCTCAGGCCTGTTTCGCTTTCTCTCAAACTCAAAGGTTGAATCCTAAAACAAAATATATTAGTTCTGAAGCTTGTCTATACCAAGACAACTAAATTAACAGATATAAAATACCAAGATTATTTACCTGTGTCATATCCTTTCCATGCACTCGCCGATATGCCTTGGTCCATTTTACTTTACGAGGGTTCCTCTTCATTTTAAAGTTCTTGTGGCATTTCGATCTACAAAATCGAAAAATCTACACAGAGAATGTTCAGGAATCTGAGCCACAATTGTTGTGTGATAAGAAGCTTTGCTTTCATAAAGCATTTAGTTTAATCTCATCTAGTCCAGCTAGAGCAACTACTTACATAATTAACAGTGCTTAGTAGCATTTGTAGAAATAGACCGGCATATAGATGGAAGATAAGTAGGTAGGAGTGAATTGATTTATTTATTTGATAAAAGAAGAAACTCGCCAAGACAAAGACAAAGAGCTAGGAGGATAAGGAGTGAATTTAAATTTACCTTTGCATCATTACGAACAAACTGGATTCCATGTCCAGGGTATACGGTTGAAGAACAAAACCAGCACTTCTCCAATCTCATTGTGCCCCCAGACTAGAGCAGCACCTTACTAGAAGAAAAGTGTCTCGAAAAAACAATAATAACAATAAGGTTTACAATATTATTGCACAAGCCCCCAAAAGGACAAATTAAGAGATATATTATACATATTGTGGCATCTACTTATATCATCAAACAATTAAATAAAATGAATCAGTAAATATCAAAGAATACAACAGAGTCAACAAGTATTAAACCAATGCCATATGCAACAGAAATCAATAAGTGAACAAATACCATTCATTAGAACCTATGACTTAAAGTTAACTATGCTTAAAAGAGCTTAAACAAAAATATAAGAAAATTAACAAAAATCCCATAAGACTGAACAAAACCAATTCTCACATGATGCAGCAAATTTGCAACTACCATATATACCAACTTTCATATGACAGAATTCTAGTCAATTATGATTCCCCCATCAAACTATCTCTGACTTGTATTTTTAGGATGACAGAATCCCACTCCACATGGGATAATGAGGATCAAGACACTGGAAAGAAGCAATGAATAAGCAGAATAGCTGATTCACAATTTTGCCGCAGACAATATGTGCTTAGGTCCGATTTTCACTTCACCTAATCTTCCCGTGTATCATACTCCTATTTGTACCAGCGTTATTGCAAAAGGGAACAAAAATATAATATTAAAACTGATGTCATACCACAAAATACCATACAATAATGTTATCTTCCTTACTTTGTTATCGGTCCAAAGGAACTGATCTACTGTATATATAAAATTTCATGACTCATTATATCATTTCAACCATCCCGTTATTTGAACCCTCAATTATGACATCCGGCTAACACATCTCTTATATTGGAATATGGTACGTTTATTCCACCATATCATACAGTCAAGATTTTAAATTTGGATCCGAAATCGAAATACGGGCTTCGACATGCTGGTTTTGACAGTCGCCGAAACCGCATCGTAATCGTAATTGCAGTCACATGAACTGCATATCAATAATGTTTTAACACAACCGCGACCGCAATTTAAAACGTTAGATACAGTATATTTGGAATCCACCCATTTGAGTGTTCTGAATAGATTGGCAGTGGTACCCAAAAAAATAAAAAATAAACACATTTTTCTTATTTCAAAGACAATATAAAAGTATAAAACATCATTTGACTTATCAAAAATACAAAATTACAATGATATCAGAGGGGCAGGACTGGAAGAAGACATACAAAGACTACTCAATGTTGTGAGGCTGCTATTACATATCCGAACATAAATAATCCCAAAATTTTTTTTGCAACCTATGCTATGCATGTCAAATAGTCCTACATGTACCAAAAAGAAAAGGAGAAAAAAAAAATAGCAATTGAAAATACCAATCATAACCAATATTACCAGAAGGATGTAAAATTCAGATGCAGTTCGAAAATTAAACTAGATTCCAAAGATTATTCACACATGAGACGATAAAAGAGATAAGAAATACAGTCTAAGAACTAATTGATGTAACGAAGCAAGTAAAATAATCGACACCAAAAATACAACAATCAACAAAAAATTACAAAATTGTGAAAACCTAAAAAATAGATAATTTTTGTATATGCAATGAATTCAATTACCAATAACAGCAGAGAATGATTAAAAACAGTCACCTTCACTCACAGAAACATCAAACTAAAATGATTTAAAAAAATGTTGTGAGGATTCTGGTAAGAAGAAACCATAAATTGGAAGAGGGAATGAATAGAGAACAAGTTACCTGACAGAAAAGAAAGAGAGGCTAGACGGTGAAGGTCGGTGCCGCGTAACTGAGAGCCTGAAATGAAAGCAAGAGGATGCAGAAAACCAGATAAAGAGGTTGCCGCCCTTTCTGGTTTGGGTTGTATAGCCAAGCCCATTGGCTTTCATGAATTTATCTTAGCCCAATGGAAACAAATTTGTTCGGTTTTCAATTATTATATCAAAATAAAATGGTAACTCTGAAAAATAGAAACACCAATTCCTATGTTAGAAGACCGAATTTGAGATAGTAAAAGATGATATAAAATTTGAAGTCCTCTAAAAAATTATAGACCCATAAATCAAACATTTCCTTCCCTTAATCTCAAAAATCTATATCACAAATAGACTCCTAAGTAAAGGGATTCAACTCCGGACTCTTACATATAAATAAAATTTGATTGAGAGGGATAATCATTAAATGTCGTTCAGATCTCATAATATAAATTAATCTTTGGTTATGATAATGGATACTTCGTCCCATTAACCTATATAATATTGGATAACGAAATAAAAATAAAAATATTGGATAACACCAAATTACACTCAACAATATCTGGAAGTCATCAAATAATTTATTCTGGGTAAAATATAACCAAACTTTCTTTAACTTTGAAATGGGACATCTGTGTAAATCTGGTGTGAGCGTGCTGTATATAAGATGAGAGTATTGAGGTATACGTGGAAATAACGGTATTGACAAATCTACACGACGTCTATTTGTCTTTGCTTCTATCTATTGATTCAGAATCTTCAACCATCCCTCTATACTCACTTGTTGAAACTGGAAATGACTGAGAAGAAGACAAATGGAGTGTACGTGGAGGTCACCGGTGAACAACAACAAAATAAGGAAGGAACGAGAAAGGAAACAACTTGTTGGAACTCCTTCACCGTCTCATTTACCAGATTCTATTCCCAAAACCGGGTAACACCATACCCCTGCTGCACCGGATCAAAACCTCTCTCGCCCGCAATGTTCCTCTCATCCCCGAAGCTTCTAGAAACACCGCTCGCCACATTCTTCTCTGGAATAGAACCAAGATTCCATAAAACTTCAAAAAAGTGGATGCAAAAGCAAAGCACCCGTAGCTGCATCCACTGTTTGCATCTCACATTTAAAAGAAATCAATCATTGGAATTTTATTTTGATATTTGACTTCATAAAATGTATGTTTGTTTTAAATTGTTTTTCACGCAAATTGTCGTTTGAAACTCCATTTACTAAAAGCTATAGCATTGAGCTTTCAAAAAAGTTGCATTGGAAAGCCAAATATCACAGTTTGTGTTCTAAAAAATCTGAAACAATATATTTGATTATATTTTCCAAAATATATATAGACAAAAGTTCATTGTTTATTATTTTAAAAATATTTTCAGCCAGTGAATGTAGTAGTTAACTCTTATCAGTTATCAGTACCCCTATTACTTTCTATATTGTAGGGTCTTCTTTATTTAAGTTTGTCCTTGGTGATTATATGTACCGATTAATTAGAGGTATATCTCTAAATACCTACAGACTTTGATAGTGTCTTCACGATCAGGTTGTTGGAAAATTTAAGATCAATAACAACCTTTCTCAAAAAAAAAAAAAGATCAATAATAACCAACCTCTACCACATATATACGTGGTTAAAGGCAGGGACATCATTAAACAGAGAATGTGATAAGGTACTATATATAAGGCAATTGACTAAGCCTATGTTTGGAATCACGGTAAGTATCCTCAGAACGTACGATAAATCAAAAGCTACTAGAGATAGCTTTCACGATCAAATTGCCTTGGGACGTGATTTCACCATGAAAACAAACACATGTTAAGCTTCAAACATTGTTTTGATATGGACTCTAGTCACTCTAGGTGCTAGGGAGTGTACCAGAAGAAATGGGAATATGCCTTGCTATGGTTCATAAGGAATCAACTGGTCAAGTCCTTGTTACTTTCATTATTTCATTTCGTCTTTTGCAAATTTGACACTTTTGTATCTGTTTAGTTGCAACGTGTCTCGAACATTTTCATAATTAGAACTCTGAAGGATTATTTCAATTAACTAAACAAGCAGAATTCAAGTATTCTTTTTTTTAAAAATAAATTATTGGGTCCCATTTTTAATTTTTTATTATTTGTATAAATAGTCTTTTGAAAATGAATAGTTCCCACCTCAATTATTTTTTGATCACGAAAAGCCCAATCCTGAGTTACTTTTATTATAAACAATATGAATTAATTCTGATAATTATTTGTTAATAATTTAAAAAGTCAACTAAACAACTGTAGTTAGTAAATTAATTTTTCAGTATTTCCTGTACGAATTTCTAAAAACAAGAAACATAATGAAAATAAGGTGGCAGTTTTATAATTATTTTTAAAAATAGGAAATGAAAACATGAAATTGGAAACAAAGCAAATAGGTCCTGAATTTGCCGTGAGTTCCCCTTCTGCTTTTGCCTTCTTCTATTACCGACATGTCTGTCAGATCGGGTGAAACTGGTTCATATGAGCTGGTCCATTGCATGCTAACACATTTTTGAGTTGGATTGCGTTGAGTCAATTTAGTTTAGTTGCAAGCTGATAATTTATTAGCCTAGTCCAGACCCACTACCCCACTTTTTTCTTCCTTCTGAAAAACTTACTTCAAAATTACGTAAGCAACTATTATATATATACTTAATAATTAATATTAATAATAACCTAGGTGATGGAAACTCTATGTTCATCGGGCTTCAACTATTTTCGTACCTATCATATCAGGTGTGGGCTATATGAAGTTATGAACTTCTAATGGTGCCTATGGGAATTGAATGACAATCCGAAATGGACATATTATTGGAGTCAGCCCAATAACTGATTTATGGATCTACCCTAACGGAAATAATTTTTCGACTAGGGCACAATATGTTCGTCACAAAATAGAATCAGCCCAATGGACCTGCTATCTGGATCTCTACACTACTCAAGTACCAGGGCTGTACCCAAATTGCATACCCAAATCCATAAAGGACCCCGAGAAAGAAAGAGAAGGCGAGATGGGAACATTAATTTAATTTAGAGTAAAGACCTAAGTTGGTCGTCGACAAAAAATATAGAAACATATTTTTTTTGGTTTCCCAATGTATCATCCTCGCGTAATTACGGAGACTAATCCCTCGAGATACTAGACGATATTATGGTAAAATTGTTTTCTGAATTACTCTTTACTTAACAAATAAAATCTTTTATAATCCAAATGACTTTTCTGTTACAAAAAGTTTTTCCAACGCCAATATTACTTTATTTTTGAAACTTAACTACTTGAAATGACTTTTTATTTTATTTTTGAATTTATTTTGGAAAAACTAACGTCTGTGAAATTTTTTCAAGGTTTCGTCCTCACTGTCACTCGTTGACTCATCTTTCACCGAAATATCATTAAAATATTATTTTCTACTTTTTCTTCTAATTTCCCAAAATTAAATCATTTTGATTTCTTTTCAAGCTTATCAAGCTTTGATCTTTAATTTTAATTGAGCACTGACCACTGTCATGCTTCTCAATCAATCACTTAACAACAAAAAATCCATGCAATACAGTTATAGCATACTTCACAGTTATAACATGCATCACAGTTATAACATAAAAATCACAGTTATAACAAATCAATCATATGAACCACATCAAATCATATAAACCAATACACAATAAATAATTAAAACACCACAGAAACCACAACAAATAATTTACAGACAACACATAGATAGCATATGGCTATCTAAAACCCCTCAGGTAAACTCCCCTTACCTCTTGACGTTACATATTCCGCTTTGAAGTTTCTTCTTGGAATTATGTTTTCTCCACAAAACTCAATACGACAACCAACACTTATCCTTAACAACAAATCAAATCACAATTAACAAAATGAAACAACAAAAATCATCTAGTTCCTATGACTAGGGTTCGGCCATGATGAGTGAAATTGGCTAGGGATGTCAAAATTTCACAAGCTTTTGAATCAATGATCATTGAGTATTAGGAAGACATAATCAAGTGTCATAAACCAAGAATTTGAAAAAAATCATCTAACTCACATGAGCTAGGGTTTCGGCCTTGACAAAGAAATTAGGTTAGGAAACTTTATTTGATTTCAATCTCTTGGATTCAACAAATATAGGTATTAGAGAGATGAAATCAACTGTTACATAATAAAAATTGAAACAAACTCATCTAGTCTCTCTAGGACATAGATTCGGCCAACAATAGAAGAATATGAAATAAATTTTATTTTACTTCATGCTCTTGGATAATGAATATAGAGATCATAGAGAGTTCATAGAAATTGATTTCACAACAAAAGGATTTTTCTATAATTTTCTAGAAATTTTTGAATAAAAACCCTAGAATTTGAAACATGGTGATCATGGCATGAAACTCATAAAATCAATGAAGAAGAAGACATGAATACTCATGGAGATGAAGGTTCACCTCTTGATTGATGAAGAAATGGAGAACTTGATCAAGTTTCTTCAATAATCAACTATGGAGTTCTTGGTTTTTTTTTAGAGAAATGGTGAAGAAGATGAAGTTGAAATTAGAAAATTGACTAAGTGTGGGGTGGGTTGTTTTGGTCCAAAATTTGTGGGCCGTGTGGGGTGGGTTGTTTTGGTCCGAAATTTGTGATGGCACAATTGCAATTTCCATGAAAACCAAGGGCACTCTAGTCTTTTCTGTTAAGTATTCATGACGTGCATTTAATGCTCCTCACATCGGTCGCATCCATCACTTCAGTCACCTTAGCTCCGTATCTAGCTCCGTCGTTTACCCGACTTAAGTTTTACGCAAGTTATTTTGAAGGTCTTACCCGTATAAAATATAATATTTTATTTTTACGCGAAAATTTTCAAAAAAAACCAATATCATTGAAAATACGATATAAACCTAAACAGTTTCGTTCGCAAGTCAAAACTAGGTTTTCTGATCAGTAAAATTCTACTGTCAGTGAAAACGCAGAACGGGTTTCGTCTGAATTTTCAACCTAAAGTTTAACTATAACCTTCTGCAATTAAGTATAGTCTAAATATGATGTTGGTTTATCCAAAATCATTTTCGAAGTCTCGGATAAAAATATAAACATATATATATATATATATATATATATATATATATATATATATATATATATATATCGATTTTAGAAAGCAGAAAAATCGGGGTGTTACACATTCCAGAAAAGGACTTTCATTATGCAAAATTCCTGAGGCCAACCCTGCTACGGGTGTTTTTAACAAGTTTCCCTTTATTCTTCATTTTCTTCTTTTGAGACTTGGTTAAAACCACAGTGAAATCCTCCTCCTTATCAGCAGCCTGAACAACCTGATTCTGGAGTTCATCAAATACTGAAGCATCATCAGCATTACCATCATTCCCATCAGCCCAGAACTTAGACACAATACCAATGTCTCTCTTAACAACAGGATGGATATTATCATTTTGAACAGGAGAAGACAACTTTGAACCAAATTGAGGATTTAAATTCATAGGGATACCAACTTCTTGGATAGGAGTCAAAGAGTTCTCTTCATGACCTAAGGCAGAATTCGAGACATATGAATCTTGAACCACATTAGCAGGAATTTCAGGAGAAACTGAATAATTAGAACTGCCATTTCCTTCTTGTGAATCAGGAAGAAAATCCGATGTATATTTACTATATCATCCTGATCAAACTCATTGAGGATAGGTTGAGACTCATCATAGATAGTTTCTACAGAATCATCATCCAAAATGTCTCCCTTATCAACAATCTGCACAGTGAGTGTGTTTGGGAAAGCTGGAAAAAAAAGATTATGCAGATAATCTAATTTCAAATAATCGATTATTGTGATAATCGATTATAATCAGAAACGGTTTTTATTTGGGTATGTTTGCTGAAAAATAGTTTTAAGATAATCTATTTGTCTGAATGATATGAAAAAAATCACTTTTGCATAGTAAATTACGAAAAAGGGTATAAAGTTATTTGTTTATATTAATAATATTTATGTTTTATTTTTAACATTAAAACTTATTAAAATATTTATTTTTTAACAGAAAATAAAAATAAAATAATGTAAATAAATAATTATAGGTGTTTATTTAAGACATGTTGCACCAAAAATGTTGCTGACACAGGGACGAAAGGCACAACGAAAGGAAAAACGTAAAGTTGCTTTTTACAAAACAAAAAAGGTCGTGGGTAATGGACGCCACATTGACGTTGGGCTGGGGGCGGGAATGGAATGGCCATGGGTAATAAAATGCCGTTTCACAAAACAGTCCATACTGGTAGCTTTTTATAAAACAGCTGTAATTGCTTTCAAAAGCTTTTTTAAACAATAATCATTTTACCCAAACATAACACTTATTTTATAAAACAACTTATTGGTGACAAAACAGCTGAAATGAGGGGAAAACCTTTTTCCAAACATGCTTAGTATCGTCAGTCCTCAAATTTCTAGGGGATTTATTCAAATCATTTAGAATTCTGTTTCCCAACATCTCCACAATTACTTCTCTAGGAATATCAAAAACTCTGTTACCTCTTTCAGGAACAACATCAATATGACTCAACCCAATAGTTGGATCCTTAGCAATAATAGTGCTATTTACTTGGTTTCCATTTGCAGCATCAAGATCTACTATACCATGATTAGCACCCTTATCAACAGGATTATCAACATTCTTAGCAGAATCAGGTTTACCATTCATAACATCAATCTTAGGCACATAGACTAAATTTCCCCTTCTCGGATTATCTTTATGAGGCTTCTCCAAAATTAGATTATTTTTGTAACAATTCGAAAGATCATGACCTATCATCTGACAAGAATCACAAAAGGATGGCAAATTTTCATACTCAATATTAACATAGAAAGCAAAATCATCCCTCTCAACCATAATCTCGTATTGGATTCTTTTATTAAGATCAAGCTCCACCAAGATTCTAGCACAATGCCCCAAAGATCTTGATCTTGTGGCTTCATCCAAGGTAATAGGAGTACCAATGCCATTAGTTATACGAACATGGATTCACAAAGCAAAGGACCAAGCATTGAAGACTCACATGGACCCATGACAAGGTCAAGGCTAAGAAGAGTCCAAGATACCTAGTTAGGGATAGGGTTTAGGACCTTTGTATAGAGTAGAGTTCATATAATAAAGATAGAAACTAGGACCTTTGTATAGAGTAGAGTTCATGTAATAGAAGTGCTTCTTCAAAAAAACACTTAGGACTAGTTTAGGAATTGGGCCTATTGGGCCATAACATAGGAGTAGGAAGCATTGGGCCAAAATCAAAGCCCACACTTGGGATTGAGTGAGGGCGTTGCTGATTTGCTTCATTAGGAGGAGGGTGAGCACTTTGCTCATCTATAAATAGGCTCCATGTAACTCATTTTGCAAGTTTGAATTCATTTGGAAGGTTTTCTCATACTTGAGATTTCTAGAGAGAGAGAGAGTTCTCCTCTTCTTGGTTCACGAACCAATGATTCTTATCTTGAATTTCCATATTCAAGTGGTGAATCTTCCTTTGGCTTATCAATTTCAATCTTCTTCTCAAAGATGATAGTAATTGTGGCACCATTTTTGTTCATTTCTTCTTATTCCATTATCTACTTTTGATCTTTAATTCTTGCAATTTACTTTCTAGTCATATATCAATTGCTCTTCTCTTCTACTCCTTTTGTTTTCTCTTGATTCTTCACTTAAAGATCAAGTTTCATATCAATTGTTCTTGAATTGTGTTTGATCTCTAATTTTGAAACAATTAGATCAAAGAAGATCCTAAAATACTTAGTGATCAATCCTTGGTCACATCAATTAGAAATATCAAAAAGGATTTTTGGACACCAATACTCTTGAGGGAGATCGAAAATCCTGATCCATCATTGGACATGGGTTTGTTTTTGAGTATTGGGATTGAAATCTGCACACCAACAAGAAAGACGCAAGAGACCTGGATTAAGGTTCCAAGAACCGAATGACCATACCTTCCTCCTTAAGTTCTCTTGTGATGAAAAGTAGAATTCAAAGTACCCTTTTCCTAGGGGAGTCATTCTCCATTGAGCTGTTGGCCGCCAAAGAGAAAATAGCTTGGATCGCAAGTCATTGACCTTTATAGGTTGATTACCTTTAGGGATCAAAAGTCTACCATGAAGACAGTTCTTTGCACTCTTTAAAGCAATCTGATACTCAGGATCATATATCTTGATCGATATGGAGTCCCCTATTAAGCGAGGACGAGGCAATTGTGACAAAAATATGTCCACCGTGGAGTTAACAATCTGAGCAAAAGATTTCAAATTCAAGAAGGAGTCAGGAACTGCATGAGGCTTCGAATTCTTTGTAGAATTGGGATCAAGATTCAGAGAAGGAGCAGGAGGAGGAGGGGGACTTAGATGAAGGGAGAAAATCCGGGTACATGAACTCCCATGGGCATTCAGAGAAGAAGGCCATGAGAAAACGTGCATGAGAAAACCCTAGATCACCATGCAAATTAATTTTTTTTTTATGAGCAAAGAGTATTGTTATTTACATCCCACCCCTAAAAGTAACTATTATTCAAGTATCAAAGTTCAACAATTTTAAACCCTTATCCATAAATTATGGTATTTCAAAATCCATATATTCATGAGAATGTTAAAAATGTGTTTTTTAAACCTTAAACATTCTAGAAAATATTATTTATGAATCTTTGGTTCCATGTTTGGTTTACTACAAGAAAAAACTTTTAATAGCGTTATTTTATTGCCTTTCTTAACATTTTTTAATTATTTTCTTTTATTTTTGTTTTATTTAATTATGTGATTGTACCATATCATAGGACCCCTATTCTTCTTCCTCGAAACCCCTCTTCTTCTTCCTTGCGTCTGTTGAACAACAATGAAGGAAATGAAAGGAACTGCGGGGAGAGAAAACACGCGCGTGGGAGTGAGGCGGTGCGAGGCACTGTTCGCACGGAAGAGGGAGGTGTGAGCCGTCGCGGGAGGTGGTGAAAAGGGGGTGAAAACGGAGAAGAAGACTTGGTCAGAGGTAACATGTTCTCTTCCCTCTCCATTATAAACAACCTCTCATTTCAGTTTCTATGTCTCTCTCCTCCCAACCCTCTTTCCCTTTTGTCTTTGTTTGTGAAGGTGCATATGCGCCTGGGATTTAAGCGTGGGACCAGCAAAGAAATTTGAAAATCTGCGGCCTGCATGCTTTTAGTGTCATGACTGGAGTTGAATAAATGACAAAAAAAGACAGATGGATTCTTGATATATTTTAAGGATTTTAAAGGTGCAATAAAAACTTATGAGTAAATTTATTGTAGTATGGGTTGGGTTAGATGAGACGATATGCATGTATGATACTGAGATAAAAGTATAATTAATGTCTTATTCACCAGAATATGTATTTTTGTGATGAAAGTGTGCTATGGATGAAGTGGGCATGCTTATTATTATTATTATTATTATTATTTTTTTGTATGAAGAGTATGACAAGTATGATATACTTTGATTTGTTCTAAACTTTTAGTGTCGTGGGGGTGGTTTTTTGTCTGATGCTTGGATTTGTCAAGTTAAGATCTTGACATATCCTATAGTGGGCGATGGGTAGTTCAGTTTTATTTTTTTGGTGCAAATGCAATTAGTGTATATTAGAGTGTGAGTGGTTCTAATAACTTTGCAGATCTTGCCCTCTGATCCTTTATAAAAAAAATTGGTTCTAATTTTGTTTTTATGGTATTTGGAATCTGTGATTCGTTTTGTGGGCATATCATCCAAAGCAAGGGCAAGACATTCATCAAATTTTGCACCGTGTCAAGTACTAAATGGAAATGAACCAATAGGTTATCTTGCTGTTGAAATACCTTTGTTTTCACTTTCAACAGTTTTTGCATTTGAAAGTTTATAGGTCAATCGCAAAATATGCATATCTCAGTTTCTATGGTCCTGATTTCCTATATCTATTGCTGTATCACGAATTAATTATAGGTGCACCGAATTGATTGTGTGGATATATAAATAAGTGTATCACTGATTTGTGGACATAAAAGGATCAGCATGATGCACTGCTTTTGTTGGAACAGACACGTGGATCAGCATATCATAACTTTTAACATCTTTCTTATTTCACATTGCAGGTCTATGATTTTAGCTTATGTATTGAAGAGCTCTGGTCACTGCATTCTTAAAAAGAGTATGATATTTTAGTATGTTTTAAATCAAATATATTAATTTCAATTATCTCTTCCTATATAACAAAGTTGGAATGGATAGTTTAGATATATATATACCCGAAACATCTATATAAAGAAGTTTTAAATCAGCTTGGTGATAATTTTCTGCAGCTACTAGCCTTAAGTTGAAAAGAGCATTAGAAGTGATGAATGAAACACATATTGTTAGGACCAGAACCTATTTTAATGCCATCTACATGGTTGGCACTGCAAAAAAGAAAGAAGAGAATTAGGACAACCTAAGTTGATATCCAACAATGAAGAAACCCAGATTCTTTGGAAGGAAGAATAGTCCTGATTGTTTAACATTTACATTAACGTCCACTTTATAATTGCTAACTATTCTATATGATGTATATATCTCTTTCAGATATACTCTGATGTTCAAATGATCAATATCTATTTGATATTGACTGGGCAATGACTCTCATATTTGTTCTTCTTGGAAGAACTTTTCATTATGTTGATGAAATCTTGCCATTTAGGTTTTTGTTTATTTCCTTTATTATTTATAATCTCTGAGATATGACTTGGTCATACTGGAAGATGGGTAATTGTGTTGATGCTGCCTTTTATTTTTTGAATTCTAACACTTTATGTAGATATGTTTCCAATAGGAAATTAAGAACATAATAAGGATTGCTTGGGTAGTAAGCTTTCTACTTAAATTCTGCATGCTCCAATCACATTCGAATTGTCTGAGACATTTGAGGCTTGTGATGGTGAAGTCGTGGAGCTTGCTAATGGTGAAGACCCTCGGTGATATAAGGTATATGCCGATTGCCAACACTTAGAATTTGTTTCTGTTAGGTATATTGGATTATTTAATCTTTAGGAATAGCCTAAAGGTGGAGAGAAAAAAAACATAACATTGGTAGAAAACTCAAACAAGGGTAGTTCCATATTATTCTTATAAATAAGAGAATCACATGTCATTTGTTGTCATTTGTTGTTGGTTGAGAAAACAAAGAATCCAAGCAAGCAAAAAAGCATTACAAAGCCTGCCAAAAAAGAAAAAAAGGCACAGTAAAGATCTTTCTTTCTAAGGTGGGGATTTTGGCACAAAGCAAAGCAAGTTAAAGCACACTAGGTAAAAGCTTTTCAAATTTACCAT
This sequence comes from Sophora flavescens, assembly GCA_030762895.1. Lineage (NCBI taxonomy): Eukaryota > Viridiplantae > Streptophyta > Magnoliopsida > Fabales > Fabaceae > Sophora > Sophora flavescens. The sequence continues at coordinate 20,541,662 of CM061062.1, read as the reverse complement.
TTTATACACTTTACACATCTACGTAGGTCATTGAGAGAAAATATTCAAAAGATTTCTATTTGGTTATGGTTCTAATGCTCATTGACAGTGAAAGTAAGAAAATTTTAAAAAATATTTTCATAGATATTAGTGGATGCACAACTTGAGTAACAAGTCCACGGAATGAGCAAAGTTAATCTACTTATTTGTTTTGATCTATATTTAAATATTTTAATAGCTTACTTTCAGAATTTAACTCGCTTTTTTTTTTTTTTTGTATATAGTGGGGTTTGGAATGGATATATGGAAGTTTTGTTGAGCAACCTTGCAACATTTTTGGGATACAAAATGTGCTGTCTCCAATCTTGATATTTTATTCTTTTAGTGAATTGTGCTCTTGGTTTGTTTTGGTATTCATTCAAGTCAATGATAAACATTTGAGTTTTTCTTTTGATGAATTTTTTTAGGCTTTTGTCACAAATGTAGGAGATGAGCCGTTGTTTTAGCTTAGTCAACTGTAACTGATGGACTCCGGGATCATTCAAATAGAGTCAATGCGCTGAAAAGCCATTGTTTTGATGAGATACCACAAGCCCATCTTCCCATATATTATTGCTGTGAAAAAAAGAGGGAGCTTCTATGGACATGCTATGTTTTTTGTCTTTAACATTTCTTTAAACCATATATTGCTTAAGCGTGACCTTTGCCAATTTGATTTTGTTAAAGTTTGTAGTTACACACGATTGTTTAAAATATGTAGTTATGAAGGGAGATTTGATGATACCTATTGTTGTATGTGGTCGGGGTTATGGTGCTGGAGCCTTCCTATGTGGTGGGAAGACTGGATTAATATAAACTTATTCTCTGTATGCCTTTATCTTTTGATTACCAACTTTATATTTATTCTAGATCGTGGATTAACTTAGAAAATTGATTATGCTTTGAAATTATGTTTGTTTCATAACATTGAATCCAAAAACTCAACTCTTGAATTTGATATGATATTTTGATTAGGAATTTGTGTGCTCCTGTAGAAGAATTGATTGTCGGTGGAACTGCACTCATCTCACTAATGGATGTGGAGAGGAGACATGATACACATTTTGACAAGCAAGTCGAATTGGTTCTCGCTACGGGACTCCAAGTTCATGATGGCACAAGAAAATCAGGCAGTCCACCCTATTTGGTTACATGGTATCTGTTCTTTTGTTTGTTTTCATTGCCTAAATGGAATATTAATGCATAATATAATATGGGATTTTCTACTTCACATGTAAAGCAAGACTGAATTATACTGAATTATGTTATGTTTTCTTTATGAGCTTAATAAATTGGATGTGAAAACTTTAGTTTTCTTCAGGAGTTTAGACTGCTGCTGTTTTGATGTCTTTCTTTTTGGTTCTCTTTTCCAAATTTCCGTCTTTCCTCTTTTCGGTCTTTTCGACTGAAATAGTGAAGATCATTTGGTGCAGGAGTGTAACAGACAGTCAATGTGAATGTTGTATGTTGCTGAGGTTGAAGAAAATCTTTTTTGCAGCAAGTGATGCCAAGGTATGGTTATACTAATATGTCTTTATGATAATTTTACATGTTTTGGGAATTCAAATGATTTTGGTATAGTGTAGTAAAGACTTAACCAATTCTCCAGTTTATATTATTAACTTGTGAGATTTGATTTCAATTCTATAATGTGGTATGTGATAGCTTATTGTCACTGTTAGGAAGAGTGATAGTGTTTAATGTATCATTGGAAATTTTGAGAGTCAATGTTCTTAGGATAGAGCACAAGTGTCATGGGAAATAGCTGATTCTTTACATCATTCCTGCATCTTTTGGGTATATAAATATTAAAGTGTTAAGTGTTGTTCACTCAAGTAATTCAGTTAGTTTTCAGTCTCAAGTATCACTGTTGCTTTGTTATAAGATCCAAAACATGCCAAACGGCATTAGCTGACTATTGTTATACTTCAAGGTTGTCTCTTCTTTTAAATGTAGTTGTTGTGCTGTTCATTTCCAGGAAGGTGTTATAATAGCTTAAAATATCAAGTGTATGCATTATTGTATGCTTATTCATGCCAAGACCATTGTTTTCTTTCATTTTCTCTTAAAGCTGCAAATTGATGTCTAACTTGCAATGCTCCAAGAATTGACTACATGAGAATAGCTCTTGGCCTCTTGCAACGAGGCTTTCATCTATACTTCTCAATTTTCTGGGCTATCATAGTTATTCAGTTACTCTGTATACTGATTAGCACATAGTATTTTTGGGCTATGCTTGCAGTAAGGTTTATGCAGTTGCATCTGAATTTAAATGTTCACTTTTAGAAATTAGTTTTTGTGATCCTTTTGTGTTTTTTTTCATATGGTAAGTATTAATTGACTTGACACAAGACACCCAAAGGCAGAGCTCCTTGACCTCCTTTGAATTTTCCTCATCCTTGAATTCTAGATCTCCTTTTGTATGTTAGAAAAATGAGTATAAAAAAGCACTTGCATTTTCTTTCTGGCTATTGATGGGATTAGTTTGTGGTGATCTGATCTGAATCTGAGATTATTTGAAATTTGTGGGGTGCATAAAGACTAAATCCAGATGGACAGCAAGTAAATATTTACTCAAGAATAGGACTTGAGGGGACTTTGGATGATGCATATAGCTGGAGGAAATATGGGCAAAAGGATATTCGTGGTGCTAAATTTCCAAAGTTTGAACTTTGAAGCTTTGTATAAGTGGCATTTGATTATGAAAGGTACTGCATAGTACCATAGCCTTTGAACCCAAGTGGTTTGACCTCTAGAATTAGTTGATATATTAAGCTATAAGATGTTTCTAAGAAATTTGAATATTCCTGCAGCATTGTTCAGACATTTTGCTCTTAGTATTTTAACGACTTAACATTCTTGGGGCAAAGCCTTTGAACCTTTTGTTTGCATAAAGTTAATTTTTTTTTATGTATTATAAAGATCAAGTTTGAGCACAAAGAAGGGAGTCATAAGGTGGTCAAGGTGGTTTGGATGGGGGAGTTAAGGAGTGGAGTGACAAGGAGGCTCAGGGTTCAAACCCATCCACTAACAAAAATACTAACAATAACATACTAACATTTACCTATACAAAAAAAAATAAGTTTAACCACAAAGATAATATTAGAGAAAACAACAATGAACCACTTCTGTATGGCTGCTGGAAGTTGAAAATTATTTCCTTACAACTATTACATTGTTAATAAATATTAAGTGTGTTCATTTTACTCTATTTTATGAATTAGTCATCATAATAAAAAGAAGAAACGGATATAGTGTAGAACTATTTTTTTACCTCAAAGCGAATATATTAAGTATGACATGCTCGTTCTTAACTATAACTATTTTTGACATTATGAATGTTTAATTTTTTATAGTGTAAAAATAACGTCATTTTTGTCAAAAAAAAAAAGTATGTCATTAGTGTATTACTATTAAGTCTTTAAGAAGTTATCATCTATTATTATATACTTTTACATTGTCAAAGTGTTTTTTTTAATGAAAATTTGAATAAAAAATAAATTTAATTCTCACTTATTTAATGTTTTTCATTTAATGGAAAACTTACCCGTGCATTTGCACGGGTCCATAACGTTAGTTTCACTTCATTCTTCCAAATAGCTTTTATAGTAGTGCTTCAACAATGTTCTCTAAGGCTTTGTTTGTGAGTCTTATTTAAGAGGGAAAGTAAGGGAAATAGAAGGTTTATGAGAACCTCTTTCTTATTTGTGAGTGTAAAAAGTTTGAGGGGAAGTTTTTGAGGATTTTAGAAAACCTCCCAAACTCCTCACCTCAATTTTTTGGTTTACCCCAATTTGGGGTTTTTTTTTTGGGTTTACCCCAATTTTTAGAGGAAAAGGAATACATTTTTTTTGCGCATATATATATATATATATATATATATATATATATATATATATATATTTATTGAAATGTGCATTACTATTATTTAAAAAAATATTACTTATGTTAATTTTCTAAAATAAAGATAAAATTGTAAAAGTATGTTATAAACCCTCCATTTACTTCCCTTCATACGATATACACTCACAAACAAGGTGAGGGATAATACTCTCATTCTCCTCTCCTTCCTCTCATTTCCTTCTCCTTTGATCTCCTTCCTTTCCTTTCTCTTGAAACTTACAAACAAAGCCTAAAGTAATCAAGCTCCACGACCTTGTTGCTCAAAATAATCATGCTACCAGCACTTTAAGCAAACGTGACGGGTAAACAACAAACATAACGCACTCATGGTTTACAAAGACTGGAGATGGATTTGATACATAAAACACGTTAGCTTTGATTACTCAAATGATTGAAGTCTTTTAGTGAGTACCAGTAACACTTTCAAAAAAAAATATTTTAAAATAGTAGCTCTCATATTGGAGGTGACTTTAATCATCACGTTTAAATCTAATCAAAATGGAAATATTTAGAAGTAATCAAAATTGATTAAATTTAATTTTTTGAAAATTAAGTGGATTGAATCGTTTTTCAATTTGATTTTTAAAATCGATCAAATTTGATTGATATTACATTATATATTTCTTTGTTATCAAATTTACATTTTCATTTATAATCAAATTATTATTATTATTTTTTTACATTTTCATTTAATTTACTTCTCTCGCTGTAATAAAAAATAAGCCTAGGCATATTATGAAGATGGCTTGAATCCTTTATTCAGTTATGCTTGAGTTAAATGATCAAGTAGTAGTCTGTTGTATAAGTAGGTTCTAATTGTAACATAAAGTTAGTTACATTTTGGTTAGTTTGTTTTTCAGTTATAAACCCTTCCCTTGTTGAGCACTCCTACAAAAAGGAAAGGGAGCTTAACTAGCTGAATAGTGAGAGTTCTGAAAACTAGACTAAAGAGATCATTAGAAAGAGTGTGAGAGAACAACTTTGTAATTCTCTAGAGTGTGATATCAGCTGTGTACATATTGTAACCATCTTGTTCATAGTGGATATTTTCTTTGTTGCTGCCCGTGGGTGGATGTAGCCAATACTTGGTGAACCACCCACGTTAATTGTTACGTGTGTTCATCTTTCATACAACTCCATTGCTTATTAGTTTTTCTACAATCTAAAACACCCTTCCGTGCTTGCCAAGCAAGCTCAGTTCAGCTCAGTTTTTGCAACAAACTGGCATCAGAGCTCCCAAAGATCCTGGGAGCAACACAGTGCAAAAGATCGACTGGTTAGAATCATCAAGAATCCATCAAGAAGATGTCTAACACGATCAAGGTTGAGAAATATGATTCGAAGCAAAGTTTCAGTCTCTGGCGGATAAAGATGAGAGCACTGCTGAAACAACAACAAGCTTGGGCACCTCTTTCTGGATCAACCTCAAAGATCAACAAAGAAGATCTTGCTCTGCAAGAAGAGAAAGCTCATTCATTGATCGTGCTTTCTCTCTCTGATGAGGTTCTATATGAAGTTGCTGAAGAAACAACTGTTGCAGGCTTATGGCTGAAATTGGAGAAGCCGTATATGACAAAGTCAATATACAACAAGCTTTTGCTGAAAAGGCGGCTGTTTGGACTTCGAATGAAAGAAGGTACACCTCTGAAAGACCATTTAGATGAATTAAATTCCATATTGATGGAACTTCGTGATATTGATGTTAAGATATGAGATGAAGATGCAGCCATGATACTGTTATTTCTTTTGAAAACTTTGTAAGTTCTTTAAGTGTTGGGAAGGATTGCATAACACTGGAAGAGGTGAAATCAAGTCTGCATACTAGAGAACTTCAACACAAAGCATCTGGAAATGATGAAGGTTCTGCTTCAGGTTTGGTGGCCTCAAACTCAGGTAAAAATCAGAAAAAGAAGAAAGGTAAAGGGATGAAAAAGGGCAAACATGACCCAAGAGATATCTGTAACTACTGCAAAGAACCAGGACATTGGAAGAAAGATTGCCCCAAGAAGAAGAAGATGGAATCCGTTGCAGCAACAGTACAAGAAGACTTCTCTTCTGATGATGATTTTGTTCTAACAGCAGCTGATCAAAAACATCAATCAACTGATCAATGGGTGCTAGATTCTGGTTGTTCTTTCCATATGTGTCCACAAAGAAGCTGGTTCTTAACATATGAAAAGAAATCAGGTGGAAATGTCTTGATGGGAAACAATTTTCCTTGCAAAACAGTAGGAATTGGCACAATTTGGATCAGGATGTTTGATGATAAAATCAGAACTCTTTCAAATGTCTGCCATGTTCCAGAATTGAAGAGGAACCTGATCTTAGTAGGAGCTTTGGATTCAAAGGGCTTCTCATGCAGTGTTGAAGGTGGAGTAATGCAGATAAGGAAGGGAGCAGTCACAATCATGAAATGAACCAAATTGGGAAATCTATACATTCTCCAAGGTTCCACTGTTATTGGCTCTTCATCTATAGCATCTCAGTCAACAGAAAATGGGCCAAAAGAAAGCAATCTTTGGAACATGAGATTGGGGTATATGAGTGAACAAGGTATGGAAATCCTCAATAAACAAAGTCTTCTTGGAAGACATTAGAAGGTGCAATTGCAGTTTTGTGAGCATTGTGTGTTTGGCAAGAAACACAGGCACAAGTTGACAAAAGCAATGCACACTACAAAAGGTGGAGCTAGATATTTCCTATCCATTATAGATGACTATTCAAGGATGACTTGGATATGAAACAGAAAAATGAAGCTTTCAAGTCCTTTAAACAAAGGAAGATTCTAGTAGAGAATCAGTCAGGAAAGAAGGTTAGAAGACTTTGTACATATAATGGTTTGGAATTCTGTTCAAAGGAATTCAATGAATTCTGCAAGAAAGAAGGGATTGTCAGACACCTCACTGTTAAAAACACTCCTCAGCAAAACGATGTTGCTAAGAGAATGAACAGAACATTATTGGAAAGAGCTTGCTGTACGATTTCCAATGCAGGGTTGGATAGGAGTTTCTGGGCTGAAGTAGTAAGTGCATCTTGCTACTTGATAAATAGGTCCCCTTCTACTGCAATTAATGGCAAAACTCCTATGGAAATGTGGTCAAGAAAACCTGTAGACTACTCCACTCTTAGAATTTTTGGATGTTCAGCTTATTAATGTGTCAATGATGGAAAGTTGGAACCAAGGACTAAGAAGGGAGTATTTGTGGGCTATGGAGATGGGGTGAAAAGGGTATAGAATCTGATCATCTACTGATAGAAGAATTATCCTGAGCAGAGATGTAACTTTTGATGAAGAATCTATGCTACACCTTAGATCAAACTATGATTCCATTGAGCAGGTGGAGAGTGAAAGTTCAGTGAGCAAGCATAATGCTGAACTTCACCAAGATACAGAATCTCCAAAGTCCAATACAAGAGAAGAATCAACTATGTCTCAAGAAGATCAACAAATAGAAGTTGAATTTGAAGCATGTCAAAATAAAACAGTGCCAGAGAATTCAACACTCAGAAGGTCACAGAGACAGATCATGCCCCTTAAGAAGTATGGTTATGAAGACATAGTTGCATATGCTTTTCAAGTAGCACAAGAGGTAGATCCTTATAAACCAGCTACCTATCGGGAAGCAATCAAGAGCAATGAATCTGCTCAATGGATTGCAGCAATGAGTGAAGAGATGAAATCTCTCCACAAGAATCATACATGGAAGCTTGTCATGCTACCTGAGGCTGCAAGTGGATTTTTAAGAAAAAGGCAGGAATTCCAGGTATCGAAGCTATAAGGTATAAAGCTCGATTGGTTGCAAAGGGTTACAGTCAAAAGGAAGGTGTGGATTACAATGAGATCTTCCCTCCAGTTGTGAGACACACATCCATTCGAGTACTACTAGCATTAGTGTCTCATCAAGATTTGGAACTTGAACAACTAGATGTAAAAACAACTTTTTTGCATGGAGAGCTAGAGGAAAATATACTAATGGCACAACCAGAAGGATTTGCTGTCCATGGAATGGAAGATCATGTATGTCAACTACAAAGGTCCTTGTATGGTTTGAAACAATCTCCCAGGCAATGGTATAAGAGATTTGACAAATTCATGACATCACATGGATATAAAAGAAGTCCATATGATTCATGTATATATCACAAAAGGGTGGAGGATGGTTTTTTTATATACTTGCTTCTGTATGTGGATGACATGCTCATTGCAGCAAGTCACATTGAAACAATTCAACAACTGATGTCTCTCCTCAGTGATGACATGAAAGATATGGGAGCAGCTGAGAAGATTTTACGGATGTTGGTCGCGCTGTCGCACACGCGCCAAAAAGGACGAGCGGGTTTTGAAAATGTAGTTTAGGGCGACAACTCGGATGTCGTCTCTCAAGGACTCTTAAAATGTTATTTTCCACAAAAATAAGTTTTTTTTTGGGGGGGTTTGGATTGAGATGCAATCAAAGAAAACAAAATGATGAAAACAGAGGAGTAAAACAAGACAGTTCAAAGAGGTTATCAAATGGCTAAAAACAGATTAATCTATTGCTCTTGATTTCCCACTATCATAGGTTCATGCAATTTCCAAGCCCTAAGCAGATTCTTATCCCCTCCCGGTTGTAGCAACAATTTACAAACGAAACTATCACTCTGAGATACATGTCCCTATTCCCGAATTAAACAAACGGGGTTAAGCCCTCATGAACTAAACGAACATGAACGTACACACGCGAATTAAACAAACGCGATTAATTATAGGAACATGATATCACCGGAAATAAATCAACACAATACATTATACTCCTGAATTAAACAAACAGAAATATAAAGCATGGCATTGAAGAGGGAAAAGCATACAAAACAGGAAAATACAAGAACCTCAAGTATATGGAAATCAATTACAATAGATCAATCCTAGAAACTTAGTTCTCCATAACACAAACGAAATCACACAGAGAAAAATGTAAAACAGAAAAATGGAGAAGCAAAAGTTTTTACAAACTGTTCAGAACATGAATTTATACTAGTCAGAAATTAAGCTTATTCGCGAGGCGAAGCCTCTCTCGCGACGCGAATCCTGCGAACAGTCTGCAACCTTTGGCATTCTCGCGAGGCGAACATTCCTTCCGCGAGGTGAGAAACCGAAGAGTCTTCTTGTCACGCCCGTTATGAACATCAGGGGCCAACCGTGATGCTTTTTGACTTCCAGACTCGCGAGGCGAATGGATGCCCGCGAGGCGAATCTCTTCAACTTCAAAACTGCCACAGCCGTGACCTTCAACACGGTCAAGCCGTGATCGTCTCTGACTTTTCAGGCTTGGGTGACTCGCGGGGCGAGATCTTCTTCGCGGGGCGAACCAGAGACCTTGCATTTTCTTGGAACAGTCAGCTTCGGGGTCGCGAGGCGAAGAGAGGTTCGCGAGGCGAATCCCCTGTTTCCTTATTGTAACACCCTACTTTTTATTTTCCGATTTTTTTTTTCAGTAAAAATATTTTCGCTGTATTAACCGATATAAATGTTTTTATTTATATTTTTATCCGAGTTCATGGAGATTGATTTTTATGAAATAAAAATCATATTCATACACTATCTTAGGGTAGAAGCTTACGATAAAAATTTGGGTTGAAAATTCAGACGGAACCCGGTCTGCGTTTTCACTGACAGTATAATTTTACTGAGCAGAAAACCTAATTTTGACTCGTGAACGAAATGGTTTATATTTAAATCATATTTCCAACGAGTTTGGTTAGTTTAAAAATTTTCAGTCGAAAACGAAATATTACGCTTTTACGCAGGCGTAAAACCCTAATCGGGAAACCGACGGAGTCAAGAAGGGAAGTGCAGAGACCCGTCAAGAGATCGGGACAACGAGTCATATATGATGACTCGTGGAGGATGAGTCACCAAGCATTTATGAGCATTAAATGCATGTAATCATGACATTTAGGTAAAAAGACCAAAATACCCCCAAGCTTTCGCGGGTATTAACAAGACGCATCTACGCACTCTTAACCACTCATTTTACGTGGTTGAAAACCTCCCACATCTCTCCAATTTCGTGCATCCACCTCCAATAAATCTTACCTATTTCATTTTGCTTTCGTTTCATTATTTTCCTCTCAAAAACCGAAATCGGGTAAACGACGGAGCTGCGTACGGAATTTCCGGGAACCGCTAATGGATAAGATCGATGACTCATTGGTGAGTCACTTTGTGTGGCCCAAAATCATCCACACCTCCATTAAATGTGAGCCACATATTATTACCCATGGTTAGCCAAAATAACCTTAGTTAAGTTAATTATAACCTTAGTTAAGTTAATTATAACCTTAGTTAAGCTTATAATAATTTAATAATCACAAAACCCATTAAACCAATTCATTTTAACCAAACAAGGCATAATATTACTCCTATAAATACCCCAAACCGTGTCCTCCCTCACCATTTCACTCATCTTCTTCATTCTCTTCATCTTCCTCACCAACTAAGTTACAAAACCCTAAGAACACCGAATTCCCACCAAACATATGACCCTCTTCCTTTCTGAAACTCGGAAAACACTCAACATAAAAGTTGTTCCCCTTTCTCTCTTCTTTCCAACAAGTTAAAGATCATCAAAAACGGATAAGTGGATTGGGAGAAAGGCTCAAAATACAGAAACTGCCCAGAATTCCCAGCAACCCACGAAACAGCATAAATAAGGCCCTTTTCACCCCTGTTATGATCCGAACCAAATGAAACCTTAAACACAAAAGTTTTTCCTTTTCTTCTTATCTTTCTATCAAGCCAAAGTTCTTAATTTTTGGATGAGTATATTGTGAGATACACTCACAATACCATCACACCCTCAAGCTGTCCAGTTTTCAACATAGTGAAGGTTGATCATTTTCTTCATTTCTTCAATCTTCAAGAGGTAAAAGCTCATCTCATTGATCATATAAGCTTTCATATTCATGTATTTATCATGTTTATGCCATGAATCATATTTTTCCATTCCTAGATCTAGAACTTCAAATAATTCTAGAAAATGGTAGAAAAATCCTTTTAATGTGAAACCAATTTCTATGATCTTGTGATGTCTTCCAATTTCATTATCCAAGAGCTTGAATCCAACTAAATTTCCTAGCCTATTTTCCTAATATGGGCCGAAACCCTAACCCTAAAGGTTAGAGGATTTTGTTTCAAATTTTAGTCTTGTAATAAGTAATCTATGTTAGTTAAGACTCTAGTAACTAGGATCCAAAAGATGGCATTAAGAAGATAATCCTAAACCTATTTTCTAAGTCTTGGCCGAACCTAGCCCTAAAGTGTCATAGATGGTTGTTTGTTGATTATAGTTATGTTGTTTGAATGAAGGTGGTTGTGTTAACTCGTGGCGGGATAACGAGGATCGTCGTGTACGTGTTTCCGGTGAAAACTTAGGTGGGGAAAAGAATCAACCTATCGTCGGAATCGATAAGTAGTAGATTATATGATAATTGTGTAGGGCGACCTAAACCCTACTAGTAGTTGAGTAATCGACAAGACCAAAATCTCATTGGAAACCTTTTTTGTAAAACCAATGGTGATTCGGGGATTGTAGGTTTATCGACATTAAGGTTGATTTTATGACGTTGAGGATGTTTGGATTTATTTATTATTTGATTTGATTGTGATATGCTGGCTGTGATAATTTGTTTTAAGTGATATTTTATGGTGTTTGATTATTTTATTGATATTATGTTGATATTTATTAACCGTTGATGGATGATTTGCTTTTATTATTTATATCGAATTGATACTTTATGATATGGATGTTAATATGCTGTTTTGAGGTTGGAATGGTATATGTCTGAGTAGTTTCTGGCGAAGGAAAAACTTGGTATTTAAGCGTGTTTATCACCACCTCTTTTTCCTGGGAAGTTATCCTGTATACTATTCGTAGTTCTTAAATTTGGTGATTTTTATTCTGTTGAATGATATTTTATGATGATTAATATGTTTATGTGAGAATGTATTATAGCTTGATGATAATTGAATTGCTTGGTTCAACAATATTCTGATATATGGTTAGAGATGATCTGCCTGGTTTTTAATATTGTGCTTAGCTGATTTTTAAGTAAGGATATGTGTTGTTCGGGAGATAATTGTTTGGGTGAGAGAATAAAGGTGATTTAGAGGTGCCTAGCCTAATTAAGTGGTTTTATCTAAGAGGAAAAATGTGTTGAGACTTTGATGGAAGGTTGAGGCACTAGGTTGTTATTGATTTAAATTAGGGAGATTCATTTATCGAGGTATTGTTAGTCACAAAAGTGGAGTGGAACACACGAGGTCGAGATATCCTATTTTGGGGATATCGGATATTACGGGTGAGTGCCCTACGGATGGGGATGCCGAGGTAGACTACCGTAATACTCTTTAGTTCTTGACGAGTTCGCATGTTCTTGGCACTGGACCGTTATGGAATGATATTCCTTGACGAGTTCGTATGTTCTTGGCACTGGACCGTTTTGGATTGATATTCCTTGACGAGTTCGTATGTTCTTGGCACTGGACCGTTATGGAAGGATGTTCCTTGACGAGTTCGTATGTTCTTGGCACTGGACCGTTATGGAATGATATTCCTTGACGAGTTCGTATGATCTTGGCACTGGACCATTTTAGACTAATAAGTGTTTAGTCTTTGATGCGTTCGAAAGTTATTGGTACTGGACCGTTCTAGACTACTGACTAATGTGACAGGAGTGAAGATGGCCACATCAGTATTAAGTTTTAGTTGCATGGGCTGAGGGTAGAGGATGATATAATGAATTGAGGATGATTGCTGATTTTGATTGATGCGTGTCTGTGACAATTACTGTATAATTTACTATTACTCTTTTCCGCTTTTTGATGATAGAACTGTTTCTTATTCCCTATATCTTTCTGTGTGTTGTGTTTTATTTCTGATGTGATCGTACGAGAAGACCCGATGGAGGAACCAATTGCTGAGGGGTTAGATGGAACTCCTTACGAACCGAGATCTTGGAGGTCGAGCTGTGATTCAAGGCGATTAGAGTATAGACAGTATGGCCAAAGTGTCTAAAGAGTATTTATATTTCCGCTGAGTATGTCTCGTAGTGAAGTTTATGCCTGTGAGAGATCCTACGAGAGGGTACCCTTAATGTGCTTTTGGAATGTAATAAATAACGGGTGTGTATTTATGTAATATAGTTTTGGTATGTTTTATATATGCATAAGTTATATAATTATTAATTAAGTTTTAATTTTTACGTATTTTCAATGATAAGCGAGCGATTAAGTAAATAAATATTAAGGTTTTAATGTAATAATACGATGGGGCACAACGGGGTGTCTCATTTGGTGGTATCAGAGCAGTTCGATTCTAATCGGACTGTGAGGTCTAGGATGTTGTTACTGGCCGTGTCTAGTTGAGTCCACATCGGATTTTAACTATGCTTAGAAGTTGGGTAGTGAGTCCCGACGTGATAGTTAACAGTTATATGGCATATATATACCAGTTTTATGTAGCATTATATGTTGTATACTAGTGGTCAGAGAGGTGGAGCTGGAAAAGGAGTTCCAACAGCAGGACAACAGATGGTCAGACCTCAGGCCACTGAAAGAGTGTTTACCGTGAGGGGAGCAAAATGCTCAATCCGGGATCTTATACAAGGTATGTATTTGATATCTGGTAGACTTTGTTTGTTTTTCTAAGTAGCATGATGGACAAGAAAGTGATGAGAGTTTTGTTGAGGTATAGTTGTGACTGGTAGGATGTGAACCCCTAAGATCAATATCAGTGAGTAAGACAATTACTATAAGTCAAATGTTGATGGAGGCATAGTATCATTATGGAATCTAGGGCAATGATTAAGGATCGTAGTTAAGATGGATTGTATGAGTTTGGGAAGAGTAAACGAAAGTGTATATAGTAATTTCACCTAAGTTGAAAATGAGCTTTCACCTAAGTTTAATATGAGCAGAAAAGATGATTTCTGATGTAAATTGAGGTTGCTAGAGAAATTCAAATTTGTTAAGTTAGATATCCTAATAGGTGTTGATCTTTTGATTGCAATTTATCTTACGGAGTGTTGAGATGTTTATTTGGAGACTTGAAAGGTGTGATTTTGATATAATCTAGAATAGTGAAATACATTCTAAGGAACTAAGACTGTGATTGGATACATGAAGTTGGAAGTTAGGGTAGTTCGATTGTGGTGTTAATTACGGCTGTTAGATGTTGAAATAAGATTCTTTAGTGGATCAGTAGTAAGAAGAGGAAGGAATTAAGTTTTGATCATGTCCTTTAAGGATGATAGATCAAGTTGGAAAGGTTAAGAACAATGAATGGAATATAGTGATGGATAAGTTCGAGGATAAATAGAATGATATAAGAATGAATTCCAGAATGAAATTACCGCCACACCTAGGGAAAAAACAATGATGAGAAATATAGTGTTGGAGCTTTAGATTAAGATAAGATTACAAGATGATGTCTAGTGTTGAGTTAAGAAATTCCGAGGACGGAATTTTTTTCTAAGAGGGGTAGTAATGTAACACCCTACTTTTTATTTTCCGATTTTTTTTTTCAGTAAAAATATTTTCGCTGTATTAACCAGTATAAATGTATTTATTTATATTTTTATTCGAGTTCATGGAGATTGATTTTTATGAAATAAAAATCATATTCATACATTATCTTAGGGTAGAAGCTTACGATAAAAACTTGGGTTGAAAATTCAGACGGAACCCGGTCTGCGTTTTCACTGACAGTATAATTTTACCGAGCAGAAAACCTAATTTTGACTCGTGAACGAAATGGTTTATATTTAAATCATATTTCCAACGAGTTTGGTTAGTTTAAAAATTTTCAGTCGAAAACGAAATATTACGCTTTTACGCAGGCGTAAAACCCTAATCGGGAAACCGACGGAGTCAAGAAGGGAAGTGCAGAGACCCGTCAAGAGATCGGGACAACGAGTCATATATGATGACTCGTGAAGGATGAGTCACCAAGCATTTATGAGCATTAAATGCATGTAATCATGACATTTAGGTAAAAAGACCAAAATACCCCCAAGCTTTCGCGGGTATTAACAAAACGCATCTACGCACTCTTAACCACTCATTTTACGTGGTTGAAAACCTCCCACATCTCTCCAATTTCGTGCATCCACCTCCAATAAATCTTACCTATTTCATTTTTATTTCGTTTCATTATTTTCCTCTCAAAAACCGAAATCGGGTAAACGACGGAGCTGCGTACGGAATTTCCGGGAACCGCTAATGGATAAGATCGATGACTCGTTGGTGAGTCACTTTGTGTGGCCCAAAATCATCCACACCTCCATTAAATGTGAGCCACATATTATTACCCATGGTTAGCCAAAATAACCTTAGTTAAGTTAATTATAACCTTAGTTAAGTTAATTATAACCTTAGTTAAGCTTATAATAATTTAATAATCACAAAACCCATTAAACCAATTCCTTTTAACCAAACAAGGCATAATATTACTCCTATAAATACCCCAAACCGTGTCCTCCCTCACCATTTCACTCATCTTCTTCATTCTCTTCATCTTCCTCACCAACTAAGTTACAAAACCCTAAGAACACCGAATTCCCACCAAACATATGACCCTCTTCCTTTCTGAAACTAGGAAAACACTCAACATAAAAGTTGTTCCTATTTCTCTCTTCTTTCCAACAAGCTAAAGATCATCAAAAACGGATAAGTGGATTGGGAGAAAGGCTCAAAATACAGAAACTGCCCAGAATTCCCAGCAACCCACGAAACAGCATAAATAAGGCCCTTTTCACCCCTGTTATGATCCGAACTAAATGAAACCTTAAACACAAAAGTTGTTCCTTTTCTTCTTATCTTTCTATCAAGCCAAAGTTCGTAATTTTTGGATGAGTATATTGTGAGATACACTCACAATACCATCACACCCTCAAGCTGTCCAGTTTTCAACATAGTGAAGGTTGATCATTTTCTTCATTTCTTCAATCTTCAAGAGGTAAAAGCTCATCTCCTTGATCATATAAGCTTTCATATTCATGTATTTATCATGTTTATGCCATGAATCATATTTTTCCATTCCTAGATCTAGAACTTCAAATAATTCTAGAAAATTGTAGAAAAATCCTTTTAATGTGAAACCAATTTCTATGATCTTGTGATGTCTTCCAATTTCATTATCCAAGAGCTTGAATCCAACTAAATTTCCTAGCCTATTTTCCTTATATGGGCCGAAACCCTAACCCTAAAGGTTAGAGGATTTTGTTTCAAATTTTAGTCTTGTAATAAGTAATCTATGTTAGTTAAGACTCTAGTAACTAGGATCCAAAAGATGGCATTAAGAAGATAATCCTAAACCTATTTTCTAAGTCTTGGCCGAACCTAGCCCTAAAGTGTCATAGATGGTTGTTAGTTGATTATAGTTATGTTGTTTGAATGAAGGTGGTTGTGTTAACTCGTGGCGGGATAACGAGGATCGTCGTGTACGTGTTTCCGGTGAAAACTTAGGTGGGGAAAAGAATCAACCTATCGTCGGAATCGATAAGTAGTAGATTATATGATAATTGTGTAGGGCGACCTAAACCCTACTAGTAGTTGAGTAATCGACAAGACCAAAATCTCATTGGAAACCTTTTCTGTAAAACCAATGGTGATTCGGGGATTGTAGGTTTATCGACATTAAGGTTGATTTTATGACGTTGAGGATGTTTGGATTTATTTATTATTTGATTTGATTGTGATATGCTGGCTGTGATAATTTGTTTTAAGTGATATTTTATGGTGTTTGATTATTTTATTGATATTATGTTGATATTTATTAACCGTTGATGGATGATTTGCTTTTATTATTTATATCGAATTGATACTTTATGATATGGATGTTAATATGCTGTTTTGAGGTTGGAATGGTATATGTCTGAGTAATTTCTGGCTAAGGAAAAACTTGGTATTTAAGCGTGTTTATCACCACCTCTTTTCCTGGGAAGTTATCCCAGGTATACTATTCGTAGTTCTTAAATTTGGTGATTTTTATTCTGTTGAATGATATTTTATGATGATTAATATGTTTATGTGAGAATGTATTATAGCTTGATGATAATTGAATTGCTTGGTTCAACAATATTCTGATATATGGTTAGAGATGATCTGCCTGGTTTTTAATATTGTGCTTAGCTGATTTTTAAGTAAGGATATGTGTTGTTCGGGAGATAATTGTTTGGGTGAGAGAATAAAGGTGATTTAGAGGTGCCTAGCCTAATTAAGTAGTTTTATCTAAGAGGAAAAAGGTGTTGAGACTTTGATGGAAGGTTGAGGCACTAGGTTGTTATTGATTTATATTAGGGAGATTCATTTATCGAGGTATTGTTAGTCACAGCCGTGTGAGTGGAACACACGAGGTCAGGATATCCTATTTTGGGGATATCGGATATTACGGGTGAGTGCCCTACGGATGGGGATGCCGAGGTAGACTACCATAATACTCTTTAGTTCTTGACGAGTTCGCATGTTCTTGGCACTGGACCGTTATGGAATGATATTCCTTGACGAGTTCGTATGTTCTTAACCTTGGACCGTTTTGGATTGATATTCCTTGACGAGTTCGTATGTTCTTGGCACTTTGGACCGTTATGGAAGGATGTTCCTTGACGAGTTCGTATGTTCTTGGCAACTGGACCGTTATGGAATGATATTCCTTGACGAGTTCGTATGATCTTGGCACTGGACCATTTTAGACTAATAAGTGTTTAGTCTTTGATGCGTTCGAAAGTTATTGGTACTTGGACCGTTTCGGACTACTTGACTAATGTGACAGGAGTGAAGATGGCCACATCAGTATTAAGTTTTAGTTGCATGGGCTGAGGGTAGAGGATGATATAATGAATTGAGGATGATTGCTGATTTTGATTGATGCGTGTCTGTGACAATTACTGTATAATTTACTATTACTCTTTTCCGCTTTTTGATGATAGAACTGTTTCTTATTCCCTATATCTTTCTCGTGTGTTGTGTTTTATTTCGATGTGATCGTAACGAGAAGACCCGATGGAGGAACCAATTGCTTTGGGGTTAGATGGAACTCCTTACGAACCGAGATCTTTGGAGGTCGAGCTGTGATTCAAGGCGATTAGAGTATAGACAGTATGGCCAGTGTGTCTAAAGAGTATTTATATTTCCGCTGAGTATGTCTGTAGTGAAGTTTATGCCTGTGAGGGATCCTACTGAGAGGGTACCCTTAACAATGCTTTTGGAATGTAATAAATAACGGGTGTGTATTTATGTAATATAGTTTTGGTATGTTTTATATATGCATAAGTTATATAATTATTAATTAAGTTTTAATTTTTACGTATTTTCAATGATAAGCGAGCGATTAAGTAAATAAATATTAAGGTTTTAGTGTAATAATACGATGGGGCACAACGGGGTGTCTCACTTATTCTCTTGACTTTCACTTAACCTGAAAACAATGAAATAACTATAAGTGTATTATTTAACTCAAATCTGGATAATTTAACCTAAAACTACTCTAGAGACTCAAAACCTTGCTTGAGGACAATCTAATCTAATTTGGGTGAAAATAGGACATAATTTGCACAAAACCCTGGTCATACTAGCCATAAAACTAGATGAGCCAGAGGCTTATCAAAATACTCCAAACTTAAACTTTGCTTGTCCCCAAGCAAACTAAGACTCAAAAATCAAAATGACTCAAGACCTGGCAAGCTTAAAAGATTCAATCAACCTTACACAGAATTCAAGCAATATATCAAAACGGTTTTCTTTAATGTCCCCCCCTTTTAAAGCAAAGCAATCCCCACAATCATTCATTCCAAACCATTGAGAATTTCTTCATTCAGGCAATCAGAAATCTAAGCAAGGGATCTAAGTCACACACAAGAGGGAGATCACCAATTCCAAACAACTGCCTTCCTCACAAGGGCATTATTTGTTCACTCAATCACTCAGTTTGTGTCAGGCTATTAACATTGCACTCAATTTCACTTTTAAGAGCACTTCCCAAAAATTTGATTTTCATCTCAAAATGGTTCCCACAGAAAACATGCAAGCAACATCAAAAGGTCTTTTATGGGATGTAATGGGGCCTGGCTAAGGGTAAGATATACAAAAGGAACTAGGCTGAAGACCTAGGAACTAAGAGAGCATGAACTTTTTACACTTTGAATTTCTACTCAAGTTCCTTTCTTTATTTTTTTTTTCTTTAAACTTCTGGGTGACTACAGCCTTTTATTTCAACACTTTTTATTTTTATTTTTATTGTTTTTATCTTTTTTTTTTCTTTTTTTTTTCAACATGTAAACATTTTTTTTTTCACAAGCCTTTGGCTCCAACTTTTTATTATATATATACTTTTTTTTGTCAATCCCAACAACATATTACACCTTGCAGCCACCCCAAACTTAGTTTTTTGCACCCATTCTAAGATTCCATGCTCTCCTAATCCTAAGATCGGGTTAACATGGTTTTCCAGATTTTTAGGCTTATAACATTAGGTTATCAAGAAGCAATAGGCTAATCAGGCTCAAAGGGGCTAACTAGGGAACATGCATTAGGATTTGGTTATTTTAGGCTAAGTAGCTATTTACAAAGAAAATGCCTAAATCATCTGAAGCAAACACATAATCATGCAAACCAAAAAGAGATTCAATCAAATTCAGGAAAGTGCAACTTGAAAGTGATTTTCACACAATCAAAAACATGTTGGAGGCTCAAAACCTCACCTGGACATTTATGCAAATTATTTGAAAGAGATTCTATCCCTAGTGTGTGCTTCCTATCACCCCAAACTTATCATAAATCGTGCCATTATAACAAAATCTCAAAGTTCAGTTTTCAATTTCACATGGGAATCACTTTTCAAAAACAAAAATTTTTCAGCCTAGGGGGAATCATCACATATCAATCATGCAAGCAATCTATGCAACATCAATCAAAATCTAGAAAACTTGCCAACAAAAGACTCAACACACAAATACTCCTGAGCTTCTCAAATTATTCAGGAGCTTTATTCAAAGAAAAGGAAAAACTACAACTAGTTCCCTCCCCCACACTTAAAACATGCATTGTCCCCAATGAACAACAGAACTATACAATCATAGTGAGGGAAAGGAAAAAGAGTACTCCCTGATCAAGTGCAGTGTATGCGGAAGCTTCCGTCTGGATCCCATTCCTTGCAGCCTAAGGCCAAAGAGGTAGAGTTCATTCCATAGTCCCATAACTTGCATCCTTGATATATGAGTAAACACTTGACATTTTTGGTGACCGTGCTCAATGCGGCGGACTCATCACCTTCTCTTGGGTCAAAGACGACCGCTTCATCAACAAAGTCCTCCCAATAGAATTTGGCTTCAATCCCTTGAACTATCCATGGTGCAAAATCTATTTCCTCTGGTGGTTTCGCAGGGGGAGGTGGCAGATAGGTAGGGAGGGCCTCTGGTGCTGCTTCATCTTCTGCATGTTTCCCATCCACTGCACTGACAAATTTATCGCCTGCTAGACATACATCAATCTCAGTACAAACCACACAATGGTTAGCGTTAGTACAATCAGGGCAAGAAAAAATATCATCACAGCCAGAATTAAGTGGAAAATTAGAAAACAAGTTCTCATGGGTGTCCTCAATAGTCTCAGAGATCAGCTCTATGTGGAATACAGAGTGCTCTTCCACTGGATGTTTCATAGCATCAAATATGTTAAACTTTGCAACTATATCCCCAAACTTCATAGACAAGGTCCCATCATCAACATCAATGTTAGTCTTGGCTGTCTTCATGAATGGTCGGCCCAGGATGATTGTTGATTTACTGGAATGTGTCTCTCCTGCCATGTCCAGGATGTAGAAGTCAGCTGGGAAGATCAGATCATCAACTTGCACTAGCACATCTTCCACCATTCCCATGGGGCGGGCACTGGTCCTGTTGGCCAACTGAATGGTGATACCTGTATACTTCAAGGGACCAAGATCAAGTTTGTTAAAGATGGAGGTAGGCATGACATTGATAGAGGCTCCCAAATCCAGCATGCAATTTTCAAACTTTCTATCCCCAATAGTGCATGGAATAGTAAATACACCTGGATCCTTGCACTTCTGTGGTAATGCCTGAGTAGGGGCTATAACAGCAACTCTTTCTGGTGCATGCCTAGACTGGATAAGAGCTGAGACATTTCTTCCCAAATCAACCCTCTCATTATTCTTCATCTTCCTCTTGTTGGTGCATAGGTCCTTGAGAAATTTGGCATACTTGGGCACTTGCTTGATCACATCCAACAGAGGGATATTAACACCTACCTTTCTTAAAACATCAAGAATTTCCTTCTCCTTGTCTTCACCACCACTCTTCAAATTTTTCTGTAATCTGTGTGGGAACGGGATTGGTGGTCTGTATACCTTCTCAACTTCAACCTCAATAGGCTCAGGAGTTACCCCAACAGTTGCTTCATCTTTTTCAGAGGTGGCCTCAACAACTTTTCCAGACCTCAGAGATATGGCACTCACATTAGGGTTGGAGGCATTAGGATTTATCACTGGCTGTGCTGGCAGCTGGGTTGTTCTTTGAGCTTGCTTTATGTTATTTATGTCTGTGGCCATCTGTCCAATCTGTGTCCTCAAATCTTGAATGTTAGCACTTGTTTGCTGCTGATACTGTGCCTGTGAGGCCTGGAACTGTGCCTGGAACTGTCCCATTTGCTGATGGAAAAGTGTAGTCATTTGTGCATTCAATTGTGAAGTTATTTGCTTGCACATGTCATCTACTGAAGGTCCGGAAGGTGCAGAAGTGGTCACTGGAGGATTTTGAGGTGCCATCGGTTGTTGTTGGGATGAGTTCCCATACCGCAAATTAGGATGATTACTCCAGCTGGGATGGTACCTATTTGTTGAGAGGTCTGGAGTGATGTACCTATTCTGGTTATTGCCTTGATTATACGGATGGACTGCAAAGGCTTGAGGTGATTCGGTAATTGATCCTCCTTGCAAAATGGGGCATGCCTCATATGGGTGCTCAGGAGAACTGCACATGCCACACAACACCACAGGCTGAACCCTATCCATTGCCAATTTCTCTACCAAAGAAGTGAGCCTATCAATTCTATCATCACGGACATGGTTGGAAGAAGAAGTGTGGACCTCATATACACCTCTAGTCTCAACAGAATTTCTTCTGGTAGTAAATTGTTGGGAATTCAGAGACATATTCTCAATGAGTTGCTTGGCAGCAGATGGAGTCTTGTCAACCAACGCTCCCCCACTAGCAGCATCCAAAATATTCCTATCCATCGGCAGTAGCCCTTCATAAAAGTACTGGATGAGGAGCTGTTCAGAAATCTGATGCTAGGGGCAACTTGATGTCAACTGCTTGAACCTCTCCCAATATTCAGCTAGCGATTTATTTCCTTGCCTGATGCCACAGATTTCTTTCCTGATTGAGGCAGCTCTGGAGGCAGGAAAATATTTCTCTAGGAAGAGCTTCTTCAAGTCGTTCCATGTGGTAATGGAGTTCGGCTCAAGGTATAATAGCCAATCTTTTGCAGCTCCCTGGAGTGAGAACGGAAAAGCCTTCAACTTGATATGATCCTCAGTTACTCCTTCTGGCCTCAAAGTTGTGGAGCAGACGACTTGGAATTCCTTGAGGTGCTTGTGTGGATCTTCACCTGCAAGACCATTAAATCTTGGCAACAAATGGATTAGCCCAGATTTTAATTCAAAAGGAGTGTCAGCACCAGGATATGCAATGCACAAACCATTGTAATTCACATCAGGGGCAGCAAGCTGCCTCAATGTCCTTTGGTCTCCCATGTTTTCAAAAACAGACTTGGAATTAGAATCACTACTAGAACTAGCCCGAAATTCTCTACGGAGTGTATGCAATGTTCTTTCTATCTCAGGATCAAATTCACACAGTTCAGGGCAGTTAGATCTAGTAGCCAGACTAATTCAAAACAAAAACAAAAATAAAAGAGAAAAACAGAAAATAAAATGCGAAAATAACAAAACAAGAGTCCCCGGCAACGGTGCCAATTTTTGGTCGCGCTTAGGGATGTCAACGGGGCGGGGCGGGCACGGATACTGGATACCCGCTACCCGCCCCGTTGGATAATAAAACTACCCGTACCCGCCCCGTACCCGTACGGATATCCGTTTAACGGGTTCTTAACGGATACGCGGGTATCCGCGGGAATCCGCGGATATCCGTGGGTAGTTATAAAAAAAATAAATCTTTTTTTAATTTAAAAAAATACATAAAACTTAAACAAACCACCACATTAATATCTTCCGATATTTGAACAAAATAGCACCTACAAATTAATACATCACACTTAAAATATCCATGAAACAACACAATAGATGAAAATTATCTAGAAAATGATATAAGGACTTTGAGAGTAGATATATATAATAAAGGGTATTATAGTAATTAAGTAACAATGCGGGTATCCGCGGGCACGGATAGTATGATACCCGCCCCCGCCCCGTTTATAAACGGGTATTGGAATTACCCGTTTATTTTACCCACGGGTACCCGTTTAACTACCCGCCCCGTACCCGTTGCGGATTTTATCCGCGGGTACGGATAAAATTGCCATCCCTAGTCGCGCTGTCGCATACGCGCCAAAAAGGACGAGCGGGTTTTGAAAATGTAGTTTAGGGCGACAACTCGGATGTCGTCTCTCAAGGACTCTTAAAACGTTATTTTCCACAAAAATAAGTTTTTTTTTTTTGGGGGTTTGGATTGAGATGCAATCAAAGAAAACAAAATGATGAAAACAGAGGAGTAAAACAAGACAGTTCAAAGAGGTTATCAAATGGCTAAAAACAGATTAATCTATTGCTCTTGATTTCCCACTATCATAGGTTCATGCAATTTCCAAGCCCTAAGCAGATTCTTATCCCCTCCCGGTTGTAGCAACAATTTACAAACGAAACTATCGCTCTGAGATACATGTCCCTATTCCCGAATTAAACAAACGGGGTTAAGCCCTCATGAACTAAACGAACATGAACGTACACACGCGAATTAAACAAACGCGATTAATTATAGGAACATGATATCACCGGAAATAAATCAACACAATACATTATACTCCTGAATTAAACAAACAGAAATATAAAGCATGGCATTGAAGAGGGAAAAGCATACAAAACAGGAAAATACAAGAACCTCAAGTATATGGAAATCAATTACAATAGATCAATCCTAGAAACTTAGTTCTCCATAACACAAACGAAATCACACAGAGAAAAATGTAAAACAGAAAAATGGAGAAGCAAAAGTTTTTACAAACTGTTCAGAACATGAATTTATACTAGTCAGAAATTAAGCTTATTCGCGAGGCGAAGCCTCTCTCGCGACGCGAATCCTGCGAACAGTCTGCAACCTTTGGCATTCTCGCAAGGCGAACATTCCTTCCGCGAGGCGAGAAACCGAAGAGTCTTCTTGTCACGCCCGTTATGAACATCAGGGGCCAACCATGATGCTTTTTGACTTCCAGACTCGCGAGGCGAATGGATGCTCGCGAGGCGAATCTCTTCAACTTCAAAACTGCCACAGCCGTGACCTTCAACACGGTCAAGCCGTGATCGTCTCTGACTTTTCAGGCTTGGGTGACTCGCGGGGCGAGATCTTCTTTGCGGGGCGAACCAGAGACCTTGCATTTTCTTGGAACAATCAGCTTCGGGGTCGCGAGGCGAAGAGAGGTTCGCGAGGCGAATCCCCTGTTTCCTTATTCTCTTGACTTTCACTTAACCTGAAAACAAAGAAATAACTATAAGTGTATTATTTAACTCAAATCTGGATAATTTAACCTAAAACTACTCTAAAGACTCAAAACCTTGCTTGAGGACAATCTAATCTAATTTGGGTGAAAATAGGACATAATTTGCACAAAACCCTGGTCATACTAGCCATAAAACTAGATGAGCCAGAGGCTTATCAGATGTAAATCTATGGAGATCGGGCTTAGAAAAAGCTATTATTCTCACAAAAGGAATACAAAATGAAGATACTATTCAGGTTTGGTATGTCTTCTGCTAAATCTCTTAGTACTCCCCTAGCTGCAAGCACTCATCTCTCCTCAACCCTTTCACCTCAAACTCAATCAGAAATATAATATATGTCAAGAGTTCCATATGCAAGTGTTGTAGGCAGTCTAATGTATGCCACGGTATGCACTAGACCTGACCTTGCACATGCTGTGAGTGTGGTTAGCAGGTTCCTATGTCAACCAGGAAAGGAACATTGGTAAGCAGTGAAGATGATCTTCAGGTACTTGAAAGGAACAACAGATGTTGAGCTCATATATGGAAGAGACACAAGCTGTGTTCTAGCTGGATATTCTGATGTAGATTATGTAGCAGATCTGGATACAAGGAGATCTGTAACAAGTTATGCATTCATTGTTGGAGACTCATTGGTCAGTTGGAAAACAACATTGCAGCCCACTGTGGCATTATCCACAACTGAATCTGAGTATATGGCCTTAACAGAAGCTGCTAAGGAAGGTATATGGCTGAAAGGTCTCATCAGTGACCTTGGTTTTGGTCAGGAACATGCAGTAATATTCTGTGACAGTTTAAGTGCCATTTGTCTAGCCAAAGATCAGGTGCACCATGAAAGAACCAAACACATAGATGTGAGGTATCATTTCATTCGTACAGAGAAAAGAATTAAAGTTCTGAAAATTGGCACTAAGGATAATCCAGCTGACATGTTCACCAAACCAGTTCCTAAAAGCAAGTTTATGCATTGCTTAGACTTGCTCAATGGTGATTGTTGGAAATAGTCCTCCGTGACAGGCAGCAACAAAACAAGCGTTCATAACTCAAGCTTATCAGGTGATGAAGGAAGCATTCAATCCAAGGTGGAGAATTGTGAAGATGGCTTGAATCCTTTATTCGGTTATGCTTGAGTTAAATGATCAAGTAGCAGTCTGTTGTACAAGTAGGTTCTAATTGTAACAGAAAGTTAGTTACATTTTGGTTAGTCTATTTTTCAATTATAAACCCTTCCCTTGTTGAGCACTCCTACAAAAAGGAAAGGGAGCTTGACTAGCCGAATAGTGAGAGTTCTGAAAACCTAGATTAAAGAGATCATTAGAAAGAGTGTGAGAGAACAACTTCGTAATTCTCTAGAGTGTGATCTCAGCTGTGTACATACTGTAACCATCTTGTTCATAGTGGATATTTTCTTTGTTGCTGCCCGTGGATAGATGTAGCCAATTCCTGGTGAACCATCCACGTTAATTGTTTTGTATGTTTATCTTTCATACAAATTCTTTGCTTATTAGTTTTTATACAATCTAAAACTCGCTTCTGTGCTTGCCAAGCAAGCTCAGTTCAGCTCAATTTTTGCAACACATATAAAATGAGTTATCTCTAATTTTAGTTTTCTTTTAATAAATTAAATTACTTTTAGCTTGCAAAATTTTAGGCTTCAAAAGAATATTCGATCAGAAACTAATTAAAACCAATCCATTTATCGGTTTGGAATAATTCAGTATTAATAATATATCTAAGTCAATCTAATCTAGACCGATATAAATAATATTGTTTGATTCAGTTTCTTCATGAATGATAACCAAGAGAAGCCAATTGTGCTTATGTTTTAACAATCAATCAACAAATCATGATCAACGTTTCCAGTGGAATGATTTTGAGGTGAAAAGGTTGTAGTCGTTGATCATTAAAAAAAAATAAAAATAAACAAAGGACTGATATCAGACAATTTCTATAAGGTATAGAATCTGGTCATCTACTTATAGAAGAATTGGTACAACTCGTCAAAAGCTTTAGTTCTAGCTTCGCTCACTGCCTTCTTGGTCTCTTTTTAGCCACCTTATAATTTTCCCAATTTTCAGCATTTTTACATAAAGACCAAGCTTTAAAACATTCCCTTTTAACCCGAACCTTAGCTTGCACACTTTCATCCCACGACCAGGATTGTTTACCCCTAGGTCCGAATCCTCTTGATTCACCAAGCATCTCTATAGCTACCTTCCTAATCCCCTTGGCCATCTTGTCCCACATATCATTTGCACTTCCGTTTGCCTCCCAAAACCGTCCCTCCAAAACCTTGTGTTGGAAGATCCTTTGTTTTTCACCCTTCAGTTGCCACCACTTGATCCTTGAAACCTTTTCGTGGCCTCTTCTCTTCACACTCCTCTTAACTCTTACATCCA
The DNA here is from genome assembly GCA_030762895.1 of Sophora flavescens. Classification (NCBI taxonomy): domain Eukaryota; kingdom Viridiplantae; phylum Streptophyta; class Magnoliopsida; order Fabales; family Fabaceae; genus Sophora; species Sophora flavescens. Next base: position 20,514,550 of record CM061062.1, on the reverse strand, counting down.
TAACCAAGACTCTATGTTGGGTAGTCAAGCTCTCTCCAGGTATGACTTTACAGTCCAAGCAAATATTTCTATCCGATCTCCTAATAAGAAAAAAATCTATTTGAGAGCTTGTCACCCCACTTTTGTACGTGATAAGATGCTCCTCACGTTTCCTAAAACAGGTATTGGCTATATTAAGATCGAAAGCAGATGAAAAGCCCAGAATAGACTTACCTTCACCATTTACCTCCCCTAGGCCATATCCCCCATACAAACCATCGTAACCTCTAGGTGCCCTCCCTACATGCCCATTTAGATCCCCTCCTAAGAAAATCTTTTCACCTAGCGGTATTTCCTGAATTAGGCCTTCTAAATCCTCCCAAAATTTTACCTTGAAGTGTTTTTCTAACCCTACCTGAGGTGCGTAAGCAATAATCACATTAAAGGTGTCTTGAACCACTACAAATTTTAGGGCAATGATCCTATCTCCAACCCTTTTTATATCCACAATATCATTCTTCCAATATTTATCTACAATTATGCCCACCTCATTTCTCGATTTTACTTTGTCAGTGTATCAAAGCTTAAAACTCGAAGAGTCTAATTCCTTTGCCTTTTCTCCCATCCACTTAGTTTCTTGTAGGCACATGAAATTGATCCTCCTCCTAATCATAGTGTCAACTATTTCCATTGATTTACCTGTAAGTGTGCCTATATTCCAAGTTCCAAAACGAATCCTACTCTCGTGAACTAGCTTCTTTACCCACACTCGTTCACAAAAATGTGGAAACCCTTGCTTATTTTTCACTACAACCAGGCGGCGATCCAGCGGCCCTTGCTCATTTGACATTGTACTCGAGCTATACAACGTATTGCTTCTGGGCAATGACCTAGCATTAACATTATACGTCGTTGATCCATTATACGTCGTTGATCCATTGGAACCGGCTATGTTTAGCTTTGTCACAAAGCACAACATAGGCATGATTAGGTTTCGGATAAAATATCCACATTTTAAATATCTATAAAGATATTGGAAAGTATTGAAAATCGGGGTGTTACAATTTTCATAATTATAATTATTAAATAAATTAGTTTATCGTATTCAAAAGATGTGGGACAACCAATTTCTTCGATCTTCTCTCGCGTCTGGATTCGATTCTCCGGGGAACCAAGAACGCAACCGTCGACATGGTGATAAATGGAGGCGGCATTTTTGGTGATATTCTCTGCCATGGATCTCGGTCTCATGACCCTGGCGGAGGGAAGTCATCTCGAAGGTTCCATAACCTTGTTGGAACGACTGAGTGCAGAGTAGGGAAGCACAATCAGGAGAGTGGTGCCCTAACATAGAATTTGGGCTGGCCCATTTTCAGTCTTTGTTTAGCGTGGATCAAGCCTTCTATGTTTCATCTACTGACTATTGGGCCTTCTCATTGTTTTTTTGCTACTGCATTTTTGTTTGTTGGGGTTCATGTGTATTATGGTTTCATTTCTGTTTGCGCTTATTATTTTTTACTGAAGCAGTTTGTTATAGATTGGTCTGTTGTAATATAAGAAGCCTTTTATTTTTCTTTTCACTTCAAGCTGCCCATGGTTTCACCATTGTCAGCTTGCGGGAGGGTAATAGAATATATGGTTGGTGTGGTTAATTAGTTGGGTTAGTTGGTTAGGAGTTAGTTACATATAGTTAGCCTAATCTAGCTCTATAAATAAGAGACTAATATACACATTTTATCATCTTTTTCAATCAGTCAACTTCAATGTTGCCTCATGAGTATTATCAATATACTCTCTATTACTCATCCATGGATCGGTAACAGGGTGGATGCAACTGGGCTCGGGTTGGAACGGCGAACCCGTGGGCTCTCCTGGTGCGTGTCACGGAAGGAGAGGAGGTGACGGCGGCGGTTGTGCTTGGTGCTGTGGTGGTGATGCTGTGGTGGATGGTTAATGGTGCGGCGTTGGGGTTTACACAGATCTGAAGTTGTTCACGACTGAAAGAAGGGTTGAGCGATGGTTTCACATCTTTTGCAGAGGAGTGCAGAAGTTGCGGTGGTGGAAGCGGTGCTATACAGCGGATGGTGAGCGGCGCGAGCAGAGGGAACGTGGTGCTGCTCAATGGTGTATAGAAATTACTGTGTTGCAGTTGTTCCCATGGTGGTTATGCTTTGGTTTTCGGAGAAAGATGTGAAACAGAGGAAGAAAGAGTGAATGTAACAGGGAAAATATAAATAATGAGATATGAGTGATGAAAGACTCATAGAAAAGCAAACACTGCTACTGCTGTTTGCATCGATCCATTGTTTCCGGCAACAACAACCACTACCTTCTTCATCCTTTCTGGCGGAACATGATTTCAAAATAGCAAATGGAGATACTAACGAAGTTGGGGATGGAGAATAGTGAGGGACCTTCCCACTATATTTTTTTTTTGATTTAATTTTTTTTATAAATAATTTTTTGATTAACTATGTGTCAATATCTGGTGAATCAGGTACAAATATCTGGTGAATTCAGTTCATTATCTGGTGAAAGAGTTTTTTTGAGAAATAATTTTTTTGATTAAGTATGTGCAAATATACGGTGAATCCGGTATAAATATCTGGTGAATTCAGTTCATTATCTGGTGAATGTGTTTTTTTATAAATAAATTTTGTTGGTTAAGTATGCGTAAATATCTGGTGAATCGGGTACAAATATCTGGTGAATTCAGTTCATTATCTGGTGAATATGTTCATTATATGGTGAATAGTTTTTTTTTAGAAATAAATTGTGGTTAAGTATGTGCAAATATATGGTGAATCAGGTATAAATATTTGGTGAATTCAGTTCATTATCTGGTGAATGTGTTTTTTTTTATAAATAAATTTTGTTGGTTAAGTATGTGTAAATATATGGTGAATCGGGTACAAATATATGGTGAATTCAATTCATTATCTGGTGAATGAGTTTTTTTGAGAAATAATTTTTTTGGTTAAATATGTGCAAATATCTGGTGAATCAGGTATAAATATATGGTGAATTCAGTTCATTATCTGGTGAATGGGTTTTTTTGATAAATAAATTTTGGTTAAGTATGTGCAAATATATGGTGAATCAGGTATAAATATCCGATGAATTCAGTTCATTATTTGGTGAATATGTTTTTTTAAAAATAATTTTTTTTTAAAAAAAAGTCAAAATTAATAAAAAAAAAGACTACTACAATAGTGCTACAGTGCGCTATTGTTGCAGTATCGCGTATGATATCAAATTTTCCGTATATGTTTAGGACGGCTTTTTTGTAATTGGAGAATAAGAATAGTGAGAGACCTTCAGAGTACCTAACTTATTAATGTAAGGACTGTCTCGGTAAACTTAAAAAAGTGTTATTATATAATTGAAAATTGTAGCAATAAATAAGGAGTTTAATTGATATATACCGTCAGTATAAATATTTTTTATACTGTCAATTAATAATAAATTATCACATCATTGAACTATAAACTCATAAATAGTACTCCCTCTGGTCCATATTATAACCAAAAAAAATTCAAAACTTTGGGTCCAATATATAAGCAAATTTTGTTTTCCAATGACTCATTTAATGATATTGTTCTTAAAATACCGTTCATTTAATACAAATTCTGTTTTCCAATCACTCATTCTATTCTCAATAACACAAGCAACTTTTCATTACCATAAAAGGGTAATTTAGGTAAAAACCTAATTTTTTAAATCAAATTAAACGAGATTAACTAACCACCTTAATATGTGTGTTGCATTAAACCGGAGGGAGTAACTATTAATGAAGTATCACATGTTCCTAAGAGTATTTATGCTAACAGTGCTCTTAGGGCATTGATTAAGAAACTAAAAGAAGAAATTTTTTATTGAGAAGTGATATATTTGATATCTTGAGAAGGTAAATACATCGCATTCCAAGAAAAACTTGCTTGTTATGGAATCCTTAAACAATGTCGTTAGAGCACTGGTTAGCAAAACCTATATAATACTAGTAACTGAGCCTGTGCAATACACGGGAATAATTTTTGTAAAAGTGGAAATTAGTTATATATGTGTTTTTAATATATAAAATATAGAAATAGTTAAATAAATTTAGATCAATAAGTGGTTCATAAACGCATAACATAAAATTTGTCTTTAATCAAATCAACTAATAAGAAAATGATTTAATTGGTATATACTGACAGTGTAAAGTTTTTTTACACTGTCAATCAATTAGAAATTGACACATCATTACAAATGTTTGATTCTTATCCTAACCACCTTAATGCTTTGTTTGGTTGTGAGAAGAGAGAAAGATGTGAGAAAGAGTATTAGAAGAGAGAAAGATGTGAGAAATGGAGTAGATTTGATGTGTTGTTTGGTGTAAGAGAAATATGAGAGAAATAAAGGAGAAAGAAGTATATTCTCTCTTCTTCTTCATTTTCTTCTCATCTTTGGATAGAATAAAATTTTGGGTGGATCCCACCCAATTTCTTCTGTCTTCTCTTTTTCTCTTGCTTACCAAACAAGAGAAAATCATCTTTTCTTCTCCTTTTCTCTCCTATCCTTTTCTCTCTTCTTATTTTCTCTTACACCAAACACACCATAAAAGTCATCAATTCCATGATTTTATAGTGACAGTGCATGCAAACTAAACTCATAAGAAAATTGCAACATCAATTAACAAATGAAAAATAATAAGAGAGATATTTTTGACATAAAAAACTTGTACTTTTATTAAATTAAGTGATAATAATAAAAAAGAATTTAAAACATTAAACTTTAAAATAAATATTGTAAGTAAGATATTTGGAATATAATTAAGATATATATTAATTTGTTTGATGATAAAATCGAGTTAATGACCAATTAATATTTGTAAGTTTTGAATAATGGTGTATGAATAATTGATTTGACGAAAATAAATAATCATAAAAGATTTTGACATTTGATAAAGAGATTTCATGAGAAAATCAAATATAAATGATTGATTTAATCATTTAATTGGAATAACTTTCTAATTTAAATATTCATTTTTAACCTAAAATCAATTGTATAATGAATAACGAATTGTGATGAATATTAATGAATTTTGATGGTTTTAATTTAATTGATTATTGTAACACCCCCCTTTCGCATTACCATGTGAACACGTGCGGAAATAAATTAAAAAGAATTTTGCTGGTTGCTTTCGAAAAATTGATTTATTTTAAGTAAGAAAATCTGGGTATGAAACAATTTCTTCTGAATACTTCGAACATAACTTGCACATCACACTAGTAAAAACCATTTTATTCACAACAAAATTTCAAACCAAATAATGGTTTTCAAAACACCTACACGGACTTTATCAAAACATAACACCCTAGAAAAATCCTAAGTTGGTCGCTCTACAAGATACTCACTGATAAAACTTCGTGATCATCCTTATGATCACACACCTCTTTCCGCAATCTGGACTAAGTCTCCAAGTAACTTAAGGAACGCTTCTGCAACATATGCACCGGTGTACCAAGGTACAACAGCAATGCCAAAAGAACATATATATCCAAGGGTGAGTTCCAATATATGGATTTTAAAACGATAACCATATGCACGATACAAACATCATTTAACATGTATATTCAAAAAAACAATTATTCATCAAAGGGTTCTGTACCCGGCAATCTTCGTTGTTTTAAAAAAAACATAACACTTCAATATTCATCATCTAACTTTGTACCTAATCTCCGGAGCTTCAACCACCAAATAAATGAGTTGATCAGGCTCTCGTTGCCAAATAAGGCAGGTTTTAATCGTTGCCACATAAGGCAGGTTTTAAATTAACCATATCACTGTCCAAAACGAGGTGCATTGATTACTATTTATAGTATATGGTTTCGTAGTCATATGTCCATCAAGGCACAGTGATGCAAACTTCATGAATATTTGCCATCAAGAATTCAAGTCCTATGCAGAGGCACGTCTGCCCAAAAATGCGTGTAAAACATTTTGTTCACATCATTTTCTTTGTGTTCATTCTTTCCGTGTCGAGGCTCAAAGGTTCACGACCAATCCAATGTTTAAACAATAAAGTTTATCAACCACACTAATCAAACAGACTCCAAGTCAAAAATCTGCAAATCATGAAATCTAGACCGATGCACCAGATTTAGAATCGTAGATTTTGGTGCACAAAAATCAATACAGATTTTTATAGGACCTCTAGTCCATAACTTCCCGTTGAGGACACGCGGTCCATACCATAGAACACTAGACTCGACGTCTCGGCAACTAGGTTCGTCTTTCAATTTAAAAACATTTTCGTTTTGCGAAACACAAATCAAAAACAAAATTTCCTCAACTTATCCAAGTTGTTGAAAATAACCCGTTGTATAAATCCACTTTACGGAAAATCATTTTACGTTGGAAATTCGTTTTATAAAATCATCAATATCACTTAAAATTCATTTTCTTTCAAAAATCAATATTTTGAACCTGAAAATATTGCTTTGAGATAAAATCTCTGTTTTAACTAATATTACTATTTTTTAATAATACTTCTGTAAATATTGTCGGAATTGTCCGACATTTGACGTTTTAAAAATTTTTTTAAGTAAAAATATGACTTTTCTAGTAAAATAATTTTTCCAACACCATAATAAACTTATTTTTGAAAATTATTTTCTTAATATAACATTTTCTAATATTTAGAAATTTCTTACGTATAAATTAGCAGTAGTAAAATATTTTCACGGTTACATCCTCAATGTGACTCATAAAACACTCTTACACCGTTAAATCATTAAAATAATTATTTTTCACTAGTATCCATTTTCACCAAGTAAATAATTAAGTAGTAATGTATTACTATTTTCCACTAATTAAAACTCAGTATTTCATAAAAAGCTTATTAACGCTTTTAACCTCGTAATTAATTGAGCACTGACCACTGTCAGGCTTTTCAATCCACAATCAACATCAATAACAATCATGTCAATAATATAGCAAATAGCAATTAATGACATACAACAAAATATAATAACAATTAAATGCAGAAAAATAAATAATTTAAAACCAGTTATTTCTAACTACATAAAATAACAAATGCACCCAAATAAATCATACAGACCACAAACAAATTACATACAACTATCGGAAAAATCCCTCAGGTACCCCCCTTACCTCTTGAAGATTTTTCCTTATGAATTTAAGTTCCGTCAAACGTCCGATTTCCGGAAAACACGTACACAATTCACACAACAATTTATCATTCGACAAAACACAACAATTAATTATCAATCAAATACTAAATACACATATGCTCTTATATGATAGGTTTGGTCATGAGGTTTTTAAGTTGGCTAGACATGATAAAATTTTGAAAGCTTTTGGATTAAGGATCCTTAAGCAAGATTAAGACATAAACAAAGCTTACTTAACAAAAATTGAATCAAAACCATCGTAACCACAAACTTAAGATTTTTGGCCATGGGGTGATTTTATGACTAAAAATTCTAAAAATCCTAAACTCTTCACTACAGAAAAAAGGTTATTTAGCGACTGAAAATAGTGACCGAATTTGTTGGTTGCTGTTTGCAACCGAAATGGCGACCGATTGTAGGATCTAAATCAAACACTGATTAGAGTTGTACGGCGATCGAAATAGAGCACAGCAGAGTTATCGGTCTCTATTTCGGTCGCAAAATAAAGAAAAGTAAAAGTAAAAAATTTATGACTTTTTAGCGACCGAAATGACGACCGAGTTAAATGCAACGGTTAAATTTTATCTATCTTTGCGACCGATATTAAATCGGTCGCTAAATTTATGAATTCAAATTTCAAATTAACCCATTTAGCGACCGATTTATCGACCAAATAATTCGATCGCTAAAAATAAAATCCCTAAATCGCGATTTCCTTCCTCTCTTCCCCCATTTCTCTCTTTTCTTCTCTTCTCTCTCACACGCAGGCGACGCAGCAGCTCCTCTCCGGCCACCACCTCCTCCAGCTCCTCTCCGGCCACCACCTCCTCCACACGGTAAGCATACGTCTCTCTCTCTCCCTCTCCTTCTCTCATTCTCTCTCTCACTCGCGTCTCTCTCTCTCCCTCTCCTTCTCTCTCTCACTCGCGTCTCTCTCTCCCTCTCCTTCTCTCCTTCTCTCTCTCACTCGCGTCTCTCTCTCCCTCTGTCTCTCTCTCTTTTCAGGTTTTGCGTGGTTTGCAGGCTCTGTTTGCAGGTTTTGCGTGGTTGATAGAGCACCCTCTTGGGCCGCCGCACCACCGTCTCTACAACTGTGAGGGTAGGTTATTCAAGTGCCTCCCTTTCTTCTTTCAATCCAAGATCGTGATTGCACTCATCATTCATTAGGTGGAGTAGCAAGTTGTATTTTGTTTAATCTTCATGTTATTATACTATTTGATTGGTTGAACCTTTGATCTATGTGATGTTGCCTGTTGATGATTGAAGCTGTTAAGCATTAAAATTAGATTTTCTGTTCTCTGTTACTTGCTAAACTGTTTGGTATTGATCAAATGGGTAAAGTTTCTGGGGATTATTGTCTTGTTTAAACAGTATGATAGGTGTTGAGGGTAATGATAGCAAGGTGTTTGATGAAAAGCCTGAATTACCATGATTTGTAAAGTATATATTTTTGCTATGTGGTGCAGGTGCTGATTGGTTTTTAATTGTAATTTAAAATTACTTGCTTTATGACTACTTGAGTTCTGGTATTTTAGTGTTTATAGGATCATTATACTTCTTCCAGTATATATCCAATTGGTTCTAATTTGGCTTTGTTTCTACTTTTTAAATCCCTCTTTTGGTGTAGCTAAAGGTAAATAATATTTTTGTGATGTTAAAAATGAAAATAACTTAACTGAATGATCATTGTTTTAATTTGATTGACCTTTTATGATATTTATGCTATGGTTATTGCCTAAGAGGATTTTTGATTTCGCAAGTCATCTTGGTGAACATGCTACGCTGGTTTGTCTCATGTGCATTGCTCCATTTTACCATTTTTCTTTTTATTACTTCTTTTATGTTACCTCTCTGTTTAGGGTTCCTGCACTATCAGTTCCCCACACTCTCTTCCCTTCCATTCACGCCACCTGCACACAACACACTTTGGGCACACTTATATAAGTTGTTGAAGTACATAACATACCTTTTTTTTATTGCTTTGCCACTAAAACAATGCCCGGCTTAAACAAGCTATGGTACTGATATGTAATGAAAATGTTTTGTTTATACTTTCATGAGTGGCAAGTGTGCAAGTAGGTTAATGATTTCCAAGTTTATACTTTTATCACAAGAGCCTTTGTTGATGTTATTATTTTTTCTTACAGTTTTCTTTATCTATTGACAACCGCTCTAGTCGTCACCCATTTTCACTATTTGCTTGGAGTTGAGGTAGGTCAAATACTCTATCTTTTTCTTTGTTGCTAGTGGTTCTTGAAGACTTTGAATTGGTTTGTTGATTGTTAGTGAAGAGCTGAGCTCAATAGGATTCTGGTTGTGTGCTGGTAGATTAGAAATGATGCATGTGGTTGCAATTGAATATGTTGTTTGTTAGTGGAGAGCTGAGCTCAATAGGATGCTGGTTGTGTGCTGGTAGATTAAAATTGATGCATGTGGTTGACAATTATGTTATGGTTAATGAGTTAGAATAGCCTTAGTGGAGAGCAGAGCTCAATAGGATGTGATCCTGTCAAAAAGGCGGGATGCTTGTTGTGTGTTGCTAATTTAGAAGTTATGCATGTGTTTGACAATTATGTGTTACTTGTTAGTGGAGAGCGGAGCTCAATAGGATGTTTGCTACTATATTTTATCTAAGTTTGTATTGAAATATACTTCAATATATATTTGTTGAAGTATGCTGCAATCCTTATAAGTCAATGGTTTTATTTTCTGCTAGAGTTAATTATTAAGTTACGAAAGCCATAGTTTCCTATTTGAGATTCAATATTAATGAGCATGTGTACCTTCTCAGGGCACGCATGCTCATTGTATTGAATCTTGAATTGTCCAAGTGGGACAGTTTGGGAAAAAACCTTTTTCACACTCATACAATAGTCATTTCAACGTTCAAATGCTTTATATACTTGTTGAAATCTCGGTCTGATGCATTTCCTTTTGTTCTCCTGGTGCATACTTGATCACTGTGATTCTCACCGTGCTCGAGTCGTGTACTTGGAGACCGTTGGGAAATGCTGCCAAAATTTTGTCAAGTATAAGGTATTTGAATATGGGAATAACTATTATTAGCCGAGTGTGGTAAAGGTTTCTTCTCAAATGGGATATGTTCATACCTTGTCATAAGAACGAGATTGATGGAGTTATTGGAATGCACCATAATATATAAGTGTTATTGTAGGATTGGTCAGGCTATTTAATTGCTAGCAATGGATATTCCAGAGAATCGGAAATGGATGTATCGTAGGTTGGATCGGAATAAACGTCTTAGGGAAGAGTATAGAGTTGGATTGGGTGAGTTTATAGAGTTTGTTGTTAGCCAGAAGAGATTTATACGGCTGGGCGGTGATCATTTGAGGTGTCCTTGCAAAAGATGCAAATGTCAATCTTTCAAAAGCGTGGATGGAGTTGTAGCCGATCTTTATGAGAAGGGCTTCATGCCTGATTACTATTGGTGGAGTAACCATGGTGAGATGTTGCATGATTTAAACCCGATTGTATTTGAAGGTTCGTACTATGGAAGTGGTGACCGGAAGGAAGAATTGAATCCATACGAGCAGATGATACAAATAAAGCCCGATTGGATCTGGCTGAAATTTGTAATCGGAAGGAGCTTGAGTTGCAGGACGGTGGTTATGGCAGACTTAACAAACCAAAGGCAAGTTATACACTAAGCAAAACACAGAAAGTGACCGTCTGTAAGTGGGTTAGAGAACTAAAGTTACCAGATGGGTATGCTTCCAATCTGGGTAGATGTGTTGACATTAAGGAAGCAAAGTTACATGGAATGAAGAGTCATGATTGCCATGTGTTCATGCAACGGTTGCTTCCAATTGCGTTCGACGCATTACCGAAGCAAATTTGGAACCCACTTGTTGAGCTTAGCCACTTTTTCAGGGAGCTTACATCGACAACACTAAATGTGAATCAATTAAAGGATATGGAAGTCAAGATACCCGTTTTGTTATGTAAGCTGGAGCAAATCTTCCCGCCGAATGTCTTTGATTCCATGGAACACCTGCCAGTTCATCTACCTTACGAAGCAAGAGTTGGTGGTCCAGTCCAATACCGCTGGATGTATCCATTTGAGAGGTAAACAACATCAACTATTTTACTTAATACATATGAAATTCACGAACACGAAATCGTAGTTTAGCTTTCCATAAAACTAGTAATTATTTGTATGTATCCATCTTTAATAGGTTCCTGCATTCTCTTAAACACAAAGTCAAGAACAAGGCACGAGTGGAGGGTTCCATTTGTGAAGCATACTTAGTAGAGGAGACTTCCACTTTTGCCTCTTATTTCTATCCGGACGAAGTTAACACGAGAACGACAAGAATGCCTAGAAACGTTGATTCGGGCGAAGGAAGTTCAACTAGTCCTCCTATATCAATATTCAACTATCTGGGCAGATTTAGTGGCAAATCAAAAGTATATTTCTTGGAGCAGCGTGACATTAATGCTGCTCGTCTGTATATCCTTCAAATTTGTGAAGAGGTCGCGCCATATTTAGAGTAAGTTTCTACAATATCTTTTATAAGTTCAATTGACATTTATGATTATTAATCGTCCTGCTGTTAATCTCCCATATGTAGGATGTACGGCAATTTTCTAAGGGATCTCCAACCTGACATTTCAAACGATCAGGTTGATCGAGAAATTACTTCTCACTTTGCTACGTGGTTCATTAAATATGTAGGTTAAGCATCTTTATTTGTTGCAATACATTTTATCTCCTTAAATATATAGCATGTATAAGAATAATATAATATTTGATTTTTTAGGTACTAGATCCAGAAAACAATGTTCAAAATCCATTGTTGACAAATTTGGCATGGGGGCCTAACAGATGTGTTACATCATGGAATACTTACATTGTAAATTGATATAAATTTAACACAAAAACATGGAATGAAGGAATGCAGTCGTGTAACTATGGTGTTTGTGTGCGAGCCACTGATGGCAATGTAGAGGATGATTTCTATGGGGTTCTGACTGACATCCTTGAACTCGATTATACCGGTTTCCCCGTGATGAAGTTAGTTGTCTTCAAGTGTGATTGGTTTGATCCTACTCTTGACGTAGGGACAAAAATCGATAAAAAATATGGTATTGTTCAAGTTAGGCTGTCTCGAAGGTATAATAAGGCGTACAACCCATTCATTTTTTCACAACAAGCAGATCGGGTTTATTACTCGGCATATCCCGAAGGACATCAAGGCTGGTTAGGTGTTATTAAGATAAAGGCTCGCAGTATAATTACTGATAATGTAATCAACGAGTCTGAAAAAGATGCTACCAAGATGATGAGTTTTTAAGACCCCACGTATCGTTGCAAATTACGCCGGACATTATTGTTAATTCTCTGGAGGACATTTCCGTAAATGGGGAAGAAGTTGAAAGAGAGTTAATGGATCAATCCGAGTTGGACGCATCTAGCTAAGGCACATTCCGATCAAGTGAGACTGATGAGAGTTAGGGTGAATTTAGTGACAGAGATTCTACTTAGATAATTTATTTATGTCATAATTCATTGTGTAAATGTCATTCTACTTAGGTAATTTATTTTTGTATTATTTACACTGTTGGGTAATCATCTTTTCATTTTTTACACAGATGACAGATTCCTCTAGAGGTAGGGGTCGTTGTGGAGGTCGTGGCAAAGGTCGTGCTGCGAGAGTCCCTTCGTCGACCGACCCACAGCCTTCAGATCGAGACCACCCTACCAGCACCTCTATGGACGGGACACCTCAGGGTGATGGAGTTGCACCCCCTACCCAGCCTCATGTGGTCGGGACACAGGCTGCACCCTCATCATCCACACCTATGACAGGACCATCATCATCATCGGGACAGGAGAGTCGTGGTCCATCCAACAGGAGGATTCTTCTTATCCCTAGGCGGGGATAACGAGTAAGCTAATTTAATTTTTAATATATAAAAAGTATCGTTAATTTCTATTTACTTGTTTTATTTATTTATTTATAACATTTATTATTGCTCTAATTTTGCTACAGCTTTCTGCCCGTGAAGGGCCCTTCTAATTCGATATCGAAGATCCTGCGACGCAAGTTTGATGGTCCATGGCCTACATGGAAGGCCATCCCAGGAGGCCATAGGGATCAGTTGTTTCAAGAGTTTAAGGTAACAATTTATTAAGTTATTTAAATTAAATTTACATTATATATATACACACACACGAATTTCCTAACAACGGTAAGTTGCAGAAAGAGTATAGGTGGGACGTAGCTTTAGAGGGTCTCGTCAGGGACATATTTGAGCATAAAGGGTAACTGGTCATGAAGAATCTGACGAACAAGCTGAGGAAGGGTAAGAATAAGGGGAAGTGGGTGGATCCTGAGATCAGGAGGCAGCTGGACCAGTACTGGGCTACTGAGAAGTTCCAGGAGATCCAGGCCACAGCTCGGCGTAATCGAGCTTCTGATGGTGGCGCATGTGCTTGGACCGGCGGGTCTAAATCAGCCGCCGGCCACTACGACGAGCTGGTAATACATTAAACTTTTGACTTATTATACTATTTAATTAGTTTTCATTTTTAATTATTCTTATGAATTTAAGATTATATTTTTCTGTGCAGAAAACACAAACAGCGGGCCCCCACTGCCATGAAGTTGGTGGAGAGGACGAAGAAGTTGAAGTCGGGGACATGGGTCAACGATAAGGCCCGTAACTATGCTGTAAGCAAAAAAACAATTTAGTGTTTACTTGTAATTTATCATAAATTATTTGTTAATATTGATTATAATTTTAACTAAATCTCTTCAACCATACTTTGTAGGTGGGCTTCAACGAGAAGAAGGAAGATGCCATATCACGTGCCTCGCAGTCACAAGATGAGGCCTTGACTGGTGATGGGCCCAGCTCTCCTATCTCCGTCGAAGATAATGCCATTTATTTGGAGGTCGTCGGGGGCAGGAACAAGAAGGGGAACGTGTATGGCCTCGGACACCTGGGAGGCGAGTTTATTGCTTCATCATCCGGCACGCCTGCTCCTTCCTACGCCGATACCGTCCCTCAGGAGCAGTTCAACCAAATGCAGGACACCATCACGCAGCTGAACGCGGAGCTTCGGGAGAAGAGTGAGAGAGAGCAGCAGATGGTGAACAAGATTACACAGTTGACTCAGGCTCACCAGCAGCTGATGCAAACGAGCATCGAGCACGGCCAGACACTGCGGCTGGTGTTGGAGCAGATGAGGATCCAGACTCCAGTTGCTCAGGGTGATGCTCTGACGGTTGTGCCACCTGCTGCCGCTCCTCCTCCTCCCGGTTCCGCCGCTAGCATCGATGTCATGCTACTGCAGAGGACGATCAGATAGCAGACGTCGGTGTTACGGACGCTGAGGATGATTGGATTCCTCCACCTCCCCCTCATCATGACTGATTTTTTTTTCTTCATATTTTTGACTTTAAACGATTCTTGTACGACACTTTGGATTATTTTATATATATATATATTCATTATTTCTTATAATTGTATATTTCATTAGTAATTTGGTGTGTTTTATTAGTATTTTTGCTAAACTTTAAAGAAAAACAGAAAAAATTTATTATTTTAAAAATTAAATTTAAAAAAAATAATAAAAACCAGTTTAGAGACCGAATTAGAAACCAATAATTCGGTCGCTAAACTTTAGTTAACATTAACAGATTGTGATCTAGCGACCGAAAATCCGTCGCTAATATAGGTTAACAGTAACCAACATTGGCAACCGAACTAGCAACCGATTATCGATCGCTAAAAATGGTTACCCAAACAATGCGACCAACCATGTAGCGACCATTTTTTATTATTTAGCTACCGAATTTAAGGTCGCCATTTAGCGACCGAATTACTATTTGTCTCTAAAAGCTTAGCGACCGGGTTATCAGCCACCACCATTAATCGATCGCTAATTCGGTCGCTAAATTAAATAGCGACCGAATTAGAAAGTTTAGCGACCGAATATGTCAATCGCTAAACAAAGATTGAAATCCAATCTTCCAACCCTTCAAAAATTAAATTTCGGCCATGAGTAAAAATATGGCTTAGAGATTTTCATTTGATCGAATCAACATAGATTTAATACATACATGAGTCATAAGATTGAATCAAGCAAGATTAGTTTTAAAAAAAATGAACAAAGTCCTCCCCCCACAACAACTAGGGTTCGAGCTCATCAAGTTAAATAGGCAAGAAATTTTTGTTGGATGCATCATCTTTGATCTTAAATATAGAAAGGATAATAAGAGAATAGAAATTAGTTTCATACTCATAGGATTTTTCTATGATTTTCTATGCATTTTCAAAGTTCTAGATCTAGGGATTTCAAATGATGATCAAGGCTTCAAATCACAAAAATAAATGAAGAACATGATGATGATTGAGTGAAAGGAGTATGGTATACCTCTTAGAAGTTGAAAATGAGCAAGAAATCAAGTGGCTGCTTCACAAAAATGGCTACGAAACTTAAGGTTTATGGAGAGAAAATGGAAGAAAACTTGATGAAGATGATGAAGTATGGTTTAAATAACAAGGGAATGGGCTCACCAAGGGGGTTTGGCCGTGGAAATCAAGGGGTATAAGGGTCCAAGGCATAAATTTTTAAGGATAAAATTGTAATCTTACACAATGGCAATTTTGTGGACTAATTAGAACTTAAGGACAATTTGGTAATTTTGCCTAAGGTAATCAAGAAAAACTTGTGGTGGAAATTTGTTCAAGATGTGGCTAATTCTCCATCACAAAAACAAGATGAAGATGCCTTAACCATGGTTATAAATTAACTAGGATAGTTTAAGTTAGGGGTATTTTGGTCTTTTTACACTAAACTCATCATTACATCCATTAATTGCTAGGTCAGTCATCCCTATGACTCACCACCCTAGGTGGCAAGATATCTCAGCATCTGATGTCGGGTTTTGTCTCTGCACGTCCGTTCTCGACTCCGTCGATTACCCGATTTAGGTTTTTACGTCCGAATCAAGTATTAAAACCTATTTATTTTGAAAATTTTCAAAATAACCTATATCGTTGGAAATGAGATATAAAATCTAT
The DNA here is from genome assembly GCA_030762895.1 of Sophora flavescens. Taxonomy (NCBI): domain Eukaryota; kingdom Viridiplantae; phylum Streptophyta; class Magnoliopsida; order Fabales; family Fabaceae; genus Sophora; species Sophora flavescens. Next base: position 20,498,342 of record CM061062.1, on the reverse strand, counting down.
TCAATTCGTTTATAGGTCGAAATTATCTTTTCTGATCAGTAAAATCTTACTGTCAGTGAAAACGCAGACCGGGTTCCATCTGAATTTTCAACCAAAAATTTAACCGTATACTTATAAAAATAAGTATAATATGAATATGACTTTGGTTTTCTCAAAATCATTTTCTAAGTTTCAGATAAAAATATAAACATTTATTTATATTTATACCGATCTTAGAAAACAGAAAAATCGGGGTGTTACAAATATTGTTGTTTTTCAATCACATGTGAATTTAAAGGATTTTGACTGTTTTCAAAATTTTTTAAAAAAAATTCAATATGAACGAAATTTATAAATAATTTCCAAATAAAAAAAACCTAAAACACGTTTTTTAATATGCTATCAATGTAACACCCCCTTGGGAATTACTTTGTGAACACGTGCGGAAATAAATTAAAAAGAAAATTTGCTGGTTGCTTTCTGAAATTGATTTATTTTAAGTCAGAAAATCTGGGTGTAAAAAAATCGTCTTCTTAACACTTCAGAAAATAATGATACACACAACCAAAAGCAGTATGCTTACTCTATACTTGACCACATACATACACCAAATTTTATTTATAAACAAACCTTCAACCACGTATAAGTTTTTCTTAATAGCCTTGCCTTATAAACTATATGAAAACTATCAAGACTCACGTACTAAACTTTTTAAAACATATACCCTCAAACACAAACCTAAGCTGGTCGCCTTACAAGACATTCACTGATAAATCCTGTGATCATCCCTATGATCACACATCTCTTTCCACAATCATGACTTAAGTCTCCAAGTGACTTAAGGAACTCTTCTGCAACATCTGCACTCGTGTATCAAGGTACAACAACAAATCAAGAAGAACAAGTATATGCAAGGGCGAGAACCAATATATGGATTTTAAAACGATAACCATATGCACGACATACAAACATCATTTAAGATGTATATTAAAAATAAACAATTATTTATCAAAGGGTTTCATACCCGACAGTCATCGTCGTTTAAAAAAATGATAACACCCCATTTTTACTGTTTTTACTATTTTTACCGTTTTGTTGTTTTTGCTGTTTTTACTGTTTTTCAATTATCGGTAGAATTTTAATTGTTCGTAATTTTTATATTGGATATAGAAAATGATTTTTAATAAAATAAAATCATAGTTATACTCTACCTTATGGTAAAAATTTGGGTTTAAAACTCAAACGAAACCCGGTCTGTGTTTTCACTGACAGTAAGATTTTACTGATCATAAAACCTAATTTTGACCCGAGAATGAAATGAATATATTTTATATCTCATTTCCAATGATATAGTTTATTTTTAAAATTTTCAAAATAAATAAGTTATTATACTCGATTCGGGCGTAAAACGCTAAATCGCGTAATCGACAGAGTCGAGAACGGACTGCAGAGACAAAACCCGACATCAGATGTTGAGACCTCTTGCCACCTAGGATGTTGAGTCACATGGATGAGTCACCCATGTCATGATTACTTTTTACAAAATATCTAGATATTTCTTTAAACTAGTGTAAAGACCGTTTTGCCCTTGGACGATTTTACCCTTGAACTTTCATTGAAATGGAAAGTTTACCCCACAATTTGTGGACACAAATCATCCACATCTCCAACCAATCCTCACCACATGTTTGTCATGATGTCTTTATGTGTGAAATGTCCAAAATGTCCTTGAATTTTAATGGAACTACAACTTGGTCCCTATGTATTTTTACCATTTTGTCCCCAAGGCAATTTTTGATGGACAAAACTGCCCCTCACTCCCTTAATTTGGTGCAGCCTCCCCACATCCACACTTAGTCATTTTCTAACTTCATCTTCATCTTCATCATCTCACATTTTCTCTCAAAAAGCTAAGAACACCATAGTTGGGTTTGTGAAGAAAGTGCTTGATTCTTTGCCCACTTTTCAATTCCAAGAGGTATACCATACTCTACTCACCCAATCATGATCATATTCTTCAATTATTTTCATGATTCAATGCCTTGTTCATTACTTTCAATTCTTATATCTAGAACTTCAAAAATCTCTAGAAAATCATAGAAAAATCCTTTTAATATGATTCCAATTTCTATGATCTTCATATGACTTCTAATTTCATTATCCAAAAGCTTGAAAAATTTGGAGATTCAGAGCTATTTTTTTAGAGTTGGCCGAACCATAGTCAAAATGGGTTTGGTAGTTTTTCTTCATTTTAAACTTGTTGTTTTGTTGATGATTCATGGCTAGGTTTTGGTGTTTCAAACCTGAAGAACAACCTTTACCTCTCCTACGGCAACTACAGCAACACGCTCAACCATGAGTTCCAAGAGGGCCAAGGTAATAGGAAACCCGCTCAGGGGTATCCTCAAGTACAGCAGTCTAAACTCGAGTCTTTATTGGAAAGTTTTGTCGAAACTCAGACAAAACAAAATGAGGAGTTTAGACAACAAGGCAGGGCAATGAACGAGGAAATAAAAGAGCTAGCATCCAAGGTAGACAACTTAGCCATCCATAGTAAGATGCTAGAAACACAAATTGCCCAACAAGCCAGCACATACACTAGACCTAAGGGTACATTCCCGGGTCAACCCGAAGCTAATCCCATTGAGCATTGTATTGCCATACACTTGAGGGATGATAAGCTTGGGGTGGGGGAAAAGGACGTGGAACCAGAGGAGGACATGAGCGAAAAGGAAGAGCCAGAACCAAAGTATGTCCCTCCACCACCGTACCAACCCCCGATACCTTTCCCACAAAGGTTGGTCAAGAGAAAGCAAGTGGAAGTAGAAACTAAGAGCTTAACTGAGGAGCCAAATGTCATGAAAAAATCTAATATGCCTCCTAAACTGAAAGACCCAGGTAGTTTCTCTATCGCTTGCTCGATTGGAAAAGTGCAAATAGACCAAGCCTTGTGTGACTTAGGGGCTAGTGCAAGCTTAATGCCCCTCACTATCATGGAAAGGTTGGAAAGCAAGAAGTTGAGACCATTCAAATTCTCCTTACAATTTGCGGATGGCTCAACTAGGACTCCTCTAGGCATACTAGAGAATGTTCCTGTAAAGGTAGGGAAATTCTTCATCCCTACCGACTTCCTGGTATTGGACATGAAAGGGAATTCTAAATTCCCCATCATTTTAGGAAGGCCATTCTTGGCAACCGCTGGAGCAGTAATAGACGTAAGGAATGGTAAACTCTCTATAACTGTAGATGAAGGTAGGGTAGATTTTCAATTGACTAACTCTTATAATAACCCTCCTTTTGAGAGCCATGTGTGCAAAATTGATTTAACATCTCCAGTAGTAAAGAAAGAGCTTAGCTTGGAAGCAACTCCGAAGATATGCATGGCTAATGATGCACCCAACAGTGATGGAATTGGAGTTGTTGTCCATGCAGAAACAAAACTTCCGCAGGGAGGAAGGAAGGTCAGGAAGCTCCGAGAGAAAAGAGCAAAGCGGAAGCACAACTGGCCGTATGAGCAGAAACGGATTTTCGAAGGAGTTCCATGGAAAAGAAGTGTTCCGGCACATCTCCGTCCAGCCGACCCCGGTTGATTGAAGGAAGTATGGTCAAGCTTAGGATCGTAAATAAGCGCTTCTTGGGAGGCAACCCAAGTTTTCTTTCCCTTTTTCCTTTTATTTTGATTTAACCTCTTGAATAATTTGAGAAGATCAAGAGGCAAAAATATCATTAATAGGTTTGTCTAGTGTTTTCAGGTTGAGAAAGGGAAGAAGAGCAGAGAAAAATAAAGTCAGAAGCCATCATGCCCTGGCCGTGACAGTGGTCACGGTCGTGATGAACTAATACAATAGCACAGAAAGGATCACCGCCTAGCCGTGATACACATCACGGGCGTGATGAGTAGGATGCCAAGATCAGAGAGCATCACGGCTAGGCCGTGATGTACATCACGGCCGTGACAGGGCAACTCCTGAGGACCAGAAACAATCACGGCCTGCCCGTGATAAGCCTCATGGCCGTGATGCTATTTCCACCCAAGTTTTGACTGGAATGTGAGCCAACACCCGCTACCGACTCGGTAAGTTGTTCCATTTTTCTCCTCTCTCCGACTTGATTATTTACATTGGAGACAATGTAAGTAATCAAGCTTGGGGTAGGGGTATTTTTGCATTATTTTTGCATTTGCATTGTTGCATTCATATTGCATTCTCATAGGCATAGATTGGTATGATCACATTCTCCAGATTGCCCCTCACTTAGAATATGCATCCAATTGTGAGAACTTGGTGCCAAATGAATTGAGATAGTGAATTTTTGAACCCAATTTTTTTTACTCTTGTGATATGGCTAAAAATAAAAATTCTTGAGATAGTCATTTGATAGTTGATAATTAGCATGTGGTTCCTTAAACTTGTGTTTCTCACTGATTTTTGAACTACTAAATGTAAGATTTTGAGCCAAAAAATGGGTACTCACTAAATCTACCCCATTCTTTATGATAGAGAGATTTAATTCCTCTTGGACTGTATTTTCTAGAACTTGACTTGAAACCATTTCGAAACTTAAAAATTTTTGAAAACATTTTTGAATATGATTGAGGCACTAGGTATTTTTCCGGCCTCCCGAGCTTTGAATGTTTAAATGCTACCCCTTAGTTGCCCAATTTTGAGCCTAAAAGAAAAAAATACTTTTCCTGGTACCTTGAATTACTTTGATAAATAATGCTTGGTATGGCACCTTTTAAAGTATTACAAAAAGGGTAAAATGGTAGTTTGAAAAAGTATGGGATGAAAAAGCTAGAAAATAATTTCTCTTGAGCTATAAATCTCCCCTTCTCCAAACAAATAAAAATGAAATAAACACAAAGAAAAAAATGGAGAAGGGGATGACAAAGAAAGTGAGAAATGAAAAGAAAAGAAAGAGAAAAAGAAAAAAAAAATAGAAGGAAGAAAGGTGGAAAAGTAAATCAAAGCCCAAAAAAGGGGTATTTTAGAAGGTGTCATGCTTTGCGATGATTGATAATTTGTTTAACCTTCTTGAACTTCCCTTCTCTTGATTTTCCCACCTAACAATAAATCCCATGGCCACATTACAACCAAAGGAAAAGACCTCTTGATTCTTATGTGTTTTCATTAATAAAGTAGAGATTTGGTTAATAGTCAAGCCTATGGTAGAATACTTTCCTTGAGGACATTGAGAGAATTGTCATATACCCTAAAATACTTGAGTGAGGTGAGATGAGTGCCCAAATCAGTGAGAATATGGGTTTAGAACCTAAGCTTCTAATTGGATTTGAAATTGATTATCTCTTGAGTGCTTATTGAATATGATTCCAAGCCTTACGTTGACACAAACAGGGTTACCCCATTAGTTCTCAATTCAATAGAATGAAAAGGAACACAAGAGGGAAGAACGTTTACCTTGCGTTAATTGGCACTAGCACGTGATTGTCTCTCCCAAGGAGCAAGAACACCAAGAACAGTTTGGGTTCAAAGGGGAAGAGAGGGAGAGGCTGCCGTCACACTTAGGGTTACCTAAAGTGCCAATTTGTCGGTTGTAACTCGTAACTCTCACAATATGATGTCTATATAAAGACTCAGAATCGAGCACAACCGTGATTACTATTGAGCACGGGTGTGCTCAACTTAGCGTCAACGAGGCGCATTTGACTGCTGAGCACGGTCGTGCTCCCTATTGAGCACGGTCGTGCTCACATCAACATGAACGAGACACATGCAGGGCGTTTAAGGTATTCCTCTAATTTGATACGATGTGCTGATGTTAGAATAGGGAGGCTTCATGGGAGGAAAAGTCATGATTGTCATGTATTCATGGAGTGTTTGCTTCCTATTGCTTTCGGCTCGCTACCCCCGCATGTTTCAAACCCGCTTACAAAAATCAGTCATTTCTTCAAAGATCTATGCTCTGCAACTTTAAGAGCGGATAGTCTGTCGAAGATGGAAGGAAAAATTCCAATAATTCTGTGCAAGATGAAGAGGGTATTTCCCCCAGTATTTTTTGACTCAATGGAACATCTCCCTGTCCATCTTGCATCTGAAGTGAGGCTTGGTGGACCAGTACAATATAGGTGGATGTATCCGTTTGAAATGTAATTTTATTATATTTTGAAATTTAAATAATTAGAGTCCCTTGAATAATGCCTTGTCACTAATTTTTTTATTACTTAGCTTCATGGGCGACTCTAAACGATCAGTTAGAAACAAGGCTAGGGTGGAAGGATCAATATATGCGTCTTACTTACACCGTGAGACAACTCATTTATGTTCTCACTTTTTCAACAACTTCATGTTGACCCCGAGAAATATTAGGAACGAGGTAGATGCTTATAGTGCAGGGTATCCTTATATGATATCCGTATTTAATCTTCCTGGTCGTCATGCTGGCAAGGAGCTTACTTACTGGTTAAGTGATGAGGAGTATGCATCGGCCCATGTTCATGTCTTGATAAATTGTACAGAGGTGAAACCATACCGTGAGTAAGTATCAACGACCCATCTTTGAATTAATGTATGACATGTTATATGAATTTCTCCGTTAACACATAGTACACATTTTATTTGTCAGTGTGTTCCTGCAAATTAATCAATTAAGTGAACAAGATGCTTCTGCTCGTACACATGCAGATTTTTCTGAATGGTTCAAGCAACAAGTAAGTGTCATACATCGAAAGCCTACAATATATCAAGCTTAATTGCCTCTTGAAAAAGTAATTATTTAATATGACATACCTATTCGTAGGTGTATCAGCAACCAATAAGCTTGACTAATCAACACTTGAGAGATTTAGCGTACGAGCCCTATAGTTGTATTAGATCATGGCATATATACTTTGTTAATGGGTACAAATTCCACACAGATGAATGGAATGTAGGTAAAAAGATAATTAATAGAGGGGTTGTCGTATAGGGTGAAAGTAATGGTGATTTTTATGGGTTCATAAAACACATATACGAGTTACAATACAATACTACTACTTATCCTAAAAAAGTAGTCTTATTTTATTGTAACTAGTTTCATCCATCGAGGACAGGCACAAAGGTATATCCCAAGTATGGAACTGTGGACATTCGCATGAATAGAAGATATCAACAGTTTGATCCGTTTATAATTTCTCAGAATGCAAAACAAGATTATTATGTCCCTTATCCAGCAATGTGAACGGACAAACGAGGTTGGTGTGTTGTTGCACTACCAAACATAGGGGTCGCATAGAAATCGATGATGTAGAGGACGAGACGCCCTTCCAGGGGATGAATCGTCACATGTCAATGAAGTAATTGAGGTCGAGCGTATTACTGGCATGTTGGGATCTGCAAATGAAGGGGAAGAAGTGGTCATTGGTAATCATTCATCAATGCATGCATCATCACAGGGAGAGATCCAAAGTGATGACTCAATGCAAGAAGAAGAGTCGGACTTACAATTAGATGACGATACCGAGTCTGAATAGGAATTTTAATGTTAAGTTATTTTTATTGTATTTTAAATATTTGCTTATATGCAATTAAATGTAAGACTTGACTCTAATTGTTGTATTTTAAATATTTGCTTAGACTAGTCTATTAGATGTGGATTGATTTATTGTTTTTACATTGATTTATAATTGTGCTATAAAAACAAATATGTCAGCATTAGGAGGACAACCGCCCCGACCCCCACCGCCTAGCGGTGATAAGGGGAAGGCTAAGCGAGGACGATACACCGTCAAGTACCAGGTGCTTGCTCGCATTCCTGTAGGTCCCTCAGTACCCACCCCCATCTCTATCGTACCCACACCATCGACACCTATAGGAGCCTCCCCCGCCCATTCTACACCCCCCCACCCATTCTACACCATCATCGATCCATACTACACCATCCCCTACCCATACTACATTAGCCCCGACCCACACTACCCCATCCTCCACCCATGTCCAGACCTCTACTCGCTTTGCACCACGACACGCACTAGCCAGCTACTCGCCGCCCCATACTGGACCCACACCACACCCACACCCAACACCACCATCAACATCGGCAACGCCGACCACACAGCCAGCAGGATTATCATTTATGCCGAATCTTGGGATGATGCGACAACCGGATACGGCCATTCCATCCTCATCATCCGCGCCCGCATACGGTCACGACACGGCCATTCCATCATCATCGTCTTTGTAGCAGTCGGTCGCAGTGAAGGACCTGCCTGAGTGGGCCAGGGTGTCCGCACCTGAGGATCCCCCATGGATCCAGCCTATTTCTGGATCGTAAGTTTTATTTAATTTAATGTTTTTTAACTTTGAATATTTTAGTTACTATTCAATAAGTATATATTTGTTGGTTGTCATATTGTTGAATTAATAAAATTATAAATTTTTCAGTTTCATCCCATCGAAAATGGGATCGAAGCACGTTACCTACGACATCAAGGCGCAGTATCGTTACTTCTGGCCATCATGGGGGTGATCCCCGGGGACGACTGGGATCGTATCTTTAGACGATTCGGGGTAAGTTGTTGTTTATTATTTCATGTAATTTTCCCTTTATTTTTCACGCATTTTATATATATTTTTGTATAATGTTATTAATATTTTTTCTTTGTTAACAGGAGCTTGTGCACTGGTTACCGGAGCATGCCTTAGAGATACGTGCTATCTTTGACGATCGAGCTGCTGCTCGACTGAGGGAACTGTGTGCGTATTGGGACACTCTAGCTTACAAGCTGAAGTGTGAATAGGAGAAGAGAAATCGGGTTTCCGAGAAGGGTGGGAGCATGCACACTGGTGGTTCGATTAGCCACATGCAGCATGCCATTTACATTGTATGCATATATAAATAATTTTATTTATAAACTGTATATTTTTATTAAAAAATTATTTTATAACTAATTGATTTTATTTGTGTGTCGGTTGCAGGCAAGAGAGCTTGCTCGGTCCGTTAATGTCCCTACGGTCTTTGAGTAGACACATATTCGCTCGGACACCGGCGAGTTTGTTGATGAGAGGTCGAGGCAGACAGTGGTGAGCTAAAGTGTTTTTTTATATTGAAAGTATAGGTATATATATATATAGTTTAATAAATATTGATTGTAATGTATTGATCGCAGGCGAAGTATAATGCCAGGTTTAGTAAGGTAGCATCTGAGGCTGCCTCCTGCTCTGGGGCCTCGGATCCTTCTCAGCTGGACCCCGTCGAGGTTGAGCGACTACAGACCCAGGTCTAGATGGATGTGGCGGGCGGGAAGAAGAAGGGGCGGATTTATGGTAGTGTGACCCTAGCCAAGTCATCGGGGGTCGACGCCGAGCTTGACCATTCGGGAGCCTACATCCTCCGGACAAGGAGGAGGTGCAGCGGCTGAGGCAAGAGGTCCTCCATGCCACCCACCAGACAGGCGCAATGCTCTATAGGGGGTCCTCCATGCCACCCAGCCCCAGCCCTCCACTACTTCTACTGATCCACCACCGCAGCAGCATGATGCCGGTCTATCTTCTGAGCCGCAGCCTGATGGTCATGTGACGTCGGTAGACTCCCCCCGCCAGGACGACAATGACGGATATTATGGTGATGGGTATTAGGATAGTTATAGATGTAGTAGAGTTTTGTAGCTACACGGATATTTTTTTTTTTATAAAGCAGATGTGCAAGAGCATCACTATAGGGCCTATCATCCCAACTAGGTTGGCACCATAGACACTAACATTCACTTGCAGTACATCTATAATTTATTAAAAAAAGACAAAAGAATACAAAGAAAAGAAACAAGCATGGGGGGACATGAACCAAAACCCATGGAAATAAGGAATCACCTAAACCTATAGGTAGGAAGGTTAAATCTATTTCTATTGAAATCATCTAAGATAAAATCCGGAACTACATTCCACCAAGTGAACCCTTGGGAACTAGTACCAAAATTTTCCAACTTGTCTGCACAACAATTCCTTTCCCTATATATGAGAAGCAATTAAATTTGGACTGTCGAAGAATCACTCTCTATCCAAATTCTTCTCTAGCCTTTTTCAATTGCTAATTCTATAGCTTTTATAGCAGCTAAAAACTCAGCATGTAAAGAGAAACTAACGCCAATATTCAAAGCAAAATAGTCGAGGATACTATCCCAACCATCCCTGAAGATACCCCCACAGGCTGCTATGCCAGGACAACCCTTAGTTGAGCCATCAATGTTGCACTTATACCATCCCCAAGAGGGAGGAATCCAGTTGACCTGTTTGATAATTGGAGCTTTTCCCAAATGGCTCATAACATAAAAATAGTTCAGCACATTGGAATGATGATAAGGAGAAGAGATGGTGCCAGAAGAGTAAGTTCCTGATAGAGAAACTGAAGCTGTTATCATGCTAATAATGGACCAAGAATTATAGGCTTTGCTCTCAAAACGGATTTTGTTTCTGTTGAACCAGATGAACCAAATTATATTAACTACTGCTGCCAGCTTCATATCAGTTATTTGAGAGTTGTTACTGACATAGCAGAAAATGAGTAGGCTGTTAAAGGAGGACAAGTTTGGCCTACAACAGAAAATTCTTTTGAACCAGTTCCAAATCTCCAGGGAGAAGGGGCAAGATAGAAATAAATGACTAGAGCTTTCCTCAGTCTTCCCACAAAGACAACATTTAGAGACCATATCACAACCCTTTGCTTTAAGATTCTCATCAGTGGGAGCTTTTCCATGAAGAAGTCTCCATATTAACAGAGGTCTAGAAGGAGGAATAGCTGAATTCCAAACCATTTTACCCTAATCAACAGGTTGCTGTCTAGGATTGAGGAAGTTATAAGAGTCCTTAAAGGTCAACAAACCAGAATCCGAGAGCTTCCACATAAGCTTATCATCGGTGTGGACAAGAGGGATTGTTACCTTCTTAATTTCAGTTGTAATCTTAGGACAATTGATAGACAGAGAATCAGGAATAGACCAAGCTTGACCATCAATGAAATCTGTCACAGAGGCTGACAAAAGCTTGTGTTGATCAGGAGGAATGTGCAAGACATCAACAATAGGATTAGCAAGCCACCTGTCTCTCCAGAAATTAATATGCAGGCCATTACCAAGTTTCCAAGAGCAATTATCTAATATTGAGTGGATGAACAAAGAAATGCCAGGCCACACAGAAGATCTGATATAAGAAGAACAAGGAACATTGTTTCTAAAGCATCTAGCCTTGATCAAACTAGACCACTGGCTGTTTAAGGAAATCACATTCCAGCTAAGCTTTAAGTGCAGCATGATTGATGGCTTTGAGAGGCTTGATGCCTAGGCCTCCTTCCAAGAAAGGTGTGCATACCTTCTTCCAAGCCACTGTGACTAACTTTCTTTTGAAGATATCTCCTGACCAAACAAAATTATTTATCCAAGATTCCATGGACTTTAACAGAGAAGCGGGCCAAAGGTATGTGATGCGTGTTTTTTAGAATTAAAATAAAGGCAAGTGCACCTCGTCGCAATCAAGTAATACGGTGGTGAGACCGGTCATCGTATCCACAGGGATTGGTTGTCAATTACCAATTCACAAGATTAACAACTATTCAGACTAAAATAAAGTATGAGAGATTAAAACAGAAAATAAAGAAAACAAAACACTATTTTTGGTCTTTTGGGAATTTTGTCGAACACTTGGAAAGCAAACAGAGATGTGGCTAAGATTGGTAGGGTTAGACTACACTAATCCTCCCTTAATTGCAATGAAATGGTAATCAACACAAGTCCTACTTCAATTATGACAATCAAGCCTTTTCTAAAATACTCAAGCCTAATGTCTTAGGTGCATTGAGCCTAAAACCCCAAATCAAACCCTAATGTCTTAGGTGGATTAATCTGTGATTTTGCATTAAGTCAAGACTTATAAGATTGCAAGCATTCAACACCTATGTCTAGATTCTTAAACTACTTGGCATATGATTCATGAGCATGCCTTAACACCAACCTTCCAGTCATCTATCAAAGCAACATATCATTCCTATGGGTAGCTAATCCAAGAAAAGCATTAAGCACAGAATCACATACTCATAAGGAAATACAGACTTGCAATAAAACACCAAATCAAATACAACAAGTTCAGAAAAGTTACATCTAACCCCAACCGCGGGGATTTAACTACTCATGATAAAAGGAAATACAAAAGAGAATGAGAAAAGGGATGGAGAACACTCATAGACAAGCTTCCTCCATTCCCAGAGCAAGGAAATCTCCCCTTCTAGGGCTGGAACCCTATCTCAGCCGCAGCCTCCAAGTGCTCTCTCCACCAAAAGCTCCCTCTTTTCTGCCCTAAAACGGCAACTTATACCAGTCAGTGCTGCGCGCATTCGCGAGGCGAGATATGTCTCGCGAGGCGAATATTAAAAATCTGCTTCAGAGAATTGATCTCTCGCGAGGCGAGAGTTTCTTCGCGACGCGAGACCGAAAGGTTTTTCTTCAATACGCCCGTGAGGAGCATCAGGGCACTGGCGTGATGGCTTCTTTTGCGGACTCGCGAGGCGAGACATGGGTTCGCGAGGCGAACCGAAAGGCATGCATTTTCTCCAACAATCGACTTTCGGGTCGCGGGGCGAATCCAGGCTCGCGGGGCGAATCACCAGAATTCTGCTTGGCTCAATTTCTTCTCTTTTAAGGCTCTTTTTCATCCAAGCTCCATCAAGGCTAATTTCTGGGCATTTTTCCATTAAATCCTGCAAAACAACACACAGAAACCGCCTCATCCGTTCTAAAGGAAAAACTATACAAAATCAACACTAAATTGGCCTAACTATATGCAAATGCATGCAGAAATGTACATGTAAAATGAGGTGAAATCACACTCATCAAATCACCCCAAGCTTAAGACTTTGCTTGTCCTCAAGCAAAAACTAAGGCCAGAAGAGATAAACAGTCAAAGCATGGATAGTGAACCAAGAACCCGAGTAAATGATCCAAGCAATAGGCAATTCAAACAATTCAGCAAGAGACAATCAATTCAAGTCCAATTAGGGTCTTAAGTTTCCTAGACTCACATTCTCACTGATTCGGGCACTCTTGCTCACTTGAAGCTCACCCCAAGCTTGTTTATTTGCTTGGCTCTCTTTCTTGCCTCACTCACTCAAGTGTTCAAGTATATATAACAATTCACTCCATCTTCCTCAAGGAATGATTCCTACCATATGCTTGACTATCAACCAAATCTCCACTTTATTTATGAAAACACCTAAGAATCAAGAGGTCTTTATTTGGTTGTAACGTGGCCATGGGATTAATCTTTAGGTGGGGATAACAAGAAAGGGATATTTCAAAAGGCTAAACCAAGTATCAAACATTTCAACACAAGACACCTTCTAAAATACCTTCTTGAGTTTTCAATACATTTTTCCACCTTTCTTTTCTTTCTTTTTTTTTTCTTTTATTTCTCACTTTTTTTTTTTTTTTACTCATAAGAAATTTTTTTCTGATTCTTTTCCCAAACTTTTTTCACTACCTGTTTACCCTTATTATAATACTTTAGAAGGTCCCTTATCAAGCATCTTTCATAAAAAAATTTAAGGGTACCAAGGAAAGCATGTCATTCATTCAAGCTCAAAATTGGGCAACTAAGGGGTAGCATTTCATCATTCAAAACTCAGAAGGCCAGAAAAATTCCTATTGCCTCAATCATTTTCAAAAATGTTTCCAAAAATTTTCAAGCTTTGAAATGGTTTCAAGTCAAGTTCTAGAGAAATACAATCCAAGAGGAACACACTCTACACAAAGAACGGGGGCAGATTTAGTGAGTACCCCCTAATGGCTCAAAAGCTCACATTTATCAGTTCAAGAACCAGTGAGAAACACAAGTCTAAAGAAACATATGCTAATCATCAACTATCAAAAATCATCTCAAGCATATTCATTTGCAGCCATATCACAAGAATAAACAGAATTTGGTTCAAGAATTCACTATCACAAAAAAAATTGGCACTTAGCTCTCACAATCATAAGCTCAATCTAAGCAAGGGTAACCGAATCATGCGATCATGCAAACTTAAGCCTATATGAATGCAATATTTACAATGCAAGCAAAAAGATTACCCCTATCCCAAGCTTAAAGATTTACATTGTCCCCAATGTAAACAATCAAGTGGAGAGAGGAAAGAAAAATAAAATAAAACAAAAGAAAAATGGAACGGCTTACCGAGGCGATAGTGGGTGCTGACTTTACTTTTTCTCTGCCCTTTTTCTCTTCTCCTTGTCTTCTTGCTCTCCCTTCCTTCCTTCTTTCCCTGAAATCACTTGGCAATTTTATTAGTAAAAGAAAACTCTTGAGCTTCTCAAATTATTCAAGAGTTTGAAATCAAAAATCAATTCTAACTATACAAAAAGGAAAAAAGGAAAAGGAAAAGAAAAATTGGGTTGCCTCCCAATAAGCGCTTCTTTAATGTCACTAGCTTGACTTATTGAAAAGCATCACCTGGATCCTCCTCCCGGGTCAAATGGAAATTGGGATGGTGATTGTAACAGTAAAATAACTTTATTTTCAATTCCACCCAGCCATTGGGTGGAAATTCCATTGACCTTTAAAATTATAAACTCACTTCCTCTCGGGTCAAATGGAATTAACAAGAGGAAGTGTGACATACAAGTGGAAGGGGCTAACTTACAAGTATCCACACATGCATGCAAGCCAACATAATTATTTAATGCAGTAAAATCAGATTGCTCAACATGCATGGTGGAGGGATTGCTCTCCAAATGCCCTGCTTCCTCACTTGTTGTTTCCCAAGGATTTGTGGAAGGTAATCCCTCTTGTTGTGGTTTACTCACCACCACCACTTCGTTTTCAATTTGGTCCATTCCCATAACCAGATTTTTCTCAACTTCCACTTCATGTGGCTCTATGGGAATCATACATGGTGGTGGAGGTGGTAAATAAGAACAAAAGGTTTCCCAATCCTCCTCGGTATATATATATATATAAGCTCACCAGTCATAGGATCGACTCGTGATGGGATGTTATGAGATAGAGAAAACTCCTCGAAGAATTCTCCCAAATTTATATCGCCATCCCACCACAAGTTGTCCTCCAAAACATGACTGGAAGCTTCCTTATCAGGTGGATAATAAAATTTTTTCATGATTTTCGTCCACCTTTCAAAAACAGAACTTAAAACAAAAAAATTCAAATATATACAGAAAAATCAAATATACACAGGAAATAAAAATTAAGAAAATGTCTAAATTAGTTGCCTCATTTGTTACTAATGATATTGACAAAGCCAATCCCCGGCAACGGCGCCAAAAACTTGATGCGTGTTTTTTAGAATTAAAATAAAGGCAAGTGCACCTCGTCGCAATCAAGTAATACGGTGGTGAGACCGGTTATCGTATCCACAGGGATTGGTTGTCAATTACCAATTCACAAGATTAACAACTATTCAGACTAAAATAAAGTATGAGAGATTAAAACAGAAAATAAAGAAAACAAAACACTATTTTTGGTCTTTTGGGAATTTTGTCGAACACTTGGAAAGCAAACAGAGATGTGGCTAAGATTGGTAGGGTTAGACTACACTAATCCTCCCTTAATTGCAATGAAATGGTAATCAACACAAGTCCTACTTCAATTATGACAATCAAGCCTTTTCTAAAATACTCAAGCCTAATGTCTTAGGTGCATTGAGCCTAAAACCCCAAATCAAACCCTAATGTCTTAGGTGGATTAATCTGTGATTTTGCATTAAGTCAAGACTTATAAGATTGCAAGCATTCAACACCTATGTCTAGATTCTTAAACTACTTGGCATATGATTCATGAGCATGCCTTAACACCAACCTTCCAGTCATCTATCAAAGCAACATATCATTCCTATGGGTAGCTAATCCAAGGAAAGCATTAAGCACATAATCACATACTCATAAGGAAATACAGACTTGCATTAAAACACCAAATCAAATACAACAAGTTCAGAAAAGTTACATCTAACCCTAACCATGGGGATTTAACTACTCATGATAAAAGGAAATACAAAAGAGAATGAGAAAAGGGATGGAGAACACTCATAGACAAGCTTCCTCCATTCCCAAAGCAAGGAAATCTCCCCTTCTAGGGCTGGAACCCTATCTCAGCCGCAGCCTCCAAGTGCTCTCTCCACCAAAAGCTCCCTCTTTTCTGCCCTAAAACGGCAACTTATACCAGTCAGTGCTGCGCGCATTCGCGAGGCGAGATATGTCTCGCGAGGCGAATATTAAAAATCTGCTTCAGAGAATTGATCTCTCGCGAGGCGAGAGTTTCTTCGCGACGCGAGACCGAAAGGTTTTTCTTCAATACGCCCGTGAGGAGCATCAGGGCCTGGGCGTGATGGCTTCTGTTTGCAGACTCGCGAGGCGAGACATGGGTTCGCGAGGCGAACCAGAAAGGCATGCATTTTCTCCAACGATCGACTTTCGGGTCGCGGGCGAATCCAGGCTCGCGGGGCGAATCACCAGAATTCTGCTTGGCTCAATTTCTTCTCTTTTAAGGCTCTTTTTCATCCAAGCTCCATCAAGGCTAATTTCTGGGCATTTTTCCATTAAATCCTGCAAAACAACACACAGAAACCGCCTCATCCGTTCTAAAGGAAAAACTATACAAAATCAACACTAAATTGGCCTAACTATATGCAAATGCATGCAGAAATGTACATGTAAAATGAGGTGAAATCACACTCATCAGTATGTGTGAAAGCTGTATAGTAACATGCCTTGAATAATGGATTTTACCAGCTGAACTCTACCCATTATGGATAAAAGGGAACCTTTCTAGGCTGAAAGTCTTGACTTGACCCTATCTACTATTGGCTGCAGATGAGATTTCTTAGGCTTACCTCTAAAAATTGGAACCCCAAGGTAGTTAAAAGGAATGGAACCGGCTGTAAAGCCTAGGACATTGCTAAGAGTAGCAATTCTGGAGGATGAGATACCGCCAGGATAGAACCTACAATTAGGCAGACTTAAAACTTGACCAGAAGTCTCATCATACTCCCTGAACAAATTCATTAAATTCGGTAAGTTCTGCTTGGTTCACTTACAGAACACCAAAATGTCATATGCATAAAGTACATGACTTGGAGTTTTAAACTCTCTAGGCCCTAACATGGAGTTGAGCTTTCCTTCTTTGATCGAAAGAGAAATTCCTCTACTTAGGACATCTTCTGCTAGGCAAAAAAGAAGAGGAGGCAGAGGGTCCCCTTGCCTAGCTCCCCTTTTGCAAGAGAAGAAACCAACTGATCTGCCATTCACTGAGAAAGAAAGCTTTGCAGAATATAAGATTACCTTGATCCAGTTACAAAACTGACTATTGAAACCAAAAGACTCCAACACTTGCAGCAAGAAATTCCAATCAATTGTGTCAAAGGCCTTTTTGATGTCAAATTTCAAAGCTATGTTGCCACCAAAAGATCTATTATGAAGCATGTTTGTGGCCTCAGATGTTATGCAGATATAATCACTGATTTGCCTATCCTTGATGAAACCTCTCTGGTTCTGGGACACTATCTTTGGAGCCACCCTAGCCAATCTATCAGCTAGGACCTTAGTGATGATTTTAAATTGATAATTAGCCAGAGCAATAGGTCTAAAATTTTCCAATGCTTCAGCTCCTTTGAACTTGGGAATGAGCACTACTAAGTTGGAGTTTAAGTTAGGAAGAAGCCAACCTTGAGAAAAGAATTGAGTTACTGAATTGAAAACATCCAAGGAAACTATATCCCAAAACCTTTGGTATAAGCAACCACCAAAGCCATCCGGACCAGGAGCTCCATCTCCATTCATAGAGAAAACAACTTCTTTAATCTCATCCATTGAAGGTTGTTTTGACAGCATATCATTATCATCTGCAGAAACTGAATCAGAGATGGTTCTTTGAATTAAACCATTCGTGGAGCAGGAATTATCTGAAGCATACAGGTCTGCATAGTAATCTAACACAATTCTCTCCAAATCCTCTTGTTGGTCATAAATAACCCCATTGTGCCTAAGCATAGACAATTGCTTTGTGGCATGCTTAATCTTGGCTATTCTGTGAAAATAGGAGGTGTTTCTATCACCAAAGCAATGCTAATTAATCCTAGCTTTCTCTTTCCAGAATGTTTCCTGAAAACATAAAGCTTGTTGCAGATTTTTCTGAGCTAACATTCCTTGATCATGAAGTAATTCTGTCAAGCCATCAACTTAAATTTGCCTCTGCACATTCTCAACTGCAGCAGTTGCATCCTTTACTTTTAAATGGATATCACGTAAAACCTGTTTGTTCCAAGTCTTTAACTCAGATTTCAAATTTTTAAGCTTGAGACAAAATAAACATAGGACAGCCCAACACAGGTCTTTTCCAAACCTCAGTCACTAGTCTAGAACAGTCGGGATGGTCCAACCACATCTTGAGGAATTTAAAGGAAGATAGAAATGTTTTGGAGCCTTTTTGCATCATCAAAAGTATAGGAAAATGATCTGAGTGTAATCTAGGGAGAGTGCAGCAAGTAATAGAGCTCCAGAAGTCAATACACTCTTCATTACAGATTACTCGATCTAGTCTCAGCTCAATGTGGGAACCTGATCTTCTCCTATTAGACCAGGTAAACTCAGCACCTTTTGTTTCCAAGTGAGTCAAAGAGCAAGAGTCAGTCCAAGCCCCAAACTCATCACAAGAAATTGATGATGGAAGGTTGCCCCCTCTCTTTTCATGAGCACCAAGAATAGCATTAAAATCACCTAGGAAGCACCATGAGCCAGGGTTGTTTTAGGGATTATATGTTGAGTTTGTTTTTATTTTAAATTAATTTTAATTTAATTGCTTTTTAAATTTTATTTGTAATTTCAATTTTAAATTAATAATATAATAATAATTAATTTAAATAAAATATAATAATAATTAAAATATAATTAATTAAAATATAATATAATAATGATTAATAAATAAAATATAATAATAATTAATATTCGAAATATAAATTTTAATAAAAAATTAAAATTAAAAAGTAATTATTCATATAAAACAAAATAAAATAAAAAAATAAAAAAAAAACCTTGTTTCCGACGGACATTTTCGTCGGTAACTGTAGTTTAGATTTTCCGACGGAAAAGTCCGTCGGTAACTTCCACTAACAGTTACCGACGGACAATTCCGTTGGTAATTAGGGACTCCGTGTGATGTATTTTTCGAAGGACAAGGCCGTCAGAAATTTCCGACGGACTACTCAGATCCGTCAAAAATTATTTCCTACACGTCTATTACCGACGGAATTAGGTCCATCTGAAAGTCCGTCGGTAATATAGTTTTCCGACGACTTTTCTTCCTTTCTGACGGTTTTTGTCCATCGATAATTCCCTTTTTTTTTGTAGTGGTTGCTGTTTCAGTGGGCTGTATCTCCCTCTTTATAGGTGTTTATTAGTTTTTTAACTGTTGACTACAACAAACCACAACTCCATTCTCTCTTCTGCTTTGTTTTTTCCACCGATGCTCTCGACACTCCTGATTGCTCTTTTCTCTTTAATTACATGCATAAAACTATAAAGGGCTCCATTTTATGCTTCACGGATTGTTCATGTAACTTGGTGCCACGACACCATATTTTTTTTGTTTTAGTTCCAATACTAGAAGAGGTTCTTTGTTCCCTTGAGCATCCAAATAGTTGTTTCTGTGTTCTTGCAAATTTACGTGCAGTGCTAGCAAGAAGTGGATGTTATATCCTGGAGAGTACTAGCCTTGAAACCAACTGTATCGGGTAATCTACTCATGGTGGTGAAATACTTTTAAGCACAATGCTTTATACGCCTCAGTCAAAATCGAAAAGTTGATTTATATGTATTTAACTTTTATTTAGATGCATATTTAATAGCTACCTACTTTTATTTGTGTTGTGTTAATTCTATATTAATAATTTTTCCAACACTTATCTGGTCTTCCCTGTGTTGACCATTAATTAAGGGAGTGTTTCGTTTTCTTTTTATTTTCATTCAGTATATGTGTTCAAATGCTATTTTGTTTTATTTTTGTTCTGTTTACAAACTTTAGTAATAAATAAATGTGGAAAATAATTGTCTTGTTTTTGTTATTTCTTTTCACAAGAAGTTTGAAATCAGGAAATAATGTGCATGCAATATCAAGTGGCATTTTATAATTATGAGTAAAAATATATTAGTTGAAAATGGAAACAGAAAAACTGATTTATTTCAACGTGATAGTCCTCGATTTGCTTTCTGTTTGCTCCATTTCTAATTCATTTTCGAGTTTATTTTTTGCACTACGGAATTATGTTTATAATGAAAACTATAATCTCTTGGTCCTAAGCCCAACTCCTACAGTGGTATTTAGTCTTTGCTTTCTGTAGTTTGTATGTAGGTGTTTGTATGGTTGTGGCTTGAGCTAAGAGATTGGGCCTTTCTGTTGGGCCACCTTCTTGTTTCTTTTCTTTTAGTTTGTTAGGTTTGTTTTTCTATTGTACTTTTAGTTTTTCTGTTATCGCCTAGTTTGTGATTGTTGAGCATATAAGTTCTCTTGTAGTTTTGGTGTTCTTAAGATTCAATCAATACAATTCCCATTCAGTTTCATCTTCTTCTCAATATTTCAATATGGTATCACAGAGCGACGATTCTGGTGATGAAAAGAAGTCATCGGAGAAGAAATCTCATACCTCCGGCAATGGCAAAAATCACACAAATCCTGCGTGTTTCTTAAGCTACTTAGACAACCCAGGAATTCCCTTAGTTGCTCCAACTCTCAATGACGACATCCGAGTTGTCGCTTCCCTATCTGCATTATTTTGTAAACGCTCGATCTTTTTGGCGCGTGGTGACAGCGCGTTCAAAAATTGGCGCCGTTGCCGGGGACTCTTGTTTGTTGTTATTAGCAGAAAGTTACATGTAAAAAAAAAAAAATAATCTTTTGCATTCCTGAATTAGTTCTGTCTGCTTTGTCTGGATGTTTGATTGCCATGGATAATTACATGTATGGATATCTGCCTAATGTTTATTATGAACCACCACCTTGCATGTATTATCCTAATTTTAGTGAGCCACCACCATACTATCCTAGCCAAGTGACCACCTCTACACCTTCCGAACCTTCACAGAGCACCTTGGATGAGATTGCTTCAATGCTACAACAAATGGAAGAGAACAATCAACGGATGGCACAACAAGATCTTGAATTTCAACGGATGATGGAGGCGAGCAATCTTGAATTTCAACAGAAGATGGAGGCTCAATACCAGAGGGACCAAGCTGAATCTCAGAAGTTGTGGGCTCTAATTGATCAAGTTACCGCCAACTCAGCTGCAATGCTAACTCCACAGCCCATTGAAGAACATAAAGATTCACAAGTCATTCTTGAAAATATTTCTGATGATGATTTTGATAATGTTTCTGTTGATGATGAATTATGTGTTGAATCCCCTGATCCTAATGCTTGTTATTGTGATGGAACTGCTTTGTGTGTAGAATGTTTTACAGGTTTATACTTTTCAGGAAAAATAGAAAATGCAGATCGTTTTGCAGGTTTATTTTTTTTCAGGAAACTTAGAAAAGGAGGATCAAGAGGACATCTGCTCCACCGTGCTTGAGGATGATGAAGAACCTTTGGGAGTAGATGATGCAATTAAAGCAAATGCATGTGTTGAGAGTAATGGGGTGGATGCACTGGGTGAAGAATTCCCAGACATTCTAACTTTTTCTGAATCATTTTCTTGTAATATATGTACTAACTCTAACCTTTGTGTGGTGTGTGCTGAAATTTCTGCATGTATAGCAGGTGATGAATTTGTTCGTCCAGTGAATGAAGAAAGTGCAGAAAATGAAGCAGCACCAGTAACCCCAGCTAACTGTTTGCCACCTCCCCCTGAGGAACCAGTGATGGAGTTTAAGCCCTTGGATCTTGCACCATGGCCAGTCCAAGTGGTTGAACCCCAATTTTATTGGGAGGATTTTGTTGAGAAAGCGGTCATCTGTGACCCGAGAGGGAGTGAGAAGTTCGCCGCACTCGGCGAAGTCATCATAATTGTCAAGTGCTCACTTCCCATTCAAGGCAGCAAGTCATGGAAGCATGGAATGAACTTCCACCCTTTGGCTACCACGTGGGACTTATGTTACAGACAGTGGGATCCTGGCGGAACCGACCTCCAATGAGTTTTCCTTTCCCTCACTCTGATTTTATTGTTATGTTGTTTCATTGGGGACAATGCATGTTTTAAGTGTGGGGGAGGGAATTAGTTGTAGTTTTTCCTTTTCTTTGAATAAAGCTCCTGAATAATTTGAGAAGCTCAGGAGTTGTGTTTGTGTCTTGGTGTTGGCAAGTTTATTGGATTTTATTGATTTTGCATAGATTGATTGCATGATAGTGATGACTGTTTTCCCCCTAGGATTTGAAAAAAAATTTTGAAAAATGATTCCCATATGATTGAAAACTGAACTTTGAGATTTTATTATGATGGCATGACTTATGATAAGTTTGGGGTGATAGGAAGCACACACTAGGGATAGAATCTCTGTCAAATAATTTGCAAAAATGTCCAGGTGAGGTTTTGAGCCTCCAACATGTTTTAAACTGTGTGAAAATCACTTTTGATTGCACTTTCCTGAATTTGCTTGAATCTCTTTATGGTTTGCATGATTATATGTGTTTGCTTCAAATGATTTAGGCATTTTCTTTGTAAATAGCTACTTGGCCTAAAATAACCCATTCCTAATGCATGTTCCCTAGTTAGCCCATTGAGCCTATTAGCCTATTAATTCTTGATAACATAATGTTATAAACCCAAAAATCTGGAAAACCATGTTAACCCGATCTTAGGATTAGGAGAGCATGGAATCTTATAATGGGTGCAAAAAACTAAGTTTGGGGTGGCTGCAAGGTGTAATATGTTGTTTGGGATTGAGAAAAAATTTGTGAAAAAAAAAATAAAAATAGAAAAAAAAAAAGAAAAAAATTTAAAAGTGCAAAAATGCCAAAAAGAAATAAAAAGGTTGTAGCCACCCAAGGCATAAAGAAAAATGGAAAAGGAACTTGAGTGAATTTCAAAGTGTAAATAATGTTCATGCTCTCTTAATTCCTAGGGTCTTCAGCCTAGTTCCTTTGTATATCCTACCCTTAGGCAGGCCCCATTACAACCCATAAAAGACCTTCTGATGTTGCTTGCATGTTTTCTGTGGGAATCATTTTGAAATGAAAATCAAATTTATGGGAAGTGCTCTTAAAAGTGAAATTGAGTGAAAGCCTAGACACAAACTGAGCGATTGAGTGAAACACAAATTTCCCTTGTGAGGAAAGCAGTTGTTTGGATTTGGTGATCTCCTTTTTGTATGTAACTTTGACCCCCTACTTAGATTTCTGATTGTCTGAATGATTAATTTCTCAACTGTTTAGAATAAATGAATGTGGGGATTACTTTGCTTGAAAGGGGGGAACATTGAAAGAAAAATTGTTTTGTTAAATTGCTTGAAATTTGTGTGAAAGTTAATTGAGTCCTTAAGCTTGCCATGTTTTGCCAGGTCTTGAGTCTTTTTGAGTTTTTAAGTTTTAGTTTGCTTGAGGATAAGCAAAGTTTAAGTTTGGGGTATTTTGATGAGCCTCTGGTTGACTGGTTTTATAACTAATAAAGACCATGGCTTTGTGCTTATTTTATATCATTTTTCACCCAAATTAGACTTGATTGTCCTTAAGCAGTATTTTGAGTCTATAAAGTATTTTTAGGATAATTTAGTTGATTTAGAGTTGAATAAAATACTTATGTTATTTTCTTGTTTTCAGGTAATAAAAAGGAAGCCCAACAACTTTCATGAAGAACTCAGATGCTGAATTGGATGTATAGTGGGTCACATTGGGCCTTGAAGTCAGAACATAATTGCATGCCACTTTGGAACCTGAACTGGTCATGAAGATTGGGCCATAACTTGGGCTGTAGATGTCGGTTTGAACTGAAACCGGTGGCAAATGAAAGATCAAACAAAGAGCTTTAACTCTCATGAAGACCATTATTCCAAACAGAGCCGTTTTGAAGGGCTTTATTCCATGTGAAGTCAGAGGCGTTTCAGCTGCCCTATGAGTTGAATGTGGACATAACTCCCTCATCTTAATTCATAATTAAGCAAATTAAGTGGTTTTGGAAAGCTAAGAGGCAGAGGTTGAAGTTAATAAAAGGAGCATTCAGATATTGAGAGAGGAGTTAGTCATAGTGTGGGCAAGTCAGAGTTAGCCAGTTTTGGCTAGTCTTTGGTAGTTAGTAGTAGTAGTTTATTTTCCTTCCTTTTCTTTTATGTTTATTTCTGTAATGGAGAACTGGTCTCCTTGATTAATCTACTGGGATTGGTTTCCATTTACATTTGAGGTTCTGTATTTCCTATTTTTATATGCTTTTCTCTTTTCAATGCGATGCTATATGTTTCTGTTTGTTTAATTCAGGAGTGTATAGTGTTGTGTTGATTTGTTTCGGTGATGTTATGTTCCTATATATAATCGCGTTTGTTTAATTCGCGTGTGTTCAATCATGTTCGTTTAGTTCATGAGGGCTTCACCCCGTTTGTTTAATTCGGGAATAGGAACATATATCTGTAGTAGTGATTTCTTTTGTTAATTATTGCTACAACCGAAAGGAGATTAGAATCCGCTTAGGGCTTGGATTTATTTGAACCAATGATAGTGGGAAACCAAGAACAGTAGGTTAATCGTTCTTTAGCTAATTTGTTAGTCTCTTAAACTGCCTGTTTTTATTGATTTGTTTTCTTTATTTTATCTCAATCTAAAACCACCAAAACTGACTTTTGATTTTCTGTTAATAATAACAACGCCTAAGAGTCCTTGAGAGACGACATCCGAGTTGTCGCTTCCCTATCTGCATTATTTTGTAAACGCTCGATCTTTTTGGCGCGTGGCGACAGCGCGTTCACTATGTCTCATGCCACCAGTGAAATTCTTTGGCTGCACAACCTTCTTCAACGTCTACAAGTTCAAATCACAACTCCTACCATCCTTCATTGTGATAACCAGGCAGCAATTCATTTGGCTGCAAATCCTGTATATCATGAAAGAAGCAAGCACATTGAAGTGGACTGCCACTTCATTAGGCAAAGACTCGCAGTGCGAGGGTCATCTGATTGCTTTTCATCCCTTCTAAGCAACAACAGGCAGATATATTCACCAAGGCCTTGGGATCTAAAAGTTTTCAAGAACTCAGCAGCAAGATAGGTGTTCATGAGCCCTTCACACTCCATCTTGAGGGGGAATAATGAAAACTATAATTTCTTGGTCCTGAGCCCAACTCCTATGGTTGTATTTAGTCTTTGCTTTCTGTATTTTGTATGTAGGTGTTTGTATGGTTGTGGCTTGAGCTAAGAGATTGGGCCTTTCTGTTGGGCCACCTTGTTTGTTTCTTTTCTTTTAGTTTGTTAGGTTTGTTTTTCTGTTGTACTTTTAGTTTTTCTGTTATCGCCTAATTTGTGATTGCTGAGCATATAAGTTCTCTTGGAGTCTTGGTGTTCTTAAGATTCAATCAATACAATTCCCATTCAGTTTCATCTTCTTATCAATATTTCAATAGTTTAGTTCACAATCTTTTCCTTATGTTGGTGTCACATTATGTTTTCTAATTTAAGCTTGCGAAATCAAAACATAATGATATCATTTGATAGCGGCCGAATTTGTCAATCAAAAAATAAGCATTTGTTGTCAATGTTGTTTGAGCTTGTGAAATAGCTTAGGATCTGTTTAGTTTATATTCGGTTCCTGTTTTTATTTCCTGATTTCAAAGATAATTATAACTAAAATAAATACAAAAATGCCACTTTGTTTTCATTTTATTTCTTGTTTCCAAAGATTTGTACAGAAAACACTGAAAACAAATAAAAAGTTGTTTTCAGTAATTTTTTTTTTGGTGAATATTGTTTTCAGTATTTCCTTTACAAATCATTTGAAATAAGAAACATTATGAAAACAATGTTGTAATTATCTTTAAAATTAGGAAATGAAAACAAGAAACTAGAAACAAACCAAACAAGACCTTAATGTTTTTATCTGTCTTTTCATCTACGTTACTTCTAGTTGCATTAACTGTAATAATAATGCATTAACTATAAATTACTTCGTCTCATACAACTCTTATCTCTTCATACAACATGTACCTCAAGAAGTTATTTGCATGAACTCTTTAATGAGGTTTTCTGCATTCAAATACATATCTGTTTTTGCTTCAAGGGTACTCAAAGCCTAGGTCGCATCTCGGGTGGCTCTAGAGGAGGCCTATGATTGCTCAACTTTCAAACCTCACAAAACTTAGAAGTGCGAAGTTGGGAGCAGCATGTCACTTCATCAATTTGATCATATATCCAATGGTTTATGTAAATTGTTTGACACCATTTAAACAAAATTATATTGTTTCTTTGGTGTAAAGTTATGACCTTTTATTTTATTATATTTGTTATAGATTTATTAATACTACATGAAACATGCACACAATTTAAACTGTTCAAAGATACTAGAGTACAATTTATTAATGTGTTGCTTGAAAAAACAAGTAAATAATTAATTTTTAATATCCATTGTTAGTGCCCCGGAATTCTTAAATAAGTTGACTATTTCACTTCATTCTTCCGAATGGCTTTTATAGTGCTTCAACACCGTTCACCAAAATAATCATGCTACCAGCACTCTAAGCCAATTGGATCAGTACTGGCTACAAAATATGCAGACGGGGTAAACAACAAACAAAAAACAAAAAACAAAAAACGCACTCATGGTTACAAAGACAGCGGTGGACTTGAGACATGAAACATGTTGGCTTTGATTATTCAAATAATTGAAGTCTTTTCGTGAGTAGTCTGATTGATACTCTATATATATATATATATATATATATATATATATATATATATATATATATATATATATATATATATATATTTATTTATTTATTTATTTATTTATTTATTTATTTATTTATTTTTCTTATTAAATTTATTTTTTTTTTATTTCATTTACTACTCACTGTAATAAAAAAAAATAAGTCTAGGCATATAAAATGAGTTATCTCTAATTTTAGTTTTCTTTTAATAAATATTTTTTTTTGGTGAACCCAGTATCCTCGGGTCGAGAGCCAGAAACAAATCCCTCAAGATACTGAGATTAATTTAAGGGGTTGACCACTTCCAACAGATATTCTTCCAAACATATGAGTTAGGAATCGAACCACTGACCACATACTTAAAAGATACGTTATCTAATAAATTTATTTTTAACAAACAAAATTTTAGACTTTAAACAAATTTTCAATCAGAAACTAATAAAGTCAATTCATTTATCTTAGTCTCAAGGACTAATTAGGATTAGTAAAAAAAAAAATGTCAATCCCTTTATCAGTTTGGATTAATTCAGTATGAATAATATATCTAAATCAACATATTCTAGACCGATATAAATAATAACTTTTGAATCACTTTCTGCTTGAATGATAACCAAGAGAAGCCAATTGTGCTTATGTTTAACAATCAATCAAAACAAATCATGATCAACGTTTCCAGTGGAATGAATTTTAACAAAAGGCTGATACCATACTATTTCTATGAAGAAGTTGGATTGGGAAATGCTAATTCATGATGCTCCTTAAAATTAAAATAAAAACTAAGTGGCACCTTCAAGAAGCCAAGAAAGGTGATTCAATGTGGAGTAAATAATAAATATAGACAACTATGGATTCATACAAACGCAGTCAACATCCTCTTTATAAGGTAGGAGCGAAGAAAAGCAGTTTTTACAAGTAATTCTGACATCAACCCTTTAATAATAACTGACTACCAACTTAAGACTATCCTCAGCTTAACACTAATAAGATTGCTATTTTTTTTAATAAGCAAACTATATATAGAAAAGAGTACAATGGGTACTCACCCATATCCAAAAGAGATAAATTTGTGTAACCAGCTATCACATCAACCCATAAATCAATTTCTAACAGGTTGATGTTATAACTAGATCCCTCAAACTCAAAACAAATACTAATAAAAGTATTTCCCCCAGCCGCTACAGTAGCTAAGTTTCTAAAAACCTATTTGCCTCCACCTGCTACAACCAGCCAAAATAATATTGACCCCTTCTGACTGAAACCGCAGACCAAGCAAGTAATGAGAAAGGTGGTAATTCCAAGCCCAAAAAACTTCCTTCCCAAACTGCTTCAAAATATGTCCCTATCCACACCCTGCACATGAACATTCCACCAACCAGACAGTATAGTTAATTACAGGTTGGTTTGTAAGCATTGCAAAGGGTTGATGCTCCAGTCCAGAAATGAAAATCTTCGTTTCTTTAGTCTTCCATTGCACCATGACCACACCCTAATCTTGATTAAATCCACCACTTTATTAAAATCCAAAACGCCTTGTTTAAATATCAAGTCGTTCTTATGTAACCATAAGGACCAAATAGTTGCAAACCACAACATTCTCCACACTTTCTTCGATATCCTGCTAGTAATCAACCCATTTTGTTGTAACATCAGATCATCCAATCTGCCAGACAGTGTTGTTTCAACTCCTATCCAATTATACAAGTACATCCACACATAGTATGAGAATCTACGATGTAAAAAAAGATGAGAAGTTGACTCAATTTCAGAATTACAAAAACAGCACATAGCTGATGTGTATTTGTTGTTATAATTCCCCTCCTCTACATATTCATAGAAGTTGGGATTCTATCTTGGATTGTTCTCCAACAAAAAGCTCCCACCTTCAGTGGTATACTTGTATCCCAAAGCAATTTGAAAGGAAAACTCTGGGCCTCATTCCGCACTTCCATGATGAGCTGGTATGCCTCCTTTACATTATAAGAAGAATCAATCTTGTCATTCCAGCACCAAGTGTCCTCCATCCCTTTAATAATCCGATGGCCAGCAAGTACATTCATCAAATTCTGTAAAAGTTCTTCCTCCCAAACGAATAATCTTCGTCTCCATGTAAGATTCCAACACCATGAATTATCACTCCATTCACCCAGTTCTGCCACCTTTGATTCCTTTTGTGTTGAGATGGAGAATAGCCTATGAAAGCTAGTTGCTAAAGGTACTATGTCAATCCAGCTATCATTCCAAAAACTTATACTGTTACCCCTTCCTAGTTTTTTGTGTATCCCCTATGATAACCAACCCATTCTCATTGTGTCCTCACCTTCTAAACATCCTAGATCCCTCCACCATGTAGATGTCTCCCCTCCCTCTAGAGTTTTTTCACACCAATTAGATCTCCATATTGTAGGCTCTCCATATCTAACTCTCAACAATTTAGTCCAAAGTGTATTTGTTTCTTTGAAAAATCTCCATCTCCACTTTCCTAATAATGCCAAGTTGAAAGCATTAATGTCCCTTAACTCAAGCCCATCATCCTCTCTTTTTTTGCAAACCACTTCCCACTTTACCCAACAAATTTTTCTACAATCCCCCCCCCCCAACCCCCCCCCAAAAAAAAAAAACTTCTTTGCAATTGAATGATTTTGTTTATTACCTTTTTTGGAGCCCTGTAAAAAGAAAGGTAGTAAACCGGAAGACTCGACAAAACCGCATTAATCAATATCACTCTACCTCCGAAGGATAAATACTTGTTTCTCCAACCAAGTAATCTTCTTTGAATAGAGTTGATGATAGGTAACCATGTTGTAGTCCTCCTAGGATTGGCTCCTACTAAAATTCCTAGGAACTTTATTGGCAGGATTCCTATTTTGCAATTAAGTGTGCTAGAAGCACCTTCTAAAAAACCTGGTTCAACCCGTACTCCAATCAAAGCACTCTTGTGAAAATTAACTTTTAATCCAGCCACCAATTCAAAAACTCTAAGAATGCATTTTGTTACCCTCACATTAGTTTTAGACATTTCGCCTGTCAAGATTGTGTCGTCAGCATATTGGATGTGTGATATGTCCATGCTTTGATCTCTACCTTTAATCACATATTCTTTGTAAAAACCCTTCTCCACAACACTTTTAATCAATCCATTAAGTTCTTCAGCCACAATAAGGAATAAAAACGGTGTCATCGGGTCTCCCTAACGAATCCCTTTAGACATGCTGAATTCTCTAGAAGAGCTTCCATCGACCAAAGCCGAAACCAAAGCCGAATGTAGACATGCCCCAATCCAAGCTCTCCATTTTGTACAAAACCCCAACCTCACCAGCATATGATCTATGAACTCCCAGCTAACCGAGTCATATGCTTTCTCAAAATCCGCTTTGAAGATCATTAACGATTTCCCCCCTTTCTTCGCGTACTCGATTATTTCATTTAGAACAACCCCATCAAGAATATTCCTCTCTTCTAAAAAAGCTGTTTGGTTGACCGAAATTACTGATTTCAACACCTTACCCATTCTTCTTGCTAGTAGCGTTGCCAAGACTTTGTACATGCATCCAATCAGAGATATCGGCCTATAATCGTTGATACCAACCGGGTTCTCCTTCTTAGGAATAAGTACAAGAAAGGAAGTATTTCCCCCTCGGACCAACCTTATTTGATGAAAATCTGCCACCATATTACAAAAATCATCACCTACCACATCCCAAAACCTTTTTAACAAAGTGAAGTTGTAACCGTCGGGGCCCGGGCTCTTGTTACCATCATTATAATAAGATTGCTAATTAGCACTTAGTATATAAAACTAGACAATCTGCTATTCATCTCTTCAATATAATGAAAGGAAACACACAAGCATTCAATGCAAAGGTAGCAATTCCCTGATCCATTATTAACAAATCACCAGAAAATCCACAAACCAAACCTGACATGCACATACTATTATGTTTATTTACAGTTCCAGGAGAGCTTAATTTATTATACTGTGGAAGCATTGGCCTGAAGGAGACCATCCCGGATCTGCACAGCAATGTCCTTTACTGCACCAGGGCCATGTGGTATGAACACAGATGAGGACTTTGAAGATGCCCCAATCTCTTTCATGGTGTCAAAGTATTGAGTCACCAGCACCATGTCCATCACATCTTTAGCTGTAGTCCCTGGCACATTCTCGGAGAATGCAAGCACGCTGTCCCTCAACCCATCCACGATAGCCTGGCGTTGACGAGCTATACCAAGTCCTGACAGATATTTGGACTCAGCTTCTCCTTCAGCTCTCTTGATCTGCAGTATTTTTTCTGCTTCAGCCTTATCATTTGCAGCCAACCTCAGTCTAGCAGCTGTATAGAAAATTGCAAAATGGATCAGGATATAACTGCAATAGCAATGACAAATAAAAATTTACACCTATGAAAAGCCTAGAAGAACATGCTACAATATACAGAAGTTTGTCCAAATGCAGTACCACAATACAAACAGTACCGTGACTAAAAAAGAAAACAATATAAATCCTAATTTATTTTATAAGAGAAGCCGTGAATTTTTCGCCTGAAGATTGAAGTTACAGACTTGAAGTTAAAACTACAAAGCAAACCATATTGCAAACATGCTTCTACACAAAGCATCTGTTCCATTCAGACAAAAGCAAAAACAAAGAAATAGTGAAGCCCAACATCTGCTGCACAAGTTATGCAAGTTAAGAGTAAGGGAAATTGCAACATAAATATATTCACAAATATATAGCAAACTATTTTTTCTTGAGGAAGTAGAACATATTATGTTAGGAACCCAAATCTCACGGCCCTTACTGGGGGTTGGAGATAGCTGTCACCGAGATAACAACAACTACAACTACTACTACTACTATATATAATGTATAATATAATATATAATATATATAATATATAATATATACTACTAAAACCCAGATCTCACGGCCCTTACGGCCCCTAAACCCCTGCAGGTTTACACTCGCAGGCCCAAGAATACCTCAGGCCCTTAATTCATGTAAACAGAAAGTGAGTAACAAGGAGAGAGGAGTTAGGTACGGGGAGAGAGTAAGATGCGTCTGTTTATATAGGAAAGAGGAGGGGAGGGAAAAGGGTATGTTGGTTGTAACTGAATAGTTTCGAGCTACAGGTCATTTTCTAAGCTAGGGAGCTTTTGATCTTCTTGTTATTTCCCACTCTGAAATCATACAGAAATATACTTTTACTGACAACAATTGCTATCATATTACCTGCATTGATCTCGTTCATTGCCCTCTTGACATTAACATCAGGCTCTATATCAACAATGAGGGTCTGGACTATCTCATATCCATAAGTAGACATGGCCTAAAACATTAAGGTTAAATTAACTTGTTAATAAGGATCATTAAACCCTTCACTGGTAATATTTTATATAAAGGAAAAGATAAAACAAAAGAGAATGTAGAGAACAATAAACACCTTCTCAAGCTCATCTTCAACAGCCTTTGCAATATCATTCTTCTGTTCAAAAACAACATCCAACTCCAGCTTTGGCACACTAGCCCTGATAACTGAAGAAAGCAAAATATTAGCATATTTTAAAAGAAGCAAGCCACACAAAAGCAGTTATCAATTATGGTATAACACAGTAACACAACACCCAAAAGGTAAAATGATTCGCAAATGACAACCACGAATGAAACAAGTAAATTAATCAATACAATAAATCCTGGTAATGTAGCATTTCTATAATAGAATAAAGCAGAATAGTCACTCCACATACCATCAAAAACATATGATTGGATCTGTTCCCTTGTGTTGGTGAGCCTATAGAAGGCATCAGAAGCTTTGTCGGACACAGCTCGATATTGCACAGATGCAACCACAGTGACAAAGACATTATCCTAACAAGTTAATGAAGGTCAAGCTCTAGCCAGGGATCATAATAAATCACATAGGAAATATAAATTAACATTAAAAATGAAATGATATATTGGAAGCAGAAAAGGAAATTTCCTTGAGCATTCCATAAATCCAAAGAAACAAATTGATCAAGAGAAAAGGAATACAACAACCAAGCCTTATCCCACTAGGTGGGGTCGGCTACATGGATCATACGGCGCCACAATGTTCTATCATGAATCATGTTAATAGTTAAATCATTGGCCTCCAAATCTTTCTTAATAGTTTCTCCTATAGTTTTTCTTGGCCTACCTCCTCCTCTCTAGCTATTGGATTGCCCTCCACTTGGTCCACTCTCCTTACTGCAGAATCTAAAGGTCTCCTCCATACATGCCCAAACCACCTAAGTCGAGATTCAACCATCTTTTCTACAATAGGTGCTACCCCAACTCTCTCTCTAATGCTATCATTCCTAATCCTATCACGTCTAGTTTTTCCGCTCATCCAAATAAAACATTCTCATCTCTGCTACATTGATTTTACTCTCGTGTTGATTTTTTACCGCCCAACACTCCGTCCCATACAACATCGCCGGTCTAATAGTTGTACGGTAAAATTTTCCCTTTAGCTTAAGAGGTACCTTTTTATCACACAAAAGACCCGAAGCCTTCCTCCATTTCGACCACCATGATTGAATTCGATGGTTTACATCTCCCTCAATTTCTCCGTCATTTTGTATAATAGACCCAAGATATTTAAACCGTGTGACTTGTGGTATGTTGTGGTCTCCAGCTTTCACCTCTAAGCTAGAGGTGTTTCGCTTTTTGCTAAACTTACATTCCATATACTCCGTCTTGCTTCTACTCAAGCGAAAGCCATGTGCTTCTAAAGCTTGTCTCCAAGTCTCCAACCTTCCATTTATATCATCTCTCGACTCTCCAACTAGGACTGTATCGTCTGTGAAAAGCATGCATCGTGATGCTAGCTCTTGAATGTGCTCCGTAAGTACATCCAAGACCAAGGTAAAAAGATGGGGGCTTAAAGCTGACCCCTGGTGCAGACCTATGGTTATTGGGAAATCTTCTGTGGCTCCACCTTGCGTTCTCACACTAGTCGTAGCCCCCTCATAAATATCCTTGATAGCTCGAATATAGGCAATCCGAACACCTTTCTTTTCTAGGGCTTTCCACAAAACCTCTCTTGGCACCCTATCATACGCTTTCTCCAAATCAATGAAGGCCAGGGGTAAATCTTTTTGATCCCTTCGATATTGTTCCATCACTCGTCGTAGCAAGTAAATAGCTTCCATGGTCGACCTCCCGGGCATAAAACAAAATTGGTTGTCGGTGATTTTGGTTTCTTTTCTTAGTCTCCGTTCAAGCACCCTTTCTCATAGCTTAATAGTATGACTCATAAGCTTAATCCCCCTATAATTTGCGCAATTTTGTATATCTCCCTTGTTATTGTAAATCGGAACTAAAGTGCTTCTCCTCCATTCGTCCGGCATTTTCTTTGACCTCATAATCTCGTTAAAAAACTTCGTGAGCCAACTAATGCCTCTATTTCCTAGACTCTTCCATACCTCCACAGGTATATTGTCTGGTCCAACTGCCTTGCCATTATCCATCCTTCTCAAAGCTTCTTTTACCTCGTGCTCTTGGATTCTACGATAAAAAGTATAATTTTGGTCCTCCTCTCTGATGTCAAGCACCTGTGAACATGATAAAACTTCAAATCCTTCATTAAATAACTTGTGGAAATAATTCTTCCATCTATCTTTAATATCTTGTTCCTTAACCAAAACTTTACCTTCTTCATCCTTAATACACTTCACTTGGTCCAAGTCTCTTGTCTTTCTTTCCCTATTTTTAGCAAGCCTATAAATAGATTTCTCACCATCTTTGGTGCCTAAGGATTGATACAACCCGTCAAAAGCTTTAGTTCTAGCTTCGCTCACTGCCTTCTTGGTCTCTTTTTTGGCCACCTTATAATTTTCCCAATTTTCAGCATTTCTACATAAAGACCAAGCTTTAAAACATTCCCTTTTAACCCGAACCTTAGCTTGCACACTTTCATCCCACCACCAGGATTCTTTACCCTTAGGTCCGAATCCTCTTGATTCACCAAGCGTCTCTATAGCTACCTTCCTGATCCCCTTGGCCATCTTGTCTCACATATCATTTGCACTTCCGTTTGCCTCCCAAAACCCTCCCTCCAAAACCTTGTGTTGGAAGATCCTTTGTTTTTCACCCATCAGTTGCCACCACTTGATCCTTGAAACCTTTTTGTGGTCTCTTCTCTCTTCACACTCCTTTTAACTCTTACATCCATGACCAAGACTCTATGTTGGGTAGTCAAGCTCTCTCCAGGTATGACTTTACAGTCCAAGCAAATCTTTCTATCCGATCTCCTAATAAGAAAGAAATCTATTTGAGAACTTGTCACCCCACTTTTGTACGTGATAAGATGCTCCTCACGTTTCCTAAAACACGTATTGGCTATAGTAAGATCGAAGGCAGATGAAAAGTCCAAAATAGACTTGCCCTCACCATTTACCTCCCCTAGGCCATATCCCCCATGCAAACCGTCGTAACCTCTAGGTGCCCTCCCTACATGCCCATTTAGATCACCTCCTAAGAAAATCTTTTCACCTAGCGATATTTCCTGAATTAGGCATTCTAAATCCTCCCAAAATTTTACCTTGAAGTGTTCTTTTAACCCTACCTGAGGTGCGTAAGCACTAATCACATTAAAGGTGTCTGATCGAGAGAAAAGGAATAGGGTAAAGAAATAAAAAGAGCATCCAAAATTTATTAGAGATTTATGATTTATCAACCTCAACTTTACGTTACAGAAAACTATTTATCATGTAGACTAATGATAACCACTAACGATATATCATCAACAAAACTCACTTAAAACGTGTGTCGTAGCATAGAATATTCTCAAGAATTTAAATAAAGTAATCAGAAATAATATAAACAAGAGAACCATAACTCCTCATTATACAATTTATGATTTTGGGATACATGCAGACAAACTAAATAATAACACCATTAAATAGATTAGGTGGAGTAAAGCAAGCAACAGATACCTTAGTTTTTGTTTCACATCGTACATCAAGTTGTTGCACACGCAGTGATAGTCCACCAGCTATCTGGTACCCAAGGCACCAAGGCAAACAGTGACAACCAGGTTCCAGAACAGAATCAAATTTTCCAAAGTGTTCCTTGATAGCAACATTTGACTGATCTACTTGATAGCAACCAAGTGCTTGACCCATCCTTCAATCCTGCAACAGAATAGCCCGCTCGTCAGACTATATTACACTTATCCTAACCTCTATGCCATAAATGTACTTAAAGAAAGTGTAATGAAAGGGTGAGTAATGTTGGAACAAAAGGCATACACTTGAAAAAACACAGCAATGGAAGAAAGAAAGGAAAGAAAGTAATTCTGCAGAGAATTGCAAAGATGGAAGACTAGTATATGTTTTCTGAAAAAAAAACTTCACTGCACTATATTCACTTTACACTTTACATATACTCTCTGCACATTTTGATCACTACCACAAGTCTATTTATAGACTTCTACAACTAACCAACTAGCTTGCACATCAAGCTATCTAACTCAACAAACTAACTTCTTCAACTAACCAACTAACTGAATTAACAAACTTAACACACCTCCCTAATTCAGTTTGGGAGAAGACAATGATATGCTATTTGCATCACTATGGAGACTAACATCCCAACTATGTTGGCACCCTAGCCTCCAACTATCACTTGCAACATATCATTTGTGTGTCAATTCAGCTAGTGATACAACCGTGAGCTTGGTTCTCAAGTTTCTGAATTTTTCTGGCTTCAGAGGTTTTGTCAATATGTCTGCCAACTGCTCTTCGGTACTGCAATATTCCAGCTTCAACCTTCCTTTGGTTACTTGGTCTCTTAGGAAATGGAACCTTGTCTCTATGTGTTTGCTTCTTCCATGAGCTATAGGGTGTTTTGCAAGGTTGATTGCAGATTTGTTATCTACTAACAACTTCACTACACTAGAGTCTTTTATCTGGATTTCCTGCATCAATGTGTCCAACCAAAGTGCTTGGCAAGCACTCATTGAAGCTGCCACATACTCAGCTTCACATGAAGACAATGCCACAATTGATTCCTTCTTTGAGCTCCAGGAAATCAAGGCCTTTCCACATAGAAAAACATGGCCTGCAGTGCTTTTCCTGTCATCTTTATCACCACACCAATCTGCATCAGAATATCCCACTAGCTCTTCTTCTCTCCTCTCATCTCCATTTGGAAATAAGATTCCAAAATCTGCAGTGCCTTTTACATATCTCAGCACCCTCTTGGCAGCTAGCAGATGTGATGTCCTTGGCCTTTCCATAAACTCCGCCGATCAAGCCAACATCGAATGCTAGATCAGTGCCGGAATGACAAAGGTATCTTAGTGATCCAACTATCTGTCTGTAGTAGGTAGGATCTATCAACTCTTCATTTCCATCCTTCTCAAGGTGTAAACCAGTTTCTGCAGGAGTTGATGCAGGGTTGCAATGCATCATGCCAAACCTTTTTAAGAGGTCATTTGCATACTTGTGTTGATGCATGACAATACCTCTTCCAGTCCTTGTGAATTCGATTCCTAAGAAGTAAGTCAGCAGCCCTAAATCTGTCATTTCGAACTCCCTCATCATCTGCACTTTGAACTTAGTTATCTCAGCCTCACTGCTTCCTGTGACCAGTAGATCATCCACATACAAGCACACCAGTAGCAGGTCAGCTGCATTGGTTGTTTTAACATAAACACCATGCTCTGAATTGCATTTTTCAAAACCACTTTGTATCATGAAGCTGTTGATCCTCTTGTTCCAAGCTCTTGGAGCTTGCTTTAAGCCATATAAGGCCTTTCTCAGTTTCAGCACTTCACCTTCATGACCAGTTATCACAAAGCCTGGAGGCTGTGTCACATACACCTCCTCATCAATTGGTCCATTGAGAAAAGCTGACTTCACATCCAATTGATGCAAGGTCCGATTTCTCATGCTTGCAATTGCCCGCAATCAGTCTTACTGTCTCAATCCTTGCCACAGGTGCATAGACTTCATCATAGTCTATCCCTGCCCTTTGCTGAAAGCCCTTTGCCACAAGTCTGGCTTTATATTTGATCACCTCCCCATTTGGACCTACCTTGACCTTGTAGATCCATTTGACTGCAATTGGTTGTTTCTGTGATGGCAGTGAGACAAGTTCCCAGGTTTGATTCCTTTCAATTGAGCTCAATTCATCCTCCATGGCACTAATCCATTTTGGATCCTTCATAGCTTCTTCGATTGTAACTGATTCTGCATCACAGAACAGTGCAAACTGCACTAAATCACCTTCTACTGTTACATTGGAGTCAGGCAGCATCTCATAGTCATGCAGCCTTAAGGGAACATGTCTCTGTCTCTGTGGCCTGTTGCTTTGAGGGACTGTTGTAGGATTTATCACTTCTTCATCAAAACTGAGATCTACCAGTGTCTTTGATTGTGGTTCAATGGCTTCTGTTTCCCAATTCCAGCACCTGTGTTCATCAGTGATCACATCTCTGCTGATAACAATTTGCTGGTTCCTTGGATTATACAACTTGTATCCTCCAGTTGAATGATACCCTACAAGTATCAATTGCTCTCCTTTATCATCCAGTTTTCTTCTCGGTGATCTCGGATGTGCACTAGTAGCACATGAGCCAAAGACCCTAAAATGAGTCACACTTGGCTTGGCTCCACTCCATGCTTCTTCGGTGTTACTCCATTGAGTCTTTTGGTTGGACATCTGTTCAATATGTATGCAAGATGATCTTTGCTTCACCCCAAAATCGCTTTGGCAAGCCTTTGGACTTCAACATGCTTCGATCATGTTGACTATGGTTCTGTTCTTCCTTTCTGCAGTGCCATTGTCTTTGTGGGGTGTATGGAGGAGTGATCTCATGCACTAGACCTTGACTTCACAAAAACTGTTGAATTCCTCGACCACATACTCACCACCTCCATCGGTTCTTAAGCATTTAATAAATCTACCACTTTGTTTTTCAACAAGAAACTTAAACTTCTTGAAAGTTTCAAACACATCACTTTTCCTTTTGATCAAGTATAACCACAACTTTCTGGGTTTTGTCATCTATGAAAGATACAAAATACTGTTTCCTCCAAGTGATTCAATTTGGAATGGACCACAGACATCAGAGAAAATTACCTCAAGCTTCTGTGAGGATCTGGTTGGCACTTGCTGATTGAATGCATTTCTTGGCTGCTTGCTCTCCAAGCATTCTTCACACAACTCATTAGGCACTTGTAAATGAGGAAGGCCATGAACCATATTGAATCTTTTCAAAAGATTCAAGTCCCTGAAGTTTAGATGTCCAAATCGAAAGTGCCATAGCCATTCTTCTCTATTCACAGCAGTAGCTAGGCATCTATGCTCCATTATGCTGATCTCTACTTTAAAGATTCTGTTCTTTGTTAATGGAGCTACTAGTATCAACCTTCTATTGCTATCAAACACCTTTAATGCACTGTCCTCCATCCTCATAGTAAAGCCTTTCTCTAATAATTGACCAAGGCTTAGAAGATTGTTTTTCATACCTGGAACATACAAGACATCATCATTATGAGAGCATGCCTTCCATCCTTTCTCTTTATCAACACGAAACCAC
Organism: Sophora flavescens; assembly: GCA_030762895.1. NCBI lineage: Eukaryota > Viridiplantae > Streptophyta > Magnoliopsida > Fabales > Fabaceae > Sophora > Sophora flavescens. The sequence goes on along the minus strand of CM061062.1, from coordinate 20,458,980 downwards.
ACCCTTCTGATGTGAGAGTTCTGTCATCAGCAAATTTGACTTTGCTCTTCAATGAGGCATCAAGTTTCACAAACCAGTCCTTCCTCCCTGTCATATGAGTGGAACAGCCAGTGTCTAGGTACCAAGAACCAGTGCTGTCACCCTCATTCTTGGTAGTAGCCAGCAACAGCACTTGTTCTGAGTCATCTCCATCTTCCTGTGCTAGTTTGTGCCTCATTTCCCCTCGGTTCCCTTTTGTTATTGCTCCAAGGCATTCATCAAAAAAGTGGCCCCATTTAGAGCAATTATAACATTGCACATTGCTCTTGTCAAACTTCTCACCCTTCCTTCTGCCACCTCTGCCTCGAGGGCCACCTCCACCTCTTCTGATTTGCTGATTACTGCCCTTCTGATCTTGGTAATCTTTATTTGATTCAAAGCTGTTCTGATGCCTTCCCCTGTTAACCTTCCATCTGCCTCTCCCTTTCTTGGTTTTGTTTCCTTCTCTGGATTCTTTTAGGCTTGATTGAGCCTGCAAGGCTTGCTCAGGAATCTTGACTCCATTTCTTGCATTCCTTTCTTGCTCCCTTTGTTCTTGAGCTTCGAATGCAGCCTGCAGGTCCTCAATCTTTAATTGTGCAAGGTCCTTCGATGCCTCAATAGAGACAACTATATGATCAAACTTGGAGGGCATTGATCTTAGGATCTTCTCCACTATCTGCTGATCTGACAGAGTGTCTCCACAATTCTTCATTTGGTTGGTCAGGGTTAGGATCCGGTTGAAGAAAGCTCCAACCCCTTCACTGTTCTCCATCTCTATCAGTTCATATTGCCTTCTGAGAGTCTGAAGCTTCACCTTCTTGGTTTTGTCAGCTCCAAAGCCAAACCCGTGCAAGAATATCCCATGCCTCCTTTCTTTGTAGGTGCCATGGATATCTTCCGAAAATGTGCGAGAATCTACACACCGATGCGGTATGAATTGAGCCTTGTAGTCTTTCTTTTTCAGCTCCTTGAATTCGTTTCTTTCTTCCTCGGTTGCACTTACTGGTTCCCTCACTCCACCTTCTGTCATCACCTCCCACACATCTTGGAAGCCACAGATTGCCCTTACTTGAGTGCACCAATTGTCATAATTCTTCCCATCAAGAATGGGAAGGCTTGCTGGGAAATGCCCACCTGATGCAGCCATGGTTGTTGCCACGATTTGCAACAAGATCTTTCAACCAAGAACACTATTTCTCAGGATCTCACTTAGCTCTAGATACCAAATGTTGGAACAAAAGGCATACACTTGAAAAAACACAGCAATGGAAGAAAGAAAGGAAAGAAAGTAATTCTGCAGAGAATTGCAAAGATGGAAGACTAGTATATGTTTTCTGAAAAAAAAACTTCACTGCACTATATTCACTTTACACTTTACATATACTCTCTGCACATTTTGATCACTACCACAAGTCTATTTATAGACTTCTACAACTAACCAACTAGCTTGCACATCAAGCTATCTAACTCAACAAACTAACTTCTTCAACTAACCAACTAACTGAATTAACAAACTTAACAAGTAAAAGTCAAGAAGAATCATAGCAAAAAGAAAAAATAAAAACAAAGGATGAGAAGAAGAAAAAAACTCAAGAAGAGATTTTTAAAAAGGCAAAAAATATAACTCAAGAAGAAAGGAACGTGAGGAGAATAAAGCCTTTATAAGAGTAGGAGACTTGTTTCAGAAAATTAAAGCATACAACTGAACAACATAACTTTCTTATATGAATAAAAAATTGATTAATCACACACTACAGGAAAATTGTACAGATGAATTTATCCAATCCAATATACCTAATTTTTTTATCTACGAGGAAAAAGAAAGAAATATTTAACATGAAAATATATGACCAGAGAACAGCAGAATAAAATTAGAAGAAAAAAAAAATTCAGATTTTTAATACGCATTTAGATTTGATATCCACATATCCTTCAACAAAGTAGTACATGAAGATTTTTTTTTTTTTTTGGTGAATAATAGTACATAAAGATAACACGTTATTTATCTTTCTTGATCCTCATCCTCTGTTTTCCTGAGAGTTGTGCTTGTGCAGAACAAAGAATGCACAAAGACAACGGAACCCTAAAACCCAAAAACAGAGAAAGATGAAGAATTTTCAGTCAAACCTTCATATCCAAGAAATCAAAAAGCTCATCGAATCAAAAGAAAAAAGTTTTGAACTTTGAAAGGAAAAACCAAACCCCAACAAGAAAAACAAAAAGAAAAAGCCATTTCGAGTTAATCCATTCCCAGAAATCAAACACACACACACAAAAAAAAAAAACACACCCCATTAACAAAAACCACAGAATTGAAGAACGTGCATACACAATCACACACACACTGAAGCTCCGGTATATGAGAAAACTCAAAGGGCAAGAAAGTGGTTAATTTTCCGAGTAGCCAAACAAGAAAAGAAGAAAGAAGAATTGGAGGAGAGAATAGAAATGCACCTTGAAGTGATGAAAAGGACTACAAAGGAGAAAGGCACAAAAATTGAAACTTTATGTTAATTGAAGAAGATACAAAGTATACAATTGCATATTGCGTGTATATATACACAAAATAATGGTGTGAATCCAATGTCAGAAACTAAACAATTTGACATGAACCTCGTTTGAGAATTAGGGGGGCCACCTTGTATTATCTTATATCAAAATAGCATTACATTCATCGAAAGGATATTCTTTCTTTTGACAAAAAAAAGTATATTTCATCAGTTCTTCCAAATACCTTCCACGAAGTTTCACATATCTACCTTATCTTTAAATTTTATTTTATTTTACTTTCTTTTATTTATTTCTATTAATTTAACGAATAAAGTGTGAAATATATAATTTAATGACAAAATTTATATTAATATTAACATTTTTATATCATATTTTGTTATTTATTTTTAACTCTTTTACTTAAATCAAAATATTATATATTCTTTTAAAATTAAAATAATATATATTATCAGAATAAAAATATTTACATTAACATTCAATAATATATTTACTTGTGAATCGAACTTATGTGGCGTCATTGGATTACGTGAAACGGTCGTTTGTGCACTATGAAGTACCATATAGAAATACTGCATGATATGACACAGTCAACATAGACCTCATCGAAGCAGAATATCTGTTTCATTATCTTCATTTTTACGTAGTCTTTCATTCTTGGCCTCATATACAAGTCTTCTAAAATCTTGATATTTTTTTTAAAAGCAAAATAACATGAAAAAAAAAACATCATAATTTATTGATAAAAATGAAGAAAAACAAGAGCAAGAAAAAAAAAGGAACATAATTATGAGGCACATAAACCAAAACATATGTTAACCGAATTTATTATCACTCCGAATTAGAAGTTGTACTATGGAGCTCTTGATATTAGTAACTTGTGAAAATTATTTAATAGTATAGTAATATTATGGTTACTGTTCTACCACGTCTCTTGGATTTCTTGAACAAGAATTAACTCATTGCAGTAGTTTTTTTTATTAGCTTTAATATGTTGGAGAGGGGGGTTTGGTACTTGCAAAATACTCCGATACTCAAACTAGTGAGGATGTAAGATAAGTGCAATAAGCTGAAAGGATCCTTACCTTTATGACTATTGAAGCTAATTTAAAGGAGAAATGATTCTTGAACATTAAAATAGAAAGGACGCATACTTTGTTTCCTTTATTTTATGGAGAAAACTTAAGTACAATTCCTTAGATATATAAGATGTTGTTTTCCAATGAGAATAACACGTGTCATAGCTTATCAATAAGAATATTGTTAGAGATAGGTTATGGCTTATCACACCCACATTCACAGAAAGTAAGAAAGATGAATGAAAAAAGAATATCGAAATTAAGAGAGCACAAAGTAAATGATCACTGAATGTAAAGTTATTATTGATTCACTTGTATTTATACACTTTCACAAAGTCCCACATGGACCAATTCACTAACTAATCACTCTCTTAATTCAGTTACACAACACTAACAAACTCACTAACTGAATTAACTACACTAACTAACACTCCCCTGTAATTCAGTTTCCTCTAAACAAGTATGGATATGCAAATGGGCATCACTATGAGGTGTCCAACATCCCAACTAGGTTGGCACCTTGGACCTCACCTTTCATTTGTCACATATCATACTTGCCTGAATTTTGAGAGTGATACAACACCTAACTCTTCCCTCATCTGTTCAAATCTGCCTATCTTCAAAGCTTTGGTTAAAATGTCAGCTTTCTGCACTTCAGTTGAGCAGTGCACCAATTCCAGCTTTCCTTGAGCAACTTGTTCTCTCAGGAAGTGAAAACGAGTCTCAATATGTTTACTTCTTCCATGAGAGGCAAGGTTCTTGGCTAGATTGATGGCTGATCTATTATCAACCATTAACTTCATAGGCAGTGTTACTTCAATTCCCATCTCTTTCAGTAAAGCGTCGAACCAAATAGCTTGGAATGATGCATAAGAACCTGCAATGTATTCAGCTTCACAACTGGACAATGCAATCATTGGTTGCTTCTTAGAACACCAGCTCACAGGTGCACTTTGTAGCTGAAACATGTAGCCAGAGGTACTTCTTCTATCAGTTCTGTCACCACACCAATCAGAATCAGAGTAGCCTATCAGCATACTCTCCTCCTTACCTCTGGTTCTGTTTGGAAATAACACACCAAACTCCATAGTTCCTTGCAGGAATCTTAATATTCTTTTGGCTGCAACTAGATGTGACTTCCTGGGGCTATCCATGAATCTACTAGCCATTCCAACTCCATAACAAATTTCTGGTCTGCTATTGCAGATATATCTAAGGCAGCCAATTATCTGTTTGTAGAGAGTGCTGTCAGCGGCTTCTCCTTCATCACTAGTTTCAAATTTCACATTTGCTTCAACAGGTGTAGTTGCTGGATTACAACCTGTCAAGCTGAACCTCTTCAATACTTCAGAAATATACTTTCTCTGATGTAGAATGATGCCATCAGTAGTGTTTGAAAATTCCATCCCCAGGAAGTAAGCCAATCTCCCTAGGTCTGTCATTTCAAACTCAGTCTTCATAAGAGACTTAAAACTCTCAATCTCCTCAATACTCTCACCTGTGATGAGTAAATCATCCACATAAAGGCAAACCAGTAGCTGTGTTCTGTCTCCTTTCTTCTTCACATACACACCATGCTCCACAGTGCATTTACTGAATTGATGCTGAGCTAGAAAGGAGTCAATCCTTTTATTCCAGGCTCTAGGGGCCTGTTTTAGGCCATACAGTGCCTTCCTCAATCTGAATACCATTTCTTCTTTACCCTTCATCTCAAATCCAGGAGGTTGTGTGACATAGACCTCTTCTTCCAAGGGTCCATTTAGAAAAGTAGACTTTACATCAAGTTGAAATAATGGCCAGTCTTTTGCACTTGCTAAAGCCACTACCAACCTAATTGTTTCTATCCTTGCTACTGGAGCAAACACTTCTGAATAGTCTAGTCCAGCCCTTTGCAGAAAACCTTTTGCCACCAACCTGGCTTTGTGCTTGGCAACTGTTCCATCTGGATTGAGCTTCATTTTGTACACCCACTTCACAGCAATTGGATGCTTATTTGAAGGCAAGTGAGTCAGCTCCCATGTCTTGTTTCTTTCAATTGCAATCAATTCTTCTAGCATTGCTTGTTGCCACACCTTTTCTTTCGTAGCTTCATCAAGGCTAAGTGGTTCAGCATCAGCAAGCAGTGCATAATGCACCAAGTCACCATCATCAGTGATAGCACTGTCAGGAAATAGTTCATAATATGCTAATCTGGGAGGAATTTGCCTTGCTCTCTGAGGCCTCCGTGACTGAATCACTTGTTCCTGATCATTAGCACTTGACTGAATATGCCAATTATCAAGAACTAGGGATGGTTGTTACTGAACTGTGTTGTCTCCTTGCTTCCAATTCCAACAATCATTTTCTGCTACAATGACATCTCTACTGATTAGAGTTTTCTCCTTTGCTGGATCATAGAGTTTGTAGGCTCCTGTAGGGTGATACCCTACCAAGATCATTGGTTCACTCTTATCCTGGAGCTTGCTTCTTCTTTGGTCAGGAATGTGTTTGTAGCATAGTGAGCCAAAGATCCTCAGGTGAGTGATTATTGACCTTCTTCCAGTCCACACAGCTTCTGGAACTTGATATTTCAGCTTCTTTGTTAGACATTTGTTCAACACATAAACAGTAGTTGTAACTGCTTCTCCCCAGAAGGAATGTGGCAAGTTCTTCTCTTTCAACATGCTTCTAGCCATATCCAACACTGTTGTTTCTTCTCTCTGCAAGGCCATTATGTTGTGGTGTATATGGTGCTGTAATTTCATGTTGAATGCCATTCTCAATACAGAATGCTTCAAAATCAGTGGAATTGTATTCTCCACCTCCATCAGTCCTTAGAATCTTAATGGACCTGTCACTTTGTTTCTCAACTAGCACTTTAAATCTTTGAAAAAACTTAAATGCATCACTTTTACATTTAAGCAGAGAAATCCACATCATTCTACTGAATTCATCCACAAAAGAAATGAAATACTTGTTACCTCTTAAAGAAGGTACCTCAAAAGGACCACAAATGTCTGAGTGCACCACTTCTAGCACTGCTGCTGCTCTCATTGGAAGACATGATTTGAATGCCTTTCTTGATTGTTTTCCAGCTACACAGACCTCACACACCTTTTCTGGTATCTTTGTAATTGGGATTCCAGCTACCATCTGCTTTGCACCAAGCTGCTTTAGACTTTTGAAATTGAGGTGTCCAAGCCTTGAGTGCCAAAGCCAACTCCCTTCATCAATTGTGGTTGCTTTCAGACATTGAATTTCAGCATTCTTTAGGTTGATCTGGAAGGTTCTGTTCTTGCAAAGAGGAGCCTTGATGTCGACTTTCCCACGGAATTGAACATCTCCAATGCATCATTCCTCATTATCACTGACAATCCTTTCTCAATTAACTGGCCAATGCTCAACAAATTGCATTTCATTTCTGGTACATACAGCACATTCTCTATCACAGCAAAGTTGCCATTTCTCCTTCTGATGACAATATTGCCAACACCTTCAGCACACAAAGTTCTGTCATCTGTAAACCTTATTCTACTCCTTCTTGAAGTGTCAAGATTAGTCAGCCATCTCTTGTTACTGGTCATGTGGTTTGAGCAACCAGTATCAAGATACCACTGCTCAGTGTTTGAGGATTCATCACTAGTTGTCACCATTAGCAACACAGCATCCTCATCTGAGTCTTCTTGAACAACATAAGCCTCATCATCATCACTTCCTTTCTTCTGCTTGCCCTTTCCATGCCAACATTCATCTGCAAAGTGGCCATATTTCTCACAATTAAAGCATTGCACCTTTCTTTTGTCAAATTTCCCTTTGCCACCTTTCTGTTTAGCAGACCCTCCTCCTCTTTTAGAGGATTCGGGTCTGTCACCATCAGATCTTGATCTTTCTTGTTTGGAATACCAATTTCCTTTGGTGAATTTTCCCTTTCCTTTCTTCCATTTATTCTTTTCACTAGCACCTTTCTTGTTGACATATGCAGACAAAGCTTGATTAGTCATATCAACTGACTTTCCCAAACTCCTTTCATTAAGCCTCATCTCATGAGCTTCTAAGGAACTTTGAAGTTCTTCAGACTTCATAGTCTCAAGATCCTTAGCCTCTTCGATTGCAACAACAATATGATCAAATTTAAGAGATAGGGTTCCAAGTACCTTTTCAATTATCTGTTGATTAGATAAATTTTCACCACATACTGTTATCATGTTTATAAGGCTTTGAACCCTGTTGAAGTAATCAGCAACCTTTTCATTCTCCTCCATTTGCATCAATTCATATTCTCTCCTCAGCACTTGCAATCGAACCTTCTTGACCTTCTCATCACCAGAGTAGCACTTCTCAAGAATGTCCCAGGCTTCTTTGGCATTCCTGGCTGCAGCAATTTTATCAAAATGTGCTGGATCAACACATTGATGCATGATAAACATCGCTTTGCAGTCTTTCTTCTTAGCCTCCTTGTAAGTTGCTTTCTACTGCTCAGTGGCATCCTTGCTCAGATCTTGATATCCATTCTTCACAACATCGGATACTTCTTGATAGCCAAAGATCACATTCATTTGCGTGCACCATTTCTCCCAATTATTGCCATCAAGAATAGGAAGATTCATTGCGAAATTTCCATTACCAGCCATTGTCACTCAGCTCAAATCTCACCACAAAGGAACCACTTTCTCACTGTATCAGGGTCCCAGAAAACACACACTAGCTCTAATATACCAATTTGTTAGAGATAAGCTATGGCTTATCACACTCACATTCACAGAAAGTAAGAAAGATGAATGAAAAAGGAATATCAAAATTAAGAGAGTGCAAAGTAAATGATCACTGAATGTAAAGTTATTATTGATTCACTTGTATTTATACACTTTCACAAAGTCCCACATGGACCAATTCACTAACTAATCACTCTCTCAATTCAGGTACACAACACTAACAAACTCACTAACTGAATTAACTACACTAACTAACAAATATAACATGTGTAACAGCTTTGACGCATGTATTCTTCTCAGAACACGACACCACATGTATCTAAGGAACTGTGCCTAAGTTTTGTCCTTATTTTATTATGTATATACTTTTGGAATGTATGTATATAAAGAAGGTAAAAAATAAGTGAGAGATAGAGATAAACACATAATATCACATACGATGTCCAAAATTTGATTTTCAAATAATAAGGTGAATTCTCTGCTGCCTTCAATAAATTAAGTGTAACTTTTACACTCCTTATGTGACTCAATCACAACAAGTCAACTCAATTAATGAACTCACACCAACCCCACATAAGATAGACTTTCATATTTATGCAAAGACCCCCCGTCAACTCCCGCCTTTGCTATTTACCCCAAGGGATCATGTTGCAAAATCTAAAACATTGTTCATCTTCATCAACATCTATCGCCATCATCCCATCTGCAAACATCATTCAGATCTAAGCACTATCACCTCTAAGACCACTATCTGTAAAAATCGAAGACCATCATTGAAGTTCGACCTCTTACCTTAACCAGTAGCCACCCAAGCTTGAACACATTCGAAGCTGTTTTTGGTTCAGTGTTTGAAATTTTTTGAATGTAGAAAAATACACTTTTTTTTATCTTGAATCATCAATAATCATCTTAGATCAAGAACTATTAAAAAAAAAGTTCCAAAATGGGCAAGAAAAGGACCAAAAAAGGTAGCGGGGCGTGCGAACCCGTTTTACAGGAACCAGGATCTTCCAGACCTGGCTGGAGGTTGGAGACGTTTCAAATTTTGATTTGATTCTGACCTTCAAATAAATACAAATGACAATATGCTAAGTTGTTTGGATATTTATTTTAGATCTACAAATTTCTTTACTTCCTTCATGCGGCAGAAATCAAGATTTGTACTTTTGGTGGAATTTCAAGGGTTGGAGTGTTAACAATAAAGGTGTTTTTGCATATTCTATTAAACTTTGGAAGTTTTTCATCATTATTTTGAAATCTGATTAACTATCAGCTGTTTGGTATTTTATAATTTTCCGAATTTGAAATGAAGAATTAAGTCATTAATCAACACTATTTGTTTGTCGGGGCTTATCACGTTTTTGTTGGATTCATTTTGAGAAGTATGATAAAATGCTTAAAATCAATGAGTATAACATTTGAATTGTGGCAGGTCAAGCACTTGAATTGTGTTTGTAAACAGAAATAAATTTTTTTGAATTGTGGCAAGTTAAGCATTCACATGCATAAAAGGAACACATTGATGTGTAAACGTGTATAATTCATTAGGTTTTCCTTAAGCCAACGAAGGTTGATCCGATTGGTAAGGATAAGGCTCATAACCCGTAAGATTGTGAGTTCAAATCTCACTGCCGATACGAGGACCTCGTTGGTGAGTAATCTGTAAGTACATCTGTAAATGCTCTCTGAACCTTGAGGCCTGCCCTGACTCTGATTAGCCTTCAAGACCCAACTTACCTAAACTTTCGTTCAAAAAAAAAATAGGTTTTCCTTAAAAGCTATCATTGGTCTTATCCGTGGCATTTGAATTTTGTGTTTTTCATAAAAAATATGGCCACTAACATCATCAAGTCATGTAAGATACTGACATGGTCAAATCACATGTTTAAATACAACTATTGAGGATAAGGTAGATTTATCTAAATGGAAGACAAATTCTATATTGAAGTAGATAATCTAATCATTTATGGATTTGATTGGTATGTACTGATGGTGTAAAGATTTTTTATATCGTCAATCAATCAGAAATTGACACATCATTTAAAAATATTTTACTCTTATCTTAACTACTTTAAAAGTCATTTACACCATGCTTTCTGATTGATTGATAGTGTAAAAAACCTTACATTGTCAACGCATACCAATTATACTTATAATTTATTAATTTATTGTGCTAATACAGTAGAAAACTTGAATAAAGGCAAATGATTTTTGTACACAAAAAATGGGACACCGTCCCTTTGGTTTTTTTTTTATGTATTTTTGGGATGCGTGTATACAAGAAGATAAAAAGTAAGTGAGAGATAGAGATAAATATGTACGGTGTCATATACGATGTCCAAATTTTGTGTTCAAATAACATAGCTGTTGAATAAAAGAATCTATGAATTTTTTGGCTCTACCATTTTCTCGGGTTTTATGATCTTCTAAAGGGGATTCATTGATGTAAGATAGTCTTAAATTTAATGGCGAGAATTCAGATGACAATCATGGCATTGTTGAGTCTTCATCCTCGAGGTCTCTGATGAGTGTGAAACATCATATTTTGGTTATTTGTTTTGTGTGACTAGATTTGTTATTTGTTTTCCATTGGTTGTGTGTGTGTTGTGACAATTTGTTTTTAAGGAGATTTATCCTCAGTGGAGGTTAATGATCTATATGAGGATTATTTTAAAATTTAAAGAATAAAACGAAGGATGATCATATAACCGTTCAATTACCTTATTTTTATTTTTACAAATATTTTATAGTTTCCGTAGTTTAGAAATAAAAAATAAGAATTTTCTTTCCTTTCCATCCAAAATCCTCCATCCAAACATACCACGGAGTCTATGAGTTCAAAATCAGAAGATCAACTGAGAACACCAAAAGTCCTAAACTCAAATATAACCCACCTATATAGTGCAGAATTGTGAATGCAAGAAACTTGAAGGTAGCATTACATAACTGCAATTGACAGAGAATCCATCTTACAGTACAACAAAGATCTTTCTGAACAAGCAACACATTAACACACCAAAAATAAATTGTAGGGCTAAAATCAACATAGAGAAAAGAACCCTGCAGGCCCAAAACTTTTTTAAGTGGTTCAAAAGCAAAACTCTAGCATGTTTCTGGTACAAGATTTAATTACATTAACAAGCATTTACTGAATAGTAGTATATTGTCCAATAAGTATGTAAAAACCTATGACTAACATGAGTCTTCTTTACAAAAATACATTCTGAAAGAAAGAAAACCCATGAGAATATGGAAAAGTTAAACAACTTCAGTGAATAACACCTCCCCACTTGAAAGCTGCATATGCCAGTTTGCACTTCACCTCCTTTCAATCCACTCCCTACATTATAATACTAAACCGTGTCGCGGCCAGAACTTATTTGAGATTATATAATGACAAAAGAAGATGTTTAACAATTCCCTCAGGTTTCAGAGACACTCTCAAAACACAATAGTAGCTGTTCAGCTGATGGCCAAATTTGAGGGAACCAAATGAATAAAGAAGGACATTAAAGATAGTGAACAGTGACCCTTACCCCTTAGGTGTTGGAGGTTTGCTATAATGAGGATATGGAGAACCATGTGATCCATTTGGACTTGACAAGGTCCTTACAGGTTGACCCTTCCTTGGTAAAGACACTAAATGTGTTTTAATAACACTTTTAGGATTTGGCATGGACAAGGTACGATCAACTCGCGCGACCTGGAAGTGATAAGATGAGATAGCCATGTCCTTAAGGTTTGGCAAAGGCTTTAAAGCTTGAACAACTTCACTCATCAAAGGTCTAGCTTTTGGATCACGGCTAAGGCATTGGGCAGCCAGCCGAGCAGCTTTTTGTGCCCCTTTAATTGAGAAGTGACCTTCAAGGCGGGGATCAATTATCCGGCAGAACATCCTCCAATTTCCAAGGACAGGTCTTGCCCACTCCACCAGATTGTGTTCCCCATTTGGTCTTCTCTTATCGATAGATCGCCGGCCAGTGAGCATTTCCAGTAGCACTACTCCAAAACTGTAGACATCACTTTTTGATGTCAAATGTCCTAATCAGCATTGGCAGTTTCAGGTTAATATTGAAAAGAGTAAGCGTACATCTATGAAAAAAAAAAAAGGATGTGAATTGAAATGGTAACTAACAATTGCTAGTTATTATTAGGTAAAACCTGTGGTGGCTTTCTTGCTTTGTATTTCATCAGGATCCCTTCTCAATTTTTGAATATGAAGATGATTCCTTTTCAAAAGAATATTTGATAATCTAACATTGTGAAACTTTTGATTTTAAAAGTCCCCTGGCCTCACTTCCCCGTTTTGATACTTGATATTTTCTATATTTGTAAATTTTGTTTTTACCTTATTCTGTTTGTAATTGTTCTAATTGCTAAAGAATATGATTGTTGGGTTCAGGTTTTGAGTTTTGACTTCTACTGATACAATGAAGAACTATGAACTGAAAAAAGAAACATTGCATTAGTTATGTTTTTCAGTTTTGACCAGTGTTGCGCTCAATCCTGTGTTGGCACTTTGAATAGCTGTAAGCATTAACCATGAAGGAAGTATTGAACTAGGGAGCACAGTAGCTTATAGTGCAGTTGTTGGTGGGTCTTGACTAGCTGTTGCAGGATGACACCTGCTTCAGTCTTGAGCCTATGGTTCTGCAATTTGTGGAAACAATGACGTTCGATGTGTCTGGTTAATGGTGTATGGGTCATCAGTTGAAGAGCTTGATTATGTTGCAATCTTCAAAACGGGGTTTGGATCTGATTCATGATAGAGGTTGAATGAAGAACTTAAATCCATTGCTAGCTTTGAGCCTTGGAGGCCCTGCCTGAGTTTTGAATCAGTTGAGGATGTTGGTTCTGTTTAGCTGATGATGGTATTATAGGGAGAAAATGGAGTTGATGTGTTGAATTTACCTTTGTGTTTTTTAAAATAGTTTCATTTTTTTTATTTGAATAATTTTTTATAATTATTGTGTAACCAATTCTGGACAGGACCATTGATATTTTAAATGGTTATGATTGACCAACTTTACTCTCTAAAGTGAGAAGTGGAGCCAAATGCATGTTGAAGACACTATATGCAAATTCAAGATACTATTAGATATCTGAATTACATAGTGAAGTATTAAGTTCAAGAAACATTAACACTTTAAAATGAATAAGGAAGGATCAAAACTCACCTGTCATAACATACTCTGGAGCAGCATAACCATATGTTCCCATAACTCTTGTTGATACATGTGTGTTTTCCCCTTCAGGAGCATCTTTGGCAAGTCCAAAATCAGAGAGCTTTGCATTGTATTCCTAAAACCAATTTTGCTTTTAAGTATGAGTTGGAGGATGAATAAGAAATAATTAAAATTCTTGCCTAGTTAATTCACATACCGCATCTAACAGAATATTAGATGTCTTGAAATCACGATAAATTATGGCTCTCTTAGCGTCTTCATGGAGAAAAGCAAGACCTTTTGCAGCACCAAGTGCAATTTTCATTCTGATAGACCAAGGAAGAGGCAAGGGCCCTTCTGTATAAAACATGGTTGTTACCAGTAAACAATTAGTATTTGCACATGAAAAAATTTTAAGGGCATAGTGCCAACTGCCAAGCAGAAAGAACAAATGCATTACAGCAAGGGAACCAATTTATTCTGGTTTTGTTGTTTTCTATAAGTGTGAAAGCCAGCCTGTGAGTTAAAATAACAATTTTGGAGTCCAACAACCAACAAGTAGTGGTGAATCAAATACTGGATTATGATTATGGTAACACATTGAACCAGGAATGCAGTTTATGAAAGATTCTAGATTGAGTTTTGCTGATTAGTTTCCTAGAATTATAGTTGCTTATTTGCTAGACTAGAACAGTAATTGTGTTACATGAACTTTTTAGGAAATGCTATACTATTCAGCACGAGGTCACTGAATTTTTTTCATTTCATTCCTTTTTTTTTTTTTTGGAGGGGGGGGGGGGGGGATTCCTGTTTAACTCTCTGACAGGTCAATGAAACTTCAATCTATACATCACATTACTTTATGTTTGTATTGGGGAAGGTTATAGCATCGGAAACTCGAGCGCTAATTTTTTATTTTTTGTGTTTCCATGCCATCCAATTTAGTAGTGGTGAAGAATGAAGACATGCAGGAATAAAAAAGTTAAGTAGTGTACTTCTGAAGAGGTGGTTCTCCAAGCTGCCTCGGGGCATAAACTCATAAACTAATAATCTTTGGTCATCTTCAATGCAGAAACCAATCAGTTTAACTAGATTAGGATGGACAAGATCACCAAGATAGTTTAATTCAGCCTGTGAAGAAGAAAATGAAAAACGAAAATGTTAACAAAACTAGAATTGTAAAAATAAATAAAATATATAATTGAAAGAAGAAGAAAAATTGAGAAGGATATATAGGTTTCTACAAGCCACTCTTTGTGACCCTGATTTCCATTGTGGTTGAGGGTCTTGACTGCGACAGTGAGCCCAGTGCCAGGTTTCACAGGTGCAGTTCCATTCTCCTCAATCCAACCCTTGAAGACACAACCAAACCCTCCCTCACCAAGAAGACTCTCTGGTCTGAAATTCCTAGTTGCCACTTTAAGCCCGTTGAATGTGAATTTTCTCAAACTAGAAGCAACCTTCAACTCCTCACTGAATTTTGGAGTAGAAGGGATACTTTCCACATTACTAGTTGTTGATGAGGACTCTGGAGGAGCAACTGTTTCCTTTAAGCTTTTTTCAAATGCAGGTTTGTTTTCCACTGATTAAAATGATCAATAACTTAAAATCAGTTATCATTGTTTTGGTATTTTCGAGTAATAATAAGAATGAACATTGAACAACCAATCACATGATTTGATTCTAGCATGCATGACTTTACACAACTTCATTACAAGATCCATTATATTTGTACAGTAACTGAATAGTAAATACAATCAAGCAGTGCAGTTCAAATGGTCAAACCATCACAAATTTGTCCAAGCCTCCAAGGCAATTCAGAAAATAAAGTTTAGGTTCCGAAAGTTGTTAGAAATATAACAGCTTAAACTTTTGGAAAAGATTATTCATGATATGGTATCAAAGCTTCTATGACGAAATGGTAAGGAGTTCAATTCTTGCTGCCCCCATTCTTCTAATAAAAAGTTAAATTTCAGCACTAGGTAAGTGAGCTTGAGCATTGTCAACGCTTCAAACCTAAAGAGCTCTTGGGTGAGGGGAATATTAGATATATAAAATCATTTATGTGCCTTCACCCAACAACTTTTGGAAAAGATAGTTCATGACAACTTTTATTATGATTGAATAATGATTTCTCAGTGTCAGCAGACTCAATACACTGTTTTTCAACATAGCTTATTGTCAGGATAAATATAGTGATTCTAGGGAATTCAATTGTCACAACAATTAGATAGCCCTTAGACCATACATTTTTCAGCTTTTTGGCTTAGATCAAGTGCAGAAGGTGCTTACAAAAAATAATAATAATAATAATAACATGCAGCCTATGTACAATAACAATTCATATCACTTTAGTTACAAAAAAATACAAATTATGTAGTTTCTCTCTCAAAACAAATTTGCAGCTTCAAACATAGAAAGGCCTGGATAGATCATAGAACCAAAAAGTAATTTTTTGTTTGCCACCAATAATTGATGCCATATAGAAGATATTTCCTGAAACTAAGAACTATTAATAAGGAAACAAAATTACCATTTTGGGCACTAGTGCCACTCATGGAGCTATCAACCTTTGAGGTTGAAGGCATGCAGCTCCCACAGAAACTGAATTTATGCCAAACCCTTCTCTTCTTCTCTTCACCCTCTATCTTATTCCTTCCCTTTGACTTCCCCACATCCAAACTCCCAGCTTTAATTGCACTATTTCCAAACCCCATCTACCAAAAACTCTTACAAACAAGTTTTCATACCCAAAAGTCTCAAACTTGATAGAAATCAAAGCCTTGAAACTTCAACTCTTAAAGCCACCTCACTTCCAATAATTGAACAATACGAGAGAAAAAAAACCCATCATCAACGGAACAAAAAGTACTAATGTCAAAATAAAATCTAGAGTATTCAAAAGGATCAACACATGAACAGTGGTGAAAGAATCAAAACAAGAAAACCAAGTTGTGATTGGGAAATTGAATCCAAAGTCCAAAGGAAAGTGGGGTGTTGGGGGAGGAGAGGAAAGCGGGAGAGTGCTTGTGACAGAGGGAAAGTTTTTTCCACAACGGGCAGGTAGGGCAGGCTTGGAATATGAAAAGTAGGCAGTGGGGCAGTCTGGGCAAGAGAGAGAAAGGGACAGCCATTTCTTTTTTTCCTTCTTGAAAACAGCAGCCCATTACTATATTGTGCCAGATTAATGTTTCTCATTGAGTTAAGAGATATTTCGAAGCCAACATGATCTGCGGCACATCTTAGATAACATCACAGTTAAGTATATGATTAGGGATTCGATTCCTAATCTGTGTATATGAAAGAGTATTTATTAAAAGAGGTTAATCTCTTAAATAGATCTCAATATCTCAAGGAATTAGTCTCTGACTCTCGACCTGAGGATACTCGGGTTCATAAAAAAAAAAAAAATATTTCGATTGCATATTTTGTAGCTTTACTTTTTCAATTGTGCGATTTCGGTCTCTCAAAAATTTTAATTGACATTTTGTCCCTCAACTTTTTGAGGGACTAAAATCGCATAAATAAAAAAGTTGAGGGTCAAAAAATACAATTAAAAAAATTTGGATATAATATGCAATGTGATTGTAAAGATTTTTATCCTATTCAAAAATTGACACATTATAAATAAATATTTAACTCTTATCCTAACTATCTTAGAATCTCTTAATAATCATCCTTTGGTTTCGATGATTATATTAAGAGTCAAATATTTTTAATAAAATGACAATTTATAAATTATAACTTGTTGATTATAATAATTGTACATACCAATTAAATCCAGAATGAATTATCATACCTTATCATAATGAATAACTTCTAATATATATTTATAACTTTTTTTACGGGTAATATATATTTATAACTAATGTACATGGTTTATAACTTATTTATGATCCAGTTGATGTCATTATTTATTATTAATTAATAATATTATTAACCTAATATATTCAACTTAGGTATATTTTAGGTTTATACATGAGTTTCTATAAGACATTTCTTTTGGGACTGGGTAGCACTAGCTCTAGCTCTAGCTCTAGCACATTCATTCATATTACGACACGTTATTTATTTTTATTTTTTTGATAAAATTACGACTCGTTATTTTATTACGTCAAAGTTTTATTTCTTTTTATCATATGAATTTATTTATTCATTTTTCATATATTGGCATTGGCACTCATTGGCAGCCTTTTTTTCTTGAACGTTTTGTTTGCCATTTGCCAATTCATTATCCATGAAGGAAGGCACAATGGAATCAATCATTGTCACGGTGCCGTGACAGCTTGACTGCCTTCCATGACTTAAAATTATTTCATTTTATCCAAAAGAGAGTATTCCACAGATAATTTTTCTTTTGGTTACAGTATTCCACAGATAATGTTCTTATTTCAGTGCGGAAAACTACAAATAAAAAAATCTCCAATCATCGTCAAATTAAAAATCATAGCAATGTAGTCATGAGTTTTTTTTTTTTTTATAAACACCATGTTTGGTCTCTGAAACTATGAAGTAGTATCAACTTGATCTCTAAAATTACTGAAATTCCAAATTAGTCCCTGAAGTTGTAAAACAGTAATCAACTTAGACCCTCAGTTGAAAAACGTATTGACTAAATTGATTTTTTAAGTTAGCCGTGTCAGGGACTTAATTGATATTAAGTGAGTAAAATGAGGGACCGAATTGATACTAACTAATCAGAAATGCTTTTGAAATTTCGATAATTTCAAGGATCGTGTTGATACTATTTCATAATTTTAATGGCCTAGGATATTTACTCTAGTTTTTTTTATAGGCAAATGATAACTATTAGCTTGTTATGTTAGTAAGGGTGGGATTTGAGCTTACATCTTATAACTCCCAATACTTTTATCTCACATCCTAAATCACCTGACCACCATATATTATATAGGTTTAATCTATATGCATTGTCGATATAAAAGAATTTTACATAATCATCCAATAATATCTTCTCTTTTTTTTTTGTTGAAGAAATCATCCAATAATATCATAACAAATCATTATTATTTCTCTCTCTTAGTTATTAAAATAAAAACACATATATCAAAATGGTAATAAATGTAACTATAAAACTTTTTACACAAATAATACATATTACTTTAACCCAATATTATACTATAAGTTTAATTGATACACATTATTGATATACAATTTTTTTATATTGTGAATCAATAAAAAAAAAAAAAAAACATAAGGGATTGTCATATGGTTCAGGTTTCTTGAAGTAAGAGGACTAGTTAATGTCTCTGAGATGAAATGAGCTTGTCTACAAACAGAGTACCAAAGATCATCTCCCATTGAAGATTAACTAGAAAACACCAATGAGTTTCTGTCTCTCCAAATGGTCCAGACCGCTATACCAAAGAAAAGACTCCAATCCCATTGCACGAGCCCAATTTTAGGCATTGACAAATTCAAATCCAACCAAGCTTGCTGCCCAAACTGAAGAACTTACTCCAAGACGAAGGATCAAGTTTTTTTACCAGAACTCATTCACAATCTCTTAGGAGGTGCATAATAGTTTCAGGATATCTATGATACCTTGGACAGAGGTCAAAATCAAACATTCCTCTTTTTTCCCTCCCCATATTGGTTAATAATTTTCCATGTGCAACCTTCCATAACATTGTCTTCATTCTTGCAGGACCCTCCCATTTCCAAACCTTCTTAAAGATGTGATTGGGAGGTTGTCGTCTTCTAGAGTACTGAAAACTGAATAAGCTGAATTCAATGAGAACTGCCTGTCACTCGCGGCATTCCAAACAACGAAATCTGCTTGTCCTAGGGCTAGAGGATAGATTCTTGCAATTGCTTCACACACCTCCTTAGGAATTAAATGGTCAAAATGCTGCTAATACCAGCCTGCATCAGAGGCATAGAAAGCAACCATAAAATTGAGCTCTTATGCAAGAATATTTTCCAAAACCTGCTCTTCAAGTCTTCCAAAGCCTAGAATCCATGAGTCTCTCCAAAACCTGGTATTAGTTCCATCTTTAATCATCCAAGACATATTTCTTTCCACTGCAGGCCAATTATTAGAAATATCTTTCCAAACATTCGAAGCATTAGATCTAACAACAATATTAGGAGAGCCATAAGATCCTACATTATATTTGAATTTCATAATTATTACCCAAAGTTTATCAGGATTATTGATAATTTGCGAAGACAATTTAGCCATATAAGCTTTATTTAGGATTTTTTAGGTTTCTAAACCCCAAACCCCCTTGATCTTTAGGTTTACAAATTTTTTCCCCGGAAATTAAATAACATTTTCTATGGGAATCATTACTTCTCCATATAAAATTCGTACAAATAGACTCTGCCTCTTCACAAATAGAAGCAGGAATAGCCATAGTTTGCATAACATACCCTGGCATACTATATAAACAAGATTGCGCCAAAGTGATTCTACCTACAAATGATAGGCTTTTGGATTTCCAAGAAGATAACTTTTTTTTTTTCATTTTATCAAGGATAAAACTTATAGTGTGTTTTGAAACTCTTTGATGAAGGATAGGAGCTCCTAAATACATTCCTAAATCTTGAGTTTGATCAATGCCCCAGATCCTGACTTAATCTCAAAGAATCCTCATTTCTTATGTTTTTGGAAAAGAAAACTTTGGATTTGTGAAAGTTTATCTTTTGGCCGAATTTGGAACAAAACTCTTCAAGAGTTTCTTTAACAACTTGTACTTGTTCTGAGTTAGCCTCAGCAAAGACAACTATATCATCAGCGAAGAAAATATGAGATAGCAAAGGACTATTCCCTCTTCCAAAAGAAATAGGCTTTCATATACCATTAGACATAATATCTTGAATTCTGTGTCCCAATCTCTCCAAAGCCAGAACAAAAAGGTAAGGTGAAATAGGATCTCCTTACCTTAGTCCTCTAGAGGCATTAAAATAAGGAGTACTATTTTCATTCCAGTTTATGCTTAAGACAGATGAAGAGATGCAATGCATGATAATGTCCCTAATTGAATTAGGTAAAGAAAGTGGATCTAAAGAGTCTTTAATGAAGTGCCATTCAAGGCGATCATAAGCCTTCTCAAGATCTAATTTAATAATCATATAACCTTTTTTTCCTTTAACATTAGAAATAGAATGAATAACTTCCTGCATAACAAGAATATTATCAATAGTAAACCTTCCTCGAATAAAACTACT
Source organism: Sophora flavescens (assembly GCA_030762895.1). Taxonomy (NCBI): domain Eukaryota; kingdom Viridiplantae; phylum Streptophyta; class Magnoliopsida; order Fabales; family Fabaceae; genus Sophora; species Sophora flavescens. The sequence goes on along the minus strand of CM061062.1, from coordinate 20,438,325 downwards.
GTGATTAGGAGATACAACATAAGGGAGGACAAATTTCAACCTTTGAGCTATAATCTTAGATATGATTTTATAACTGACATTACATAAAGCAATAGGTCTCAAATGTTTCACCCTAGAAGGATCTTCATTTTTAGGAATGAGGGTGAGGTGGCTTCTAGGGTGAGACATACACAACCTTTAATATCCGTTGGATAAAGGAATTCCACAGATTTTATTATGCACCATCCACACTGGGTTTTGTCTTCTTCATTTTGTTTTCTCTCTCATTGTTGCTTTGTTTGTCTCGACAGTGGCACCCACCATCTTCAACATTCTCCGTCGCCGCCGTTTTGCAGGACCACCACGCATTGTGGATCTGGGCCGATGGAGGCTGGCACGGAGGTGATGCATTGTGGATCTTTGGACGGAGGTCTGGGTTGTTGTGTGGGGAGAATCTCGATGAAGGTTGCACGGTGGTCCGAGTTGGAACTGACGGCGGCGCGTGGTGGTTGAGCGCGTCTGGACGGCGTCGTACCCTAGGCTGTGTAGCTGCAAGCTTGTGACGGCCGGTCGGATCCGAGCTTCGTTTGTGGCAGAACAGGGGTTGGGAAGCCGCACGCGTCACGGTGGAGGAAGGTGGCGAGCTTCACTTTGTCATTGCAAATTCTATGTTGTCATATCCCTCTCAGATATCTCTCTTCCCCATCTCCCTCTCGCCGGAAACTGCCACATCCGAACCCTCTCTACATGCCTCTATTTGGCCATCGAGTTCCATTCATCACTGCAGCCTATCTCAGTCGTGCTCCGTTATGTCACTGCATTCGCTGTTCAGCTCCGATGCGCTCAAACTATTACTGATTAGTGATGGGGTGTGAAGGAGACGAACTATGGGCCATTGAGGGAATTAGGGAATAATACTTTGGTGTGTGGGGTATCTGTAACACTGTGTGGTGGGGATGGGGATAGGGGGTGATGGATTGGGTTGGAAGATGGTGGGTTGGGGTGGTGGTGGTAGCGGATGGTGGTTGGGCAATGGCGAGCACAATGGTGACATATATGATGGAAGTTTGGATGACGATGGTGGCGGACTGTGGTATGTGGTGGTGGTAGGGTGAGATGAGGGTAAGTGGGAGGGGCAGTGGAGCATTTTGGGAGAAATAATTTAGTGTAGATGATGTAGGGTCTAATCATGGGGATCATATGAATCCAACGGTGATTAACGGTCTTTCATGGTAAGAGACTTGTTGGGGTCTTTCACCCTAGACAAAGCCTGAGAGTGATTCTAGTTTTATTTAACTTATCTATTTTATGTTGTTCAGCAAAACATTCTTTAACTAAGTTAAAGATAGAGGGACCAATGATGTCCCATCGACTTTTGAAAAAAATAGGGTGAAAACCATCCGGACCAAAGGATTTGTGATTACCCATACTAAATAAGGCCCTTTTAGTTTCCTCCATAGATGTGTCACCAGCAATGAAACAAATATCCTCTTCATTGATTCTAGGAAAGTTAGATTCGGTAACAAAACTAAAATTCTCCTGCATAGCCGAAGAGTAAATAGATATAAAGTACTGGATGAGATGATTTTGTAAAGAATCATCATCATAAATCCAATTGTCATCCTCATCTTGAAGAGCCATAATCATTTTATGCCTTCTTTTAAGAGTAGATTGATGGAAATAACATGTATTTTGATCACCCAAAGTAATCCATTTGCTTTTAGCCTATTGGAACCAATAGCATTCCTCATGCGAGACAATAATATTATACTCATTCCAAAGATCATCCCTAAAACTAAGCAATCTAGAATTATGACTGATAAAAGAGATTTATTTACTCCTTCAAGTCTTCTAAGGATCCTCTGTTTCCTTTTAAAAATATGTCCAAAGACTTCTTTATTCCAAACTTTTAGATTAGAAGTTAACAATTGGATGTTGGCCTCCCAAGAGTTAGAGAGGCACCAAGAATGCTTGACTTGATTCTTAAAGTCACAATGATCAAGCCAGACACCAAGAAACTTAAAATAATGATTATTATGCCTAGCATTGCCATCTTCAATTTTCAGCCAAAGACCACAACGGTCAGAGGAAGAAAGAGGAACATATGTGACATAGCTAGTGGGGGAACAAGCTTTCAGGAAGAATTACAAAGAACTCTATCTAATCTCTCTCTCAACTCACCTCTAATCCAAGTAAAAGGAGGGCCATCAAAGCCCATATCAATAAGCCCACAATCCTCTATACAATCCCTAAAAGAGTTACAGGCTTTAAGATTAACATTAGCACCTCCTATACGTTCATTAGAAGAAATAATGGAATTAAAATCACCACCTAGGCACCAAGGACCATGATTAGAAGAACTAAAATCTCCCAATTCTTGCCAAACCTCCTCTCTATGACCCACGTTAGGACTAGCATAAACAATAGAAAAAACCATAAATTAGAAGAGTTATGATTGACCTTTAAATGGATGCAATATATGGATGTTGCAACAACATTAATAGGCATTATATTAGCTCTCCATAAGCACCAAATTCCACATGAAAAGTCACAAGCATCTACTCTTGCACCTTCCACCATTCCAATTCTTTGAATAACCCGATCAGCTGAAGAACCACTAATTATAGGTTCCAAGATTGCTACAAAGTCAAGATGAAACTGACAAGCTGTCACGCACGCGTCAAAAAGAAGAGCGGTTTGTAAAAAGTGTAGTCAGGATGCGACAACTCGGGTATCGTATCACAAGGACTCTCGTAATGTTATTATCACAGAAAATCGGTTGGGGGGGGGGGGGGGGGGTTGGTTTGAAAATCAATTGAGAAACAGAACAAAAACAGAGCAGAAAAGCAGAGCAATTTAAGTGATTATCAAATAAGACAAAGACGATCAATCTGTTGTTCGATTTCCCACTATCATCGGTTCATGTAATTCCATGCCCTAAGCGAATTCTAATCCCTTTTCGATTGTAGCATCAATTAACAAGCGAAATCGATGCCACGGGACATATGTTCCTAATTCCCGAATTAAGCAAACGGGGTGAAGCACTCGTGAATTAAGCAAACACGAATGAACACACGCGAATTAAGCAAACGCGATTGAGTTTAGGAACATAAAATCATCGAAAATAAATCAACACTAATTCGATACAAACTGAATTAAGCAAACAGAGAATAAAGAATAGTATTGAAGGAGAGAAGGAAATTCAATCGGGAATTACAAAACCTCAAGTGTCGGCGGAAGCCGATTACAGCAGATTAATCTAGGGAGATTAGTTCTCCATCAAAGACGCAATACAATCAGAGAAATTCGTAAACAAGGATTAGCAAAAGATCCTCCACTAATCTGCCCTAAACAGCAATTATAGCTTCAGAATCTGCGCACGCTCGCGAGGCCAGTAGTACCTCGCGACGCGAATATTAAAATGGCGCCAGTTCAAATTTGGGCTCTCGCGAGGCGAGATGATGCCTCGCGAGGCGAGACTTCAAAATCTAGTTTGTCACAGCCGTGATGCCAATCACGGCCAGGCCGTGATCACTTCTGACTTTGGGTGCTTATCTGTCATGGTCGTGACCTTCATCACGGCTAGACCGTGATGGTCTCTGTCCTCCAGGGTCTTCTCTTCACGCCCGTGATGGGGGTCACGGGCTGACCGTGATGCTTTCTGACTTCCAAGCTCGCGAGGCGAGACATGGTTCGCGAGGCGAGGCAGAGAAGATGACATTTCTGGCATAGGCTGGTCTTCAGTCTCGCAGGGCGAGTAACCTCTCGCGGGGCGAGTACTTCCAGGATTGCAATTTCCACTGTTTCCTTCATTCCCTGGACTCTAAGTTAACCTGAAAACATGAAATAGCCATAAGTGCTTTATTTGACTCAAAACTGGCTAAATTACCCTAAAACTACTTAAGGGACTCAAAACCTTGCTTGAGGGCAATCAAGTCTAATTTGGGCGAAAACGAGATATAAAACGCACAAAACCACGGTCCTACTAGTCATAAAACTAGAAGAGACAGAGGCTGATAAAAAAACCCCAAACTTGAACTTTGCTTGTCCCCAAGAAAAATAAAACTCAAAACGACTCAAGACTTGGCAAGCTCAAAGGATTCAGTCAATTTCGCACACATTTCAAGCAATTCATCAAAACAATTTTCCTTCAATGTTCCCCCCTTTTCAACAATGTAATCCCCACAATCATTTATTCTGAACATTTGAGAATTTCATCATTCAAACAATCATTAATCTAAGCAGGGGATCCAAGTTACACACAAAAAGGAGATCACCAAATTCAAACAATCGCCTTCCTCACAAGGGCATGTAATATTTCACTCATTCGCTCAATTTGTCTAGGCCATCAACATTTCACTCAATTTCACTTTTAAGAGCACTTCCCATGAATTTGATTTTCATCTCAATCGAGGTTCCCACAAAAACATCCATGCAACATCAAAAGGTCTTTTAAAGGTTGAAATGGGGCCTGGCTAAGGGTAGGATATACAAAGGAAATAGGCTCAATATCCCTAAGAATTAAGAGAGCATGAAGCTTGTACATCATTTTTTTCACTCTAATTCCTTTTTCCATTTTTTTCTTTTTGATGCTTTGGGTGGCTACACCTTTTTTCCTTTGACACCATTTTTGTTTTGCCCCTTTTCTTTTGGCAAAATTTTTCTTTTACAACTCTTTTTCTCTTTGCCGTTGGCTTCAACCTTTATATATTTATTTTTTCTTTTTCTCACCCCAGAATGACATATCACTGTAGCCACCCCAAACTTACTTTCTTGCAACCCTTCTCTTGCTAGGCTTCCATGCTCTCCTAATCCTAAGATCGGGTTAACATGGTTTTCCCAGATTTTGGCTTATAACATGAGGTTATCAAGAACAACAGGCTAATTAGGCTCAATGGGGCTAACTAGGGAACATGCATTAGGGATGGTTCAATTTAGGCCAAGTAGCTAATTCAAAGAAAATATGCCTAAATCATCTGATGCAATCACATAAACATGCAAACCAAGAAGAGACTCAAGCAAATTCGGGAAAGTACAACTTGAAAGTGATTCACACAGTTAAAAACATGTTGGAGGCTCAAATCCTCACCTGAACATTTTTTGCAAATTGTTTGACCGAGATTCAATCCCTAGTGTGTGCACCCCTTCACCCCAAACTTATCATAAATCATGCAATCATAACAAAATATCTCAAAGTTCAATTTTCAATTTTTTTTCACATGGGGATCAATTTTCAAATTTTACAACCTAGGGGGAATCATCAACATAAATCATGCAATCAATCTGTGCTAAATCAACAAAACCCACCAAGCTTGCCGACACAAGACTCACACACATGCTCTTGATCTTCTCAAATTATTCAAGAGCTAAAAGAAAACAAAATAAAAAACACAAAACAAAACACAACAAACGGTTCCCTCCCCCACACTTAAAACATACATTGTCCTCAATGAAACAACATAAATATCAAATCAGAGTGAGGGAAAGGAAAGGGTTCTCCCTGATCAAGTTGCAGTGTAGGTGGGCTCTCCCAAGGAGAGCTCCTCAACAGTAGCATCCTCAGGCACTGAGCTCTCATGGAATAGCTTCAGCCGCTGGTCGTTAACCTTGAAGGCTTTGTTGCTACCTGCACTTTTAATCTCTATTGCACCATGAGGAAAAACATTAGTAACAACAAATGGGCCAATCCACTTGGATCGAAGTTTCCCAACCATCACTTTCAGGCGGGAGTTAAACAGTAAGACCTGTTGGCCCACGGAGAATTCCTTCCTAGCAATCATCCTATCATGGAAATGCTTGGTTTTCTCCTTATAAATCCGAGAGCTTTCATAGGCTTCTAGCCTAAGCTCTTCAAGCTGCTGTAATTGGAGTTTCCTTTCAATACCAGCTTTTTGCATTTCCAAATTACAGCACTTGACCGCCCAATAAGCACGGTGCTCAACTTCCACAAGGAGATGACATGCCTTACCAAACACAAGCCTATAGGGGGACATCCCTATTGGTGTCTTGAAAGCGGTCCTCTGAGCCCAAAGTGCGTCTTCTAGACGGCGGCTCCAGTCTTTCCTATTCGACTGCACCACTTTCTCTAAGATCTGTTTGATCTCTCTGTTGGAGATCTCAGCCTGGCCATTGGTCTGGGGATGATAAGCAGTGGAGACCCTGTGCACAACTCCATACTTCCGGAGTAGAGCTTCCATGGTGCGGTTGAAGAAGTGAGTGCCCTGGTCACTTATGATGACACGAGGTATGCCGAACCTGCAAAAAATATTGGACCTAACAAAATTTGTAACAACTTTAGAATCGTTAGTCCTAGTGGGGATAGCTTCCACCCACTTTGAAACATAGTCAACAGCCAAGAGAATGTAGAGAAAGCCAAAAGATGCAGGGAAAGGATCCATAAAGTCGATTCCCCACACATCAAACACCTCACAGAAGAGCATAGGTTGCTGAGGCATTTCACTCTTGTGAGTGATGGCTGTACCTGCTGTCTGACACTCCTTACAAGTCCGGTAAACCTCATAAGCATCTCTAAAAATGGTGGGCCAGTAAAAACCAGAATCTAGGACTTTTCTTGCAGTCCTCTGTGGCCCAAAGTGTCCCCCTACTTGAGAAGCATGAGAAAAGTGCAAAATAGACTCAATCTCATAGTCGGGGACACACCTCCTAATCACCTGATCACTACAAAATTTCCAAAGAAATGGATCATCCCAAACATAGTACTTGGCGTCACTCTTGAGTTTGTGGATTTGTGACCTAGTTGCTCCTGTCGGAAAGACACCAGCAACTAGGTAATTCACAATGTCGGCAAACCAAGGAGTTACGCCATGTAACTGTAAAAGCTGCTCATCGGGAAAGTCATCCTGAATGGGGGAAGGATCCTCATCCCTCTATATCCTACTCAAGTGATCGGCCACTAAATTTTTCGCTCCACTCTTGTCCTTTATCTCTACATTAAACTCTTGGAGCAACAACATCCACCGAATCAACCTCGGCTTTGCTTCTGGCTTCTTCAACAAGTACTTCAGAGCTGCATGGTCAGTGAAAACAATAACCTTGGAACCTAGCAAATATGATCTAAATTTATCGAGAGCAAAAACAACAGCTAGGAGTTCCTTTTCAGTGATGGTGTAATTAGACTGTGCAGCATCTAAAGTCCTAGAAGCATAATAAATGACATGTGCAGCCTTGCCCACTCTTTGTGCCAGGACCTCCCCCACAGCATAGTTGGAAGCATCACATATGAGCTCAAAAGGGAGGGTCCAGTCAGGGGGCTGGATGATAGGGGTAGAGGTCAATGCCTTTTTCAAGAAGTCGAACGCCTTCTTGCAGTTATCATCAAAACTGAATATGGCATCATTCTTCAGCAAGTTTGACAAAGGAAGAGCTATCTTGCTGAAGTCCTTAATGAAGCGCCTGTAGAAACCTGCATGACCAAGAAAAGAACGAATCTCGCGAACGCAAGATGGGTAAGGCAATGTAGAAATCACATCAATTTTAGCAGGATCTACTGAAATACCCTCTTTGGAAATAATATGCCCCAAAACAATCCCCTGTTCAACCATAAAATGGCATTTTTCATAGTTCAAAACAAGGTCAGTTTCAATGCATCTCTCTAAAACCAAATTCAGACTATGCAAGCATGCATCAAATGAGGAACCATATACTGTGAAATCACCCATGAACACTTCCATGCAATTTTCAATAAATTCAGTAAAAATGCTAATCATGCATCTCTGGAAAGTGCCAGGAGCATTGCAAAGGCCAAATGGCATCCTCCTGTAGGCAAACGTGCCGAAGGGGCACGTGAAAGTGGTCTTTTCCTGATCCTCTGCTGCAATGTGGATCTGGAAGTATCCCGAAAAACCATCAAGGAAATAGTAATGTGATTTACCAGCCAGTCGTTCAAGTATCTGATCGATGAACGGCAAAGGAAAGTGATCCTTTCGAGTGGACTGGTTCAACCTCCTATAATCAATACAGACTCTCCAGCTATTCTGGACTCTAGTGGGGACAAGCTCATTGTTTTCATTTCTTACCACTGTGAGGCCAAATTTTTTGGGTACAACTTGCACTGGACTCACCCAACTACCATCAGAGATGGGGTATATGATACCTGCATGCAGGAGTTTTGTCACCTCCTTCTTCACAACATCCAGAATCAAGGGATTGAGCCGCCTTTGGGGCTGCCTAACTGGTTTAGCCCCATCCTCCAATAGAATCCTATGCATACATCTAGAGGGGCTAATTCCTGGGATGTCAGCCAAGGTCCAACCAATCGCCTTCTTGTGCCTCTTCAAAACCTCTAAGAGTTTAGCTTCCTGGTCAGAGTCAAGGTTGGAGGAAATAATAACTAGAAGTTTTTCATTCCTCTCCAAATAAGCATACTTCAGATTCCCAGGAAGTGGCTTAAGCTCTAGGGAGGGTGGCTGCTCAACAGATGGTATGTTTGGGGTAGCCGGACTGTCAAGAACTTCAGCTGAACGGACAGTTTCACTTACACTATCACCCTGCAAAGTAGAATCAATCTCAGCACAAGGGTTAGTGTTAGTACAGTCAGTACATGAATAAACATCATTAAAACCAGAAATAGATGGAAAATCAGCAACCAAGTCATCATAGGTGTCATCAACAATTTCAGAGAGCAACTCTATTTGGAAAACAGAGTGCTCTTCCAATGGAAGCTTCATATCATCGAAAATGTTGAACCTTGCAATAATGTCACAGAACTCCATGGACATGGTTCCATCATCAACATCAATCTTTGTCTTTGCCGTCTTCATGAACGGTCTGCCCAGGATGATTGGTGATCTGCTTGAATTTGTTTCCCCTGCCATGTCCAGGATGTAAAAGTCAGCAGGGAAAATCAAATCATCAACTTGTACCAGCACATCTTCTACCACTCCCATGGGGCGAGCATTGGTCCTGTTGGCCAACTGGATAGTGAGACCCGTATGTTGCAAGGGACCCAGATCAAGATTGTTGAAGATAAAGGTGGGCATGACATTGATGGAGGCTCCCAAATCCAACATGCAATTGTCGAATTTGCTGTCCCCAATGGTGCATGGAATAGCAAAAGTTCCCGGATCCTTGCACTTCTGTGGTAGTGCCTGAGTGAGGGCTGAAACTATAACCTTCTCGGGAGCAAGTTTAGGTTGAATGAGGGCTGAAACATTTCGCCCCGAATTGACTCTCTCGTTACCCTTCAACCTCCTCTTGTGTGTGTACAAATCCTTCAGAAACTTTGCATACTTCGAAACCTGCTTAATCACATCCAGAAGCGGAATGTTTACCGCCACCTTCCTGAAAACATCTAGAATCTCCCTCTCCTCGTCTTCCCCATCAATCTTCCTATTTTTCTGCACTCTTTGTGGGAAGGGGATCGGTGGCACATACACTTTCTCAGCTTCAACTACAACAGAAGGCTCAGGAGTTACCTCAATGGTTTCTTCATCTTTTTCGGGGGCTGCCTCTACAACTTTCCCGGATCTCAAAGAAATGGCACTCACATTAGGATTGGGGGCATTGGGATTCACCACTATCTGTGCAGGTAGTTGGTTCGATCCTTGAGCTTGCTGCATGGTATTCATGGAAGTGGCAAGCTGTCCAATCTGTGTCTGCAAGGCGTGAATGCTAGCATCCGTTCGTTGCTGAAACTGTCCAATCTGTCCAATCTGTGTGTGCAAAGTCTGAATACTAGCATTTGCTTGCTGCTGAAACTGGAGGTTGTTTGCAGCCATTTGCTTGATCATGTCTTCTAAGGAAGGTCCGGAGGGTCCGGAAGGTGCAGAGGTGGTCACTTGGGGAGAATTCTGTGGTGGTGCCAGCGGTAACATTGGTTGTTGCTGTTGTGCAGATGAGTTTCCATACCGAAGGTTTGGATGATTCCTCTAGTTGGGGTGGTACTTATTTGTGGAGAGGTCAGGAATGTTGTACCGGTTCTGATTGTTGCCTTGATTGTAGAGATTAGCTGCATAAGCTTGAGGCAAATCAGTGACTGACTCATCCTTCAGAATAGGGCATGCATCGGACAGGTGCTCAGGGGAGGTACAAATGCCACACAACCTTGCCGGCTGAACCTTATCCATTGCCAATTGCTTCACCAAAGAAGTGAGCTCATCAATTCTGGTTTCAAGGGCCTTGTTGGAAGAAGAACCTTGGATCTCATTCACACCCCTTGTCTCGACAGAGTTACTTCTGGTTGTAAACTACTGGGAGTTTAATGACATATTTTCAATTAATTGCTTGGCAGCAGATGGAGTTTTATCAACGAGTGCTCCCCCACTAGCAGCATCCAAAATATTTCTGTCCATTGGGAGCAATCCCTTATAAAAATACTGAATAAGGAGCTGCTCAGAAATCTGGTGTTGAGGGCAACTGGATACCAACTTCTTGAATCTCTCCCAATACTCAGCCAATGACTCATTGCTTTGTCTGATGCCACATATTTCCTTCCTGATTGATGCAGCTCTAGAGGCAGGGAAGTATCTCTCTAGGAAAACTCTCTTCAGATCATTCCAGGTTGTAACAGAGTTTGGCTCAAGATAGTACAACCAATCCTTCGCAGTGCCTTCAAGTGAAAATGGGAAGGCTCGTAGTTTGATATGGTCTTCAGTTATGCCTTCCGGTCTCAAGGGTGTAGAGCAGACAACCTGGAATTCCTTCAAATGCTTATGTGGATCCTCACCTGCAAGACCACTAAATCTTGGCAACAAGTGTATTAAACCAGATTTAAGTTCAAAAGAAGCAACCACACCAGCATACTCAATACACAACCCATTATAATTAACATCAGGGGCATCAAGCTGTCTTAATGTTCTTTGATCAGTCATGTTATTAGAAACAAGTGCAGAATTAGAATTACTACTAGTGCTAGCCCGAATTGCTCTACGGCGTGTGTGCAGTGTTCTTTCAATTTCAGGATCAAAATCACAAGAGTCAGAACAAGTAGACCTAGTAGCCAGACTAATTCAGCAGAAAAACGAAAAATGCGAGAACAACAAACAAGAGTCCCCGGCAACGGCGCCAATTTGACACGCTGTCGCGCACGCGTCAAAAAGAAGAGCGGTTTGTAAAAAGTGTAGTCAGGATGCGACAACTCGAGTATCGTATCACAAGGACTCTCGTAATGTTATTATCACAGAAAATCAGTTTTGGGAGGGGGGGGGGGGGGGGGGGGGTTGGTTTGAAAATCAATTGAGAAACAGAACAAAAATAGAGCAGAAAAGCAGAGCAATTTAAGTGATTATCAAATAAGACAAAGACGATCAATCTGCTGTTCGGTTTCCCACTATCATCGGTTCATGTAATTCCATGCCCTAAGCGGATTCTAATCCCTTTTCGATTGTAGCATCAATTAACAAGCGAAATCAATGCCACGGGACATATGTTCCTAATTCCCGAATTAAGCAAACGGGGTGAAGCGCTCGTGAATTAAGAAAACACGAATGAACACACGTGAATTAAGCAAACGCGATTGAGTTTAGGAGCATAAAATCATCGAAAATAAATCAACACTAATTCGATACAAACTGAATTAAGCAAACAGAGAATAAAGAATAGTATTGAAGGAGAGAAGGAAATTCAATTGGGAATTACAAAACCTCAAGTGTCGGCGGAAGCCGATTACAGCAGATTAATCTAGGGAGATTAGTTCTCCATCAAAAACGCAATACAATCAGAGAAATTCGTAAACAAGGATTAGCAAAAGATCCTCCACTAATCTGCCCTAAACAGCAATTATAGCTTCAGAATCTGCGCACGCTCGCGAGGCCAGTAGTACCTCGCGACGCGAATATTAAAATGGTGCCAGTTCAAATTTGGGCTCTCGCGAGGCGAGACTTCAAAATCTAGTTTGTCACAGCCGTGATGCCAATCACGGCCAGGCCGTGATCACTTCTGACTTTGGGTGCTTATCTGTCATGGCCGTGACCTTCATCACGGCTAGGCCGTGATGGTCTCTGTCCTCCAGGGTCTTCTCTTCACGCCCGTGATGGGGGTCATGGGCTGACCGTGATGCTTTCTGACTTCCAGGCTCGCGAGGCGAGACATGGTTCGCGAGGCGAGGCAGAGAAGATGACATTTCTGGCACAGGCTGGTCTTCAGTCTCGCGGGGCGAGTACTTCCAGGATTGCAATTTCCACTGTTTCCTTCATTCCCTGGACTCTAAATTAACCTGAAAGCATGAAATAGCCATAAGTGCTTTATTTGACTCAAAACTGGCTAAATTGCCCTAAAACTACTTAAGGGACTCAAAACCTTGCTTGAGGGCAATCAAGTCTAATTTGGGCGAAAACGAGATATAATTGGCACAAAACCACGGTCATACTAGTCATAAAACTAGATGAGCCAGAGGCTGATCCGAAACATTCTACAATAGTCCCTCACTAGACTAGAAAAAGTTCTTCCTCCAGCCCCATAACAATTCCAATTCATGCAATTCATTGGACAATATTTTGGGTGTTAGCCATCACTGGCTCATAAATTTATGTATGACAAGTCATGGTGTCATCTTTCACTTGATCCGTTGCACCTAAACTTAATGAAGTTTCCATCAACTTGTTGTTATCTGAAGATTTTCTTTCAACCACTGACCAAGGTGGTTTCCAAGAGTTGTCCATAGAAATATTCAGTTCTTGACATTCCAATGATGCTAGATTATCCATGATAAGTTGTTCCTCATCCTTATCCCCACTAAATTGAGATATACCCACACAATTTGATTAGGTTTTTTCTTAAATGAATTTTTATTTACACTTATAATTTCGTTGCCACGATTCTTCATCTGAGACTTCTTCTCTGTTTCTGGATTTATACTTCTAGGAAATTTAATCAACTGTGATTCAGGATCAGGCACCCCCGCACACTCTTTTTTAGACATACTTCTGTTGATCTCCATTGGAATAAGGGTTACTGTAACCTGTTTAGAAGAAATTGACTTAACAGTATTATGAGCAGAAACTGATTTAATAGTATCCTTAGCAGACACAGAAGAGGAAATATCCATCAGTTTCTTATATATACTAGTACTATGAGAGGCTTCTTCTTTACCAGAATTATGAACCTTATATGAGGGATTTCAACTTGCTTATTCACCTTTTTTGTTGGAACCAAAGTGGTTTTGGATTTAATAATCTCTAAGTTTTGATGCTAACAAAAGGATTAAATTTGCTTAGAAAATTGTTAGTTAAGATCTAACATGTGCTTTCAGTTATGCAGGTATATTTACATATAAGAAACATGGGATAAGTTTCAATTGAAAAATACGCGTCCACCCTGTAGACAGGCTGCTCAAATATTTTGGTAAAGTTACTTAGTTATTTAATTAAGTAGACTGACTTTCTTTAGTAGACGAGGCTATAAATATTTACTAGATGAATACCTAAATAACTTGTTAGGTACTGCAAAGTCCAAAGACTTGATAATAAGCGCGTCCATCTTGCCACGTAAGAAGACGGAAGTAATTAGTTGAAGAAAATGAACTAAAACACAAAGTAATCTAGTAGACGAGCTCTAACCGCCACGTCATTAGACGAAGATCTTGATAACTCGTTAAGGAATAGCAAGTCTGAAGACTTGATAGATAAAAGGACATGCCACGTCATCAGACGAGCTAAATAAAATATAGAACAGACTTGGACTCTCATATGAATGAGTAGATGGAGTTTCTTTTCAGACGAGCTTCATCTTAGAATGAATTAAATACAATCCGAATCTCTTATATTTATTTCAAATGATTGATATTTATTTCAATGGAATATTTGTTCTTCACATTTGTTTTATTTGCTTTAATATTTCAACGTGTTGTAAAAGAAACTAGTACAATCAAGAAATGCAAAAAGCAGAATCGTACAAATAAGATACTGCAAAACGATCTGTACGATGACAACTTTATGACTGAAAAAGCTGGATTATACACAAAAAAGGAACAACAAACGCTCAAGCTGCAATACTCAGAGGAGTGAACCTCCAAATTCATGCTACCTCGATAAACAAGAGTATTATTCAGCATTGCTACAATCAAGCTATCAGTCACAACGGATATCATGCATTAAATGCTATCTCTAAACGGGATTATTCAAAGTAACCGTTGAAGAAATACAAGTGAAGAAGAAGGTCACTATAAATTGAAGACCTCAGATACTGAAGAATAACTCTTGCCTGTACAATCTTGCTAGCTGAACTTTTGCCATTTGATAATCATTCATTTCATTATTCTTTCAAGAGCAAGAGTCTGTATTCTTTAGTTTGAATATTGTTGTAATATTCAACTGATCTTAAACTGTCATGTTCTCACACATAGTGAGTTAAGAAGATCAAACATTAAATCTCTTTGTTAGAGTTAGAGCCTGAAGAGGCTTGGTAAGAAAGGAATATTTGTAGCCTGGAGAGGTGTTGAATACTTGTTTGTAATCTATTTGGAGAAATAGTGGATAAATCATTCAAGTCGAAGGGACTGGACGTAGCTCTTGGTTGGAAGAGAGTGAACCAGGATAAAATCTCTTGCGTGAATCTTTTATCCTTAAACTCTTCAGTTCCATTTGCTTATACTAAGTGTGGGGTTTTGATATTGCTTTTGTTAAAGTCTTTTAAAGAGGATCTTTGTGTTTGTGTGTGCTTCTGTTTCATATCTCTTTAAGTGCAAAAATTGTTTTAAAGGTTGTTTTCGAAAATTATTAACAAACACAATTCAACCTCCCCCCTCCTTGTGTTTGCCTGTGTCAACTTCAGTTGGTATCAGAACTCAGCCTCGAAAGGGTTGAGCATCTAACAAGTGCTGAGGGAGTACGATCCAACAACCATGGATGCAGAAGGACAAGCTATCAACAGACCTCCTCTCTTTGATGGTTCTGATTATGACTATTGGAAGAAGAGGATGTTGGACTTTTTGGATGCACAAAGTCTAGACACCTAGGAGCTCATAGAAACTGGTTACACTGAACCTAGAAATGAAAATGGAGCTGCTGTTGCTAGAGAAGACTGGACAACAGATCAAAAGGCAAAGCATCAACTGAATCTTAAAGCTAAGCATTATTTAATGTGTGCCATCACCATATCTGCACATGACAAAGTTCGCAACTGCAATACTGCTAAAGAAATTTGGGATACTCTTGCCCTAGCTCATGAGGGTTCCTCACAAGTTAAGGAATCCAAGATCAGCATACTAGTTCATCAGTATGAACTGTTCAAGATGGGTGAATATGAAACAATAGACCAAATGTTTGGAAGATTCCAAACCATCACCAACAGTCTCAAATCTCTTGGAAAAATCTATGAAAATAAAGAGCATGTCAGAAAAATTCTGAGAAGTCTATCCAAGCAGTGGAGATCCAAAGTAACTGCTATTCAGGAAGCAAAAAACCTGAATACACTCTCTCTGAAAGAGCTTCTTGGATCTCTCAAGGTTCATGAACTTGAACTCAATGAAGAAGAAAATTCCAGAAAAGGAAAATCTATTGCCCTAAAGGCAAAGAAAGCAAGTTCATCAAAAGTTCTCAAAGCTGCCGAGTCATCTGATAAGTATGAATCTTCTGATGATAATGAAGAATCAGGTGAGGATGAATTATCCTTTATCTCCAGAAAGATTCAACATACGTGGAGAAAGAAAGGTGGTTTCAGAAGGAAGCAACTCAATAAAAAGTTTTCCAAGGAGAAGTCAGACTCCAAGGAAAAAGGTCCACCCTTGTGCTTTGAATGCAAGAAACCTGGTCATTTCAAAGCAGACTGCCCTGAGCTAAAGGACAAAAAGAAAATCATCAAAAAGAAGAAAGGGTTAATGGCCACATAGGAGGATCTTGATCTATCTTCTTCAGATGAAGAAAACGAAGCTGAGGAAGAGGCAAATATCTATCTCATGGCAGACACTACATCAGAAAGTGAATACACCAATGCTGAGGTAATGGATCGACTCTGACCCGTCCATACTTTCTGCAGTTGCAACAGATTAAATGAAGCCCTTCATATTCAAGAAGTAGCTTATGACCACGAATTAAAACAAAAGATTTTAAAGGCTTTTCCAAATCAACTTCGACACAAATTGTTGCATATTGTCCTCGGGAATGAACTGAAGTCAGCCTGTCAACTTTCTACATTATTCTAATTCCTGATCCAATCCTCCATAGAAACTGAGTATTGTATAATTCCATGGGTAACCGAGGAATTCTTAGCCACACAACAACCTTAGTAATTGATTCAGCATTATTCTGGAGAAACATTGGGCGCCATCTCTGTACAATCAGATAGTGGTCTGCAATTCTCCAAAGAGAGCAAAAGAATAATCTTCCTGAGAAGAGAAGTAGACAAGAAAGTAACCATCAGGCATATCTACACTTTAATTGATCCTTTCTTGGGCATTTTTTATGCAGATTACCTTCAAGGACTTTGAAATTAATGTTTTCCCATTGATTTGACAATCAAAGTTTTCTTCCATGGTTGAGACCAACAATCCCATTCTTCATCTGATGATGGGATTTCGATTCCAGCAACATCTTCAGTTTTCTTTGGTGAGAGATCTTGCTGCATCATATCATTCTTGGAGAGATTGTCATTGAAAAGTTCTGGTCCAATGCTCTGAATCTTCTGTGATGCAACCTCACCAAACAGGTTCATCAATTTGTCTTTATAAGAGCTAGACTCAGGGATGACTTTCTTCTCAGGTATCGCAGAAGATGGTTGATCAGAAGGAGGCTGAGAAGCTCTTTTTCATCAGGAGGTTTATGAGGAAACTTGAACATAACATGGCCTGAGGAGGCCGCACCTGCCATCTTTATCTTCTACATGGGCTTTTGCAGATGAAGGAGAATCTTGGAGCTTTCTTGAATGATATATATCTTACTTGTCTAAAATATATATTTTTTTGTGCAGAGCTATACCTATATATATTTTTTTTTATATTGTTTATAAAATGAATGCGCATAGTTGGATAGCTTCTCTTCATGTGTTACGTCTGCTATTTCTATACTGTCTTATTAACGAGTGTTCTAAAAATATTGATAAAAAAATCTATAAAAAAAATGGTATTTACTAAGTGTCATATTTTTCAAAATACTAAATATATAATTTTTCATATAATTTTTCTTTTTTTTATTTCTTAAACAATACTCTAGAGATACTTATTGACATTCTCCTTTCTATATTTTTGTCGTCAATGTGATTTAGGACTTGGGAACACTCGCATTAGCTCAATCATTCATTCATCTGACGATATGTTACTTATGTCAATGTTTTTATTTTTTTCCTCAACATGTATTTACAGTTGTGTTATTTTCACACATAAATGAAATGAGATAATGTACGTTATTGTAGTGTTTTTTTTTTTATATAAAATTTGACTTTTTTAAAATAAAAATAAAAATTTTATTTCTAAAAAAAACCATAATGAATTGAATTAACAAGAGATAATGAATTGAATTAACAAGATATTTGTACGTGATTAATCAGATATTTGTACATACTTAACCAAAAATTTTATTTCTCAAAAATTCCATTAACCAGATATTTGTACGTGATTAATCAGATATTTGTACATACTTAACCAAAAAACCCATTAACCAGATAATGAACTGAATTAACCAGATATTTGTACCTAACTAACCAGATATTTACACATATTTAACCAAAAATTTTATTTCTCCAAAAAACCCATTAACCAAATAATGAACTGAATTAACCAAATATTTATACGTGATTAACCAGATATTTGCACATACATAACCAAAAAAATTATTTCTCAAAAAACTCATTAACCAGATAATGAACTGAATTAACCAGATATTTATACGTGATTAACCAGGTATACGTGATTAACCAGATATTTGTACATACTTAACCAAAAGTTTTATTTCTCAAAAAAACTATATTTAAAAAAAAAGAACCTGCTACGATTTCGTTATAATGCCGTACAATACAACACCGTATATTGTCGCTGTATCTTGTCCCGAAAGTGTGTCAAATATGATTTTTGATGTATTTATTGTTCATGTTTCACACAATGGCATTGGCACTCATTGGCTTGTATTCTTGCAAGGACAAAGCACGGTCTTTTTCCCTTTCTGCGACCAATTGACCATCATTGATGTTGTTCTCTTCATAGCCTTTGCTACCTCCTTGTTGGACTATTGGTCTGCACCATATCGTTAAATGCAGCCAAGTGAAGAATTTCCTAAGAAACATACATCGGCATATACTAATTGCTAAGGGCCACCGTGTTGGGATTTGTCTACCAGTTTCAACATTTGAGTTTAGCCGTGTCTCTTGTTCCTTGGAATTGTAACAGAGTCAGAACTATCAGAATATTAAATATAGATTTAAATAAATTTTTAATAAAGATTACCAATTTTGGTTTTAGTTTCTATAAAAAAAATTGATAAGATTTCATTCCTATAATTTCAATTTTTTGTAAATAGTCCATGCCGTTACCTGCTGAGTATTAGGAATCATACAGGATGAAAAAAAATGGCTTAATTGTACTTTTGATCCCCTATTTTAGTGTTTGGGTGATTTTGGTCCCCAATTTTTCCGCTCGATTTTAGTCAACCCATTTTAACAATGTGCAATTTTGGTCCACTCATTGTTAACATCCAATAATTAACATTCCAAATATGCATTCACTTAAGACTCACTTCTTGGAAAGCATAAGGCACGTTATAATATCATAAGACATGTTAGATACACCATTAACTACTGGATGTTAACATACAGATGAACCGAAATTCCACATTTTTAAAATGTGTGGACTAAAATTGCGGGAAAAAATCGGGGGACCAAAATCGACCAAACATTAAAATAAGAGGACCAAAAATGTAATTAAGCAAAAAAAATTGTCAATTTTAACCTTGTAACCCTAATGTATGATTTTCCCAGTAAAGTTTACCAATTTTGGTTTTAATCTCTATAAAAAAAATCGTAGGATTTCACCTCTATAATTTCATTTTTTTTGTAAATAGTCCATATTATTACCCTCTGAGTACTAGGAATCATACCAGATGAAAAAATTGTCAATTTTAACCATGTGACCCTAATGTATGATTTCCCCCTATTTTCTAACCAAATTTTGGAGCAAGTCGGACAGAAATTATCGACTTCTTCATTGATAATGTCTTCTCTTAGTTGTCCGTTTTTTTTTAATGAATTATCAACGTTCAATTAGAAGAACAGAAAAGGAAACAAAAAAAAAAAAAGACAAGAGATTTAAATGTGTTCTTAGTAGGTTGATGCTAGTTAACTTAATTTCTGAATTTCGAAAACCTAACCAAACCTGACATATGACATGAATGATAGATAGTATTCAGTAGACTTTTAATTTTAAGGTTAAATTAAGGTTTTGATCCATGTACGTCATACTAATTTTGATTTTAGTTTCTATACGAGGGAAATTTGAAAACAGGTTCCTATATGTGTTGTCATTACCAAATCAGTTAATCAATCATTGTCGTTAGACAAGGTGCCAATGTCATTAGTAAAGGTCTTACCTGTGGGGCCGACCCAATATACTTAGAGACCTAAAGCAAAAAAAATCATAGGTGTTCCTAATAAGAGGCTTTGTTTGCTCAGGAGACCTTATAAAAAATAGAGACCTTGTTTGGGAAGTCTTGTTTGTTCAGTAGACCTTATAAAAAAATCAAGGATCTTGCTGGGAGGCATCTCCATTGGGTCGGCCCTGCTTACGTGGACAAATGACTATCTTTATTGACATCCTATGTGGCTCTATCTGACAGTTTAACTAATGTTTTAATCTCTATACATAATCTCCATATGTAAAATATTTGAAAATAGGTTCTTACACATGTCATTGTTACAAAATTACTCTTTGTCATTAGCTAAGGTGTAAATGTATCTTACTTGCATACTTTAGAGATAAGCTTACTTCATTAAATCAGAGATGAATATAAGCTTAGTTGTAATGTTGATGGTGGTTTGGAATTGAAATATGGTTTGAATATGTAAGGGTCTTATTGACATTTTATTTCAAATTTATTCTATTCTCAATATTTTTAAATATAAAATTATTTATACTCTAAATTAAAGTTAGATTTTCTTAAAAGTTGAGAGCAGGTTATTTTTTATTACTTAAAAATCACTTTTATTTAAATATGTATAGTATTTATATTAGTTTCATTATTTAATACATCCTTTTTATCGTAAAGGATGACATGTTCGTATATTACTAGTTGAAATATATATCTTACACGGTATTAGCATATAAGAATCTTCTAAAGTTTGTCTTTAAAATAGACCAGTAAGGTAGCGTTTGGTATCTACAATATTTTATTCTTAGGCAAACTATATTTCTGGGAATGTGATTGTCAGAAATAAAGTTTTCCCACATTCATACATGGGAATAGAGTTTTCCTAAATTTATAACTATCATTCACTAATTTTATTCTCGGGAATCTTTTATACCTGAAAATAAATTTTTAACACTTGCAACAAACATAAAAAAACTTTATTCCCATGTCAACATTCCGGGAAATATTTTTTCAAAATTTATACCAAACACTACCTAAGGATATATACACTCATACTAACATCGTTGGCACCTTGAGTAACGTTGATATATGTTGGGATTCATTTCTAATTTTTCTACATATAAAAACTAAATCAAAATTCGTATTATTATATATAAGGACCAAAACATTAGCTAAACCCTAAACTACCATATGGAACCACATAAGATGCCCACAAGGACAATCATTTGTCCTGATAGGATAATCACTAACATCTTTGGTACCTCTAATTTGATGACGACCACACTTTAGGAACCTAATTTCAAATTTTCCAAGTATAATAACTAAAATCAAATTCAGCTTCATTAGTAGGAACCAAACTAAATTGTAAAACCTTTTAAGCATAATCCGATTCCATAAAATCCTATGATCATTTTCTTGTCCACAAAAGTAGACAAAAACACAAACAATCCATCAAAACTGCCAGGAACAAGCCTACATAGTACAGAGACAAGTACTGGAGGACAAATTTGTCCTATAGGTTTAAAGCATAAATTTGTTGCTGTTCTAGTTCTATCCTCAAACCACTAACCGAAGCAGCATATATATTATGTATATATGAATGAAGACTCCATCTCAGACAGTGTATGCTTGCTGGATTGTGTCAATGTCAAGACCCTTCAGTCTAACCACTGACTCAACATGGCCTTTCAGTGTATGCAGTTCTCTCAGTCTGCAAAAAAAAAAAACAAAAAAACATAAGTGAACGAAAAAACTTGAGGATTTCATTAGGAAGATTATTTATATTTAAGTTCACAAAAACTTTTAAAAAATAATTGGTATATTACAGATAAACCATCTTAAATTTCAGGAGAGAGAAAGCAAGAGAACGAGGAGTAGGTGAAGAAAAATCAATGCATAACAAGTTAGATAGTTGGACCATAGCTTTTCTTTCATCAAGGTTGGGATACTGTTGACAGTGGCTTACAACTTTAGGTAAGACATTGACTAAAAAATATTTAGCAAATCATGATTGCCAAATAGGTTAGAAAAAATTTAATATAATATAGATGCAATGTAACCTCCAAATGTCTATTCAAAAATAGTAAGTGGGGGCTGGAATCATCCATATCATCTGAAAGGAAGGTTAAATGCCATTTAACATAGACTTCATCCAGTTTTATGTCCCCATCTGATAAAATTATTGTATACTCTGGAAAAACAAGAAATGCATGCTCCAGGAATGGCAAAGCTAGGCTATCCTTAGCTCCAAGAAGGATCTAAACCATTGAATTTAAACAAACTAAAATAAATTTTAAGTCACCAATTTAAAGTTAATGGTAGAGATTTAACCTGAAACATGTATTTATTGTGCTCCTGGAGCATGTAATAATTCTTAGTGCCGATAAATAGAAAAAGTGACACCTACCATCTTACCATGATTAATCCACTACTAGGATGAGTTTAATTTTTATACATCGTCGGTATAAATTTTTTTACACTATCAATAAATTACACATCATTTCATGTATGACTTTTAAGGTAATTACTATAGAAGTTAAATATTTTCAATGATGAGGCGCTATGTGATTGATTGTCAGTGTAAAAATCCCTTTACACTAACATTGTATTGTAATTAAATCCTGCTTGGTAGTTTTAGTAAGTGCATAACATGCAACATCTAAGAGGATATGCATACCTAGCAATCTCTGCTCTTCTCTTAGCCTCTTCAGCCATCTGATTAAGTTCTGTGTAATTCGAACGCTCGCCGAACATCTTGGCCTCTGGTGGGTGAAGGCCATGAAGAGTCCTCTGAGCATGTGCCCATTTAAGTTCGCGTTCTTCCTTACCAAAATCTTTCTTCCTTGTAAAAGCAATCTGACAAACAAAGATTCCATTAAAG
This sequence comes from Sophora flavescens, assembly GCA_030762895.1. Taxonomy (NCBI): domain Eukaryota; kingdom Viridiplantae; phylum Streptophyta; class Magnoliopsida; order Fabales; family Fabaceae; genus Sophora; species Sophora flavescens. The sequence continues at coordinate 20,416,002 of CM061062.1, read as the reverse complement.
GAAATTAACAACAGGTTCAAATGTTGAATTACTCTATTTAATTGATAGGGAACACATACCCTTTGTTCAATAACAAGATCCCAAGCCCTACCACTCAAGGCATATCGAATCATGAACTTGATAAAATCAAGTGGGATATAAAAGATGAGGTTATAAAGCCACACAACACCAGCCCAACCCCACCCAATTCCTTCAATTGCAGCAAAACTCCAATTTGCATAAACTGCAATCACTGTAGCTATCTGCTCATCAAGGAAGATGGACAAATTATTATAACTTTGTATTCACAAGGAACTTATGCCAATTCTAGTGTTGATTTCACTTACCAGCTGGGCAATAACAAAAGCTGCTACGAGTAACAAACCCGGACGCTCAACATAAGACCAACTCCGTGCCCGCGTTACAAATATGAGGGCCTGGCTAATTGTACTAACTTGTAGGTATATTGCTGAGGCAAGCTTTCTAAAGTCATCCTCATCCTTCTTCTGAAGACTTGAAACCCCAAATGTGCGCTAAGAATTGAGTAACAAGCGGCAGTCAATTGAGCAAAATTAGTATTCGGTGAAGAATAATGCAGTAGTCATCATATAAAGTTTTAAAAAAAATATAAGGATAAGCTTTGAACATGGAGAAAAATTTGAAGGTAATTGCACCTATTTGCTACTTAAAAATAAAGACAAAGGAAGTGCACACTTTATGTTTGGAAATGGAAAATCATTAGAATGACCGGCATGACAACTTCATTGAAATTATCAGAATGAGAGAAAACTTTTTTCTTGTTGAATTGATCTGGTAATAGCTGGGAGCTAATTCTGATTGTTGTTGATCACCAAATGGATAGGGTGAATTCCAACAAAAGTTTCATATGGCCCATTATTGATGGAACACATATTATCACGTTGATTTGAAGAAAAAAAATTATTGAACAAGACGTTTCTTACCGGGAAAAAATCTGTTTTATATGCTGCCCAAAAGAAAATAACTGTCATCATAGCCAAATAACCACCAAGAATTATTCCAGTGTTAAAGATCTCTGTCAGCTTCCAGCTATCTGGAAGCGGAGATGGTTTTACCCTGTCCTTTGATATTGTCATGATAGTACCTGGAATATTCAACACAGCAAATAAGTTTAATGAGAAAAAACAAAGAAAAAAAAGTAATAAGAGTTTTAATATCAGAAACAAGATCCCTTTGACAACATCAGTGAAAAGATATGAGAAACATAGTATCTGTCATTAATTAGTCGGTAATGGTGACCTAAATATCCATGACTCTTTACTAGTAAAAAAAGGGAATCTAGTTGGTGTAGATAAGTAAGGTACAGACCATCATTAAGGATAGCAATAATCAGCACCATGAACGGTGGAAAATCAAAGTTCCATATGAGGGCCAGTAACATGAAACCAAGCTACCACAAAAGAAATTCGGTAGTCAGTGGTCCTAGTCATATGTCAACAAGAACAAAAAGCTCATATTCAAGCTAAGAATATATAACTTACCACAATACGAATTGTGATGGAAACTGCATAGATCTGTGCATAATGGAGACAATGAATTAAAAGTGAAAAATATATCATCCTAGTTACCATTATTTTAATTAAATGGTGGCCTAGCGCACGAGGCTCCCACCTAGTGGGGTCTACGGAGGGTAGATGTATGCAGCCTTACCCCCGCAAGCAGAGAGGCTGTTTCCAGTATCTATATTTTAGCTCAAACAGAGAAATAGTTTTTAGGAATGATGCTGTTCGTTAAAAAATAAAATGCAATGGAGTATCAATTTCCATATTACAATTAAATTCGTCAGGAGGTTAATTAATTTCCCTTTGCAACCTGTCACATCATGGATAATAAGGGCATGTTTACAATTGATTAAACTGGTTCGCATCCCACAATGCATTGTCAAGCACAGAACCAGTACTTCACCAGACTGAACAAATACCACATTCTGGTTCTCAATTTGATATAATACATGGTTCAGTTAAGTTGGCATATCTGATGCTTAGTTTAGCAAAATGCCTGACTCATGCATTCTACATACCTTCCATCTTCAAAGTGTTCAAACAAAAGTTTAAACTGAATGTGAGCTCACCGTGTAGTTCTTCATCCTCTGGAATATTGCCCGACTGGTCAGTACAGCACTAATTATAACACTGAGACCTGGTTCGGTCAGAACAATGTCAGACGCACTACGAGCTGCGTCAGTTGCATCGGCAACAGCAATTCCAATATCTGCCTTTTTGAGAGCAGGGGCATCATTAACCCCGTCACCAGTCATTCCACATATGTGTTTCCTAGCTTGTAAACGTTTCACAATCTCATATTTGTGCTCTGTATCAAGTAAACTAATCCAGTCAAACACGTGAAAATAAAACAAGAAACTTATCTTATGAAAATAAACCAACATTATTGCATGTATGAACAAGGGAAAAGGGCAAGGCCACAGTTCCAGTTAGTGCCATCTTATCCAGGCTATCCTAGTTGCCTCTCCAAGATATTTTTAAAGGGTTCCACTATAAGATGAAGTAACATTATTGAAAGTTGGAAACATTATATATATGTTTCTGAATATTATATATAATATAAAGAGGGGGAAAAAGATGTTATACCAGGGAAAACACCAGCAAATCCATCAGCTTTTTCAATCAAATCATCAACTGGCAAGGCAGCTATTGTTTCATCCTTGTTTTGGCCCAATAACGCTGATGAAGGGTACATGTTGGTTCCCATCCCCAAACGGCGTCCTGTTTCTTTTCCTATAGCTAGTTGATCACCTAAAAAAAATTGGTATACATAAAGATATCATTCAAAAACTTGAAAAAATTAATTAAACAACAGTAAGTCCGTTGGTATACCAATGCTATTCACAAGTAATTCCCTGCTACATTCTTCCACGTGATAATTCAAGATAAAAATTTAAAGGCAACAATGATAGGTAATGCTGAAAAATTCAGGAGTGCAATGAATATGAGGTGTCACTTTCTGCCCTTTTATATATAAATATCATGCAGAGGACACACACCTGTTATCATTTTTACATTTACTCCAAGATTCAATGCCCTTCGTATTGTATCTGCACTATCATGTCTAGGTGGGTCAAAAAGAGGCATGAGTGCAATAAATTGCCAAGGCCCTCCTGGGCTTTCTTTCCTTCCATCGGGAACTTCCTGGTACATAACGGCAAACACAGTCAGTAACAACATGCAACATGCAATGAAATTTGAATCTAGTATGATATGGCAAACGCAATCAGTAACAACATGCAACATGCAATGAAATTTGAATCTAGTATGATCCCCCCCTCCACCACCAAAAGAAAAGAAAGAGTAGATTCAACATGTACCTGGTAGGCTACAGCAAGAGACCGTAACCCTCGCTCTGCAAACTTCTCGATGACAGAATGCACTCTACGTTCTATCTCTGATTTATTGCGTGCAAGATTCAAAATCTAATAGTAATTTGAAGTACGAAATATGAATCACTTCCATTGTCATATGGAAACATTAAACATGAATAATGAAGTGGCTTATCAAGATACCTGTTCTGGTGCACCTTTGCTGACACGATGCATTTTACCTTCACTGTCTATATAAGTCAGAGCAGTCCGCTTGTCAGTTGGATTGAATGGAAGGAAGTGAACCTCTTGAATACCAGCCCTTGCCTAATTTTTAGGCAAAGTCAGATACAACAGCATGTAATAAACAGAAAAGGGAATGCTAAAGTATGTGGTTTTGAGAGAGAAAGATAACATTATTGTTAGTCTTACAAGGCTACACTAAACACATAAGAATAAAGATATACTATCATAATTTAATTTTGGTCTTACAAGGTTTCCCCACACTTTTTGGTGTTAGAATAATCCTAGCTTGGGGTATTGAGGCTACCCCTCCCCACAATATATTACCATCTATCATGAACCAACTCTCCCAAAAGCTAAAGCTATTGGATGAAAACGCATGAATGATTTTTATTACATCTTTAACACCATCATTGAATATACCTCTTTTGGATCACCCAGCATCCCTACGATAGCCGTATCTATAGCATCTTGGTTTTCCACTCTGGAAGCCCGAGCAGCCATGAGAACAGCAGCATCTGCATCAACTCCTTCAGCAAAAACCTACAGAAAATATAAGGAAGATTTGTGTAGGAATCCTACAAAGAAAATAAAAAATCAACACGATATTAAACTTTTACAACTAACCTCAATAAGATTCTTGTCAACCGTTAGTTTATTCAGCGTCAAAGTTCCAGTTTTGTCACTACACAATACATCCATGCCTGCCATTTCTTCTATTGCTGTCATTCTTTTAGTAATAGCACCCTGCAGTAATCATACAATGCATAAGCAATAGAAACTAACTATACCTAGTTGATTAAAACTTAAAAAAAACTACTTTTCAAGAAGAACTAATTTCTACTTGCTGAGCTAAGCGATGGGATCCAATTGCCATTGTCACTGACAAAACAGTAGGCATAGCTATAGGAATTCCTCCAATAAGAAGCACAAGCAGATTGTCAATCCCAGGACGATATTTCCGGTGTTGAATCGGGTACATGACAATGATCTCTATTATCATTCCCACAGCAATTGAACATATACAGAAATTCCCAATAGCAGTCAGGACCTGTTAAGGAATCCAAAAAATGCTAAGTGTTGATGTAAAACAAATTATATATAGAAAGAAAATAAAAATCAAAAGGATTAGGTACAAAGAAGGAGGGGGCAAGGAAGGTTAGATGGTTACAAGCACAAAAGGCTTGTCGAAATGAACAAATATTGCATATATTACAGCTCCAGAACCAGAGAGCCTACAAATTTTAAGCACATATCACTGCATGTGTTCATAAATTCTCTATACTACGATATATTGACATCTCAATAATGTTTGAGGCCATAATCCTTCATTTAATGACATTTAATTTCTTTTGGTCTATTAAATTGTTCGTTTCTTTCTTATTTTCGAATAAATGAAGTCTCAAAAAGATTCAGATTCATTTTACCTTCTGAAAATGCCCAACTTGATTTGTGGAGTCCACAAGATGAGCAGCCTTGCCAAAGAAGGTATGAACTCCAGTGGCAATAACAACTGCTTCAATCTCTCCCTGCTTGCATGTAGAGCCCGAGTAAACACTATCACCGGGGCCTTTCGTGACAGGAAGAGACTCGCCTGTAAGTGCGGACTGTGACCAAAATCGGAAACTTAAGAATCAACAAAATGAAGATGATAACTAGATATCATCAGCAAACGAAACAGTAAAGTCTGCAAGATGCACCTGATCAATCTTCAATGGATCACCTTCAAGGAGACGAGCATCCGCTGGGATAATATCCCCTAGCTTAACACTAATTACATCACCAGGAACAAGAATACTAGCATCTTCCTCAACCCATTTCCCATCTCGAAGGACCTGAATGAGTATTTCGGGAATATTAATAAAGATCACATAAGACCAAAAATATATGAACCAAACAAATTTTTTTTTTTGATAAGCATATGAACCAAACATTAATACTTAAACTTCACAACACACTCCAAAATTAAGTGCGAGCAACAAAGTTATAAGCTTTTAATAACTAATACCTTAGCTTTGGGCGCTAGACGAGCCATGAGAGCTGCAGCAGCATTACCAGCATTGTTCTCCTCTATGAAACTTATTGTTGAATTGATAATAAGGAGTGTAATAATCCCAACAAAGTCTTGCCAATCAGGAGGTTTTCCCTGAAGAATATGAAGAAGAAAATCAGGAAATTGTGCAAGCAAAACAAATAACATAATATAATGCAAAAGAAACTTGCAGCCTTTTACAACTATTTCTGAAGATCCACACCTATGAAAATCCAAAATGGATCGTAATTTTGTCAACAAAATCAGTGAGTATCAACAGTCTTTTTAAGAAATAAATCAATACTCCGCAGCTTACTCCACCATTGGCACAAAGCAAATGGGGGCCATGATACATTTAAATGAAAGTGCTATTCACCTCATGCTTCCATTTGAGGCCCTCTTTCATTGCAAAAATGATTAAGATCCAGCTCCTAATACCTATGATTTTCTTCACCTATATCCTTTGTTCTAAAACTTTCAAAACTTTGCTTTTTCTTTAAAGTTACTCTGCAAAGTTGAAATTTAAAGAACCACCAATAGAAGACAAATTGAGCCTCATATTATTTTGATTTTATATTATTTAATCCCCAGAGATTATTGAAACTATTATAGACTGGGCACACTTATCAATATTAATTGAAAATCAATGAGTACAAAGTAGCGTACTCCACCATTGCCAAGCAATGGCCGTTGCTGCAGCTTCGACCCAGAGGGCCCCCCCACCCACTTGCTCTCCTGCAAAATCCACAATAGAAGACATAGAGCCTCAAAAAGAACAAAATCCCAGGAGAGAAACTATGATAGAACATGGGCAACATCTTTCTTATAAGGTAGAAGTAGCTCTCTTTATAAAAAAGAAAAAAAGACAAGCTTTATTAACAAATAGTTTATAAAATCAGTGTCTTTTCTAGCAGAAAACAAGGGAAAAAGGATCCATTTCAAATCAGCAACTGCAAGCCATTTATCCCCACTGAAGAGGAAAATGGAAAGGAAAAAAAGAGGCAAAAAAAGGGGGATATTGAAAGGAAAAACCTTCTTTTCCTCAAGTTTGTTGTGACCAAAGATGGCCAACCTCTCCTGAGCAGCCTCTGTTGTGAGCCCCTTTTCATCACACCTCAGAGTCTGAAACACTTCCTCAAGTGGCACGTTTTCCTGCAACCAAATTCAAGGAAATGAAACCCCAAAAGACAAACAGAAACAGAAAAAATTTGCAGAAAAAAAAGAACAGAACTTGAAATTCCCAACACCAAAAACAACAAAACACCAACCAGAATCCCTCACCAACCCCAGTATTTATAAAAAAAAAAAAATATATATATATAAAGATTCTTTTTCAAGCATGGTATGAGAAACAGACACAAACAGTTCAAACTTCAAGCAATTCTATGAACATTGGGACACAAAAAAAAGTGATGGGGTTGCTATGTTTGCTACCAAATCCACAGCTTCCTTCAAAATAGCATGCATGGCTTCTTCTTTGTCAGCCATCTTAACCAAACCTGAAGTTTTAGGTGCTCTACAACAACAAAGGTGCAAACTTTAGGTGAAAATCATAATCAAAACACAAGAAATCACACAAAGAAAACAGAGATTGTCCTCTCTGTGTGTTCTTGTATCCTTTACCTCTCTCTAAAAATCTCAATCCCAAAATATATTGTTATGTTATGTTATTATGTTATTATTATTATGAACTGTGACGTTTCCTGTGCTCTGGTTTCACTGTCCTAACTCTTGAAGGGGCAGCTTTTTAAGGACAACATGATGGATATGGGGTAAGCTGCTCTATGAAGATTTCATGTACTTGCCAGGTACACTCTGCTTCTACAATATTCCACACTTTTTGTCTTTATTCTAATGTTTTTTTATTAGTTTAATTTTGAAACACGTTGGTTACAATACCTGATGTTTTTGAATCAGACAAGTTATTGAATAGCTGAATACACTCGTTGAAAGTTCTAATGATTGAATCATTATTGAATAGGTTATAGTAAAATAATATTTTTTTAATTTTTTAACATAATATTATGTAATATTAACCTATTCTAATATTTTTTGTATTTTATGTTTATAAATTCATAAGAATTTTTTTTTTGTATTTACTGACAAAAATGTAAAAAAAAATAATAATAAACTTTTAAGGACTTGCCAACTCAAAGCTTCCATATATAAATTGGGTTGGTATAACTTATAAGCCTATTATGCAAAAACTAAGTTTAGGGATGATAATTTGTACACTACTTATTTAGTATCTGCAAAAATTATTCACACAATGGGTAAGGGTCCGGATAATTACCCGTAAAATTGAATTGATATGGGTGCGGGTACGAGTATTATGGTACCCATCCTACCACATACCCGTACATATGTATATGTATATATAATTATTTATTATTTATTTATATTACTAATAAATATATATATATATATATAATTTTAACTATAATACAAATTTTAAAACCAAAATTAATCTAAAGATTCTTAACTTTCTAAACTTAATTGCATCTAAAATTCCTTTTTGGATGTTTTTATATATTTAAATATTTTGATTTTTAATATTTTATGAGTAGATTAAAAGACCTTTGAATATTTTTTAATTGCTATAACATTTCTTTTGCTACTTATTGCTTTTTCACGATTAAAATACGAGTAACGAGTACGAATATATATATATATATATATATATATATATATATATATATATATATATATGTGTGTGTGTGTGTGTGTGTGTATGGGTTCGGATAATTTTTTGAACGTGTACTAATACTATAATAACTTATTCAGACCCTATTCAATACTACCCATAACTAAGCCCATGCTATATGGCCCCGCTCTTGTTTGATGACTCGGTGGAGAAACCCCGCTCTTGTTTGATGACTCGGTGGAGAAACTTTATTTTGAGAGCTTAGTTTTTGTTTTATTATTATTATTCTTAGCTGTACCAAAAAGAAGACTGTAGAGGTGTTCCAATAAAGTGTTTTAGATTTTGAATAGAGGTGTTCCACTTTTAAGATGGGCTTGGGAGTTTAACCTAATTTTCCCTTCCCATTCAATTGTGACAGCCGCCCACCTCTCCCTCATCCCCTGTTTCTGCGTTTTGGTACTGGTTTGGGTGGTGATGTTTTTCAACTTCAACCTCACTCTTTTCTTTTTTTTTTTATGGATGTCCTTTGAAGTTATATCTCACTCCTCTCTTCTTTGTTCTTTTACTTGTCCTCTTATCTCTATTGCTCATCTTCTCTCAAGTCGCTGGAGGTTGAAGAAGCCGTAAAATGCTGGTCAGGTCGTCGGAGCTGTTGCCGTAACAGAGGAGCAAAACATTTTTCCTGAACCACCGAAACCCGGCGAACCACCGGTTTTGCCAGATTTTTCCGATTCCGTGCCGGCTGGACGGTTTTTTTATCGTTTTGCTACTGAGCGTCTCAGCGGTTATGAGGGTCATTCGGACGGGATATGGGAGGCCGGTTCCCGGTCGGATCGGTTTTAGCAAGCACGACAATACCACAATTAATCAATTTATACATGTATTTTATCAATTTAAAAAAATTATTATAATAAGAGTCAAATATTTTAAATAATGTGATAATTTATGTTTGATCAATAATATAAAATATATTTATACTAAACATATATATCAATTAAATTTTGGAACATAAAATAAAAATTGATTTTGATTGACTAACACTGCTCTACTTTTAAAGTTATATCATATTATTATGTTTAGTTATATCTTGTTAAAGAGTAATGTTAGCATTATATTCTTAAACACACTTTTCTTAACATATTTTTTATGTTTTAGTGGGTTTTAGATGAAATTCTAAATCTACTCAATAATAAAGAATATATTGAAAAGTATGATAAAGAATGTGATACTAACAATTTTCCCTCAACACATCGTACATGATCAGCATAGGTGATTAAAATATTTTTTTACACGTTTTTAATGTCCATTTTTTTTTTTTTACCAAACACATTTTTAATGTCTAAAACAAGTAGCCTCTTCTAATATACGGTATTTAATTTTTATCACGGGTCCCTTAACTAGTTTTTTGTCAACAAATCATCATTCACAATAAATTAAATTTAACTTTTTAAAAAAATTAAGGGTGTGTTTGATTTGCAAAAATTCAGGGGACATGACAACACAAAATTTTTTATTCTATGTTTGGTCTGAAAAGCGATCATGGGACATGACAAAAAAAAAAGGTGAGGGACTGGACAAAAATCCAAACTTTTGTCCCTTATCAAACCATAGGGCAATTTTTTGTCCTATAAATATATTACCCACAAAAACAAAATTATCCTTATCTCCCTCCCTCCCTCTTACGTTTATATATTATCAATATATATATATATATATATATATATATGTAAAATATATTTTATTTAATATATATTATATAAAATAATTTTACATATTATATATGATATTTTTATATATATATATAAAAGGTATTGCGGTAAGTTTAACATTATTTTCTTTGTCATGTCCATTGTTTATCAAACACTATACAAGACAAAAAGTTGTCCAATAACTTATAGGTTTGTCATGTATTGTTCTCCTTGTCCAGTACCTCAATGCGAATCAAACACAATTAACGCACCCCAAGTGTTTAGAGAATATTTTTTTATAAGCAACGTTTAGGATATTGATATTGATAAATATCTACCGAGCCACGGTTGATTCCAATGGAACTGGATTGAGTCCTATATGAACTTTATCTTTAAGGTCAAGGGTTTGAATATTGAAGTTCTTATTTTGGGGAGAACTTTATCTAACCATTATTCCCAACTCGGGAGTTGGTATCACAAATATGCATGTGGAAATACACGGGCAAAAAACCAAAAATAAAATATCAATAAAAGAATTTAAAATAAACTTTGTTAATATAAAGTTAAATCATTTAATATTTTGAAAGAAATTACTCAACACCTTCATATATATATATATATATATATATATATATATATATCTGTGTGTGTGTGTGTGTGTGTGTGTGTGTGTGTGTGTGTGTGTGTGTGTGTGTGTGTGTATACTAGTATGTACACCCGTACCCGGCACGGGATAGTAGGTTGCTTAACATAAAATATAATATAGTATAGTATAATTAATATTTTAAAAATGTCATATCTAACAAAATTTTTTTGAATTAATAATTTTGTTAAACATTGCAGTGATTGTTAATCTGGTTATATCATAAATTAAAAGTACGGTTCATTTGATCTTACTAAGTAATAGAGAAAAATATAAACACAACCTTTTATAATAATAAAGAAACATAACAAAATAAACAAATTAGATTTTAATAGTTTGTTGTCTGAAACAGGTCCAATAGAAAATATTGGGCTTTTTGACTAAACTGTGATTCTTTTAGAAACTATTTATCAGTTTAGGGTTATTCTGAAACTATTTACCAATGGGGGGTCCTTTTTGACACGTGGCATATTTTATTTTTTTTCACTCTGACGGGTCAAAGGCGCCTGTCAGACTGGCACCTACCACTTAAAAAAAAAAATAGACAAAAGGGAGGCACCACTGCGGATGGCGCCTTCAAAGACGCCAATGCGGATGGCGCCTTCAAAGGCGCCATGTGCAGTGGCGCCTCCCCCTGTAGTGCACCACGTGGCACTGCAGGGGGCGCCCCCCAACCACAACAAAAAATTGGGCGCCTGCAATTTTAAAGGAACAACGCTACAAAAAAATTATACTATAAGTATAGGGAGTAATGATGACATTAATGATAAAGTATCTATTTAAAACAACAAGAGGAAACAAAAAAATCCCGTAATAATGAGTAGCAAATAATATTACAAGAGGCATAAAATAATAATAACAATCATAATTTACACCAATAAATATTCATCAATAATTACAGTAGTAAAAAAAAAATTACCTTATAAGAATTAAAAAAAGTCACCTGCAATTTTAAAGGAACAATGTAACGCCCTTTGTTACATTAGTAACCCAAAACAGATTGTATAAAAATCTTTTAATACATTTAATTAAAATATGTTAATCATAAAAATTTTATCAATTATATAAGTCTGGAAAATGTCTCATATTAAATAAAATAGTAATAAAGTATCAAAGTAATAAATAAAATCCATACGTCCAAATAAAAACCCCAAACCTCAAAACCGGGCGTCTACTAATAAATCCAACGATAAATAAATAAAAATGTCTAGCCACATACGGCTCCTTATTTAAGAAAACACTAACCAAGCTAGGAATAATAACTAAGAAAATTCGCTAGGTCTTCAATCCTCTCCAGTCCTAATGGTGTCGTCCTCGTGCTCTGAAAACAACACTTTTAATAAGATATAATCCCAGTGAATAAAAATAACCGTTTATTGAAAATGTTCGCAAATAGTGTTGTTTTCAGCCGGAGCGGTAACCGAAAAAACATTCATGGTACCCGCTAATTATTAAAATATCGAATATAATAAACCCCCAAAATAATATATATATATATATATATATATTTATGTATAGCTATTTAAAATATTCAAGCATTTAAAGTACAAACTCATGAGCTCAGCAACGGTCACATCTCATGCATTTAATCACATTCACCATGCAAACTCTACACAATGCAACTCCACGAACATGACTCGGTGATTTCTAGAATCACTTAACTTGACTCTTTGGTTCCCAGAACCGGTGTGAATCCCAGATCCACTAAGGTCTATGAGCTCATATCCATGCAATGGCGTCCCGCTGCCTTCCCCATCCCAGATGGATGTATCTAATAATATTCCATCCCGGATGTGAATATTTTAATCATCTGATATCCCATCCAAGATGGTGATATCTTCATCCTATTCCCGGAATAGAATGTAGAACCGTCATCCATTCCTGGAAGGTGATAATCAACTCATATACACTATGCAATATGTCATCCCAGATGACTACCAAAATTTTATCAAACTCCGTGGCATCAATTTCATGAACACTGTAACAGATTTATAACACAACTATCATGACAAATTAATATTGAATTTAATATGTTTATTATAATACCAATATTCTAATGTAACCGGCTTTTAAACACAAGAATCCAAGCATTCAACAGGTGTTTCACCCACTACAACAACATTATTAACATAAGGTACAAAAAGTCTAGTGTGAAATTCAAAATAATTTGCATTCAAATGGCATTCACAATTTATAAAAAAGTAGATTAGATAAGCTAAAAGGACTAATTTTGTACATAATAGCTTAAACAGAAGCACGTACAACATTGCCACACAAAAATATATTCTTTGATAAAAAATCAATTATCAAAAGGTGAGATGTTTTAAGAATCTCAAAATCAAGAACCCTAATATATTTTACTATTTCAGAAAAGGCAGAGCTACATGTAGAAGCCTCAAATTAATTGTACCATGAAAGTGTGAGAAAAGTTATTTTTACTCACCTTTTGCAGACCTCCAATGTGCTCTTAAAATTACGTATGATAAGGATTTGCGCTTCCCTCAAAATTCTTCTCCCGTTTGGTGGTGTTCTTGGATCTGTATTGTTACGATTGTACTGGCAAGAAAGAACGGAACTGACGAATGCGGCGCGGCGCTCCTGATCCACCTTCTTTCCTTCTCGTTTACTATTCTTTTATATATATATATATTATATATATATATATATATAGATATAGAGAGAGAGTGTGTGTAGGTTTGTCCCCCCCCTTTTTTTATTTTGGCAAAATCCCGGAAGTGGCACACTGCACGCCACTTTTCTTGTACCTGCACGCCACTATTATATATATATATATCTTATATTCTTTTAAAATAATTAAGTAATTTCAATAAACCCTTATATTATTAAATTCCTCACACTAAAGCTCTTAATTATATTTTATTTGTACTACACATTTTAATAACCAATATTTTTTTTTTCTTTATCAACTTAATTATAATAAATTTCTAGGATGTTACATTTTCTCCCCTCCTTAGAGAATTTTGTCCCCGAAATTCCCCTCATACTCACGTACTTATCTTGACATATGACATATTCAAACGTAAAGGTTACCATACCTTAGATAATAAAATCTGGGTATTGATGCACGATGTCCTCCTGCATCTCCCAAGTGGCTTCCTCAGGAGTCAATCCATCCCATAACACTTTCACCAATGGAATTGCCCTGTTCCTTAGAGTCTTAGTGCTCTCGTCCAAGATTTGACTAGGCTTTGGCTTATAGATCAAATTATCCTTCAATTGTACAGACTCAGGAGCTATCACATGAGATTCATCAGGCATATATTTTGAGTTGCGATACATGGAAAACATCATGATGGTTTGCCAACTGTGGCGGAAGAGCCAATTGATAAGCAACAGGCCCGACTCTTTTAAGGATTTGGAAAGGTCCCATGAAACGAGGATTTAGCTTGCGGACTTTCATCGACCTCCCTATCCCCGTATTAGGAGTGACTCTCAAAAATACATGTTCACTTTCCTTGAATTCTAGAGGCTTTCTCCTTTTGTCGGTGTAGCTCTTTTGTCTACTTTGCACCGTGCGCATCTTCTCCCTAATCATTTTGATTCTCTCAGAGGTTTCCTGGACCAATTCGGGTCCTATCAAGGTTTTCTCACCTACCTCACACCAACATAAAGGGAACCTACACTTTCTCCCATATAGGGCCTCATAGGGTGCCATGCCTATACTAGCGTGATAACTATTGTTATATGCAAACTCAATGAGAGGTAGGAACCTATCCCAACTCCCTCCTTCATCCAAGATACACGCTCTAAGCATGTCCTCAAGGGTCTAAATGGTCCGCTCCGACTGACCATCCGTTTGGGGATGATAGGCTGTGCTAAGGTTCAACTTAGTCCCAAAGGCTTGCTGAAAGCTCTCCAAAATCTAGAGGTAAACCTCGGGTCTCTATCTGACACTATAGATGTGGGTATCCCATGAAGCTTGACTATTTCTTCGATATAGAGGTATGCCAACTTGTCTAAGCTATAGGTTGCCTTAATTGGCAAGAAGTGGGCAGACTTGGTCAACCTATCCACTATCACCCAAATAGCGTCTAAGCCCAAACGTGTCTTAGGTAACCCCATCACAAAGTCCATAGAAATTCTCTCCCACTTCCATTCTGGAATCTCCAAGGACTGCAACAACCCCGAAGGCTTCTGATGTTCTATCTTAACCTTTTGGCACACTAAACACCTAGTTACGAAGCTAGCCACATCCTTTTTCATTCCTGGCCACCAATACATCCTCTTAAGTTCTTGGTACATCTTAGTTATTCTAGGATGTATGGTAAACTTTCCCTTATGAGCCTCCTCTAATATCTTCTCTCTAAGGCTCCCCTCCTTAGGAACAACGATCCTATTCTTAAACTTCACTAGTCCATCAACAGACAACTCATAACCCTCTTGTCCCAACCGAGACTGTAACTCTTGGTCTAAAAGTTGTTCCCGCCTAACCTCATCTCTAAGGTCACTATTAATTTCCAACATATTCATCTTCAAACTTAAGGTATTTAAGGACACTTCCAACACTTCCAGATTCATGTCCCTAAACTCTTCCATGAGGTTCAGCTCTTGCACCATCAAGCTTGACACGTGTAGGGATTTCCTACTCAGAGTATCTGCCACCACATTGGCTTTTCCCGAATGGTACTTCAACTCGAAGTCATAGTCCTTAAGGAACTCCATTCACCTTCGTTGCCTCATGTTCAACTCCTTCTGGTTGAATAGATATTTTAGGCTTTTATGGTCACTAAAAACTTCAAACTTTGCCCCGTAAAGGTAATGCCTCCAAATCTTAAGGGCAAAAACCACGACTGCTAGCTCTAAGTCATGGGTAGAGTAATTCCCTTCATGTGGCCTAAGCTGCCTAGAGGCATATGCTACCACCTTACCCTCCTGCATTAAGACACATCCCAAGCCATTATTAGATGCGTCGCAGTATACCACAAAACTCACTAAGGGGTCTGGTGTAGTTAAGACTGGTGATGACACCACCCTCCTCTTAAGTTCTTGGAACTCGTCCTCACACTCCTGGTCCCACACAAAAGGTTTCCCTTTCCTAATCAACTGGGTCAAAGGTAAAGCTAATCTAGAGAACCCCTATATGAACTTCCTATAGTAACCGGCTAAGCCTAAGAAACTTCTTACTTCGGTTACTATCTTAGGTTGTTCCCATCCCAACACCGCATCAACTTTAGAGGAATCAACCGCTACACCATCCTTTGAGATGGTGTGTTCTAAAAACTTTACCTCGTCTAGCCAAAACTCACAATTCTCCGGTTTGGCATAAAGACGCTCGTCCCTTAAGATCTGCAACACCAACCTTAAGTGTTCTCCATGTTCTTCTGGTGTCCTAGAGTATATTAAAATATCATCTATGAACACCACCACAAACCTGTCCAAAAAGATCCTAAAGATCCGATTCATGTAGTCCATAAAAACGGTGGGGGCATTGGTCACACCAAAGGGCATCACCACATACTCATAGTGCCCATACCTTGTCCTGAAGGCTGTCTTAGGGATGTCCTCGCTTCTAAATCTAATTTGATGGTATCCCGATCTTAGATCTATTTTGGAAAACACTGACGCCCCCTTAACTGGTCTAAGAGGTTATCTATCCTAGGCAAGGGATATTTGTTCTTGATGGTTACCTTATTCAGTTGCCTATAGTCAACACACAACCTCATACTCCCATCTTTTTTCTTCACTAGAAGTACTGGTGCTCCCCAAGGTGACACACTAGGCCTAATAAACCCCTTTTGTAACATATCCTCTATCTGTTTCTTGCTCGCTCAACTCTAGAGGTGTCATCCTATAGGGTGCTACTGATACAGGTCCACTCCCCAGTACTACATCTATGGTAAACTCGATCTCTCTATCTGGAGGTAAACTAGAGACATCCTTAGGAAACACATCTGGGAACTCACACACATTAGGCAACGCCGCTATATCACTTTCAACCTCTATCTTAGTAGAAAAGAGAAGTATATATCCCTAAGCTCCCTCAACTAAGCACTTATGACATGAGGCAGCAGAGATAAGGTGTTCCGTCCTAGGAGAGTCAACAGACATGGACTGTGGAATGAAAGAAATAGTTCGACTAGCACAATCAATAATAGCATTATTACGAGACAACTAGTCAATGCCCAAAATAATATCCAGACCAGACATAGGTAAACATATCAATTCAACAATATAAGTCAGGTCTTGAAACAATAAGGGACATTGCAGGCAGACAGAAGAAGTAATCAATCTATCTTTAGCAGGAGTAGAAACACACAATTAATATGACAATTTAGTAACAGGTAACTCTAAGATTTGAGCACATTTATATGAAATGAATGAATGTGTTGCTCCCGAATCGAACAATAGAGTAACTTTTCTCCTGTACGAGTTGAAGGAATTCAGCCTCCTTCGGATCTAAGCTGCCTTAGAATGATGGCGGGTTGTCCTTCTTGAATTTGAAAAGTCACACGTGCTAAGGGTCCTAGGTTGCCACCACTCCATTAGTGATTGGCTTCCATTCCCATTCAATTGACGGGGAGTCTCCGCCTGCGCTTGCATAACTCTGTCTATACAATCCAAAGCTGGCGCAAGTGCAATGTTCGTCCCTCGCCTATCAAAGCCATAAATCTGCTCACTACCAATGAAATACTGGGTTGATCAGGTCCAATATCCCAAAGAATAGCATGCAGCATTTATAACTCTAACAAGCATCCTATGCGCCCAAGTTTTGTTTTATAAAAGTCTCAATGCCACAGTCCGATTTAAAATCGAACAGCTCTGATACCATAAATGCAACGCCCTTCGTTACATTAGTAACCCAAAACAGATTGTATAAAAATCCTTTAATACATTTAATTAAAATATGTTATTCATAAAAATTTTATCAATTATATAAGTCTAGAAAATGTCTCATATTAAATAAAATAGTAATAATGTATCAAAGTAATAAATAATAAATCCATACGTCCAAATAAAAACTCCAAGCCTCAAAACCGAGTGTCTACTAATAAACCCAACGATAAATAAATAAAAATGTCTAGCCACATACGGCTCCTTATTTAAGAAAACACTAACCAAGCTAGGAATAATAACTAAGAAAATTCGCTAGGTCTTCAATACTCTCCAGTCCCAGTGATGTCGTCCTCGTGCTCTGAAAACAACAGTTTTAATGAGATATAATCCCAGTGAATAAAAATAACCGTTTATTGAAAAGGTTCGCAAATAGTGTTGTTTTCAGCCGGCGCGGTAACCGAAAAAACATTCATGGTACCCGCTAATTATTAAAATATCGAATATAATAAACCCCCAAAATAATAAATATATATAAATAAAATTGATGTCAAGCATTTAAGGTGCAAACTCATGAGCTCAGCAATGGTCACATCTCATTGCATTTAATCACATTCACCATGCAAACTCTACACAATGCAACTCCACAAACATGACTCGGTGATTCCCAGAATCGGTGTGAATCCCAGATCCACTAAGGTCTATGAGATCATATACATGCAATGACGTCCCACTGCCTTCCCCATCCCAGATGGATGAATCTAATAATATTCCATCCCAGATGTGAATATTTTAATCATCTGATATCCCATCCCAGATGGTGATATCTCCATCATATTCCCGGAATAGAATGTAGAACCGTCATCCATTCCCGGAAGGTGATAACCAACTCATATACACTATGCAATATGTCATCCTAGATGACTACCAAAATTTTATCAAACTCCATGTCATCAATTTCATGAACACTGTAACAGATTTATAACACAACTATCATGACAAATTAATATTGAATTTAATATGTTTATTATAATACCAATATTCTAATGTAACCGGCTTTTAAACACAAGAATCCAAGCATGCAATAGGTGTTTCACCTGTTCGCCACTACAACAACATTATTAACATAAGGTACAAAAAGTCTAGCATGAAAATCAAAATAATTTGCATTCAAATGACATTCACAATTTATAAAAAAGTAGATTAGATAAGCCAAAAGGACTAATTTAGTACATAATAGCTTAAACAGAAGCACGTACAACATTGCCACACAAAAATATATTCTTTGATAAAAAATCAATTATCAAAAGGTGAGATGTTTTAAGAATCTCAAAATCAAGAACCCTAACATATTTTACTATTTCAGAAAAGACAGAGTTACATGTAGAAGCCTCAAATTAATTGTACCATGAAAGTGTGAGAAAAGTTATTTTTAGCGCAAATTGTTAGAGTAAATATTATTTACTATGATGAAAATCATTTAGATTTATCATAGAACATGTTTGAATATGAATCCAAAATATAGAGGCAATACGTTTAACTTAGGGTTGACAAGTTGTAAAATGGCTAAAAATGGCAGAGGGTCGTGTGAACCCGGTTTCCTGAAAAATGGGTCTCGATGACCCGGTTGGATGCATGGGTGATCCAAAATTGCTTCAATTAGAAATAACGGCTACTGCATGACACAAAGCGCAAATTTTCTTCCTCTCATTTGCGCCATTTGCCATGATGTTTCCTGTTGTTATGTGGAAATTAGTTTCAACAACATTGTTAGAGTAAATATTATTTACTACTTGTGATATTATTTGCTACTCATTATTACGGGATTTTTTTATTTCCTCTTGTTGTTTTAAATAGATACTTTATCATTAATGTCATCGTTACTCCCTATACTTATAGTATAATTTTTTTTGTCGCGTTGTTCCTTTAAAATTGCAGGTGACTTTCTTTTAATTCTTATAAGGTAAATTTTTTTTTACTACTGTAATAATTGATGAATATTTATTGGTGTAAATTGTTATTGCTATTATTTTTTTATGCCTCCTGTAATATTATTTGCTATTCATTATTACGGGATTTTTTTTATTGCCTCTTGTTGTTTTAAATAGGAACTTTATCATTAATGTCATCGTTACTCCCTATACTTATAGTATAATTTTTTTGTAGCGTTGTTCCTTTAAAATTGTAGCGTTGTTCCTTTAAAATTGCAGGCGTCCAATTTTTGGTTGGGGTTGGGGGGCGCCCCCTGCAGTGCCACATGGCGCACTGCAGGGGGAGGCGCCACTGCGCATGGCGCCTTTGAAGGCGCCATCCGCAGTGGCACCTCCCTTTTATCTTTTTTTTTTTAAAAAAAAGTGATAGGCGCCAGTCTGACTGGCGCCTTTGACCCGTCAGAGTGGAAAAAAAAATATTCCACGTGTCTAAAAGGACCCCCCATTGATAAATAGTTTCAGAATAACTCTAAACTGGTAAGTAGTTTTTAGAAGGAACCCAGTTTGGTCAAAACCGAAAATATTGAGCTTGAATTGAGGGAAGCAGCCTAGATATTTAATGTGGTTGCATAAATTGTTCCCTGGTCCTCTATTTTGATTTTCAACTCCACTTTACTGCTGGACCTTTTTCAGTTGATTTTCCTTGCAAAATGACAGCCATCCTTTTGTGATGTATAGTTTGGATATATATAATATTATTTTAAAATAATTTTATTTGTAAGCACCTCATAAAATATTAATAAAAGAATTTAGAATAAACTTTGTTAATATAAAATTAAATCATTTAATATTTTGAAAAAAATTATTCAACACTTTTATATTTATATATATATATATATGTATATATATATTGGTAACCATGACATAGATACGAAGTATCCACCACCTTTAGCAGTGACTAATTTCCGTCGGACACACAAGGTGGGTTCTCCCCTCCCAACCAGGTTTTCTCCATTCACAAGAGCCAGAATTTGAACCCCTGACCACTTGCTTAAGGTGCCAAAGTTATTTACCGCTTGGACTAACCACATGTTGGTTGACACCATTTTATATAATGATGAAAGAGTTTAATTTTGATATATTGTTAATATAAAACTATTTATACTGTCAATCAATCACAAATCATTCTATATGTGACTTTTAAGGTAATTTTGACCAGAATAAAACTCTTTTAAAAGTGTGATAATTTATTAACGATTGACAGTAGAAAAAATATTTTGAGAATTACATATCAATTGAATTCATAATAAAAAACGTTTAAACATTATTATTATTTTTATAGAACGTTTAAACATTATTAAAAACCTTATAATTAATAATCTCAACCATTTGCATTACTTTAAATCCAAATTGGATAGTAACCCTCATGGTGGGATCATGATTCCCTAGAAATCCCTAAATTTCTCAGAAGTTAGGCAAAATTCTATCAAGAGAGGGTTTGGAATCAGATTTATTGAGTGTGGTAAAGACAAAACACCTTTGAAATTTGCCTAAATGTAAGAACTTTAGGAAAAACCAAATTTAGAGACTAAAATGTGTTGGGGGAATGTACGAAGAGTCTGCTATTCTTTTGGTTTATTTTCCGTACACTATTTTGCAGTATTTTGAGTGAAAAAGAGGTTGGGGTCTTATATCCCAAGTGATATCTTTGGGCTTATAAAATGATATATAAGAACCCAATAATGGTTCTTCCATTGTAGTTGCTCTTAGTCGCTACATGGTAAGAACTATTTTACAATATGTATTTTGTGCTTGGTTGTTTAAGATTGTGGACAACTCAAATGTGATTTAGGTGTAGTAAAAGTAATTTTGGAAAATTAGAATGTGTTTGTTTAGAAAATTGTATAAAAGAAAAATTGATGATGATTGTGGTTTGTTTTATTTTAAACCTTAACAGTGCAAAAACGGTAGGAGCACAGATTCGAACTCGGGTCAGTGAGGGAAGGGACGCATCCGCTGGCCGCTAGGCCAACTAATGTCTTGTGTCAATTATTGAACGTTAATACTACTGATGTATCGAATTTGACCGTTTGTGGAACTTTTGAAGAGTTGTTTTCTTTCACCAAGTGACATGAGTTGGTCTATAAATAGAACCATCTGCATGCAGTAATTGACACAAAAAACTCAGAATCTTTCAACCATTCTTCACTCCTAATCACCTTCTTTTCTCCCTTATACGCAAAGAGAGTTAAGGAGACTATTGCTCTATAAACTGCCATTGTCGATACGCTTGGTTTAGGGTGTGCAAACCAAACCAAGGTTCTCCATTGTATCCTGAAGGGGATTCACCAGTTACTCATGTTGCATCCAATCTACGAGGAGAGATTGGTGGGGGTGAATCGAACCTAAAGCCTAGTGTCCTCACACGCCTTGGAGATTGCGCGTTACCATTAGTTTATTCTTCTTTGTTGCAGATCCATACCCCATTTTCTAACAATCTTTAGGTTCGATTTTTGTAATAATGGCTGCAACGTTGAAGGAGATGACTTCTGAGTTTATGAAACTTGAGAGGTTCGAAGGCGGAAACTTTCATCGTTGGCAAAAGAAGATGTATTTCCTTCTTATAACATTGAAGGTGGCCTATGTGTTGAACACACCAAGACCAGAGGAAACAGAAGATGAGACCATCAATGAGACTCGTGAGAGGAACAAGTGGGTTAATGATGACTACATTTGCATGGGGCATATTTTGAATGGCATGGCCGACTCATTGTTCGATGTGTAACAAAATGCGGGATCCTCCAAAGAACTATGGGAGAAACTTGAGGCAAGATCCATGATGGAGGACGCAACAAGTAAGAAATTTCTTGTTAGTCGTTTTAATAATTATAAAATGGTTGATGGTATGCCTATCATGGAACAAATGCATGAAATTGAACGTATTCTCAATAACTACAAACAACATAATATGCACATGGATGAAACCATCATTGTCTCCTCAATCATTGACAAGCTTCCTCCTTCATGGAAAGACTTTAAAAGAAGTCTTAAACATCGGAAAGATGACATTTCTCTTGAACAATTGGGTAATCACCTTCATTTAGAAGAAGAGTATCGTAAACAAGATGATACTAAAGAACATTCTGTTCATGAGAAGGTGCATGTAGTAGAGGAAGGGAAATCTGGTAAGTCCTCTAAAAAGAGGAATCGAGATTTTGGAAAATCTCATGAAAACAACAATGAGAATGACTACAAGGAAAAGAAAACGAAAAATAGTTATTTCTATTGTGGAAAATCGGGACATTTCAAGAGGAATTGTCGTCTCCTGAAAAAGGAAAAAGAGAAGGAATCTAGTACAACAAAGGAAAATCTTGTTGCGGTCATTTCCGAAATCAACATGATAGAAGATGTTGGGTCATGGTGGATTGACTCCGGTGCAACTCGCCATGTGTGTAAGAACAAAGATCTCTTCAAGACAATTAATGAAGAAGATGGAACCGTTCTATATATGGGAAATGCATCAACTGTCCAAGTTAAAGGCAAAGGGACAGTAGAACTAGAATTCACTTCGGGAAAAGTAGTCACTCTTTCAGATGTTTATTATGTACCAGATATTAGGAAGAATTTAATTTCTATACCGTTACTTAATAAGTACGGGTTCAAATGTGTGTTTGAGGGAGACAAGTTTATCCTCTCTATGGGAGGAATGTTTGTAGGAAAGGAATACCTTTGTGAGAATATGTTCAAACTCAATATTATTAATGATCATGGATTTATTTATGCTTATATTGTTGAGTCTTGTAATTTATGTCATTCTCGTTTAGGACATGTTAATTTTAGGAAAATGGATGAAATGATGAATTCATGTTTATTTCCTAAAACAAGTAGGATTTCGGATGCATGTACAACTTGTATGCTAACTAAGATAACTAGATTTCCTTTTCCTAGAGTTGAAAGAAGTTCTAAAGTGTTAGATTTAATTCATTCTGATGTATGTGATTTACATGGTTGGCCCACTATAGGTGGTAAAAAATATTTTGTGACATTCATAGATGATCGTACTAGATATTGCTATGTATATTTAATGCATTCAAAGGATGAAGTGTTAGATAAATTTAAGATATTTAAAACAGAAGTAGAACTTCAACATGAAACATTTATTAAATGTTTTAGGAGTGATAGAGGAGGAGAGTTCTATAACCCTAGTTACTTTGAGTCTACTGGAATAATTCGCCAAACAACCGCACCTTATTCCCCACAACAAAACGGCATAGCTGAAAGGAAAAATAGGGTATTAGAAGAAATGGTAAATGCAATGTTATCATATTCTGGTCTAGCAAAGGGTTATTGGGGAGAAGCCTTGTTGACGACTTGTTATATCTTGAATAGAGTTCCAAACAAAAGGAACAAAATAACACCATATGAACTTTGGAAAAATAGAAAGCCCAACCTTGAATATTTCAAAGTTTGGGGTTGTAGGGCAATAGTAAAAGTTCCTGAACCATAAAGAAAGAAATTAGGTGAAAGGGGAATTGAATGTGTGTTCCTGGGCTATGCTAAAAATAGCAAAGCATATAGATTCATGGTTATAGAATCTAATGACTCATATCCTGTAAATACAGTAATTGAGTCCAGGGATGCTATCTTTCAAGAAGATAGGTTTAACTCAATTCCAAGTCACAAAAATGATGTTCATAGTAATGCACATAATCTAGAAACCAATGTATTTAATAATGATACTTTAGAGAGTTCAGAATTTAGAAGAAGTCAGAGAGCTAGGAAAGAGAAAACTTATGGACCAGACTTTTTCATGTTCCTTGTTGTAGGAACAAGAGAGTCCATAGACAGTTATGGACCAATATGTTATAATACAGAAAGTGATCCAGAAACATTCGAAGAGGCAATAAAGTCTCAAGATGTAGGTTTTTAGAAGGAAGCTATACAAGAGGAAATGGACTCAATAATGGGGAATAAAACGTGGAAATTAGTAGAACTCCCACCTGGTTCCAAACCTGTAGGTTGTAAATGGATTTTCAAAAGGAAAATGAAGGTGGATGGAACCATAAATAAGTTTAAGGCAAGACTAGTTTCTAAGGGATTTACACAAAAAGAGGGCATATACTATTTTGATACATATGCACATGTGGCAAGAATTGCTTCAATTAGAGTGCTGTTGGCACTTGCATCAATCTATAAGTTTGTCATTCTTCAAATGGATGTGAAAACGGCATTTCTTAATGGGGAATTAGATGAAGAGGTGTATATGACACAACCTGAAGGGTTTGTGGTCAATGGTCAAGAAAAGAATGTGTGTAAATTGAATAAGTCATTGTATGGACTGAAACAAGCTCCTAAACAATGGCATCAAAAGTTTGATCAAGTTGTGCTAGCTAGTGGATATAAAATAAATGAATCTGACAGGTGTATTTATAGTAAATTCCATAATGAAAAAGGCGTTATGATTTGTTTATATGTTGATGATATGTTAATATTTGGTACTGATCTAGATAAGGTGGAAAAAACCAAGAGTTTCCTCTCAAGTAATTTTGATATGAAAGACTTAAGGGGAGCCGATGTGATACTAGGGATTAGAATAATAAGAGATGGTGAGAACATAGGTTTGTCCCAATCTCACTATATAGAAAAGGTGTTAAAGAAATTTAATGAATTTGATTGTCAATCTGTTGTTACCCCCTTTGATCATAACATTAATTTAGTACCAAATAAAGGTTGTCCAGTAGCACAACTTGAATACTCAAAAGTAATTGGATGCTTAGTGTATGCCATGACATGTACTAGACCAGGCATTGCATATGCTGTAGGGAGACTAAGTAGGTATACAAGTAATCCAAGCAAAGACCATTGGCATGCTGTCCGAAGAGTATTGAAATACTTGAAGGGGACAATGAATTATAGTTTGAACTATAATTGATATCATTCAGTATTAGAAGGTTATACGGATGTCAGTTGGGTAACTTATACAGAATATCATGCTTCAACAAGCGGTTGGGTCTTCACACTTGGTGGGGGTGCTATTTCTTGGGGATCCAAGAAACAAACTTGCATTGCTGACTCCACCATGGCTGCAGAATTCATAGCATTGGCAGTAGGAAGCAAAGAAGCTGAATGGCTTAGAAATTTGATGTATGAGATACCAATTTGGCCAAAGCCAATAGCACCAATATCCATACATTATGATAGTCAATCAACACTATCAAAGGCATATAGCCAGGTTTATAATGGAAAGTCCAGGCACATTGGGCTAAGACATAGCTATGTAAAAGATTTGATTACAAATGGAGTAATATCCATAGTCTTTGTGAAAACAGAGAGGAATCTTGCAGATCCTTTAACGAAAGGACTGACAAGGGATATGGTGTTGAAAACATCATTAGGGATGGGACTCAGGCCCATATCTACATGATCACCAATGGTGGAAACCCGACTCACACTTGAGTAGCATCAAGTCTTGAGTTCAATGGGCCAAAGTACACTATGAGAGTGATTGCAAGTACTTGACAAATAGATGCATCCCAAGGTTTAAAAGTACTTGGAAACCATAAGGACATAAAAGAAAAGGGTGAACTTTTGCTCTTAATGGACCTATAGCATATATGTGCTGAGGTGCCCAACTTATGGGGGTGCTTCTGGTAAAGTCCACCTATGTGAGAGTGAAGTGTGGCCTCTTCTTAGAGTTGGGCTTGACTTTGTAAGCTCTCGTGAAAAGGATACACGATACAAGGCCTTACCAAATGTGTCACACTACCACGTCGTTCAATGGTACCGAGATTTCATGTGTAAGTCATGCACGCTTGTTCTAATGAATATTTGGTTCAAAGATTGTCTACCATTTTATTCGAAGACGAGTGAAACCCATGGCTTACTAAGCAAAGGTTCAAATCTCCAAGATACCTTTGTCTGAAAGCATGTGATTTCCGAAATAATGGGATTTGGATTCATTTTGAAAATGTGGGGGATTGTGAGAGATTTTCAAAATTCATAAAATATTAAATGTTATCAACGGTCAAATAAATACATATCATGTTGTTAATTTAGTATAAGTTTGCTGTATAGGAGCACGGATTCGAACTCGGGTCTGTGAGGGAAGGGACGCATCCGCTGGCCGCTAGGCCAACTGATGTCTTGTGTCAATTAATGAACGTTAATACTACTTATGTATCGAATTTGACCGTTTGTGGAACTTTTGAAGAGTTGTTTTCTTTCACCAAGTGACATGAGTTGGTCTATAAATAGAACCATCTCGCATGCGATGAATTGACACGAAAAACTCAGAATCTCTCAACCATTCTTCACTCCAAATCACCTTCTTTTCTCCATTATGCGCAAAGAGAGTTAAGGAGACTATTGTTCTGTAAACTGCCATTGTCGATACGCTTGGTTTAGGATGTGCAAACCAAACCAAGGTTCTCCATTGTATCCTGAAGGGGATTCACCAGTTACTCCTGTTGCATCCAATCTACGAGGAGAGATTGGTGGGAGCGAATCGAACCTAAAGCCTAGTGTGCTCACACGCCTTGGAGATTGCGCGTTACCATTATTTTCTTCTTCTTTATTGCAGATACATACCTCATTTTCTAACAATGTATGGACACCGTATAGCTGATGGAGTGTTTTGAGAGATGTGAAATACATGAAGAGAGAGAAGAAAACAATAAATAAGTGCTGGGGAGTATTTTTATACGGTGTTGGACATCATTTTTTATCCAAATATCATTACTCAAAGTTGACCGTGGGTTATTTTTTATTTCTTCAAAATTACTTTTATTTAAGTATGTACAATATCTATATTATTTTCTTTATTTAATACATCCTTTTTATCCTAAAATATGACATGTTCGTTACAAACTTACAATATTACCATACAAGATTCTTCTAAAGTTTGTCTTTAAAGTAGACAACTAAAGGTATATACACCTTTATTAATATCGTTGGCACCTTGACTAACAACTGAATTTAGTAACATTGACATATGGTGTGATTCATTTCTAATTTTTTCCACGCATACAAGCTAGAGTTTAATTGATATATAATATTAGTGTAAAATTTTTTACACTATTAATGAATCACACAAAGCATGATATAAATGATTTTTATACTGTGTTCGGTGTCGGTGATTTAGAGATGAAAGAATTAGAGAAGAGAGAAATTGAGGAGAAATAACCATTTTCACTTGTTTGGTGCTGCAAAGAAAAAGAGAAGAGAGAACTAAAATGGACGAGTCCCACCAAAAAATATTTCTCCTCTAACTTCCGAAGAAAGAAGGGAGAAATGGATCTTTCATGTGTGATTTCCCTTATCGCCCTTATTCTCCCATGTCATCTTCAAACGTATCAATTTTAGGAGATTGGGTTATAACGTACGAGGGAAGGGGAAGAGGCAAGAGGGGTTGGACTTGGTTGGGTGATTAATAAAAATAATATTTATTAACATTTATAAATATAGATATATAAAATAATATATTATTAGATATATTTAATAAAAATATATTTAATTTTATGTATAAAATATTTTATTATATATATATATATATATATATATATATATATTTTGTTACAGTTATATATAAATATTAATTATTAGATATATAGAATAAAAAATATTATTTTTTAATAAAATGGTACTTATGTCATTTTACATATTCTTTCTCATCTTTTTTAACTTTCCTCAACTTCTTTCTCTTCATTTTCTTTCATATTTCTCTCGTACCAAACAACCCTTAAAATCCAGTCTTTTTCTCACCATCTTCTCTCTTCTCATTTCCTCTCTTTTTATTTTCTCTCTTACCATTTTCTCTTCTCAACCAAACAAAGCCTAAAATGATTTGGATAAGAATCAAAGATTTTCAATGACGTGACGATTTATTATTGATTGACAGTGTAAAAAACATTTACACTGACAGTATTTAACAATCAAAACCCGCATTACATATGGGACCAAAACATTAATTAAACCACCTGATGAAACCACATAAGACGCCATCAAGGACAATCATTTGTCCTCATAGGACAGCCACTAACGACTTTGGTACATCGTGTAACGACAAAGACTAATTTGTTGACGACGACACATTCAGAAACCCATTTTCAAATTTTCCACATATAAGAACTAAAATCAAATTCAGCTTCAGTGGTAGGAACTAGACAATTGTAAAACCTTTCACTAGTAAGAACTAAACTAATTGTAAAACCTTTTAAGCATAAACAGACCCCGTAAAATCCTATATGATCATTTTCTTGTCTACAAAAGTAGACAAAAACACAAACAATCCAACAAAACTGCCAGGAACAATCCTACATAGTACAGAGACAAGTACTGGAGGAAAAATTTGTCCTATAGGTTTAAAGCATAAATTTGATGCTGTTCTAGCTCTTTCCTCACACCACTAACCGAAGCAGCATATATATTATGTATATATGAATGAAGACTCCATCTCAGAGAGTGTGCTTGCTGTATTGTGTCAATGTCAAGACCCTTCAGTCTAACCAAGATGGCCTTTCAGTGTTTGCAGTTCTCTCAGCCTGAAAAAAAAAAACATAATTGAACGAAAAAACTTGAGGATTTCATTTGGAAGATTATTTATATTTAAGTTCACAAAAATTTTAAAAATAAAATAATTGCTATAATACAGATAAACCATCTTAAATTTCAGGAGAGTTAAAGCAAGAGAACGAGGAGTAGGTGAAGAAAAATCAATGCACAAGAAGTTAGATAGTTGGACCATAGCTTTCCTTTCATCAAGGTTGGAACACTGTTGACAGTGGCTTACAACTAGGTAAGACATTGACTAAATATTTATCAAATCATGATTGCCAAATAGGTTAGAAAAAATTTAATAGGAGTATAAAAATATGGATGCAATGTAACCTCCAAATGTCTATTCAAAAATAGTAGTGGGTCCTGGAATCATCCATATTATCTTAAAGAAAGGTTAAACGCCATTTATGATTTAACATAGACTTCATCCAGTTGTATGTGCGCATTTGATAAAATTAGTGTATATACTCTGGAAGCACAACAAATGCATGCTCCAGGAGTGGCAAAGCTAGGCTATCCTTAGCTAGCTCCAAGAAGGATCCAAACCATTGATTTTAAACAAACTAAAATAAATTTTAAGTCACCAATTTAAAGTTAATGGTAGAGATTTAACCTGAAACATGTATTTATTGTGCTCCTGGAGCATGTAATAATTCTTGGTGCCGATAAATACAAAAGGTGACACCTACCATTTTACCATGATTAATCCAATACTAGTATGAGTTTAATTTTTATATACCGTTAGTATAAATTTTTTTACACCTTCAACCAATTACACATCACCTCATGTATGACTTTTGAGTTAGTTATTATAAAAGTTAAATTTTTTTAATGATGTGGCACCATGTGATTGGTTGCTAGTGTAAAAATCCTTTACACTGATATTGCATTGTAATTAAATCCTACTTAGTAGTTTTAGCAAGTGCATAACTGCATGTTATCATCAAAAAGTCACTGGGAATAACATGCAACATCTAGGAGGGTATGCAGACAGTAAACTACCACAGACACCAAATGATCATAGTTTACTAGCATAAATACATGCACACCTAGCAATCTCGGCTCTTGTCTTAGCCTCTTCAGCCATCTGATTAAGTTCTGTGTAACTAGAACGCTCACCGAACATCTTGGTCTCTGGTGGGTGAAGACCATGAAGAGTCCTCTGAGCATGTGCCCATTTAAGTTCACGTTATTCCTTACCAAAATCTTTCTTCCTTGTAAAAGCAATCTGACAAACAAAGATTCCATTAAAGGATATTAACAACAGGTTCAAATGTTGAATTACTCTATTCAATTGATAGAGAATACATAACCTTTGTTCAATAACAAGATCCCAAGCCCTACCACTCAAGGCGTATCGAATTATGAACTTGATAAAATCAAGTGGGATATAAACGATGAGGTTGTAAAGCCACACAACACCAGCCCAACCCCACCCAATTCCTTCAATTGCAGCAAAACTCCAATTTGCATAAACTGCAATCAGTGTAGCTATCTGCTCATCAAGGAAGATGGACAAATTGTTATGTAACTTTGTATTCACAAGGCACTTATGCCAAATGCAGTGTTGATTTCACTTACCAGCTGGGCAATAACAAAAGCTGCTACGAGTAACAAACCCGGGCGCTCAACATAAGACCAACTCCGTGCCTGCGTGACAAATATGAGGGCCTGGCTAATTGTACTAACTTGTAGGTATATTGATGAGGCAAGCTTTCTAAAGTCATCCTCATCCTTCTTCTGAAGACTTGAAACCCCAAATGATGCTAAGAATTGCATAACGAGCGGCAGTACAAGCAATCGAGCGAAGTTAGTAATTGGAAGAATTATGCGATAGACATCATATAAAATTAAATAAAATAAGGATGAGCTTTGGACATGGACAAAAATGTGACAAAGTAATAGATTGTATCATAGAGTGGGAGAAAGAGAAAAGAGGAGAATGTGAAAGAAATCTGATTCTGTTCTTCAGAATTCATTAATCGATGAACAGAGGAAATGCTTTTTATAGCCTTACAATGTAACTGCCAAAAACTGACATAATGTAACTGCCAAGACTAACATAACTGCCATAACTGAATGTTGCTGACTCAGCACATTCAGTTATGTGTGTACAACAGCTAAGCTAAGTATATACTCTAATATCCACCCCTCAAGGTCAAGGTAGTTGCTGAGATGAAACCACATTGAGCTTGACTCTTAATTCAGTGAATTTGGATGAGGAGAGTGGCTTGGTCAGGCAATCTGCTAGCTGATCCGAGCTTGGAACATGAATGACTGATAATGACTTTGAGAGGACCTTCTCACGAACAAAAAGAATATCCAGCTCCATGTGTTTTGTTCGAGCATGGAGAATTGGGTTATGAGCTAGGCTGACTGCACTGAGGTTGTCACACAGAAGCTTAGGAGCAGTGAAAGGGACTCTGAGTTCAGTGAGCAAGGACTGAATCCAAAGAGTCTCTGCAGTGGTATTGGCCATGCTGCGATACTCAGCCTCTGTGTTGGAGCGGCCTACCAACTGCTGCTTCTTGGAGCACCAAGAGACCAGGTTAGGTCCGAAGAAAATGCATGATCCAGAGGTGGATCTTCATCATCCGGTCCACCGCCCAATCAAGATCACAATAGGCCAAAGAGAAAAAGGTTGTGGGGTCAAGAAGCAGGGCGAAGTAACAGACCATAATGAATCGAGCCTTTGAGATATCGGAGAATGCGTTTCACAGCTTGCCAATGAGTATCAAGAGGATTAGCCATGAACTGACAGACCTTGTTGACACTGAAAGCAATGTCTGGCCGAGTAAGGGTAGCATATTGGAGAGCTCCAACAATTGATCTGTACAGGTGGGGATCTGCCATAGTGTCTGTGCCATGTTTGGTGAGCTTGCTGTTGCTAACCATGGGGGAAGAGATTCCTTTGCATCGGACATTTGTGCCTTAGATAGCAAGTCCCGAATGTACTTGCTTTGGGTGAGTAGCAGAGCACCATTGGAGAGGTGGGACACCTCAACCCCAAGGAAGTAGTCTAGGTTGCCAAGCTCCTTAAGAGCAAACTGTTGGTTCAACTTCTGTATTAGATCAGTGATGAAAGAAGGTGAGGAACCAGTAATGATGATATCATCGACATACACCAAGACATATAGGGTAATGCCACTGTTGGAGTAAATAAAGAGGGAAGGGTCACGCTTGCTAGTGACAAATCCATAGTGTAAGAGGGCAGAGGCAAGGCTTTCATACCAAGCCCGAGGTGCCTGCTTGAGACCATACAGGGCTTTATGCAGTTTACACACCAGATTTCGACCAGTGTGTTCAAAGCCAGGGGGCTGAACCATGTATACTTCTTCATGGAGAACCCATTCAAAAACGCATTGTTGACATCAACTTGCTTGATGGTCCATTTGTGAGTGATAGCCAAAGACAAAATGATCCTGATTGTTACTGGTTTAACAACTGGAGAGAAAGTTTCATAAAAATCAAAGCCATGTTGCTGATGGAATCCTTTGGCCACTAATCTGGCCTTGAACTTGTTCATAGTCCCATCTGGGGTTTCTTTGACTCGGAAGACCCATTTGCAACCAATTGCTGTTCTGTTTGGTGGAAGAGGTACTAAAGACCAAGTGTTGTTCTTAAGGAGAGCATTGTGCTCATCCTTCATGGCTGCTAGCCAAGGAGGACTGACGAGGGCTTCTTTGACAGTCCTAGGTTCAACATGACTAAGAAACAATTTGGGGGGTAAATGGCCAGTTTTGGACCTTGTAGCCATAGGGTGAGTATTAGTGGGCTGAGTGGGAGAGGAACTTGGGGAAGAGGCAGCCTGTGGCAACAAGGTAGAAGAGGATGAAGGTGGAGAGGACTGGACAGAGTGAGCAGGACTGATGGAAGCAGTGTGGTCATTAGAGGGTGAAGGTGATTGGACAGAGTGAGGAATACTAGGAGATGACTATAACAAAGGACTTGGAGAAGAAGTAGCAGGGGTGTGGGCAAATCTATAGGTGAGTTGAAAGCAGATTGAGTAGGAGAAGATGGTAAGGAAGGTGGTGGGTGTTGGTTGAGAGGAGTCACATGAAGAGGAGGGTAAGTGGATGTAGGGATGGATGCAGGGTAAGTGGAAGGAGGTGAAGCAGAAGCATTGGACTGAGAAGGGAATAGGTGAGTGTAAGGGAATTTGGCTTTCATTGAACAAAACATCTTTAGAAATGAATATTCGGCCATTGGAGTCAAGACATTTATGCCCTTTGTGCTGTGGGGACAGACCTAAATAGATGCACTCAAAGGACCTAAATTGGAACTTGTGTTTGTTATAAGGTCTTAAAAAAAGGAAAACAAGCACATCCAAGAATTTTAAGGTTAGAGAAGTCAGGAATTGAACCATAGAGAGCATGGTAAGGTGAAGAATGGGAGGTTAGAGCTGCTGTGGGTAACCTATTAATTAGATATACAGCTTGTGTAAAACTATGATCCCAAAATTGGAGAGGAAGAGAGGAATGAGATAACATAGCTAAACCCATCTCCACAATTTGCCGATGCTTTCTCTCCACAATCCCATTTTTATGGGATGTGCGAGGGCAAGTTAGACGATGAACAATACCTAATTCTCCCAAATATTTGGTGAAGGGGCGAAATTCTCCACCCCAATCAGATTGCACAGCTTTGATAGAGGCTGAGAATTGTGTTGATATTAAGGCAGAGAATTGTTTAAAGGCAGTAAGTGCATCAAACTTTTGCTTAAGGAAATAGATCCATGTGAACCTAGTGTGGGCATCCACAAAGGTAATGTAATAGGTGTATCCACCAAAGGAGGTAAGGGGAGCTGGTCCCCAGAGGTCTGTGTGAATTAATTCAAAGGCAACAGAGTGAACAGTGAGGGAAGGAGGTGCATGCAATCTATGGGATTTAGCTAGGCAGCAGGCATTGCAAAATTCATTTGATGTTTTATTCAATGAAGGTATGTTACACAAATGTAGGACAGCTTTTACAAAGATTATTATTGGCATGTCCTAACCTATAGTGCCAAGTGGCAAAGGTACTAGTTACAAGAAGTATTATCCAAAGCTCACTAGAGATTGAAGGAGACATAGTGTCTTAAGACATAGAGAGGAAGACTGTTTGAGAATGTTGATGTCTTGGAAGTCGAGAGACCATCGACACCAAGAGAGCCTTCAAGGAGAATGCGACTAGAACCCCCGTGATTTCACATAGCAAGAGAATGGGTGAAATTCAAAATATACATTATTATCTCTAGCAAACCTAGAAACAGAGACAAGGTTTTTGATGATGTTTGGCACAAGTAATAGATTTTTCAAGGAGAAAACTACATGAGGATTGGAAGGAGAAGGGAATTTAGATGAACCTATGGAGTTTATGGGAAGACCTCGACCATTTCCCATTAGAACTTGATCTTGTCCACCAAAGGGATTGCTATGACTTAGGTTGCTTGGATCAGTAGTGATGTGGTGTGAGGCACCCGAGTCAGGAAACCAAGCATGACTGTCAAAGGACCTTTGTAAGGGCTCTTGAGTATTTGGCACAAACTTTGGTTGTTGCATCACCATATTAGCACTAGGCTGATGTTGAGTAGATAGAGGTAGTGCATAAGATGGTGTGAGGGGCGAGCCATGACTCGAGAAGGTTGGCTATACACTGAATTCTGATTTGCCTGATGCTGAGGTGAAGGAGGAGGTCGTTCAAATTGATGGTCAAACCTATACCGACAATTGTATGCATCATGGCCATACTTGTCACAGAGTTGACAAGTTGGTTTTGGACCTCCACGGCCACGGTGACTACCCTGGAAGGTACTTTGGTGTTGGTAATTTCCATGAAAATTGTTCTGAGTAGTGTTGCTTGCTGACTCATGTAGATTCGGTGCATGAGCAACATTTGCGGTCACCGATGGCGAGGGTAGTTCTTGACGAAATTTTTCAAACTGAGCGTCTTGCATCAGTAGGAGTGCCTCACTGTCATCGACTGACGGAGAATCCGCTCGTGAATAGATCATCATGACCAGGGAATTGAATTCTTCAGGGAGTCCCTCGAGAATGGTGTCGATGTGATCCTGTTCTGTGACCGAATCACCAATCGCTTGTAAGGACCTAATTAGGGCACGAATTCGCAACAGATACTCCGGAATTGAACGCGTGCCTTTCTTCGTGTTCTTCAACTCGGAGCGAAACTGACGAACCTTGGTTCTGAGGTGTGCATGGAACTGTTTATGGATTTTCTCCCATACTTGCCACGAATGCTTGCATCCGATAAACCTAGGGAGAATCGAGGGTGATAACGAACCTAGAAGCCATGTGAAGAGCATCTGATCTTGAACTATCCAGAGTTGATAGGCATCAGATTCGATCCCTAACGCGCGATTCGTTTCGGTAGTGAATTGAGGAGGAATCGAAGGATTCACCATGAATTGGTGGAGCTTATGCGCGATAATCACAACCTCGATTTGCTGTTTCCAGAGGAGGTAATTCTGATCGTCAAGCTTGATGGATATCGTAGGGTTGAAGGATGCAGGCACCGAAGAAGACGCAGGAGTGCCAGAAACAGAGCCAAACGGATTACTGGCTTCCGCCATGGAAGAGACGAAGAAGGATCAAGCCCAGAAAAAAGCTCTAGATACCATAATAGATTGTATCATAGAGTGAGAGAAAGAGAAAAGAGGAGAATGTGAAAGAAATCTGATTCTGTTCTTCAGAATTCATTAATCGATGAACAGAGGAAATGCTTTTTATAGCCTTACAATGTAACTGCCAAAAACTGACATAATGTAACTGCCAAGACTAACATAACTGCCATAACTGAATGTTGCTGACTCAGCACATTCAGTTATGTGTGTACAACAACTAAGCTAAGTATATACTCTAATACAAAGGTAATTGCACCCATTTGCTACTTAAAAATAAAGACAACGGAAGTGCACACTTTATGTTTGGAAATGAAAAATCATAAGAACGACCCATTATAAGAATGAGAGGAAATTTTAGTTCTAGTTGAATTAATCTGCTAATAGTTGGGAGCTAATTCTGATTGTTTAAGGTGAATTCCAACACAAGTTTCATATGGCCCATTATTGACGGAACACAGATATGATAACATTAATTTGATGAAAAAAAAATTGTACAGGACGTTTCTTACCGGGAAAAAATCTGTTTTATATGCTACCCAGAAGAAAATAACTGTCATCATAGCCAAATAACCACCAAGAATTATTCCAGTGGTAAAGATCTCTGTCAGCTTCCAGCTATCTGGAAGCGGAGATGGTTTTACCCTGTCCTTTGATATTGTCATAATAGTACCTGGAATATTCAACACAGCATATAAATTTGATGAGAAAAACAAAGAAAGAAAAGTAACAAGAGTTTTAATATCAGAAAAAAGATCTCTTTGACAACATCAGTGAAAAGATATGTGAAACATAGTATCCGACTATCCGTCATTAATTAGTTGGTAATGGTGACGAAAAATATCCATGACTCTTTACTAGTAAAAAAAGGGAATCTAGTTGGTGTAGACTGTAGATAAGTAAGGTACAGACCATAGTTAAGGATTGCAATAATCAGCACAATGAACGATGGAAAATCAAATTTCCGTATGAGGGCCAGTAACATGAAACCAAGCTACCACAAAAGAAATTCGGTAGTCAGTGATCATAGTCATATGTCAACAAGAACAAAAAGCTCATATTCAAGCCGCTAAGAATATATAACTTACCACAATACGAATTGTGATGCATAGATCTGTGCATAATGGAAACAATGAATTAAAAGTGAAAAATATATCATCATAGTTACCATTATTTTAATTAAATGGTGGCCCAGTGCATGAGGCTCCCACCTAGTGGGATCTAGGGAGGGTAGATGTATGTAGCCTTACCCCGCAAGCATAGAGGCGTTTTCAGTATCTATATTTTAGCTCAAACAGAGAAATAGTTTTTAGGAATGATGCTGTTTGTTAAAAAATAAAATGCAATGGAGTATCAATTTCCATATTACAATTAAATTCATCAGGAGGTTAATTTCCCTTTGCAACCTGTCACATCATGGATAATAAGAGCATGTTTACAATTGATTAAACTGGTTTGCGTTCCACAATGCATTGTCAAGCACAGAACCAGTACTTCACCAGACTGAACAAATACCACATTCCAGTTCTCAATTTGGTATAATACATAGTTAAGTTGGTATAACTGATGCTTAGAGTTAAGCAAAATGCCTGACTCATGCATTCTACGTACCTTCCATCTTCAAAGTGATCAAACAAAAGTTAAAACTGAATGTGAGCTCACCGTGTAGTTCTTCATCCTCTGGAACATTGCCCGACTGGTCAGTACAGCACTAACTATAACACTTGGACCTGTTTCGGTCAGAACAATGTCAGATGCACTATGAGCTGCATCAGTTGCATCAGCAACAGCAATTCCAATATCTGCCCTTTTAAGAGCAGGGGCATCATTAACCCCGTCACCAGTCATTCCACATATGTGTTTCCTAGCTTGTAAACGTTTCACAATCTCATATTTGTGCTCTGTATCAAGTAAACTAATCCAGTCAAACAACAACAACAACCAAGCCTTATCCCACTAGGTGGGGTCGGCTACATGGATCATACAGCGCCACAATGTTCTATCATGAATCATGTTAATAGTTAAATCATTGGCCTCCAAATCTTTCTTAATAGTTTCTCCTATAGTTTTTCTTGGCCTACCTCTGCCTCTAGCTATTGGATTGCCCTCCACTTGGTTCACTCTCCTTACTACAGAATCTAAAGGTCTCCTCCATACATGCCCAAACCACCTAAGTCGAGATTCAACCATCTTTTCTACAATAGGTGCTACCCCAACTCTCTCTCTAATGCTATCATTCCTAATCCTATCACGTCTAGTTTCCGCTCATCCAGCGCAACATTCTCATCTCTGCTACATTGATTTTACTCTCGTGTTGATTTTTTACATCCCAACACTCCGTAACATACTACATCGCAGTTCTAATAGCTTTACTGTAAAATTTTCCCTTTTGCTTAATAGGTACCTTTTTTTCACACAAAAGACCAAGCCTTCCTCCATTTCGACCACCCTGATTGAATTCAATGGTTTACATCTCCCTCAATTTCTCCGTCATTTTGTATAATAGACCCAAGATATTTAAACCGTGTGACTTGTGGTATGTTGTGGTCTCCAACTTTCACCTCTAGGCTAGAGGTGTTTCGCTTTTTGCTAAACTTACATTCCATATACTCCGTCTTGCTTCTACTCAAGCGAAAGCCATGTGCTTCTAAAGCTTGTCTCCAAGTCTCCAACCTTCCATTTATATCATCTCTCGACTCTCCAACTAGGACTATATCGTCTGCGAAAAGCATGCATCGTGGTGCTGGCTCTTGAATGTGCTCCGTAAGTACATCCAAGACCAAGGTAAAAAGATAGGGGCTTAAAGCTGACCCCTGGTGCAGATCTATGGTTATTGGGAAATCTTTTGTGGCTCCACCTTGCGTTCTCACACTAGTCGTGGCCCCCTCATACATATCCTTGATAGCTCGAATATAGGCAATCCGAACACCTTTCTTTTCTAAGGCTTTCCACAAAACCTCTCTTTGCACCCTATCATACGTTTTCTCCAAATCAATGAAGGTCATGTGTAAATCTTTTTGATCCCTTCGATATTGTTCCATCACTCGTTGTAGCAAGTAAATAGCTTCCATGGTCGACCTCCCGGGCATAAAACCAAATTGGTTGTCGGTGATTTTGGTTTCTTTTCTTAGTCTCCGTTCAAGCACCCTTTCCCATAGCTTCATAGTATGACTCATAAGCTTAATCCCCCTATAATTTGCGCAATTTTGTATATCTCCCTTGTTCTTGTAAATCGGAACTAAAGTGTTTCTCCTCCATTCGTCCGGCATTTTCTTTGACCTCATAATCTCGTTAAAAAACTTCGTGAGCCAACTAATGCCTCTATTTCCTAGACTCTTCCATACCTCCACAGGTATATTGTCCGGTCCAACTGTCTATCCATCCTTCTCAAAGCTTCTTTTACCTCGTGCCCTTGGATTCTACGATAAAAAGTGTAATTTTGGTCCTCCTCTCTGATGTCAAGCACCTGTGAGCATGATAAAACTTCAAATCCTTCATTAAATAACTTGTGGAAATAATTCTTCCGTCTATCTTTAATATCTTGTTCCTTAACCAAAACTTTACCTTCTTCATCCTTAATACACTTCACTTGGTCCAAGTCTCTTGTCTTTCTTTCCCTATTTTTAGCAAGCCTATAAATAGATTTCTCACCATCTTTGGTGCCTAAGGATTGGTACAACCCGTCAAAAGCTTTAGTTCTAGCTTCGCTCACTGCCTTCTTGGTCTCTTTTTTGGCCACCTTATAATTTTCCCAATTTTCAGCATTTCTACATAAAGACCAAGCTTTAAAACATTCCATTTTAACCTGAACCTTAGCTTGCACACTTTCATCCCACCACCAGGATTCTTTACCCTTAGGTCCGAATCCTCTTGATTCACCAAGCGTCTCTATAGCTACCTTCCTAATCCCCTTGGCCATCTTGTCCCACATATCATTTGCACTTCCGTTTGCCTCCCAAAACCCTCCCTCCAAAACCTTGTGTTGGAAGATCCTTTGTTTTTCACCCTTCGCTTTGCCACCACTTGATCCTTGAAACCTTTTTGTGGCCTCTTCTCTTCACACTCCTTTTAACTCTTACATCCATGACCAAGACTCTATGTTGGGTAGTCAAGCTCTCTCCAGGTATGACTTTACAGTCCAAGCAAATCTTTCTATCCGATCTCCTAATAAGAAAGAAATCTATTTGAGAGCTTGTCACCCCACTTTTGTACGTGATAAGATGCTCCTCACGTTTCCTAAAACACGTATTGGCTATAGTAAGATCGAAGGCAGATGAAAAGTCCAAAATAGACTTGCCCTCACCATTTACCTCCCCTAGGCCATATCCCCCGTGCAAACCGTCAGTAACCTCTAGGTGCCCTCCCTACATGCCCATTTAGATCACCTCCTAAGAAAATCTTTTCACCTAGCGGTATTTCCTGAATTAGGCCTTCTAAATCCTCCCAAAATTTTACCTTGAAGTGTTCTTCTAACCCTACCTGAGGTGCGTAAGCACTAATCACATTAAAGGTGTTTTGTTCCACTACAAATTTTAGGGCAATGATCCTATCTCCAACCCTTTTTACATCCACAATATCATTCTTCCAATATTTATCCACAATTATGCCCACCCCATTTCTCGATTTTACTTTGCCAGTGTACCAAAGCTTAAAACCCGAAGAGTCTAATTCCTTTGCCTTTTCTCCCACCCACTTAGTTTCTTGTAGGCACATGAAATTGATCCTCCTCCTAATCATAGTGTCAACTATTTCCATTGATTTACCTGTAAGTGTGCCTATAACGCTGATGAAGGGTACATGTTGGTTCCCATCCCCAAACCGCATCCTGTTTCCTTTCCTATAGCTAGTTGATCGCCTAAAAAAATGGTATTTAAAGATATCATTCAAAAACTTGAAAAAATTAATTAAGCAACAGTAAGCCCATTGGTATACCAATGCTATTCACAAGCAATTCCCTGCTACATTCTTCCACATGATAACTCAAGATACAAATTTAAAGGCACTAAAGGCGACACTGATAGGTAATGCTGAAATTTTTTAGGAGTGCAATGAATATGAGGCATCACTTTCTGCCCTTTTATATATAAATATCATGTGGAGGACACATACCTGTTATCATTTTTACATTTACTCCAAGATTCAATGCCCTTCGTATTGTCTCTGCACTATCATGTCTAGGTGGGTCAAAAAGAGCCATGAGTCCAATAAATTGCCAAGGCCCTCCTGGGCTTTCTTTCCTCCCATCGGGGACTTCCTGGTCCATAATGATAAATGAAGTCAATAACAACATGCAATGAAACTTGAATCTAGAATGATTCCGTCCTCCCATCAGGGACTTCCTGATGGTTGCTTCATGGTTGCTTCAATCCTCAGGACTTGTTAAGTTTAACCTTTTAAGTTCATCTGCAACCATATGATGTTCCCGATGCGGAGGTGCAAACAGCAAACCTTTGAACCACCATTGTCATGTTATCATTTGCTGTGCTAACACTTGCAGCCAACCCCTCAACACATGCTATTGATCTGTTATTTTCCAAAAGGCATATGTAACAAGCATCTGACCAGGGCAGGCTAGCATTCTTCATAATAAGGACCTCAGTTCAACATCAATCAGAATTCCCAAGTCACCAAAAGTCATTGCACGAACAATTCCCATCCTTAAAATGGTGATATCTGTTGGCATCTCTAACATAAATTTCCCTATTTGCTATAGTGCTGATGAGCTTCAGAACAGTATGGCAATCTCCACAAACACGAAGATTTTTCACTATACGTATAATTGTCCCTGGAACAGCCTTAAGGAGCCCATAAGCCACAGCCAACCTCTCACTGTGCCAGAAAAGTTGTCTTTCCTTCTCTTGTTGATCCATATCATGCAAAACTGAGCTAGTATCAGGAACATAACCCCTTTTCCTCATCTCTTCATATAACTTCTTCATTAACTCTAGAATCTCATCCTTCATTGGATGAGATGTCTCTCCAGCATAAAACACATGGCTTTCCTTTCCCAACTCAATGCAGCTATAACCTGGTTTTTTTAACTTCCATGCCCATCAATAACTTCCTCACCTTTGAAACATTTTCCCACATACCAGCTCCAGCATAAATATTAGATAACAATATATAGGAGGAAGGATCTTCTGGTTTCAAATTTAACAGATGATCAGCAACCCTAATTGCCATCTCGGTGTTACCATGGCGCTTACATGCACTGAGTAAAGCAGCCCAAGTAGGTTCATCAGGGTTAACCGGCATCGTTCTAATGAGATTCTCCGCGTCATCAAGGTACCCTGATCGACTAAAAAGATCAAGCAAACAAGTATAGTGCTGCAGAGAGGGCCTAATTCCATAATCTTCAACCATAGATTGGAACAAATCACGCCCCTTGCTAACTAAACCAACATGACTACATGCATAAATCAACCCAACAAAGGTCACCTCATTAGGCTTCACCCCAGCCAAAACCATGTGATTATATAAATCCAGTGCCTCCTCAGCTTGTCCATGTTGTGCAGTGCCAACAATAATTGAAGTCCAAGAAACCACATCCTTTCTACACATTCCACAAAATACATCTTTTGCAGCAACAAGGTCACTGCATTTAGCATACATATCAATAAGGGCATTACTAATAAACAAGCAAGATTCATAACCAAGAGTTATAACCACAGCATGCATATGTTTTCCAAGCTCCCAAACTGCCAAATTAGCACAAGCACCAACCGCGCTCGAAAGAACTAAAGGGTCTACAATATCAATCCCTTCACGTTGCATTTTGACAAACAGGTACAACGCATCAATTCCATTCCCACTCTGCACAAACCCAGAAATCATAGCCGTCCAAGCAAACAAATTTCTCTCCGGCATTTCATCAAACAGTTGAAAAGCTTGAGACTTTCGTCCACTTCGAGCATACCCATGTAACATGGCGGTCCAAGAAATCGAATTCAACGATGAAATCGAATCAAAAACGGCGCGTGCGTAATCGGGTAACCCGCATTTGGCGTACATGTCGATCAAGGAGGACTTCACAACGTCGTCGTTTGAGAACGGAGAGAGTAAGAAGCGCGCGTGGAGTTGTTTCCCTTGGGTGAGAGAACCTGTTGGCGCAAGCCTTGAAGAGGCTGGAGAAGACGAAGTGGTCGGGGCGGAGGAGCGTGGTGGAAAGGATGGCGCGTGACAGGGAGAGGGCTTTGTGGGGGAGGTTGGAGAGGTTGCAGGCGGTGAGAATGGAGGACCAGGCGATGAGGTCGGTGTGGGGCAATTGATCGAACAGTTGGAGGGCGTAGTGGGTGAGGCCGCATTTGCCGTAAGCGTGGAGGAGAGAGTTGGGGATTGGGTGGGAATGGTGGAGACCGGTTTTGATGATTTGGGCATGGAGCTTCTTTGTGAGGGAAGGGGTGTGACGTGCTGCCACTGAGGAGAGTTGAGAATGGAGTGCGTGTGCATGCTGAGATAATGATGATGACATTAAGGAGCTTATTGTTTGTAGATTTATATGCAGATAAAGTGATCCGGGATTCTTTTTTCAGTGATTGAATTCACCTCTAGTTTATATATATCCATGTTCTAGTGGATGGAGACGTGCTTCAATCAAGGAAAGATAACAATGATAATGGTGGCGTTTGTAAGAGCTTATTTAAGCTCCTTTTGACTTATCTGATGACATAAGCTCTTATGCAGTGTGTTTGGCAGAGCTTATAAAAATAACTTATGACATCCCATAAGGAGTTTTTGACTTATTTTCATAAGTCACTGGGAGAAGCTTATGGAATTATCATAAGAGCTTATGCACTAAACACCCTCTCTGTGTTTTTCACTATTCGAATCATTTCATGTCCCATTCTTTCTTTTTCTTTCTTTAAGCGCTTATGGCATAAGCTCTCATGCGATAAGGTCTTATGTCATAAACTCTTAATTAAGTTGTTTACCCAAACGCACCCATATTTCGAATTCCACTACTAGCCATATATATATATACTGCTTTAGGAAGCACTTCTAGTCATTTCAGTACGGGCCCGTTTGGATACGGGCCATAAGAACTTCTATCAGCTTCTACTAGAATAAGTATTTCTAATTATAATGAATTATCATAATAATATATTATATTAAAATCAATTATCAAGATAATATTTTTTTACAGTTTGTCTAAACATACTATTCAAAGTTTCGAACATTTTTTTTCGAACATTTTTTTTCATAAACCGTTTGAACATATTAAATATAAGAATTTAAGTTCTACGTGAGTATAAAAGATTTTCGATTTAATTGATACATTTAC
Source organism: Sophora flavescens (assembly GCA_030762895.1). Taxonomy (NCBI): domain Eukaryota; kingdom Viridiplantae; phylum Streptophyta; class Magnoliopsida; order Fabales; family Fabaceae; genus Sophora; species Sophora flavescens. The sequence goes on along the minus strand of CM061062.1, from coordinate 20,372,246 downwards.
AGTAAAGTTTTTCTGCTATTAATCAATCAAAAATATGCATATAAATGGTGTAAAGTTTTTCTGCATTATTAATTCATGATTTCTGACTGGTTGTCAGTATAAATATCTTTACACTCACTATACATACAAATTAAATGCAAAAATATTTATACAAGCATTTAATAATATCTTAACAAATTATTATTAATCTCTTAAATATTAAAATAAAAGCACGTATAATCTTTTTTTAAAAACAAGAAGCTCAATACATTTCATTATTAATCAAATGAGCAATACAAAGTGGAACACGATAAAAAAAAATGATGACCAACCACGAAAGACATTATCCTAACTAAACTATATACTACATCATTCCCTTACCTCCTAATAAATCAGTTTTTGGAGAATTAATATTGTTAACCACATGACAATCAAACTCAAAAAAGCTCAAAAATAATATGGTGTGAATTTAGGTCCAAGCCTTGGACCCGTTTAATAGCTTTATACAGCCCCCCCCATAAGCTTCACCATGGCGAGAAGGAAGGCAAAAGGGAATAGCTTCAGTTTTTGCCATAACAAAAGCACCATCGTGGTCCCTGGTACACATAGCTTTCCCTGGTCCAAAAGCACTTTAGTGAACCAAGTGGCGGTGCAGTCCATGAGCCAAAGCCATCTTACGCTAGATGGTGACTTGCTTAGCTTGCTGCAAAGTCAATCTTGCCAAATTCCAATATTCCAAAATGACATGTTGGGCAACTTGAAAAGCAAGTGCCATAAAGTCTCAACATCCTTCTCACAGAAAACACACGAAACTGGACATGATACACCCTTATTTTGCAACTGAAATCTAGTAGGGAGGAAGTTTCCACATGCTCTCCAAAGAAAGATTTTAACTCTTGATGACACTTTAAGCTTCCAAATTAGGGACCAATCACCTGCCATCCGGAATAACACTCGATCATCATCACTTTCTTTCTAGATGAGACGGTCTGCGATACCTAAGTCATTCAATGGGGTACTCAAAATTCGACTAGCATCATTATCTGGAAAAATAGATCTGATTAATTAGAGGCTCATTCCCAGATTTAATTTTTGCATTGAAAGCCATAAATCTTTAACACTCCAGAACTGAGCTTCATTTGGCAAAGAGGTTGGACACTCCAACAAATCTGCCATTTAGAACTTGCTTTGCACCAAAGATTTAGACATCCATGAGCTCCTGCATGCATGAGAAGGATTCTGACCCAAACATGGGTTAACAAAAAAAATTCATTCTGAAAAATATCCAGCTTTAAAAACTTTTGTCATAAGAGAATCGGGTTCTGTTAAAATTTTCCAAGCTTACTTTCCCAACGTGTCAAGATTAAAAACATGAAAATTTCGAAAGTCAAGACTACCTCTAACATTTAGGCATAGAGAGTTTATCCTATGAAAGCTATTTTATTTCTTTAGAATAACTATTGTTCGATCCCTATCAAAAAGAATTTAGCATTTTTTGAATCTCATCACAAAGAGAGAGAGGTAAGATACATACTCATTCAAATACTCCCTACCAGTCATAGAGAAAGTCTTACCTTTCAAAAAACTCACTTTCTTCTAAACACGATCTTTCACATAATTAAAAACCTCCCTTTTATTTCTGCCAACAAGAGAATGGACACCCAAGTAATTGGCAATATTTAATTGCTCCTGGATACCTATTAAATTAGCGAGATCAGCACTACGGCTATGATTGGGAACATTATTAGAAAAAATCAATACAGATTTTCCTAAATTCACCGCCTCACCTCAAGCAATTTCATAATCATGCAAAAGGTCCTTAACAATTCTCAATTCAATTGCATTGGCCCGCATAAAAAGAAAGCTATCATCGGCAAAGAAACGATGGGTAATGATAGGAGCTCTTTCTACAAATTTTAATACCATTGAAGTTGCCCATTCCTCACTACATTTTTAATCAAAGAGGATATACCTTCAGTACACAAGATATATATATAGGATGAAAGAGGATCACCCTGCCGAAGCCCACGATAAACAGAAATAGAACCAGCATCCTTATTATTCATAAAAACAGAATAGTGGACAGAAGAGACACACATCATCATCCATTCGACCCATCGAGAACGAAAACCCATCTTGAGCATAATAGCCCTCAAATACTGTCAGCTCACCCTATCATAAGCCTTACTAATATCTAACTTCAAACCCGCCTCACCAATAGCACCTGATCTTTTACACTTCATATAATGAATAACCTCAATAGCTATTAAAGCATTATCAACAATCCACCTGCCAGCAACAAAAGCATACCGTTCCTCCAAGACAAACTTACTAATGACCCGAGCCAATCTATTTGCAAGTGTTTTAGAGAGAATTTTGTAAATTACATTACACAAAGAAATAGGTCGAAGATCCCACGTAGAGTTAGGAGGATCACATTTCAGGATGAGAGTAATGTTTGTACTATCAATATCATGAGGAGGAACACCATCTATTAACCACTTCCTCCAAGTTGTTACCACATCCACACCACAAATATTCTAGAAATTCTGATAGAAGGCAGCAATAAGACCATCCAGACCCGGAGGCTTATCAAGATGCATGTCAATAGTAGCCCTCATAAATTCCTCACCAGGAAAAGGAGCAACAAGAAAGACATTATCTGCATATGTTAGCTTCTCATGGACATAATTAACCACGAGATTCACTTCACTATGTCGTCCAGAAAAAAATAAGTTTCAAAAAAATCATTTGTTAACCTGCAATGACCATCCTTCCTGCGAAGCGAACTCACTATGGTACCGTTACCATCAACAAGCTTCTCAATGAGATTAATTTTCTTTCTAGAGCAAGCAGATGCATGAAAAAATTTGATATTAGAACCACCTCCTTTGAGCCAATAAGTTTTAGCCCTTTGTCTCTAGTAAGTTTCCTCCTGCACAAGAAGTTTAGCTAGCCTGGTTCTCAACGCATTAAAGTGATTAACCGAGGCACGATCATTCCTATCCCGTAAGATTATCATCATCTTTTTGCAGGCAGCAATATCCCAACGAAAATTAGAAGCTATTTTACGCCCCCCATTCCTTCAACTCACTACCACAATGAGATATTTTTCCAGAAATATCTGTAGAATCAATAGCGGTCCAGCAACCAGTAACAACATCTTCAATCACATCTTCCAAGAGCCATTGGTTTTCAAATTTAAAGCGTTTGCTAGGCTGGAAAGAATAGATATTTTCAGTAGAAAGCAGTATTGGTGAATGATCTGAGATTGAGGCTATCTCATTTGATAATGTAACATCCTTACTTTTTTATCATCATTAGAATTTTTAAATTTTTTTCAAAAGAAAATAGAAATTGTTTAAATTTTGTGAAAGAAATGGACTAAAATTTTTTTTAGAAAAGAAGTTAATTCTACCTTTGTAATTTTAAACTTAATAACTTTTATCGTAGATAAATTCTTATTTAAATCATAAATGATTTAACATGCTTCTTTTTAACTATACTATGGATAAAATATACTATGATAAATTTTATATGTTATTGCTTTATTTATTTGTGCAACTTTATGTATAAGATAAATTAAATTAATCAATATCTTGATGATAAAATAAACTTTATTTATGAATTTTGTATACAATGATATAGCTGCACTAAAATTTATCTATAATAAAAATAATACTCCAAATAATTTATTAGTCCCTAAAATATATTACAAATTAATTTAGAAGACCTATATTTACCGATCAGTAAATATTTCCGAAGTATCTAATATGGGCATTGAAACTGTAGCACCATAATGTATAATATACATAATTTAGTAGTTAATTTAACGTAAAAGGAAGAAAAAATAAATAAATATATTAGTAATGATGGGAAAATGAGCTAGAACTCCATAGGATAAGTATTAATGACGTAAGAAGAATGATGCAAGTAAAGAATGTGTAGTAAATGAGGAACAAAACAAATCTTGAAAGCAATGATTGTGATATTTCATTGAATGTTAGAGGGATATATACAAGTGATACATAATTGTTACACATGATATTAGGAGAAGATCAAGCTAAATCTCTAGAAATTAGGCAAGTATATTTCCTATATTAATACATAGCCTCAATTAAGCTAATTATAATATTTGACAGTAATTAGAATCATATCAGATCTTTGATTGTGTATCACTCCCCCTCAAGCTCAAGAACCGGGAAGGTACATGAGTTTGGAAACTAGCTGAGCATGTGAAGATGGAAGAAGAGCCTTTGTGAAGACATTCGCCGGTTGCTGATTAGAGGGGACAAATGTGGTTCGAAGTTTGCCTTCTTGAATTTTATCCCGAACAAAATGACAATCAATTTCAACATGTTTTGTTCTTTCATGAAAAACTGAATTGTTTGCTATATGGAGGGCTGCTTGATTATCACAAGATAAAGTTGCAGGATGTGATGGAATGCCTAATTCATGGAGAAGACTATGTAGCCATGCGAGTTCACTAACAACATTGGCCATGGCTCGATACTCGGCTTCTGCAGAGGAGCGAGAAACTGTTGGTTTCTTTTTGGTTCGCCAAGAAAGGAGACTTGGACCCAAAAAAATACAATAGCCGTTAGTTGATCTTCGGGATGTGGGACAAGAAGCCCAATCCGCATCACAATAAGCAAGCAAGCATAGAGAAGATTTAGATGAGAGTAGGATGCCATGGTCCGGGGTAGATTTGATGTATCTGACCACTCTAAGTGTTGCATGCCAATGTGTGTCTCGAGGAGAAGACATAAATTGAGACAACAAGTTCACTGTATAAGTGAGATCCGGTCGGGTGACTGTAAGATATAACAGTCTACCAATCAATCGTCTATATGGAGCAGGGTCAGAAAGAGCCTCACCAAGATCAACAGCCAAAGTGTGATTGTAATCCAATGGAGTTGTTACTGGCTTACTAGCAAGAAGACCAGTGTCCTGCAGAATTTCTAATGCATATTTACGTTGATTAAGAAAAATTCCAGTCTTGGACCGTGCCACTTCAATGCCCAAAAAATATTTCAATGGGCCCAAATCTTTGATGTTGAATCGGTGGCAAAGATATTTCTTGAGGAGTGTAATAACCAAATCATCATCTCCTGTAATTACAATATCATCAACATAAACAAGCAAAATTGTTATATGTTATTTACGAGTAAATGTGAACATTGAGTAATCAGCTTTTGACTGTGTAAACCCAGCATCAAGCAAGGCATTCGCAAAAGTAGCAAACCAAGTGCGAGGTGCCTGTTTCAATCCATAAAGTAACTTGTTGAGCCGACACACTCGAGTCTCCCCCTGTTTGCGAAACCCGGGAGGAAGCTGCATATAAACCTCTTCCTGTGAATTGCCATGTAAAAAGGATTGCAGACATCCATTTGATGAGTTGGCCAATTTTTTGCTGCTACAATACTAAGAACAATTCCCACAGTAGTTAATTTGGTTACAGGAGCAAAAACATCAGTAAAATCAAATCCTTCTAACTGTGAGTAACCTTTAGCTACCAAACGTGCTTTGTACCATTCAATGGAACCATCTGAATTATATTTTATACGGTACACCCATTTACAGCCTATGGCTATTTTTCCAGGTGGTAAAATCTCTAAAGTCCAAGTATGGTTAGCCTCTAAGGCCTTTATTTCATCCTCCATGGCCTGCCTCCAATGTGGGTCTTTGCGGGCAACAAAATATGAAGTGGGTTCAATATGTTTGATGATAGAAATAATGTAGTGGAGATGGTTATGTGAGTATGTATTTGAGCAAAGATAGTTTTAAATGGGATATGTCATACCTGATGACGATGAAGAAGATTGAGCGGAGGCCATATTGCATGAGTAATCAGCAAGGTGAGCTGGAGGACGTGTGGCACGTTGAGAGCGTCTAGGTTGGGGGTTGGTCATCGTAGGGGTTTAAGGAGCACGTGTGGGTTCATAAGCATAGGACATATGGTCAAGGGTTAAGGTGGAAGGGTGGGTAAGGTCTGTAGTATGAGGGGATGTAGGAGGGTTGCTAGCTAGGTGTGGTGAATTTGTGGGCTCTTGATCACTGATGGGTAGTGGCACAAGGGTTCGACCTATGTGGAAATCATGCAAAGCCTTATCATTCTTGAATGGGAATAATTTTTCATGAAAGATGACATCTCGACTAACTAGAAATTTATGATCATCAAGGTCATATAGTCGATAAGCTTTTTGACCAGTGGGGTACCCAACAAAGATGCAACGTCTAGCTCTAGGTTCAAATTTATTTGGATGATCATAGGAAGTGGATGCATAACACAAACAACCAAATGTACGTAAATGAGTGAAATTAGGTGGTTGTCCATGGAGTTTTTCATAAGGAGTTTTACCACCTAAAATTTTGGTTGGTGTCCTATTTATTAAATGAGTAGCAGTGAGAATGAAATCACCCCAAAAATAAATTGGAAGACCAGCTTGGAAACGTAGAGCCCGTGCAACATTAAGAAGATGGCGGTGCTTACGTTCGACGACACCATTTTGTTGGGGAGTACCTGGACAAGTGAATTGTTGTACAATTCCAGAATCATGCAGAATTTTCTGATAAGAATGATTGGTAAATTCAATGCCATTATCAGAGCGAACTGCTTTTACACATGTTTGAAAATGATTACGAACATAGGCTAAGAAATGGACTAGCAAGGAATAAGCATCAGATTTGTATTTCTGAGATAAGTCCATGTGACACGAGAAAAATCGTCAACAAGAGTTAAAAAATATTGACGACCATTTCTTGTAGATGTAACATATTTACCCCAAACATCAACATGAATTAAGTCAAAAAAATTATTGCTAGTCGGTGTATGTAAGGGAAAAGGGAGTCTTGTTTGTTTGGACAAATGACAGATTTCACAATGGTCACAAGAGTCTTTATTGAAACCAAGAACAGGAGCTAAGGGCACTTGATGATGTATGGCCAAACCGAGCATGCCATGTGGTAGAGGATGTGGTGAGAAGGATAGCAATAGAGGTATAGGCATCGAGGAAGTAGAGTCCACCTTTTTTATGGCCCCGACCAATCTCCTTCTTCATCAAATGGTCCTGAAATACACAATGATCAGAATAAAAAAAGACATCACAATTAGAAGTCTGGGTGAGCTTTGGCACAGATAAAAGATTGAATTTAAATGAGGGTACAAATAAGACATCAGTCAATATAATATGTGATGTAATCTGTACATTACCAATGCCATTGATAGGAACTGAATTGCTATCAGGAACACATATAGATGTATGAAGAGAAGAAGGGGTGGGTGGCTGATGAAAGGAGAAAGGGGTGAAAGAAACATGATCTGTTGCACCAATATCAATTACCCATTCATTTGGCATACAGAGGGCAGAATAAAGAGCTAGAGACTCACCAGTGAGATTGGCTCTAGGTTGATTTACCTCCCTTAATAGGCAAAGAAGTTGTTGGATGGATTCTGTTGATAAAGGATCCTTTGCAGCGAGATTGGCTTTAGGCTGATTTACCTCCCTTAATAGGCGAAGAAGTTGCTGGATGGATTCTGTTGATAAAGGATCCTTTGTAGCATCATTTTATTGTGTAAGATTGTCAGAAGAATGAAGATAATAAGGACTCTCCAGATTAAGGTTGCTGGAGGTAGAGGATTTGGAATTGTTTGTTTTGGTGGTGGAAGATGTGTCTTGGTCATTGGCCATGATGCAGCGGGAGAAAAAAATAAATCAGAGAGTGATTTTGAGAGGTGCTACTGATATCATGAAAGTAATTCTCTGATTGTGATATTTCATTGAATGTTAGAGGAATATATACAAGTGATACATAGCTGTTACACGTGATACTAGGAGAAGATAAAGCTAAATATCTAGAAATTAGGCAAGTATATTTCCTACATTAATACATAGCCTCAATTAAGCTAATTAAAATATTTGACAGTAATTACAATCATATCAGATCTTTGATTGTGTAACAAATCTCTGTCGGAAGATTAAGATAAGAAGAGATAAGATAAAAATCATGTGGTAAAAACCTTGAACACCTGTTATGTTTAACCATCAAAGGAAGCTAAGTGGCTTAGGTACTTTCTCCAGTCTCTCTATATAAACCATTACATTCAGTTTTTTTTTTACACACAACTTTCGCTATCTATCACTATCAGCAAATCAGTAACTCCTTCTTTTCTTTTTGTCTCATCTTCGTTTCATTCTTTCCTTTATACATCTCTCACGTGCTTTTCCCTTTCTTTTTCATTTTCCATCTATATCCCAAGGAAGCTAGTAATTGTTGGTTCTTCAGCCCTATTTCAAAGAGAGTAAAGAAACTAAGGTATGGGGATGTTCCTGCCGAGATCCGATTTGCCGGAATCTCGCCGTAGAACGTTAAACCAAGGGGGTTGTTTTAGATTTTGGCTTGACAGAATCTGATATTCCGGTCCTACGTATCCCAGTGAGAATCAAAGCCAGACGTAGTTCTAAGTTCATCCCTTGGCGGGGCGGTGATCTCGATCCCTTAATTTTGTATCGGACGAGTACTAGGGAGCAATGACTGTCTGAGAGTCTCTTGGTCGACGCTAGTTCCTCTAACACGCTTAAGGGAGAGTTACCGGGATTCAGTGAAAAGTGTCTTTCTTATGAGGGGTACTCCTCCTTTTATAATAGGATTCCCCTATCTTAGAGATCTGATTTATCTCTTAATATCTTTTAGATATTTGATTTATCTCTTAATATCTCTTTTGAGATATGATTTGTCTCTTGATATCTCTTTTGAGATATGATTCCTTAATTTAAGGGATATTATCTCTTTTAACCAGATAAGGTTATTTTAGATAATATCAGGATTTAATATCAATATCTTATTCCTTTAATTAAGTGATCTCTGATTTATTATCCTTAATTTTCGGACTGGGTCGGGTACTTGAGCTCGGTGGCCGGGTTAGTAACCTCGGCCAGTACACAAGCCCCCCAAGCTTTGAGATGATTAGGCATAGAAGCTTTCATGATGTTTAGCCGAGCTCTGTATCCTGGCTCATACACAAGCCCCCCAAGCTTCGAGCCGATCACGTGGAAGCTTTTTCGAAGGAGCCGAGGCTAGGAACTTGGTCTTACCTTTTGGTCTTTCGGCTCGACGAGGTGATTGCCCGAGCTTCATATCTTGTATATGTGTTCACATCCTCCAGCTCGGTGAGCAGCTCGGGTGACCGAGCTTGACGCTTTCGAGGTACCGAGCCGATGTGGGGATGGTTACTCGTTTCCTGTTGAGGCCATACTTTCTCGGTTCCCGAGATGGAAAAGAGACGTTACTGTGTGTGACGCGTAGCCTTCACGGCATCATTTCTGAGGCTTGCGTTGTAGTTGTGTGCTCAAACGGAAAGTCACGAGCCGGAGCTCAACCGAGTGGTCGGGAGCCGGAGCTCAACCGAGTGGGGAGCCGGGGCTCAACCAGTGGTCGGGAGCCGGAGCTCAACCGAGTGGTCGGGAGCCGGAGCTCAACCGCGTAGGGAGCCTGAGCTCGAACCAGTAGTCGGGAGCTGGAGCTTAACCGAGTAGGGAGCCTGAGCTCGAACCAGTAGTCGGGAGCTGGAGCTTAACCGAGTAGGGAGCCCGAGCTTCTCGTTTCAAGTTACCGATCTTCACATTTCGGTCAATTCTTAAGTTCAGCGGACTCAGTGGGCGAGTCTAGTAATCATTTCCCTTTGATTGTTTGGGTTTGAAGATCTAGTTTTACTTCTCATCCAACATTTTAGTTTAGTGGCCGAGTTTAACATTTCGATCAGTATATAAGCTTCCCAAGCTTTGAGCTCAGAATAAGCGAAAGAGTTTTATGAATGAAGCTGAGCTTGTCCTTGGTGTTGATAAAGTACTGGATTTGCATAGATCCTCTTACTTCGGCTGATACCTCTTGGGTAGTAACATGTTCTGAACATAAGATACTTCAATCTTACCTTTGTTAGGACAAGTTTAGAAGTTGGTAGCTGAGATTCGACTTATCAGTGATTCAGGTTTGAACCGATCTTTTGAAGAGTCAAGTTCAAACTCGGTCATTAGGAATTTACCTCGGTGCTTGTATTTCATCCTTTAACTTTTGATGCTTTCAAGATGCTTATCTTGAGAGTTTAAATTTGACCTGCCTTCTGTCGAATATAGCTCGGTCTTTAAAGTTCTTGAGAGCTCTTAACATTTTCTTCGAGTAGCTCATAATCCTTTCATTTGGTGGATTTTGAAATACCCACTAACCTTGAAACTTGACCTCGAGTTATTTTTCCCGACCTTGGAAGCATGTCTCATAATAAAATTTCCTAATATCCTCTCTAATTTGTATGAGAAAATAGTTTTCATACAAGTTCTTCAAGTTGTAGGCTAAGGGATATCCCTTCTAGCCCCCCAAGCTCCGAGCTTGAAATAAGCGAAAGAGCTTAAATGTCAATCCGCATGCCTTAACACGCTTTTTGGTGCCGAGGACTTCGGACTATGATTCGCGGGAGCATTGCTCGGAATCTATTTTTTGTAGAACCAAGCCTTTCTTGGGTTATCGTCTTGCTTGCGAGACCTTGCTCGCCGGACTTTCATGCGAGCCCATCGTGCCAGGATTCCGGCTTATTTGGTTGACAACTACCAGGATTTCCCTCGAATCCTGGGTCTCTAACATGCATGATCTACTGTGGACTTTATCTTGGTGCGAAGATGCTGTGCTTGATCTAGGATTTTTATTGCGAGGAGGGAAACATTGCTCGACTTCGTTTTTCCGGTGCGTAGTGCGAGGGAGCATAGCTCGACCTCGGCTTTTTGGTGTGAGGGGGCAATGCTCGACCTCGGCTTTCTGGGCTTCTGCCCTTTGTTCTTAGCTAGACAATTTTAACTCTGGCCCTATAGTGGGTTCTCTAGTTGTTAAGCCAGCATATGCTCGGCTTTTACTAGAATTGGTCCATGATGCGAGCAGGAAAGCTGTGGTCGCTTACGCTCTTCTGAGTCTCCTCCATTACCTATTTTTCGAGCCGCGAGCTTTCTAATACTGGGGACGAGCTTGAAAAAGCCATGGCAAAGTGTGAAGAGCAAGCTCGACTAATTGGGCAATTGAAAGCCCAAAAGGTAGAGCTGAAAAAAGGCAATACTACCCTTATGCCCGAGCTGGAAATGGAAAGAACCGACCGGCTCAACCCTCAGAAGGTCGTGGAAGGGCTTCACACCGAGAGGGAAGCCAGTCTTGAGTTGCGGAAGTTGCTGGAATCCGAGAATGGGGAGAATCTGAGGCTCCGTTCTGATCTGGCTGAAGCCGAGGCTTCTATCATGAGGGAGCATGTTAATGGCTTTTCCCGAGCCGTGAAGAAGCTTCGGCATTTCCATCGGAATGCTGACTTCTCCTGTACTGACGTGGACAAGGATTTTAACCGAGATGGAATCCTAGTTCCGTTGTCTGAGCTGGAGGATGAAGAGGTCGTATCTCAAGGGGAAGAGGGCGACGGGAAAGCGGCCGAGGAGGGACCCGAAGGTGAAGGTGAAGTGGGCCCACCTGGACAGTCTGCTACCCTCCCTCCAAATGCCGAGGATGACCTTGACTCATGAATTTGTATTAGTAGATTTGGTGACACGTTTTTTTGGGCGATGCCCTTTTGATTTTGAAATTTTATGTATTCTGGGCTTGGCCCATGGTTATTGATGGACCGACATGCACCTTACTTTCTAAGTTAGTACTCGTTTAGTTTCATCGTGTTACACGATTTAGTCGAAATAGTCAGAATTTGATATACCTGTAGGTTCTTACCTGCCTTCTTAGGTCTTGAAATACCTTTTCAGGCGATAAGGTGTTTCTACCGTTGTAGACTTGGCATTTCGACCTCAACTCGGTCGACTTTAGCTCGGTCACCTCTTTAGGCACTTGCTCTTTAGGCCCGACGTTTCGACGGCAGCTCGGTTGATTTTAGCTCGGTCACCTCTTTAGACCCGGCGTTTCGACGGCAGCTCGGTCGATTTTAGCTCGGTCACTTCCTTAGGCCCAACGTTTCGGCGGCGGCTCGATCGATTTTAGCTCGGTCACCTCCTTAGGCCCGGAGTTTCGACGGCGACTCAGTCGATTTTAGCTCGATCACCTCCTTAGGTTTTAGCTCCTGCTTAGGATTCAAGTACCTTTAGAGGCTTCGGTTGGCCTCTTCAGGGTTTAGCACCTCCTTAGGTTACAACTCCTTTTTAGGATTCAAGTACCTTTAGAGGCTTCGGTTGGCCTCTTCAGGGTTTAGCACATGCTTAGGTTTTATCTCCTGCTTAGGAGTCAAGTACCTTTAGAGGCTTCGGTTGGCCTCTTCAGGGTTTAGCACCTGCTTAGGTTTTATCTCCTGCTTAGGAGTCAAGTACCTGCTTAGGTTTTATCTCCTGCTTAGGAGTCAAGTACCTTTAGAGGCTTCGGTTGGCCTCTTCAGGGTTTAGCACCTGCTTAGGTTTTATCTCCTGCGTCAAATACCTGCTTAGGTTTATCTCCTGCTTAGGAGTCAAGTACCTTTAGAGGCTTCGGTTGGCCTCTTCAGGGTTTAGCACCTGCTTAGGTTTTATCTCCTGCTTAGGAGTCAAGTACCTTTAGAGGCTTCGGTTGGTCTCTTTAGGATTTACCACCTCTATAGGCTCGGGTTTCGATCCTGGTTGGTCGATTGTTCGGTCTTTCGGGAGCCGGAGCTGAACTGAGAGTTTTCCAAGGGAGCCGGAGCTTCAACCACTTTGTAATCGCAAATTTTGTGACTCTGGGAGTGGTATCAGCCGAGCATTACCTTGCTCAAATCATATATGCTACATAACACAACATTAAATGCGTGGAGCAAAACATATCAAATCATATTAGATTTAAACCAGATTCAAAGAACAATATCACCTGAGCATTTTGCGGCCTCTGATCTAGGCATTCCCTGAAGTTGCTATGGTCGAGCTCTCCTAGACCGAGCTGTGCTGGCCGAGCTCTGTAAGGTATCTTCTTCAGCTCTCCGAGATATCTTCTTAGCTCTCCGAAAATAATGACATCGGATGGCCCTTAGAAAGAACATCCCATGTACTTGAATATGAAATTCCGCCAGCTTCTGTCATCTTCTTAAAGATCCCCAGAGCTTTATCTGTATTGCCTTTCTCAGCATACCAACCTATTAGGGCGCCAAATGTTCCCTATTCTAGGATCATAAGATGACTTTACCGAAAGCCATTCCTCATAAAGATTTTCTGCGCCCTCAATATCGCCCCATCTTACCAGAGAAGAAATAATAGAAAGGTATTCCAAGTTTGGTACCCTTTAATGGTGCTTTCAATCTTTCTTATGTACTCTTCAGTTTTTTCAAAGCGACCCATCTTAATGTAAACTGTGGCCAATGTGCTGAATGTAGTACAGTTAGGGACAATGGTATGGTCCTACTTCTTCCATCTTTTCTATTGATCCTTGAGATCCACAAGAAGATAACAAAATATTATACGAACAGATATCTAGTTGTATGTTCGCTTCTATCATCTCGAAAATCAGCATATCTACTTTATCATATTCCTTAAGGTTCATGTACAGAGTCATCATCACATTAAATGGTAGTGAATTGTTTGCATACCCTTTCCTCCTCATTGTGTCAAGTAAAGATTCTGCGTTTATACATTCAAAAGGGCACAATAAGCCCTCCTGTCTTTTAATACATCTCTCAGTCTCAAAATATTCTTCTGCACTAGAAACTCCACGAACTTTGGAAATTAGATCTACTTGAATTGCAGCATCACTTGCAGATAAACCAAACCTCTCTTCTCTGTTGTTCATCCAATCACATACCTCAAGGGCACGATCATGTCTTTTGTGTTTCCTCACCTCTGTGACCACTTTACCAAGTTCCCATTTTGTGAGGGTTTTTCCTTCATCCTCCCACTGATTCAACACCATGGCAGAACCCAATTCTGGGTTTGGCATAAACGATACTCTCCTGCATAAGTCCTTCCATGTGGCAATGGGTCTGTGTTCGGCAAAGGAATTTGAGACGGAGCACGTGACAGAGAGTCTCTGGAAACACAGGGTTTGTGTCTGTGGAAGAGGCGTGAGAGTGGGGAGTTTGGAAGGAAGTGGTGGAGAATAGGAGTGGGAGAGGGAGGATGCATGATGAAGGGAAACGTTTTGAGGGTTCGAATTCAGAGAGAATTGAAGGAGCATCTTTCTGGAAAGTTTGACAGATGTCGATGGATGTGTGACCGGGGAAAGTTTGCCTCGGCCCCACGGTGGGCGCCAAATGTTCCTGCCGAGATCCGATTTGCCGGAATCTCGCCGTAGAACGTTAAACCAAGGGGGTTGTTTTAGATTTTGGCTTGACAGAAATCGATATTCCTGTCTACGTATCCCAGTGGGAATCAAAGCCAGACGTAGTTCTAAGTTCATCCCTTGGCGGGGCGGTGATCTCGATCCCTTAATTTTGTATCGGACGAGTACTAGGGAGCAAGGACTGTCTGAGAGTCTCTTGGTCGACGCTAGTTCCTCTAACACACTTAAGGGAGAGTTACCGGGATTCAGTGAAAAGTGTCTTTCTTATGAGGGGTACTCCTCCTTTTATAATATGATTCCTCTATCTTAGAGATCTGATTTATCTCTTAATATCTTTTAGAGATTTGATTTATCTCTTAATATCTCTTTTGAGATATGATTTGTGAACGCGCTGTCGCCACGCGCCAAAAAGAACGAGCGATTATTAAATTAATGTAGTATAGAGCGACAACTCGGATCGTCTCTCAAGGACTCTTTAGTTGTTGTTATTATTAACAGAAAATTAGTAAAAGTTAGAAATAGGGGTTTTGAGATTAAAACTAAATTAACAAAACAAATCAAAAACAGAGAAAAGAAAATAGAGCAGTAAAACAGATTAACAAATAAACTAAAGCGATTAACCTACTGCTTTTGGTTTCCCAACTATCATCGGTTCATGCAAATTCCTAGCCCTAAGCAGATTCTAATCCCCTCCCGGTAGTAGCAATAATTCACAAGCGGACCCACTACTACAGATATATGTCCCTATTCCCGAATTAAGCAAACGGGGTTAAGCACTTCGTGAACTAAGCGAACACGAAACGTACACACGCGAATTAAGCAAACGCGATTATATATAGGAACATGATATCACCGAGATACACCAACACAACACAATATACTCCTGAATTAAGCAAACAGAAATATAAAGCATGGCATTGAAAAGAGAAAAGGAAATGAAAATAGGAAATACAAGAACCTCAAGTATGGATAAAAACCAATTACAGTAGATTAATCTAGGAGACTAGTTCTCCATAACAAAAGAAAACAATAAACTAAGAAAAACAAAAGACTATCAAGTTCAGGAACTAGCCAAAACTGGCTAATTCTGACTCTGCCCTTCAGTTCTGCCTAAGACTACTTATATACAAGTTTCTGGAATCCAAGTCCTCGCGAGGCGAAGCACTGCTCGCGAGGCGAATTATGCGAAAGGTCTGCAACTCTTGGTCTTCTCGCGAGGCGAGCATATCTTCGCGAGGCGAACTCTTCAAATTCCCAACTGTAACGCCCGTGACCTTCAACACGGGTAAACCGTGATGCTCTCTGACTTCCAGGTACTCGCGAGGCGAATCCTCCTTCGCGGGGCGAGACAGAAAGTTTTGCAATTTTCAGGAACAGTCACCTTCTGGTTCGCGGGGCGAACAGTCTTCTCGCGGGGTGAAAGACTCCAGAATTATTCCTTTTTATTAACCTGAAAATAGAAAATAAAAATAAATACTTTATTCACTCTAAATCAACTAAATTAACTTAAAAACACTTTACAGACTCAAAATACTACTTAGGAACAATAAAGTCTAATTTGGGTAAAAATGATATAAAATAAGCACAAAGCCAAGGTCTTGACTAGTTATAAAACCAGTCAAACAGAGGCTCATCAATTTGTCTCTTGATATCTCTTTTGAGATATGATTCCTTAATTTAAGGGATATTATCTCTTTTAACCAGATAAGGTTATTTTAGATAATATCAGGATTTAATATCAATATCTTATTCCTTTAATTAAGTGATCTTTGATTTATTATCCTTAATTTCTGGACTGGGTTGGGTACTTGTGCTCGGTGGCCGGGTTAGTAACCTCGGCCAGTACAGGGGAGGAGAAACTTTTATCATGAATGGAAAGTGGTAAATGTAATCTTAATCTTGTTATGGACTCCCCTTATCCCTAATCTTCTTCTGTTCTTTTAAGTAGGGGTGTTCATCAACCGATCCAAACCGATTCAAATCGAAAAACCGAACCCAAAAACCGAATAAACCGTAAACCGAAAAAACCGAAAACCGAAAAAACCGCAATTTTTTTATTGGATTAGATCGGATTTTGGATCCTCTAGTGAAATCCAATCCAATCAAAACCGATCTATTATATACATATACTATTATTCTTGAAATTATAGTATTACTCATACTTAAACATTATTTTTCATATTTTTATGTCCCTCATTCTCTTTAATATTTTTGTTGGAATGACATATACGAGACTATTTAGAATAAGTATTAATGTCTTGAAGTTATATTTTGCTAAAAAATTTGATGCATAACATATATATACTTGATTGGGTAAACATGAAAAATATGAAATCAATTAAGTCAGTTTGAAAAATAACTAGTTACAATTTATCTATAGTCGATTCAAGGAAAAAAAATAGGAAAAGTGAAAGTAGATATAGAAAATTAATATAAAAGAACTTGTTCAAAAATATCAATAATTATTTTTTCTCAAACTTCCAAATTAAAATGAAGATTATCCTTTGTCCACTATTAAATAAGTAGCAATGACACTTAACATAAGGAAAAAAGTAAAGTATGACAAAAATCGAATTATCCAATCCAAATCATATTTAATTGGATTGGATCGGATATTTTTTAAGAAGCAAATCGATCCAATCCCAACCGTATGTTGTTTTCATCATTGGATCGGATGACTTTTTAGCTCAAAACCGATCGATCCAATCCAATCCGCGAACACCCCTACTTTTAAGCCTTGGCTTTGCTATTTATCTTTCTAATAAGAACTGCTTAAAACAAATAACAAGTGTTGAACAATTTATATTAGTAACTATATTTCATCTGTTTTTAGTTCTGGACTTATAAGTTTTAATATTGCTGAGATAATCTATCTGTTTGTACAAAAAGAGTGTGTTAGTTGCTGCTCATTGTAGTACACTATTCTGTTTTAAACTTTGGTGAAATCCCTGTTTTATTTTTAATTTTCCCTTCTGTTTGATACATATACTCTATCATGGATTACTGTTTGTTTTAGAACTACTTATAGATAATTACAAATTACTGTTTGTTTTAGAACTACTTATAGATAATTACAAATATCATGGATTACTGTTTGTTGTTGTTGTTAATCTTTTGACTTTTAATTGTGTTTTACAATGAATAAAGTACTTCCCTCATCTTTTTCGTGTTTTACCTGTGAGATAGATATATAGATGAATTTGAGATGCTATTTTTTTGTACTCTTCTGTTTGAACTTCCAAGGAGATTGATCTCCTTATCTACTTAATTATTTACCTTAAATTCTTTAAATGGTTTTGGAAATTCATTTGTTTCTTTTGGTGCCCTGGTCATATCTGATTTATGTTGTTTTGGATCTTCATTTTGGGTGCTAAAATTGGACTGTTCATTGCCTACCCATAATGAAACGATGGTAAGGTGTGCTCAGGTTGCACTATGTCTATATTTTACTGATAGTATAATACAAAATAAGGCATTTATTTAGATGATTTTGTTCATGATTTATTAAGATATACCTGAAATCATAACCAGTAAGTATCATGGGAATTAAAAATATTGCTTTAAGCTTGTAGCTACATTTTGAAATTTGAAAGGATGCATTTTTTTTTTTTTGATTCAGTTAATTTCGTGCTAATTTTGTTTCTTGAGTTGGGGTATTTTACATTGAAAAATTTGGGGAAGCATTTTTTTTTTAACAAAAGAAGCTCAATACATTTCATTATTGATCAAAGCTGCAATACAAGGAGGAACTTAGTAGAAAATTCGGGTACCAGTAGTGAAAAGAGTCGCCCCTGTTAAGGAATGAGTTACTCTATTCGCTTGTCTTCTAACAAAACTTATCCTAAAGTTTGGAATAGAACAAAGATAGTCATAACATGCTCTAATAGTCACCCCATACTTAGAGATGTCATCTTTTGGAGTTATAGCATGATTGACAACTACTTGACAATCTAACTAAAAAATAACATGATGAAAATTTAACTCTTAACCCATTGGATGGCTTTAAAAAGATCCATAGCTTCACCCTCAAGAGCTGGAAGACAAGAGGGGACTCAATCAGTCCTAGCTTGAATAAAAACACCTTGATCATCTCTAATACACATACCAAAACTAGTTTTTCACGTACTTTCAAAAAAACTTGTATCAATATTACATTTATAGAAGCCTATAAGAGGTGTTTCCCATGCTTCCTCACCGGCTGGACTTACATGTTGCCTAGCATCATGTTGAGCGCCGGTTGACTTTGCTTGGTGCCAATCCAAGTAGAAGTTTGAAGACCTGCTAATAATAGCGTCCAAGGATGGATTTTTTTGCCTCCCAAAGCTTTTCATTTCTAACATGGTGCCGTCTAACATGCACCCTTGAAAAAAAGGTGCATCCTACACCATTTATATAATTCCCTTTTTACCCCAATTTTTAATTTTGAAATTATTTTCTTATCCTCATTCCTTTCCATTCAGCTAGTCATCGGTGTCCTCTCCGCCCCTCCTCCGGCCACCGCCATTCTAATCCCCCCATTTCTGGAAGCTCCTCAGCATTGCATCTGAGATTTATTATAACCGCTGCCCATCACCACCTTCCCCTCAGGGGTTGACAAAGTGACGGAAACGATGCCATTCTCAAGCACCATCTGAAGGGCTAAGAAATCGGACCACCGCCTACCCTTCTCTTGCTGTAGATCTTTCTTTCTGCATCTCGTCCCTATTGGCCACAACCAAGATTCCAACCGCCGCTCGCCGCCATCACATAACCCAACGGGACTAGTTCAACTTTTGACTAGGTGACTAGTCACCGCGAGCCCATCGCCGTACCGGTCACCACTGCGAGCCAAACCAGTCGTGGTCACTCCCCGCCACCTCAGACCGCTGCTCCACACTACACGGGCACCGTCGAATCATCCTCCACCGCCACCACCCGGATTCTACCGAGAACCTGAGCAAGCGCCGTACAAGAACCGCGTCTCCACCGCGTTAGCCGCCTAGCTCCTCCATCCTGCAACGTCCAACCACACCTCTGCCGTGCCACCACTGAACGTGAAGTCCTTGATTCCAGATTCAAATTCTTGAGCTTTTGAGAAATAATATGGTGGTGGTCGGGGTGGCAGCGATAGCGGTAGCGGTGACGCAGTGGTAACGGTCTGGAGATGGAAGTGAGATTAAGAAGGGTGGGGTGAGGATGAGGGTGAGGTGGGATTGGGGATGACAAGGATAATATTATCATTTTATCATCTTTATTCTTTTAATCTCAACCATTATTTTTATTCATTAATAAATGTGTGTTTGTGATTGAAGATGCATGATGCACCAAAGTTACGAGGGTGCCTGCTAGCATTCACCTTCTAACATTCCAAATGGTCCAAAGTGACATTGCAAAAGGCACTCCTTTTTCCACATCCAAAGATCTAGCAACAGTAAAGAAAAGCTCACGGAAATTCTGGACAACCTGCAAAGGAGGAAGAATGAAATGCCAAATTTGTTGTCTCACCCAACACTCTTTACTAATAGTACAATTAACCAGGAGGTGCCAAATATTTTCATATTCTTGTTCACAAAAAACACAAGTGCTTGGACATAGAATTCCTTTACGTTGAAGATGAACTCTAGTAGGAAGGCAATCTCTACAAGCTTTCCACACAAAAATCTTCACTCTTGGGGAAGCTAATACATGTTCTTTTGGCATAAAAATCATTTAGTAATTAGTTCTGATTTAATTCCAAGCTTATAACTTTAACCATAAAGAAGAGGTAAATAAAGGATTAAATAAATGAGTAACGTTTCCCATTAGTTCCTAGTTTTGGAGATTTAGTTTTAAAGTGATTATTACCATATTAATTGATTCTTGATGGCTATGACAATTTCTCTATTAATGTTTTCTTTTATATTAAATGCAAATAAGGAATTAATAAATAGGATCAGAATTTTAAAAAAAAATATATCTTCTAGATATAGACATTATCATTTGAATTTCTTTCCTTGTGTATAAAAACTATGTGTAGTAAATGAATTTGTAGTAGCCCAATTATATGGATATTAAATAATAAATGTCACACTTGGATTTTTGTATAGTTTAAAAGTATTAATTTAAGCAAGATTAGTAAGATAGCAAGATAATTTTGCATCATGGCATAAGCATTGTCGGATGAGAATTATTATGGCCTTCAGGCGAGATTGTGGCCTTCAGGCAAGAAAGGATTGGCCAACATACATTTAGGGATAATACCATTTGTTGCATAGGTATCAGTGTTCCAATGTCCTCATGTCACATGCATAACTTTATTAATTGATAAAATAATTTGATAAGATGTTATGATATATTGTTTGATTTAATTGGTTATAATAAGTTTTTCAAATGAAAATTTTTAAAATTACTTATTTGCTTTTATATTTTTTTGTTGTATTTACTGTTTTTCATTCTTTTTATGATAAATGTAATCTCACTCCTTTTGTTTTGTATTTTGTATGTAAATTATAAAATTTATCTATAGATGGCCAACACTAATAAGCGAGATGAGATGTGTTTGGAGTTTAGAGTAGGAAACTGGGCTACCGATTACCCTAACTACACTGTGACTTTTGATGGAGTTTATCGGGTAATCATTACACGGGAAAATCGTCGTCTTGCATATGAAGTCACCAACCTGCCTATTAGCTTTTATTTACCAATAGTAGAAATGTGGACCGGTGCTATCTTCGCCCCTCAGGCAGATCCTCCGACCGATCATTTTCCAAACCCTTAGAGGGGGAGGGAAGTGTTCTTTTTGGCTGTTTGCGTGATGAGCGGTATGTATGTGTGTGTGTGTGTGTGTGTGTCTGTGTGTGTGTGTGTGTGTGTGTGTGTGTGTATTGTAGTGGTCGCGCTGTTGCGCACGCTCCAAAAAGAACGAGCGATTTAAAAAAAATGTAGTTAGGGCGACAACTCGGATGTCGTCTCACAAGGACTCTTGACTTGTTATTTACCACAAAAATCAGTTTTTTGGGGGGGATTTGGTTTGAATTTCAAATGGAAAACAATGCAGAAACAGAACAATAAAACAGAGCAAGTTGAAAAGGTTATCAAATAGCTAAAGACGATTAATCTACTGTTCTCGAATTCCCAACTATCATCGGTTCATGTAATTCCAAGCCCTAAGCAGATTTTAATCCCCTCCCGGTTGTAGCAACAATTTACAAGCGAAATCACTACTACAGATATATGTTCCTATTCCCGAATTAAGCAAACGGGGTTAAGCCCTTCGTGAACTAAGCGAACACGAATTGTACACACGCGAATTAAGCAAACGCGATTAATTATAGGAACATAACATCACCGAAAATAAATCAACACAACACAATATACTCCTGAATTAAGCAAACAGAAATATATAGCATGGCATTGAAAAGGGAAAAGCATACAAAACAGGAATGACAAGAACCTCAAGTGTAGTGGAAAACAATTACAGTAGATTAATCTAGAAAATCAGTTCTCCATAGAAAAACGAAACACACAGAAAAATGTAAAAACAATGGAGAAGCAAAAGTCCTTTCAATCTGCCCAGAACAGCCTTTTATACTATTCAGAAACTAAGCCCACTCATGAGGCGAACACTCGCTCGCGAGGCGAATATCATGAACAGTCTGCAACGTTTGGTCTTCTCGCGGGGCGAAGTACTGCTCGCGTGGCGAGGAATGGAAGAGTCATGGCTTCTGGTCTTCGGTCTCGCGAGGCGAGACATGGATCCGCGAGGCGACAAAGAACGGGTTGCATTTCTCTGGAACATTCAGCCTTCAGGGTCGCGAGGCGAGGTATTGTTCGCGGGGCGAACCAGAGAGGATGACATTTTTACTGTTCAGCTGGCTTTCAGGTTCGCGAGGCGAGAAGACTCTCGCGAGGCGAACTCCTCCAGACTTGAAATTTCCCTGATTCTTTATTCTCTTGACTTCTAACTTAACCTGAAAACAACAAAATAGCCATAAGTGCTTTATTTGACTCAAAACTGGCTAAATTAACCTAAAACTACTTTAGAGACTCAAAACCTTGCTTGAGGACAATCTAATCTAATTTGGGTGAAAATGAGATATAATTTGCACAAAACCCTGGTCATACTAGCCATAAAACTAGATGAGCCAGAGGCTTATCAAAATACCCCAAACTTAAACTTTGCTTGTCCCCAAGCAAACTAAAACTCAAAAACTTAAAAAAAAGACTCAAGACATGGCAAGCTTTAAGGTTTTCAATCAACTTTGCACAGATTTCAAGCAATTCCAACAAACAATTTTTTCCCTTAATGTTTCCCCCCTTTCTACAATATAATCCCCACATTCATCTACTTTGAACAATTGAGAATTTTATCATTCAAGCAATCATTAATCTAAGCAAAGGATCCAAGTTACACACAAGAGGGAGATCACCAAATTCAAACAACTGCCTTCCTCACAAGGGAGTTTAGTGTTTCACTCAATCGCTCAGTTTGTCTAGGTTATCAACATTTCACTCAGTTTCACTTTTAAGAGCACTTCCCATGAAATTGATTTTCATCTCCAAATGGTTCCCACAGAAAACATGCATGCAACATCAAAAGGTCTTTTATGGGTTGTAATGGGGCCTGGCTAAGGGTAGGATATACAAAGGAACTAGGCTGAAGACCCTAGGAACTAAGAGAGCATGAGCTTTTTACACTTTGAATTTAAACTCAAGTTCCTTTTTTCATTTTTCACTTGCCTTGGGTGACTAAAGCCTTTTTATTCAAATAGCCTTTTTTTCATTTTTTGTTTTTTGTTTTTTCCTTGCCTTTGGCTCCAACCTTTTTATTATATATATATATATATATATATATATATATATATATATATTTTTTCTCAATCCCAAACAACACATCACACCTTGTAGCCACCCCAAACTTAGTTTCTTACAAACCTTCTCTTTGCTAAGCTTCCATGCTCTCCTAATCCTAAGATCGGGTTGACATGGTTTTTCCAGATATTAGGCTTGTAATATCAGGTTATCAAGAATTAACAGGCTAATCAGGCTCAATGGGGCTAACTAAGGAACATGCATTAGGAATTGGTTATTTTAGGCTAAGTGGTTATTTACAAAGAAAATGCCTAAATCATTTGCTACACACACATAAACATGCAAACCATAAAGAGATTCAAGCAAATTCGGGAAAGTGCAACTTGAAAGTGATTCTCACAATTTAAAACATGTTGGAGGCTCAAATCCTCACCTGGACATTCATGCAAATTGTTTGACCGAGATTCTATCCCTAGTGTGTGCTTCCCTTCACCCCAAACTTATCATAAATCATGCCATCACAACAAAATCTCAAAGTTTAGTTTTCAATCACATGGGGATCACTTTTCAAAAAAAAAAAAAAAAATCAGCCTAGGGGGAATCATCACATCAATCATGCAATCAATCTGTGCAAATTCAATTAAAATCCATCAAACTTGCCAACATAAGACTTAACACAATTTATTCAAGAGCTAAAAGAAAGACAAGGCAAAACAAAACTACAACTAGTTCCCTCCCCCACACTTAAAACATGCATTGTCCCCAATGTAACAACATGACTATAAAATCAGAGTGAGGGAAAGGAAAGGGTACTCCCTGATCAAGTGTCAGTGTAGGTGGGAGCTTCCAAGGAGAGCTCCTCAACATTAGCATCCACAGGAACACCAGCATCCACACCATGGAATGGCTTCAGCCTCTGCCCGTTAACCTTGAAGGACTTGTTGGTACCTGCACTTTTAATCTCTACTGCACCATAAGGAAAAACGTTAGTAACAACAAAGGGGCCATCCCATTTGGACCTAAGTTTCCCAGCCATCAATTTCAAAGGGGAGTTAAACAAAGAAGACTTGCTGGCCCACGTAAAATTCTTTTCTAGAAATAATACTATAATGAAAATGTTTTGTTTTATCTTTATAAATCCTGGAGCTTTCATAGGCTTCTAGCCTAAGCTCCTCAAGTTGCTTCTACTCGTAGTTTCCTTTCAATACCAGCTTTCTTCATTTCCAAGTTACAGCACTTAACTGCCCAATATGCACGGTGCTCAACTTCCACAGGGAGGTGACATGCCTTACCAAATACAAGCCTAAAGGGGGACATTCCTATTGGCGTCTTGTAAGCGGTCCTCTGAGCCCACAAAGTCGTCTTCCAGCCGCAGCGGCTCCAGTCCTTCCTATTCGGCTGCACCATTTTCTCTAAAATCTGCTTGATCTCCCTGTTTGATATCTCAGCCTGTCCATTGGTCTGGGGATGATAAGCAGTGGAAACTCTATGCACAACTCCATATTTCCTGAGTAAGCCTTCCATGGTGCGGTTGCAGAAGTGAGTGCCCTGGTCACTGATAATAGCCCGAGGTATGCCAAACCTGCAAAAAATGTTGGACCTAACAAATTTTGAAACAACTTTAGCATCGTTAGTCCTAGTGGGGATTGCTTCCACCCACTTTGAAACATAGTCAACAGCCAAAAGAATGTACAGAAAACCAAAAGAATGAGGGAAAGGACCCATAAAATCAATCCCCCACACATCAAAAACCTCACAAAAAAGCATGGGCTGCTGAGGCATCTCACTCCTACGAGTGATGGCAGGGCCTGTTGTTTGACACTCCTTACAATTCCTGTAGACCGCATAGGCATCTCTAAAAATTGTGGGCCAGTAGAACCCAGAATCCAAGACTTTTCTTGCCGTCCTCTGTGGTCCAAAATGTCCTCCAACTTGAGAGGCATGAGAAAAGTTCAGGATGGACTCTGTCTCATAATCGGGGACACACCTCCAAATAACCTGATCACTGCAAAACTTCCAAAGGTACGGATCATCCCACACATAGTACTTTGAATCACTCTTAAGCTTGTGGAACTTGGATCTACTTGTACCTGCAGGAACAACACCAGCAACAATAAAGTTAACAATGTCAGCAAACCAAGGTGTTACCCCATACAGATGTAGAAGTCGCTCATCAGGAAAATCATCTTGGATGGGAGAAGGATCCTCATCCCTTGCTATTCGGCTCAAGTGATCGGCTACCAAATTTTCAGCTCCACTCCTGTCTTTTATCTCCACATTGAACTCTTGGAGCAAAAGCATCCACCAGATCAATCTTGGCTTAGCTTCTGGTTTCTTTAACAGGTACTTCAGAGATGCATGGTCAGTGAAAACAATAAATTTTGAACCTAGCAAATATGACCTAAATTTATCAAGTGCAAACACAACAGCTAGCAGTTCTTTTTCAGTGGTGGTGTAATTTGATTGTGCAGCATCTAATGTCCTAGAAGCATAATAAATGACATGGGCAGCCTTGCCCACCCTTTGTGCCAGAACCGCCCCCACAGCAAAATTAGAAGCATCACACATGAGTTCAAAAGGGAGGGTCCTGTCAGGGGGCTGGATAATGGGGGTAGAGGTCAATGCTCTTTTCAGGTAGTCAAATGCCTCCTTGAAATTTTCATCAAAATGGAACACGGCATCATTCTTCAGCAGGTTTGACAATGGCAGAGCTATCTTGCTGAAGTCCTTAATGAAGCGCCTGTAGAAACCTGCATGGCCAAGAAAAGAACGGATCTCGCGTACGCAAGATGGATAAGGCAATGAAGAAATCACATCAATTTTTGCAGGATCTACTGAAATACCCTCTTTAGAAATAACATGACCCAAAACAATCCCCTGTTCTACCATAAAGTGACATTTTTCATAGTTCAAAATCAGATCAGTCTCAATGCATCTTTCTAGAACTAAAATCAGACTATGCAAGCATGTATCAAATGAGGAGCCATATACAGTGAAGTCATGCATGAACACCTCCATGCAATTTTCAATAAATTCAGTAAAAATGCTAAGCATGCATCTTTTGAAGGTGCCAGGAGCATTACAAAGGCCAAATGGCATCCTCCTATAGGCAAACGTGCCGAAGGGGCACGTGAAAGTGGTATTTTCCTGATCCTCAGGGGCAATATGGATCTGGAAGTACCCGGAAAAGCCATCAAGAAAACAGTAATGAGATTTACCAGCCATCCGTTCCAGCATCTGATCTATGAACGGCAAAGGAAAATGATCCTTTCTGGTGGCCTGGTTCAACTTCCTATAATCTATACAGACTCGCTTGACTATTCCGGACTCTAGTGGGTACAAGCTCATTATTATCATTTCGACTACGGTGAGGCGGACTTCTTGGGTACAACTTGCAATTGGACTTACCCAAGTACTATCGAGAGATGGGGTATATAATACCGCTTTGCAGAAGTTTAGTCACCTCTTTCTTCACCACATCCAGAATCAATGGGTTTAGCCGCCTTTGGGCCTGCCTTACTGGTTTAGCCCCATCCTCCAATAGAATTTTGTGCATACATCTGGAGGGGCTAATTCCTGGAATGTCAGCCAAGGTCCACCCAGTAGCCTTCTTGTGCTTCTTCAGAACCTCCAATAGTTTGGCTTCCTGGTCAGAGTCAAGGCTGGAAGAAATAATGACTGGAAGTTTTTCATTTATTTCCAAGTAGGCATACTTCAGGTTCCCAGGAAGTGGCTTGAGCTCTAAGGAGGGTGGCTGCTCAATGGATGGTACATTTGGAGTAGCCATGATGTCAAGGACTTC
The DNA here is from genome assembly GCA_030762895.1 of Sophora flavescens. NCBI lineage: Eukaryota > Viridiplantae > Streptophyta > Magnoliopsida > Fabales > Fabaceae > Sophora > Sophora flavescens. The sequence goes on along the minus strand of CM061062.1, from coordinate 20,345,452 downwards.
TTCTGAACAGACAGCTTCACTCTCACTATCACTATCACCCTGCAAAGTTGAATCAAGAAACTCAGCACAAACAGCACACGGGTTAGTGTTAGTACAGTCAGTACATGAATATAAATCATCAAAACCAGAAATGAATGGAAAATCAAAGACAAAGTCCTCATGGGTGTCCTCAATAATCTCAGAAAGAAACTCTAACTGGAAAACAGAGTGCTCCTCCAATGGATGTTTCATAGCATCAAAGATGTTGAACTTTGCCACAATATCACCAAACTCCATAGACATAGTCCCACCATTAACATCAATCTTAGTCTTGGCTGTCTTCATGAATGGTCTGCCCGAGATTATTGGTGATCTACTGGAATGTGTCTCTCCTGCCATGTCCAGGATGTAGAAGTCAGCAGGGAAGATCAAATCATCAACTTGTACCAGCACATCTTCTACCATTCCCATGGGGCGGGCACTGGTCCTGTTGGCCAACTGGATGGTGAGACCTGTATACTACAAGGGCCCAAGATCAAGGTTATTGAAAATAGAGGTAGGCATAACATTTATGGAGGCTCCCAAATCCAGCATGCAATTTTCAAACTTCCTGTCCCCAATAGTGCATGGAATAGTAAAAGTGCCCGGATCCTTGCACTTCTGTGGTAGGGCCTGAGTGGGTGCTGAAACATTAACTCTATCTGGTGCAGGCTTAGACTGGATAAGAGCTGAAACATTTCTTCCCAAATTTACTCTCTCATTACTCTTCAACTTCCTCTTGTTGGTGTAGAGATCCTTCAGAAATTTGGCATACTTAGGCACCTGCTTGATCACATCTAGAAGGGGAATATTCACAGCTACCTTTCTGAATACATCTAAAATCTCCCTCTCCTTGTCTTCCCCACCAATCTTCTTATTTTTCTGAACTCTGTGTGGGAAGGGGATTGGTGGGATGTATACCTTCTCAGCTTCAACATCAACTGAAGGCTCAGGAGTTACCTCGACAGTTTCTTCATCTTTTCCAGAGGATGCCTCAACAACTCTTCCAGATCTCAGAGAAATGGCACTCACATTAGGATTGGAGGCATTGGGATTCATCACTGTCTGTGCAGGTAGCTGGGTTGTCCCATGAGCTTGTTGTATGTTATTTATGGAAGTGGCAAGCAGTCCAACTTGTTTCTGCAAACCCTGAATGCTAGCATCGGTTCGCCGCGAATCTTGTACTGTGAGGAGGCTGGAACGTGCTGGAACTGTCCAATTTGCTGCTGCAACTGTAGATTTTGTTCAGTCATTCGCTTGAACATGTCCTCTAGTGAAGGTCCAGAAGGTGCAGAAGTGGTCACTTGAGGAGGATTCTGAGATGCTGCCATCGGTTGTTGTTGGGATGAGTTCCCATACCGAAGGTTAGGATGATTCATCCAGTTGGGATGGTACCTATTTGTGGAGAGGTCTAGAGTGCTGTACCGGTTCTGACTGTTACCTTGATTGTAAGGATGGACTGCATAAGCCTGAGACAAATCAGTGACGAACTCTTCCTTCGGAATGGGGCATGCATCATACGGGTGCTCAGGAGAGTTGCATATGCCACACAACCTTGCAGGCTGAACTCTATCCATTGCCAATTTCTCCACCAAAGAAGTTAGCCTATCAATTCTATCATCAACGGCCTGGTTGGAAGAAGAACTATGGACCTCATGCACACCTCTTGTCTCAACAGAATTTCTCCTGGATGTAAAATGCTGGTAGTTCAGTGACATATTTTCAATTAGTTGCTTGGCAGCAGCTGGGGTCTTATCAACAAGCGCTCCCCCACTAGCAGCATCCACAATATTTCTATCCATCGGCAGTAACCCTTCATAAAAATACTGGATACGAAGTTGCTCGGAAATCTGATGCTGGGGGCAACTGGATACCAAATGCTTGAATCTCTCCCAATATTCAGCCAATGACTCATTTTCTTGCCTGATGCCACATATTTCCTTCCTGATTGACGCAGCTCTGGAGGCAGGAAAATATCTCTCTAAGAAGAGCTTCTTCAAATCGTTCCAGGTGGTAATAGAGTTTGGCTCAAGATATAACCGCCAATCCTTTGCAGCTCCCTGCAGTGAGAACGGGAAAGCTTTCAGCTTGATGCTATCCTCAGTTACTCCCTCTGATCTCAAGGTTGTGGAGCAGACGACCTGGAATTCCTTCAAATGCTTGTGTGGATCCTCACCTGCAAGACCACTAAACTTTGGCAACAAGTGAATGAAACCAGATTTTAATTCAAAAGGAGTATCAGCACCATGATATGCAATACACAAGCCATTATAATTAACATCAGGGGCAGCAAGCTGTCTTAATGTCCTTTGGTCACCCATATTGTCAAAAACGGTTTTAGAATTAGAATCACTACTAGTGCTAGCCCGAAATTCTCTACGGCGTGTGTGCAGTGTTCTTTCAATTTCAGGATCAAAATCACACAATTCAGGGCAAGTATACCTAGTAGCCAGACCAATTCAAAACAAAAACAGAAATTAAAAGAAAGGAAAAAAAATGCGAAAAAAATAACAAACAAGAGTCCCCGGCAACGGCGCCAATTTTTGGCCGCGCTATCGCGCACGCGCCAAAAAGAACGAGCGATTTAAAAAAAAATGTAGTTAGGGCGACAACTCGGATGTCGTCTCACAAGGACTCTTGACTTGTTATTTACCACAAAAATCAGTTTTTTTGGGGGGGGGGGGGGGATTTGGTTTGAATTGCAAATGGAAAACAATGCAGAAACAGAACAATAAAACAGAGCAAGTTGAAAAGGTTATCAAATAGCTAAAGACGATTAATCTACTGTTCTCAAATTCCCAACTATCATCGGTTCATGTAATTCCAAGTCCTAAGCAGATTCTAATCCCCTCCCGGTTGTAGCAACAATTTACAAGCGAAATCACTACTACAGATATATGTTCCTATTCCCGAATTAAGCAAACGGGGTTAAGCCCTTTGTGAACTAAGCGAACACGAATTGTACACACGCGAATTAAGCAAACGCGATTAATTATAGGAACATAACATCACCGAAAATAAATCAACACAACACAATATACTCATGAATTAAGCAAACAGAAATATATAGCATGGCATTGAAAAGGGAAAAGCATACAAAACAGGAATTACAAGAACCTCAAGTGTAGTGGAAAACAATTACAGTAGATTAATCTAGAAAATCAGTTCTCCATAAAAAACGAAACACACAGAAAAATGTAAAAACAATGGAGAAGCAAAAGTCCTTTCAATCTGCCCAGAACAGCCTTTTATACTATTCAGAAACTAAGCCCACTCGCGAGGCGAACACTCGCTCGCGAGGCAAATATCATGAATAGTCTGCAACGTTTGGTCTTCTCGCGGGGCGAAGTACTGCTCGCGTGGCGAGGAATGGAAGAGTCATGGCTTCTGGTCTTCAGTCTCGCGAGGCGAGACATGGATCCGCGAGGCGACATAGAACGGATTTCATTTCTTTGGAACAGTCAGCCTTCAGGGTCGCGAGGCGAGGTATTGTTCGCGGGGCGAACCAGAGAGGATGACATTTTTACTGTTCAGCTGGCTTTCAGGTTCGCGAGGCGAGAAGACTCTCGCGAGGAGAACTTCTCCAGACTTGAAATTTCCCTGATTCTTTATTCTCTTGACTTCTACCTTAACCTGAAAACAACAAAATAGCCATAAGTGCTTTATTTGACTCAAAACTGGCTAAATTAACCTAAAACTACATTAGAGACTCAAAACCTTGCTTGAGGACAATCTAATCTAATTTGGGTGAAAATGAGATATAATTTGCATAAAACCCTGGTCATACTAGCCATAAAACTAGATGAGCCAGAGGCTTATCAGTAGCCAGCATGATGAGAGCTTGACACGACTATACTCACTCTATATTGGAGTTCTTTTTGATTATTTAGTATAGTTGAGGCTGGCCTATATATTATATGACTCTATGACGCTAACCATGTAATGTATGTGACTGGGAATGTGCACCTGTAACTTAGTAGTGCATAACTTTTGATTTTTAAAATCTGTTACTCTGATATTATGATGTGACTATGATATTATGATATTTCTTAACTTTGTGTAATTTTCTTATATAGAATTTTGAACTTATAATTTTAGAACAAAAAAGAACACTAAACCTTATAAAATCAAATCAAATTTCATTTATGAAAAATGTATATTTAAGGAAGTCACAGATAATCGAGCCTCTGGAAAAAAATTCCACCAAGATGGAGTAACCATGACCCTATCAAGTCTTCTTCTAAAACGGATTCCGAACCTCTACCTCGAAACCAAGTGGACTGATAATTTTCCATATGAATATCGGTTAAGTCACAATCTAGAACCGTGCTTCTAAAACCATCAATCATCCATTGAGGCCGCTCCACCCTACCTTTTTTTATAATGAGTTAGGAGGTCATTAAAATCACCAATTATACACCTAGGAAAACCAGAGAGACCAGCTAAAGAACGAATAATACTACAAGACTCCATTCTTCTATGATTTTCTTGACATCCATAAAAACCTGTAAGTCACCATTTACCGATGGAATTTCCGACGGACACCGTTCCGTCGGTAATAGTCACGTAGGAAAGCCTTTCCGACGGATCTTGTTCGTCTGTCGGAAATTTCCAACGGCTTTAACCCTGGGAAAACTTGCCATACAGAACCCCTAATTACCGACGGAAATTCCGTCGAAAAATGTAACCAACAGTTACCGACGGAAATATCTGTCGGAAACAAGGTTTTTTCTACTTTTCAAATTATATTTTTTTATTTTTTTATATTAATAATTAATAATTAATTATTTTATTAAAATTTATATATTCAATATTAAATATATTATTTTATTTATTTATTATTATTATATTATATTATATTTTATTTTATTTTATTTTATTTTATTATATTTTATTTATTAATTATTATTATTATTTTTTAGTTAATTTATATTTTATTATTATATTTTATTATAATTAAATATTATTATATTATCAATCACAAAACAAAATTGAATTAAAAATAAAATTTAAAAATTAATAAAATTAAAATTAATTTAAAATAAAAACAAACTCAACATATAATCCAAAAATAAAATATTCGTCTATCTACAAAACTCTACTACACCTATAACTATCCTAATACTCATCACCATAATATCCGTCATCGTTGTCCTGTCGGGGGGAGTCTGCCGGCGTCATAGGACCATCAAGCTGCGGCTTAGTAGACAGACTGTCATCATACGGCTGCGGTGGTGGATCGGTAATAGTAGTGGATGGCTGGGGCTGGGCTTGGGTGGCATGGAGGACCCCCTGCAAAGCGCTGCGCCTTTCTGGTGGGAGGAGATCAAGCACAGCGGTCATGACCGTAGAGAATGTCTCCATCTGTTGCATGATGCACTCGTTCGTCTCCCTCTGCTGCTGTACCTCCTGCCTCAGCCGTTGCACCTCCTCCGTGTCTTGTGAGTCGGTGGATGTAGGCTCCCTAATGGTCAAGCACGGCGTCGACCCCCGACGGATCGACCTGGATAGGGTCGCAGTACCGTAAATCCGTCCCTTGTTCTTCCCGTCCGCCACATCCATCCAGGCCTGGGTCTGTAGTCGCTCAACCTCGGCGGGGTCCAGCTGAGAAGGATCTGAGACACCTGAGCAGGAGGCAGCCTCAGATGCTACCTGACTAAACCTGGCGTTGTACTCCGCCTGCGATCAATATATTACAATCAATATTTATTAAACTATATATATATATATATATATAATAATTACGAATAGTTTAAATATAAAAAACACTTTAGCTCACCACTGTCTGCCTCGACCTCTCATCGACAAACTCCCAAGTGTCTGAGCGAATATGTGTCTGCTCAAAGACCGTAGGGACATCAACGGACCGAGCAAGCTCTCCTGCCTGCAACCGACACAACAATAAAATCAATTAGTTATAAAACAAATTTTTAATAAAAATATACAGTTTATAAATAATGTTATTTATATATGCATACCATGTAAATGGCATGCTGCATGTGGCTAATAGAACCACCAGTGTGCATGCTCCCACCCTTCTCGGAAGCCCGATTTCTCTTCGCCTGTTCACACTTCAGCTTGTAAGCCGGAGTGTCCCAGTACGCACACAGTTGGGTCCTGATGTTGGGCCCGATGTAATTCGGACATATCCGGCTCTCCCTACGCTCCCGGAGCATGTCCCTCAGTCGAGAAGCTGCTCGGTCGTCAAAGATAGCACGTATCTCTGAGGTATGCTCCTGTAACTAGAGCACAAGCTCCTGTTAACAAAGAAAAAAATATTAATAACATTATACAAAAAAATATATAAAATAAAGTGAAAATTGCATGAACTAATAAACAAGAACTTACCCCGAATCTTCTGAAGATACGATCCCTATCCTCCCCGGGGATCACCTCTCATGATGGCCAGAAGCGACGATACCGTGCCTTGATGGCGAAGGTAACATGCTTCGATCCCACTTTTGATGGGATGAAGCTGAAAAATTCATAATTTTATTAAATCAACAATATGACAACCAACAAATATATGCTTATTAAATAATAATTATTTTTAAACAACATTAAATTAAATTAAACTCACGATCCAGAAATAGGACGGATCCATGGTCGATCCTCAGGTGCGGGAACCCTGGCCCACTCAGGCAAGTCCTCAGCCACGACTGACTGCTGCACTGATGATGATGATGGTATGGCCGTGTCGTGACCGTATGCGGCCGCGGATGATGAGGATGGAATGGTCATGTCCGGCCGTGGCATCATCCCAGAAGTGGGCATAACTGATAATCCTACTGGGTGTGTGGCCGGCACAGTCAATGATGATGGTGGTGCTGGGTGTGGGCGTGGTGTGGGTCCAGTAGGGGGCGGCAAGTAGCCGGCTAGTGCACGTCGTGGAGCAAAGCGAGTGGAGGTCTGGACATGGGTGGAGGGTGGGGTAGTGTGGGTCGGGGATAGTGTAGTATGGGTAGGGTATGATGTAGTATGGATCGGTGAGGGTATAGAATGGGTGGGGGATGGTGTAGAATGGATGGGGGAGGCTCCTGTAGATGGCGATAGGGTAGGTGCGGTAGGGATGGGGGTAGTTGCGGTGCGTTCTGAGGGACCTCCAGGAATGCGAGCAAGCACCTGGGACTTCACGGTGTATCGTCCCAGCTTAGCCTTCCCCTTCCCCTTATCACCGCTAGGCGGTGGGGGGCAGGACGGTTATCCTCCTGATGCTGACATATCTATTTTTATAGCACAATTACAAATCAGTGTAAAAACAATAAGTAATTGACATTTAACAGTCTAATCTAAGCAACTATTTTTATAGAACAATATTTGTCAAGTCTTACATTTAATCGCATCAGCAAATATTTAAAATATAATAAAAATAACATAATAATAAACTTCCTATTCAGACTCAGTATCGTCATCTGATTGTAAGTCCGACTCTTCTTCTTCTTGCATTGAGTCATCACTTTGGATTTCTTCCTCTGATGATGCATGCATGGATGCCTGATTACCAATGACCACTTATTCCCCTTCATTTGCAGATCCCAACATGCCAGTAATACCCTCGACCCGAATTACTTCATTGACATGTGACGATTCATCCGCCTAGAATGGCATCTCATCCTCTGCATCATCGATTTCTATGCGACCCCTAGGCTTGGTAGTGATTGCAACACACCAACCTCATTTGTCCGTTCTCATTGCGGGATAAGGGACATAATAAATGTTTGCATTCTGAGCAATTATAAAAGGATCAAACTGTTGATATCTTCTATCCATGCAAATGTCCACAGTTCCATACTTGGGATCCACTTTTGTTCCTGTCCTCGATAGATCAAACCTGATACAATAAAATAAGACTACTTTTTTAGGATAAGTAGTAGTATTGTATTGTAACTCGTATGTGTTTTATGACCCCATAAAAATCACTGGTACCTTCACCCTGTACGACAACCCCATTATTAATTGTCTTTTTGCCCACGTTCCATTCATCTGTGTGGAATTTGTACCCATTAACAAAGTATGTATGCCATGATCTAACACAGCTATAGGGCTCATACGCTAAATCTCTCAAGTGCTGATTAGTAACGCATGACGGTTGTTGATACACCTATGAATAGGTAAGTCATATTAAATAATTACTTTTTTCAAAGGGAAAATTAAGCTTAATATAGTGTTTGCATCATCATATTACACTTACTTGTTGCTTGAACCATTCAGGAAAATCTGCTTGTGTACGAGCAGAACCATTAGGAATCTCTGCGCCGATTCATTAGAAGGCTCTTCCATGTCATCAGAATCATCCGCCTCAAAATTCCCATGTTGCCCAATACAATCATCGACCATCATATGCATTGACTGGAGTTGTTCGACATATTCATCGTGGTACTGCCTGATGCACCTATTTCAAGATCGTCACCACCAACTTCATTCAAATCAATATCCGGCAACTCCTCACCATGATCAGTCCATATCCAATAATTAGGCTTGAACCCACGTCGGTATAGGTGTAACTTCACGTCGTCATCTCTCAAAAACGCCATAGAATTGAACTATGTGCACGGACATTTAATCCCCCCTCTTCAGCATAATCACAATGTTGCTTTGCTTTGGATATAAACTCCTCAACTCCAGCTACAAATGATTGTTTCATAAGTCGTCTCCCAGACTTGTTCCTATCATACACCCAACTACGGTTCGAGGGATAATATTCCATCCTTCTGCATTTTCAGATAAAATGAAGTATTTTTAAACATGATACTATAACCTCGAATCGCTCCCTTTCCTTAAAAGGTGTGGCCCTATCCCATTCGAGGAAAAACTTTTTCATCACTGTATTATACTAGTTACTCATCACTTCTCATGTCTTATAGCCAATAAAATTTCGGCAGCATCTCCCATCGGTCTCCAAGTACACGACTTGACCGCGATAAGATACCACAATCAAGTATGGACCCGGAGAACAAAAGGAAATGCTTCGACCCGAAATTTCATCAACTATTTAACAAATGAGAATCATCGAGTAACTAGTATATCAGTGAAGAAAAAGTTTCTTCCCAAATGGACAATTCAAGATTCAATAAAATGAGCGATACCATGACCACGAGTACACATGCTAAATAATATTGAATCTTGAACACGAAACTAAGGTTTTTCTCGATTACATATTAATTATATATATATATATATATATATATATATATATATATATATATATATACTCTAAGATAAAATAAAACTTCAAGTAACAGAAATAATTTGCATAAAGTTTGACATTATTAGCAATCAATCAAACCAATATTTAAGCAACCATCATAAACAAAGCATTAGCAAAAAAAAAATCACTTACTCTAATCAAAATTTATTAAATTGTTCGCCACTCTTTTGATTAAATCTTTATTTTTTTATACTATTTTAATTTATTCAATAATTTTTATTTAATTATTTAATTTAATTTTGGTGTTATGTAATTATTAAGTTATTACATATTTAAGTTTATTATTGTTGAAAAAATAATAATTATACTTATATATTTAACTATTTTCATATTCTATTTTTTACTTATTTAATCATTAATGTTTTTAATTATTTAATCAATCTAATTTTATTGTTATGTAAATATTTTAAAAGATTTCGTCATCCACGCTTCCCGATGCACCATGAGCAGATATTGCCGACGCGCTATTAACAGATATTCTAGATGCGTCATGTGCAACTATTAACTTAATTGTGAGATGAATATTTTAATTAACTTCTTAATTAATTACACATTATTTTTTAATTATTTAAATAATTAATACATTTTGTTATCCGTTAAATACTTAATTAATTATTCCAAATCGCACTTAATTAATCAATGAACATGAGTTATTGCCATATATGCTCCATCACAGCTGCAGGTATGGAGGAAAACGATTTTACCAATTCGCTAATGTTATCTACACTAAATCTTATCAACACTAAATTTTGTCCTTACGATTTTATTATATTAAGGAAATACATTAAGTTTATTACGCATTTGGTAGAAACAATCATACCACATTTAGTAACTTTACATGCACGTAATACAACTAATTAATTGACAAAAAAACCCACACAAATTAATAACTTTACACACACTAGACATTTATTTTTATAATAAATAAATTAAATACATGCACATAATACAACTAATTAATTAAACCAGTATCATTCATTGAAATAAAATATACCAACAAAGACACAAACAACACATGTTGTTCAAAAAAAAATATAAGACCATCAACGGGCATAAAAAGTCAATGTACCGCAATGGATGCCGGGAGTTGCTGCCGGAGGAAGCTGGTGACTTTGAAACAATACAAAAAATACCCTTTTAGAATCCAAACCAATACTCAGAAAAAAGGGAAAATCTAATAAAAATAAAAATAAAAATAAAATGAAAATAAAAAAGGGATGGTGGTGGTTCTGTGCATAGTGGTGGTGGTGCACAGTGGTGGTGGTGCACAGTGGTTAAAGGTGGTGCTAATAAAAATAAATTAAAAAAATGAAAATTAAAAGAGAATCTATACCACAAAGAGGTGGTGGTGGCGCTGGTGGTGGTGGCATGGTGGCAGAGAGGTAAGGAGAAGACGGCGCGGTGACAGTGGCACGATAGTGACAGAGGCGCAGTGGTGGTGGCGTCGTGGAAAGTGTAGTGGAGGGCGCGGTGGCGGGGGTGGAAGAGAGGGAAAGAGATTTGGGTTTAGGAGGAAATGTAATAGGATAAAGGGAGAGGGAGGCGCGGTGGTGACAGAAAGCGATGATCGTGGGGTGGTGGAGAGCACAGCGGAGACAGTGGAGCGGAGGAGAAGCAGAGAGAAAGGATAGAAGAGAGAAGAGAGAAAAGAGAAAAGTGAGGGAGAAGAGGGTTTTCGGTGGATTTGAGGTCAAAATTTCTGATGGTCAATTTTAAATTACCGATGACTTTTTCCGTCGGTAATTCAAAAATACATTTATCGATGGAAATGGCCGTCGGTACTGATAATGAGATTTGCGACGGAAGTTCTGTCGATAGGTTTTTCGTAGTTACCGACGAATTAGCCCGTCGGTAAGCTTTCGTGCCTAATTTTTGCCATTCACGCACACTATTCTGACAGAAATACCGACGAATAAGTCATTGGTAACGTTTCCGACGGGCATTCAATCGGAAAATTCATAAAATTTTCATATTCATACTTACCGATGGCCAAGTCCGTCGGAACCATAGCCATCGGAAAACTTCCGTCGGTAATTCTGTGTTTTCTTGTAGTGGATGAGATGTCAAACTAGGAAGCTGACTTTTTGACCAAAGTAACCCACTTTTAGAAACTATTTACCAAAATAACCTACTTTTGAAACAATTTACTAAACTAACCTACTTTTTGCTAGGGTGGAATAAAATATTATTATTTTTTGTCTGACTAGTGGCGCCAATCAAACAGGGGTCATTGACTACCACGTGGTAGCTTCTCCTTGGCCAAGAAGTTGGCAGGAAAAAAAAATTTACGTGAAAAGAACTGAAAAGAAAATAGGGGGTTACGCAACGTGTCACCACCAGGTGAGTGGTGCCATTGCAACAGGGGCCACCAGTGGCGCTAGTTACAGCGACGCCACTCACCTGGTGGTGACACGTGGCACCGTCCCCCCCCCCCCCAAACAACCTACCTACCCATCCCCCCTTCCCTGATATATAAACCCATCGGCTCCCCCTTCCCCAACACCACTTCTCACCCTTTTCTAAACCAATATTTCCCCCATTCTACTACACTCTTTTCTTTTATACACTCTATCATTATCAATTTTAAGTTTAAGTAAATATTATAATTTTTTTATATCATATTTTTATTGTTTTATTAGACATTATATACTCATTCTCCAGCATTTTACTACTTTTTTTTTACACTCTTTTATATATAATTTTGTTGGAATACCACATTTTATCTATTTTTACACTTTTTTTTACACTCTCTTTTGTCTATAATTTTGTTGGAATATCACATTCTACTACTTTTTTTTACATTCTTTTCTACAATCTCTTTTATCATAATTTTTATAATACCACATTTCTATCATTTTATGTAATGTTTATTTTTAAAAAATTTATTATATTTTTACTTTTATTTTTGTGCATTCATAATTTATATATTTTTTACCATATTATTATTTTTTATTTACTTTGTTATTATTAATGATAGTAATAGTTTGTTTTTTTATTTTTATTGTATTAATATTAATTTTTATCATGTTTTGGTATTAGTGTAATTTTTTTCTTAATTTTTAATTGTTATTATTGATATATATGATACTAGTAGTGACCCATATTATCATTTTGTGTTTTTTTATTTTCATAATTTGTTACGGTTATGTTAATGCTATTATTGTTTGTTATATATAGATCTTATTGTTATATTTGTTATTGTTAATGTTATTATTGTTAGTGTTTTTATTATTTTGTTGTTGTTAATGTTATTAATTTTATGATTATGTTAATATTCTTGTTATTATTGTTATTGGTGTTGTTGGAATTATTATTATTATTTGTACTCATGATTTAATTTTTCATGATTTTTTTAAGGTAATATGGCACAATCGATTAATCCTAGCCCCATTTATCCTGACTTGTTAGATATGCAAATGACACATGTCTCTCAACATGTATGGAACAATGAGGAGGATCGAGTTATTAGATGTAGAAAAGTACAATAATTTAAGGATTGGGGGGAATGTTAAGGATGGAGGTGAAAACATCCCCCCCCCCCCCCCCCAATTAAAGGGATTATCGAGATGACAGGCTTTTTGAGCACTGCTCAATTATCATTGTTCCAGGTGGACCACACATTGATAAGTGCATTGGTTGAACGGTGGAGGCCTGAGACCCACACTTTCCATATGCCATTTGGAGAGTGCACCATCACATTACAAAATCTTGCAATTTTGATGGGTCTTCGCATTGACGGCCAGCCTGTAATTGGTCGAACTTATGATAATTGGCCCGAGTATGTTGGTCAAATGCTAGGAGTGATCCCAGGAGATAAGCAGTTTCATGGCAGTCGTTTAAGATTGACATGGTTAAATGCACACTTTGGAAATCTTGAGCAACATGATTTATCTGACCCTGTAGTGGCTACCCGTTGTGCTAGAGCGTATATTATGAGGTTACTTGGAGTGTTGGTCGCAGATCGTTCTGGTTCGTATGTTGCATTAAGATATCTAACATTGTTAGAAGATTTTAATGTAACTGCACAAGTTAGTTGGGGATCAGTGGTGTTAAGTTATTTATATCATGAACTATGTAAGGCCACCGACTATTCCTACAAAGAGATGGCAGGTTTTGTCGCATTAGTACAGATGTAGGCATGCGTGGTTTCCAAAAGTTACACCTAGACTCAAAAGCGATGATAGACTTGTAAAGACACCATATGGAACTGGGTGACATTAATTTTTTAATTGAGTAATCGATAGTTGTGTTACTATTAACTTCTGACCCAAATTTGATTATTAGGCGGCAGCGTGGGATTAATTTTTCAAGAAATTATCATGATCTGCCTCATTATCGAGATATTTTTGATAAGATGACTCCATCAGATATGAGGGTTTTACTGTAATACACCATATTTTTTTTAAATTTTTAATACTTCTTTGTTAAGATAGTTGTTGAATGTTTGTAGATTGTGTGGGAGCCATATGACGTATACATCCTGGCATATTTGCCGTATATATGCATGGAAGGCGAACATATATGGAGGGCGATTGTGCCGTTGATATGCTTTAACATTGGGGAGTATCATCAACCCGATCGAACGATGAGACAGTTTGGCCTGAGCCAACATGTTCCTAAACCACCCTCCCAGCTGAAATGGGCCCACGACTTAACGCTTAGGGGGAAATCAAAGGATAATTGGTTAGAAACGATGGCACCATTTATTGACATATGGAACGATAGGTTGACATGGGTCCACCCTGGTGTACCACCACATTGGTCCATCAACAACCAATCGGAGTATATGAGATGGTACCTGGGAATTACTTGTCGATGGATCAGTAGAAAAAACGCACAACAGGCCATTTTGGTAATTTTATTTATCATTGTGTGTTTTATTATAAAGCATTAATAACTTATCATTATCGTTACTAATTCCCAATTGATTTAACCTTGCACAAGCTAAAGGGCTTGAACGGGTAAACTATTTAGCCACGCCAGAGGGGAGCCAAGCTTTGTCACTTGAAGAGATTAGGAGCGAGTCTGAGCACATGATGATGGTAATGGGGGACCCAAAGTCACATCAGAACACATTATCGGCCTGCTCCGCTTGATTCTCAATCTCAGGCTCCACCGGTGGTACACATGACGATTAGTAGGTCTAGCAGGGAAACACGTGGACTAGACCGAAACAGAACGCCCGTTGAAGCACAACCATTTTATCCGCCACCTTTCTCAGAGTGAGATCCGGGGACGTATTACATTCCTCCGCAGTTTCCATATATTCCATGTTAGCCTTCAACGACTTATTTCTATCCAGATCTTCTGTCTCCTTCATCATCGTCAGGCCCGGGTATGCAATCTGATCCATCACCAGGACCGAGCATGCACAACTCCACATCATATACACAAGCCGGTCCGAGTATGCATGCAGGCACATCATATACACACGCAAGTCCAAGCATGCATCCAGGTACATCTTATACACCAATGTGTTCTAGTATGCCTCAAGATGCCTCCTAGATGTATTATACACCTGCACCATACACACCATCTAGCAACACACCTGCTGCACCTCAGTGATGGATTACGCAGCTTCAAGACACCCCAATGAGGTCTCCTGAATATGGTGCAGTCGGCATCGATCTTAATATTGATTTTGAGGATGTTATGGAGTTAGGCGATGATGCAGGCATTGTCAATACACAACAAGAGATAAGGCGAAACCCACATCGTCAAGCAAGAGATCGAGGATATCAGTGCATCCCGTCACCAATGCAAGACAACAAACATCAACATCATTGATGTAGTTTTGTTTTATAAAAAAAATGACATATTCAATAGTAAACATTAATAAATAGCTTGTTGACTTATTATTTACTAGTTGGTTAAGTAGTTAACATTAAATAAGTTCATACAACGATTACATAAATATTTTGTAGTACTAAACCGATTCCACATAAAATATTAATAAAAATGACATGATACCATAAACATTATCCTTATTCGTCATCTAGATTTACCTTGGATCCTCCGGCGCATTGAGGGCAATGACGTCGGTTGTTCCCTTCAGACCTACATAACCCGCACCGTTGACTATGTTGTGACTCTCTCCAACCCATTTCATTCCTAATCCGGGTTGATTTTGGCCGCCCCTTTAGACGTAGCATCAAGTCATTTGGAACCAAGGTCCATGGCATATACATTGACGGTACACCTTCCTCATTGCCAACGGGGAACCATTCATAGGAGTAAGCGTTCATGATGCAGTCTAACCTGTATTTGGGATCGATAACTGTTCATACCTAATATGAACGTGAGCACATGCTGCAATTACATGACATCAAGGAAAGTGAAATGCTTGAAATCTTCCACACTGGCAATATCGAGACGGTAAATCAACACTCCATGACTGGTCCCCCTCTCTGGTTGACTGGATTGAATGCCTCCTCGACTTCAAATCGTAGATTTTGATGGCCAAACCTCCGGACATGATGGGATGATGCTTCTTCTTGTTGCTTTATCAATACTTCTCGCAGTTTTTCAAAATAATCCCGACCAGAATGAATTTCTGCCCTAGTGCTTGAACCCCGCTCAACAAAATATTCTACCAGTCTGTGGTATGTACACTTCACCAAAGTTGTGATTGGCAAATTCCGAACACCTTTCAATATCCGATTTACTGCCTCCAACAAGTTAGTTGTCATGTGACCATACCTACGACCTTGATCATCATAAGCGAGACTTCACTTTTCTTTTGAGATGCCATCAATCCACCGTCTAACCTCCGGACTAGCTTCCCGAAATCTTTCTAGCCTCCGGTCAAAGCAAACGCGAGACGTTGTATATCTTGAAATAATACCGCATGTTTGTTATATAAAGATAACTCAACTAAACCTTTTGATCATTGACATAAAATTATTACCTAGTGCCATCAATGCCTTATTCTGACATTTTTAAATTTATGGTTGAAATTACCGACGATGTGTCTGAGGCACTATACATGGTAAGCATTTGGCGGTTGCCAACAAGGTATGGATTTGCCACGACAGATTTAATACTTTGGTGGCGGTCGGAGATCAAACATATACCTATCCTATTGGTCACTTTTTCATGAATAAGTGCCAAAATTCAGGACCATGAGTCCAATGTTTCTCCTTCCACGATCGCAAACGCAATCGACAACACTTTGTTATTCCCGTCTTGTGTAGTTGCGATCAAGAAGGTACCACGATACTTACCATATAAGAATGGACCATTCACTTGTATTATGGGCTTGCAGTGATTGAACGCATCACAACATTGTTTGAATGTCCAAAAAACACGATGAAGTTTACGACCGTGAATATTAATCCGATTACCAATGATGACAGGATTTGTCTCGATCTTGTGATAGGCTCCAGGGGCATACAACTACAAATGCTCCAATCATTTGGGCAACAATGCGTATCATTCATCCTAGTCTCCAAATACATGTACTATGGCTTTTTGTTTAGCCTTCCATGCTTTCCGGTAAGAAATTTTGTATCCGAACATACTTTGGATCCTTTCCTTTATCAACCCGATGGTAACAGAGGGTTGTTCCCGGACCATGCCCGACACTTCATCAAACCATATTTTAAATCATATATGAATTATTTAAATTATCAAATTGAAAATCATGATAATTTGTCATACCTAGAATGCATGAGCATACAAAGTTGGAGTCCATCTTTGATTGATCTAGTGACAACATTGTGTTGACACAATTGTGAGGACCAACGTACTTCGACACTTCCCACTTGTCTGACTTCTTTGATAAAATGGCGCTTAATCTCCAAGGACAACCCGCTGAATGATTTGAACAACCCACTTGCCATAAGGACTTTGTTGATTTTTCGACTTCAAATGATTGGTGAATTTTCATTAAATATTTCTTCACCGCCAATTGAACCGACTGTTTGCTCTCAAATCGCAACCCCTCATACAACTCTTGTCCCACTTGCCAAGATCCAGGAACGTCCAACCCTTCCGTATCTTCGTCTGGATGATTCCAATTAACATAACTGTAATGTAGAGATAGATTGATGAATGCACCATGTGATTGACCTGTAATAGATGAACTTCTTTTATATATGTAAACTAATGAAGATATTAATATTAGAATGGAATAACATTATTAAATGCAAACCTGACTGATTTGGAACACCACATCCGGGCCTTAAAGATGACACTGGAGAAACCAATCCGGCTGGTATTATATTAGAGCCACCTTCAGCTTCATCTTCGGAGTCAGCTGAATCATAATATGTAAATTCATCGTCATCTTCATCTGACGCAAACTCCATTTCACCGCCTCATTCTTCATCATTGCTAAATGATTGATCCGGTAACTCGTATTGTTGGACAGGTAGATTGGAGCTACCAACCACATCGATCTCAACATATATCTCAAGTGTTGTCATTTCTGTAGTTTGCAGAAAAGTGTTAATCATGCAAGTCACGTCCGTGTCATCAGTTAATTCGTAACCAGTGAAAATTGGAGGATTTACTTGTACAAGATGTTTCACCATTATTTTTGAAATACACTGATTTGGTAGAAGTTTCAACCTAGAATATATCATTGTCTTCAACGCTTCATATCTGATTCGTTGTTTTATTTGCATAATTTTCGTATTCCTTCAAAAGTAAGGCAATTATCTCCAGCATATACCCTCCCGTTCTAGTAAAGCAAAACCATAACAACTTGATTCATATTGTCGGCCTACATTAATTAGACATAAATAAATAAGAATGATAATAAATAAATTACCACTACTAATGATATTTAATAATAATATTCCATATTTAAAACAAAATAATATGATAAAATTAACAACATTATTATTAGCAAAATTAAACAAAGACATAATAATAATATTAATGATAATATTACATTAATATATTAATAAACTAATAATGATATTAATTATAATATGTAAGCATTGATATCAATAATAAATAAACGAATGATATAAAATGACTATTAAAAAAAATGATATTATAAAAATTATGTTATTTACCATAAATTAAAATTTATGATAAAATAGAGTGTAGAAATATAAAAGTGTAGAAGTGAGAAGTGGAGTAGGTGTATGGAATTGGTGCCGGTTGGGGGTTCATATAATGGAGGGAGTGGGATGGGAGGGTGGGGGGCAGTGCCACATGGCACCACCAGGCTGAGTGGCGTCACTGCAACTGGTGCCACCGGTGGAAAGAGTTATGAACATGTGCATCTTACATTAATTATTTTGTTAACGTCATTGGTGATGCAGGTGCCAGAAAAAAAGTGTTGAAGACTATAAGATGCTCTTAAGGGTTTATTGCGATGATGTGAATCTGCAAGAGTTGAAGGATGTTGATAGCTTTGTGTTTGACTGCTGAATGTGCTTGGATTACAGGCTAAGGATTGGCCCATAAATGCTTTAATTATTTTACATGGACACACGGAGATCATGGTTTAAGTTTTGGGATGGAGAGTTCTTGTTCAGTATTCATTAAGTTATTGTTCAGTATTTATTTTACATGCATTTTCCCGTTCCTTATAATATTGTATATACCTCTATGAATAATCATGATTATAGAAAATTTCATTTTGCTCGTGAGATGATAATGACCAAATAGGTGCTCTTAGATAGTGATATTCTGGAGTCCGTTGGATCAAGTTTGAACCCGGTGCATATCAAGTGTCCCCAATCACAATTTCCCTTGGGTTAGCAACGTCAGCAGCTTCGGCGAGAATTTAGTTTTCACTGTCTTAGGCTGATAGGTTTTTCAAGTATGTGGTGATATTTTATCAAGTGTTGTATCAATGAATAATGATGCAAGAGCAATGAATTTTTATCGATTGTAATTTGATCCAACCATTAATTTGAGAGTTTTGTTTTGCTTATAATAGAGACGAGAGGGAGTATTTATTAACACTTGTAGTGGTGAGAGGATATAGTTAACAAATGAACATAGTGTCTTGTATATATTTTAGCCTTGTATGAGCAAAGGCATTCTTGCCATTTATGCATGCACTTTATCCTGTTATATTAGAACACTAAGAATATATCTGGATGCATAAACTAAAGTGACTCCTTCAATTTCAATATTCAATGGGGGGTGTCTCTGTCTATCTTCTTGGTGGCTGATGAGATGACCATTACTATTTTCAGGGAAAGAAGTTGAGAGGGGGCCCTCAAATTATTCAACTGAGTTTAGATGGGAAGAGGCTATATGTGCCCAGCTCACTTTTTAGTGCATGGGATAAACAATCTTATCCAGACGCTTATTCTTTGTGGTCACCATCTATTTATAGTGCGTGTGTGTAAGATTCTATCTATTTAAATGGTCTTGCTTGGAATCAAACGAAGTGGTTTTAAGGACAAGATATACAGGGTGTTGAGTGAGTCCTAATTGAGTTTAAGGACTGAAAAATCTGTTGCAAAATCTGTTTTAGCTTCTTCTTTTGTATCTAGCAGTTGGTTATCTTTTAGGTGGTTAAGGTATGTTGTATTCTTGGCTCTTATAAGAGCTGCTGTTATGAATCAATATCCATATTCTTCTCTTGTTATTCATTCTGTCTCAACATTTGGTATCAGAGCTCTGATCAAGGGCCTTTGATAACAAGAAAAATATAACAAGATTGAAGAGTGTTTTTTCAAAATTGTGAGTAGAGAAGATCGTGAGTTCTCTCAAGATCTGAAATCGAAGGAGATTCGTAGGAGTTCTTTCAAGAACTAAAAGGGGGGTTACTGTCAAAGATCTGAAATCAGGAAGGAGAGATCTCTGTCGAAGAGCATCCATGTCGAAAGAAATTGAAGGAGGTTTTGTGCAACCTGCTATTCCACGTTTTGATGGTCACTATGACCATTGGAGCATGTTGATGGAAAACTTTCTGAGGTCCAAGGAGTATTGGACCCTAATCGAAACAGGTTATCTGAGAACCCAGGTGAAGGGGTTGTGTTGAATGAGGCTCAGTGAGAACGTCTTGATGATTTGAAGTTGAAATATCCGAAAACCAAGAATTATCTCTTTCAAGCAATTGATAGAGCAATCTTGGAGACGATTTTACTGAGAAGAACACCTCGAAAGCGGATCACGGGATTCCATGAAGAGGAAGTACCAAGGCAATGCAAGGGTGAAAAGATCAATGCTTCAAGCTTTGAGGAAGGATTTCGAAACTCTGGAAATGAAATCAGGTGAAACCATTACTGATTACTTTTCTAGAGTTATGAGTGTTGCAAATAAGATGAGAATCCATGGTGAACACCTGACTGATGTGGCTGTTGTTGAGAAGATTCTTAGATCCTTAACTGAGAAATTTAATTACATAGTTTGCTCAATAGAGGAGTCTAAAGATACTGAGAATCTCTCTATTGATGAACTTCAAAGCTCATTGGTGGTTCATGAGCAGAAATTTCACAAGATCCATGGAGAGGAACATGCCTTAAAGGTAGTTGCAGAAGACAGAACTGATGCTGGAGGCAGAGGCAGAGGAGGTTTTAGAGGAAGGGGAAGAGGCAGAGGTAGACAGAGCCGAGCCACAATAGAGTGCTTCAAATGTCGAAAACTTGGACATTACAGGAATGAGTGTCCTGAATGGGAAAAAGAAGCCAACTATGCAGAAGAAACAGATGAAGAATTGCTCCTGTTAATGGCACAAGAAGAAGCCACAATCAAGAAAAGGGAGGATGCATGGTTCTTGGATTCCGGATGCTCAAATCATATGTGTGGAAACAAAGGGTAGTTCAATAAAATTGATGAAGAATTCCAAGAATCTGTTAAACTTGGAAACAACTCCAAGATGAAGGTTGTTGGAAAGGGCACTGTCAAGTTGAAAATCAGTGGAATTATGCTTATGATTGAAGATGTATATCTTGTGCCAGATCTCAAGAATAATCTCTTGAGCATAGGACAGTTGCAAGAAAAGGGTCTCACTGTGATGTTTCAAGCAGGAAGGTGCAAGGTTTACCATCCAGAAAAGGGGTTGATCATTGAGACCAGTATGACATCTAACAGGATGTTTGTACTGATTGCTCAAAACTTTCAACAAAAGGAGTCTTGTTTTCATTCAATGGCTGAAAATCTAACATATCTGTGGCACTGCAGATATGGTCATTTGAGTGACAAGGGGCTCAAGCTGCTGCAGAACAAAGAAATGGTTAGAGGTCTTCCATCATTGTCCACTGCAACTAGAGTGTGTGCTGTTTGTATGAAAGGAAAACAGCACAGAGATGCAATGCCAAAGAAAAGTCAATGGAGAGCTTCACAGAAACTGGAATTGATTCATGCTGATATATGCGGCCCAATTTCTCCAGCATCCAATAGCAATAAGAGGTATTGCCTATGCTTTATAGATGATTACTCTAGAAAGGCATGGATTTATTTCTTAGTAGACAAATCTGAAGCTTTTCAGCAGTTCAAATGCTTTAAAAAACTTGTGGAGAAAGAAACTGGGTTGGAAATTAAGTGTTTGAGAACTGATAGGGGAGGAGAATTTACATCGAATGAGTTCAATGTTTTCTGTCAAGAATCTGGCATTAAAAGACAGCTGACTACTGCATATACTCCTCAACAGAATGGAGTGGTGGAAAGGAAGAATAGGATCATAATGAACATGGTGAGATCTTTGTTGTGTGGAAAAGGAGTTCCTAAGATTTTTTGGCCTGAGGCAGCCAATTGGGCAGTATATGTTTTAAACAGATCTCCAACCTTGGCTCTGAAATATCAAACTCCAGAGCAGGTATATGGAGTGGTAGAAGGCCGAATGTGGCTCATTTCAGAGTGTTTGGATGTGTAGCATATGTGCATGTTCCAGATGCTAGGAGAACTAAACTTGAGAATAAAAGCTGCAAATGTGTGCTGCTTGGAATCAGTGATGAGTCTAAAGGTTATAGATTGTATGATCCAATTGCAAAAAGGATTATCATCAGCAGGGATGTGAGATTTGAAGAAGAGGCAGGGTGGGAATGGAATGAGAGCCATAAGGAAGATCTAGCCATGGATTTGGAATGGGATGAGAATGAAACTTCAGAAGCTCAGGATATTGAAGGACAAATTGAAGGCAGTGGTGATTCAACTGAAAATGATGAAGAAACAGATCCTGGAACCAATACGAAAACCGAAACGAGAATCGAAGTTGAGCATGGTGATCAAGCCAGAAACAGAAATGAGCCGAGATGGATGAATGATTATGTCAGTGGAGAAGGATTATCAGAAGAAGAGGAATTGGCAAACTTAACCAGAATTGACAATTCTGATCCTGAGATATATGAAGTAGCTGTGAAAAGTGAAAAATGGAGAAAATCTATGGATGCAGAAATTAACTCCATAGTGAAGAACAATACTTGGGAGTTAACTGACTTACCTGCTGGAGCTAAGAGGATAGGAGTCAAATGGATTTACAAAACCAAACTAAATGAGCATGGACAAGTTGATAAATACAAAGCTAGGCTTGTAGCAAGGGGATACTCTCAAAAGCAAGGAATTGATTATAATGAAGTTTTTGCTCCTGTTAGTAGGATGGATACTGTGAGGATGGTAATTGCAATTGCTGCTCAAAGAGGGTGGATTTTGTATCAATTAGATGTAAAGTCAACTTTCCTATATGGCACATTAACTGAAGATGTATATGTAGAACAACCAAAGGGCTATGTAAAGAAAGGAAGTGAGCACAAAGTCTACAAGCTGCATAAAGCTTTGTATGGGTTAAAACAAGCTCCAAGAGCTTGGTTTAGCCGTATAGAAGCTTATTTTATTCGAGAAGGCTTTCAAAGAAGTAAGAATGAGGAGACTTTGTTTCTAAAAACAAACAAGGATGGAAGGATTCTTATTGTTAGCATATATGTTGATGATCTTATATATACTGGCAATGATGAAGAAGTGATGAATAATTTCAAAACCTCTATGAAGAAGGAATTTGACATGAATGATCTAGGGAAAATGAGATACTTTCTGGGAATTGAAGTGCTTCAAGAAGATCAAGGGATATACTTGAGTCAAAGAAAGTATGCAATAGAGATCCTTGATGATTTGGTATGGCGTAATCAAATGCGATAAAAGTTCCTATGGTGCCGGGATGCAAATTGTCAAGAGATGAGAATGGGGAAAAGGTAAATGAGACTAAGTATAAGCGAGTTGGTAGGAAGTTTGATCTATATCACAAAGAACTGGACCGACTTAATGTACTCGGTGAGCATCATCGCCAGATACATGAGCAGGCCAACTCGGATGCACCTACTTGCAAAGAAAGAGAGTGCTAAGGTACTTAAGAGGCACAACCGATCTTGGAATTCTCATACAAAAGGGGAGGAAACAAAGATCTATTAGCATATTCCGTTAGTGACTATCTTTGGGGATTTGGAGGATAGAAGAAGTACATCGGGATATGTGTTTCTAATGAGTGAAGGTGCTTTGTGGCATGGTCCTCCAAGAAGCAACCGATCGTGACCTCATCAACAATCAAGCAGAGTTTGTAGCAGTTCTGGAGGCTGCACTCGAGCAAGATGGATGAAGAAAATCCTGGAGGAACTTAATCATCTTCAAGATAGGTGTATCACTATCTTGTGTGACAATAGTTCAGCCATTAAACTCTCTAAGAATTCTGTTCTTCATGGCAGAAGTAAGCACATTGATGTGCGCTTTCATTTCCTTAGAGATATGTCTAAAGCTGGAGCCATTAATCTGATTCATTGTGGTACTAAGAATCAACTTGCTGACTTGTTTACTAAGCCTTTGAAGCTCGACTCGTTTCTGAAATTTCGAAAGCAGCTTGGAGTGTGTGTAATGCCATAAATAAACTGTTTGTGTTCTGTTTAATGCACAAATAGTTTAAGGGAGGGAATGTTGAGTGAGTCCTAATTGAGTTTAAGGACTGAAAAATCTGTTGCAAAATCTATTTTAGCTTCTTCTTTTGTATCTAGCAGTTGGTTATCTTTTAGGTGGTTAGGGTCTGTTGTATTCTTGGCTCTTATAAGAGCTGCTGTTGTGAATCAATATCCATATTCTTCTCTTGTTATTCATTCTGTCTCAACACAGGGCACGTAGAACACTGTATAATAAGTTTATTCAATTCAACATGGCCAATTTTGGTGCCCTACAAACGTGTTTGCTATGTGCAGACTTGAGCCATATGTTTGGATCACATCAAATATACAGTCAGAAATTTATAACTAGGTCTGAATTGCTCGCTGCTACTGAAGTAGGATTATGGGACTCTGAAAGCATACAATATCCCCAAATAGGTGGTGCCCGGTTAGCACTTGTAACAACTCATTCGTGAGCATTACACCCAGAAGCTATATCACTTTTATAAGTTAATATAATAATATACATTTAATGATTCTATAACACGCATTTTCATTCTGAATATAAGTTAACATTTAAGGTTGTTGATGAAACATGCATTCACATACAATCTTTTTATTGTCCATTGAAATTGATGGCAGCTTTGGAATTTTTAATCCTATTAGTACTCTCATTTTCATTATTACTCTTTGATTCCTCAAAATCTGCTTAGCTGTTAGCTTTATAGCTCTGCTCTGGCCATAACGTTTGGTGCTCTAGCATTTCTTCAAGTCCTATATTAACTATTTATTTCTTCAAATTACAAGAACCCATCCTGCATGTTCTGGACTGCATCCAATGGAAATAAATACAAATTAGGGAAAATAAAGAAAAACTGTATGAGTTACCTACTAGAAAATACTATTGGGAAAGAAAAACCAAGCCCAAAATAAGCAGAGAAGTATAGCATGAAATGAGGGATTGCATTCTCTCTAGAACATTTACAGTTGCTACAATCATTAACAGAACTCGTCTAATATTAATAATTCTTCAATAAGATATAATCCGGCAACATGTTCCCCAACCCATTTACACCCTTCCAACAGCTACCTTTTCTATTATGGGTTCATCCGTTACAAAGAAGAATGGAGTGAGCATGAGCAATCTTGAGCAATCAAACCGGCAATTGTTTGAAACTTTGGATGAAGGAAGAAATACCAGTACTACTTGAATGCAAGCTTTCATACTTCACGCACATTAGATGAACCATCTGTGATTTCAGCAACCAGACTACTAGTCATGATGCCTGCACAAATAAAGGACAATAATGACATGACACCAGTACGATATTTGGTAAAAGGAAAGAGAAAAAAATCATTATAATATATCAAGAGGATGGCATTTCTCTTTGATAGTTGCCATTGCATAATCAGACCAAGCTTTTGATAACTGCTGGCAAGCTTGAAATACATGATTCCAAGCTTATAAGGGGAAACCAATATATCAAAACATCAGTATGGTTATTAGTTATTAGTATACCACACTGTTGTTTGTCTTGAACCAATATATCAAAATATTTCTGTTGTCTGCATATCAAGGACACTACTTTCTATTATGCAACTGCTTAGCACGTAACATACAAAGAATCAGAATAATGCTCCACAATAAATATAATTGCAACTTTTACTTCACCTGATGTACATTATTTGAGAGGGTTTGAAAATAAAATGCACAACAGATATATTTCCTCACAGTTCCTCAATAAACTATGTAAGCAAATGCCAGTACTAGCTCACCGTCTTTTTCAACCACAGACAGAAACTGGCGAGTTCCACCGCCTACACCAAAATAATACTTCTTTGCAGCCATGTACACAACTCCATCAGGACGTTTCAGGCACTGCATATCAAACACTTCAATAGATAAGCAAACCAAAACGAAAAAGATGTTTTCATACTTAAATTGCAATGGTTCAATGTAGAAATATAATTTTGCTCTAGTTAAGGAACAAAATGATACCTTCTTGATAAGATTGTAAAGACTTTGGAGACTGTTGATTGAGTAAACTGTCTCTGCCATCAGAATAAAGTCATAACCAACACCTTGATTATGTTTTACATCTGTACCAACATGAAGAAGCAGTTTATCAATTTCACTCCAGTCACCAGCATAAAAACGAACTTCTGCCTTATTACAAGTTGTCAAGTTTGATGATGATGATGGATGAGATTTTCCAGAAAGATTTGCATTTAAATTGGGAATGGTGAGGCAACACAAGACCTCGGCATTGAAGTCTTGAAAATGTACAGCGTCTGCACCCTAAAGCAACGAAAATAGACACATTGTTATATTTTTCAGAAGTTAAGGTCACAAATGCAAAGCCAATAAACTGTAGTTTCACCTCAAGCAATGCAAAGATTCCAGGCAGTCCATGACCGCATCCAACCTGAAAATCAAATATTGAAACTGAGTGATAGACATCCCAGCTTATCTACCAAGATATGATTAGATAGAACATAAAATGAGAACTAATGGGTTACGGTCACTGATTTAGCATGATACTGAGGAAGGAAATCTCACCTCTCTTCAAAAGACTTTATAGCAATGACTACCGATGATATTCTTGCATGGAGGTTTTAGTCTTTTAGAACATACCATTAATGATATGGGAGCAATTACTCATAGATGGATGTAATCTTTCCACCAAAAGTTTGACACTTTGAACTTGTCAAAAATTGAACACTACACTAAACGCAATTGTCTTCATCTGACTATCAGAGAATCAACAAAATAATCATTTCCTCAGAAAATGCAAGACTAGGATCCTTTATATTTGACTTTTTATCACCTACATACAGAGGGCCATGGAGCAGAGAACTCTCATTAGACTAGCATATATTTGGTGATGTTAGGACATCCTTATGTTAAGCACAGTGCAGGTTGTCCTGTAATTTAATCACTTGTGTTGTGATGTTATGTTTGTGCTATCCTTCAGTATGCATCAAACACACCTTAAGCTATTGGGTGAAGGCACAAAAATAGTTTTCTATATCTAACACCTACAAAAGGGGAAGCTCACCTCTAATACTCGTTTCCCGCCAAATGAAATAAACCCACCTTTGATATCTGAACGAAGGGCTTTGATTAGATCAAGTGAACCTTCCCACAGCTTCAAACCTCCTAGAATCCACAATCAAACATTTTCCAGCCAAAATGAACCAAAGTTACAACTGCAAATGCTTTAGTCATTGAAAAAGATCCAATGAACAAATAGAAATGCAAGGAACAAAATGTCAGCACTCAGCACCACCGTCATATTTTCCAGGAACTAAATCAGAGTTGGATACACCAAAAACTTGTTGGGTATTCACCCGCCCCTGAAAATTGTAATTTATTGGTTAAAGTAATATTTTGATCCCTATAGGTGACACGAATTCTTGATTTGGTCCCTATACATAAAAAATTATTAAAATGATC
Organism: Sophora flavescens; assembly: GCA_030762895.1. Lineage (NCBI taxonomy): Eukaryota > Viridiplantae > Streptophyta > Magnoliopsida > Fabales > Fabaceae > Sophora > Sophora flavescens. The sequence goes on along the minus strand of CM061062.1, from coordinate 20,317,977 downwards.
CATATGTATACAGAAAGTCTCCATTTGGTCATTTGGTCCCTATACGTTACCTGTTTGGTTCCTATACGAGCAAAAAATTATCAAATCAGTCCCTAAAATTTTGTACGGCAGGGACCAAATGGGGACTTTTTGTACATATAAGGACCATTTTAATAATTTTTTATGTATAGAGACCAAATCGAGAATTCATGTCACGTATAGGGACCAAAATATTACTTTAACCTAAATTTTTTTACACTATCAATTAATCATAACTTGTCACATTATTAAAAATATTTTAATTATATCATAATTACCTTAAGAGTAATACAATCATTCGTGACTCATTAACAATGTAAAAAAACACTTTAGATCATATCAGGGCCGACCGAGCAGTGAGGCCTTTTTATTTAAGTGAGAGAGTCTACTTGATCAAATTATGCTTTAGGTTGTGCCTTTTTGTTAGCATACGTGACCTTTGGTTCATAAAAACTAAGAGTAAATAAATTTTTTTTTGGTGTGCCTAAAGCTGAGGCTTTAGTAGCTTCACCCTCGGGCCGACCCTACTTTAGATTGAGGGTGCACACCAATTAAACTCTTATAATATTCTAGTAATTTGGAAATAAAGAAAGAAACTTTACCTTTAGCAAAGTGACCCCATCTAAATTCACCGACTCCACATTGTGTTTTAAGGATGAAGGAACCTAATTTCCAAGACAAAAACAAGCCATTTCAGAAACGGCAGCGTCTCAATCAATGATTACTGCTTAACAAAGAACGAAGCGTACCTCAGAAGCGTGAACTTCAATGCTAGGGGGAGGAGGTATCAATGGAACTTGTTGTGCAGCGTCGTAGAAAATTCCGAAGCCAGAACCACCAGAGGAGGAGAATAATTGAAACGTTTCGAAACTTGGTTCCTGAGTCCAAAAAAAAAAACGGGTTTCAAAACTGTTAATTAAGATGAGTGCATTGAAGAAGATGTTGTTTGAATAGTGAGAGTTACATAGGGAGACCTTAGACTCTGAGTTCGTCGCCGCCATTATCTTCTGCTTCGATCTCAGGGACGGCGCGGTGAGGCGCGAGCTGCGGCAAGGATAAGGGCCGCGAACGGCGGTAGCTTGGTTCTGGCAGCGACGTACAGAGGCAAGGGGGAACGTTTCGGTTCAGACAAGCGGCGGTCGCGAAGAACAGGGGCAGAGGCTTTTTTATTTCTGGAGTGTTTGGATTCGGGTTAGTTTTTTGAGCTTCTATATTGGTGTTTGTATCGATTTGAGTACATCCTGTACTCCTTTTATAAAATTTTGGATTATTAAAAAAAAAAATCATCTCAGAATTAAAAAAGAAAGATCAGCACGATATCAAATTCAAATATATATATATATATATATATATATATATATATATAAAAGGTGAATTTTTTCATACCCATCTAAAATTGGGTGTCAATTTTACACTGTATATATGGACCAATTAGGTCTGACACATCGTTTAAAATGGAACAATTCATCTATTCCTTGGTCAAGCATTCTAAATGACATAATTGTAAATTGATATTTGGTCCTTATACATCTGAACCCACCCTCCATGTTCGTTCTTCTTCTAGGTTGACAACGGTGAGCAAGATAGGGATTTGAAAGTTGTTAAGCTGGTCCTGCTATGGGGGTGGTGGTTTGCGGTCGGACATGGGTCTGACAGGGCGACGTTGATGCGTTGGAGAGGATGTTGTGCGGTGGATCTGGGCGCGAGCGTGGATGCTTGATCTGGTGCGTTCCAGAGACTGATCCCGAAATTCGTGTTACATATGCAAGATAAGCAGCTGGAGGAAGGAGACGATGATTATAGATGGTATATCGTTCAAATATAATAAACTGTGAATTTCAATTAACGCACGATGTCTGTTACAACGGTAGATGAGCTTGAGTCTTACCAATAGGTCATCGATCCGTATTGTCCGGGACAGTCCAGATTCATTTATATGGACGTGTCATGAATATGATGATTATGATTACTATAGGTGTTCATGGGTCCGGGTCAACCCAATGAACCCGATGACCCAACCCAAACCGATCTAATTGGTTCGGTTTTTTCATTGTTCGGGTCCAACCCGATCAAATCCGATTATGTTTGGTTCGGTAACGGGTTTGCATCTATAAACCCATAGACCATTGAACCCAACGAGTTTTCTAAACAACAAAACAAAGAAACACTGCCTTGCATTTTGTGCTTTGAAGAATTACAGTCCTTCGATCTCATCTCCTTTGGTCTCCTTGCATCTCGTCAGGCCGTCGTTCCTCTGTGTCAGTCCCAATCGCCGCCCGTTCGTCTTCGCTAAATCACATTTGTTGTCCTGTCCATTTTCGTTCCAGTCACTTTCAACTTCTCGTCTTCTCTGGTCGTACGAGTGGTTGCAGATCGTCGTTAGTCTCTGTCCGTTGAGCCGTCGTTCGTCTGCCTGCGCTCCAGCTGCGCCGTTCATCTTCCTCTGTCCCAGCCATGCGGTTTGTCTGCCTCCCAGTGGTCCTCACCATCGCGTGCTCAATCTTTCTCCCTCCCACTTTATTCCTTCTAACTTCTAAAAGCTTCAGATCTGTGTTGTACAAACTGTTAAATTGCATCAGATTTTTCACCATTACGCGCTGCCTTTCCTCTCTGCAAACCCTAGGTCCTCTACTCGATTGAACCGACTGAACTAACCCTTTTTTACCGGGTTGATTTGGTCCGGGTCTGCCAGGAAAATCATATAAACCTGACCCAACCCGACTCGAAAATTACTGTTTGGTTCGAGTAACGGGTTTGACCAAAACAACCCAACCCGACTCGTGTACACCCCTAATAATTACTCTCTGGTTTTATATTTTTAATAAAGTATTTAATTATTTAAAAAAAGTATATTAAATATTTTTCTTAGTTAATAATTATTAAATTTATTAAATTTTTTATTTAATATTTTATAGGCAAAATTACACTTTTGGTCCTATAAGTTATTTATTTTATTCAAATTGGTCCCTTAAGTTTTTTTTGTGACCAACTAGATCCTTAAGTTAGGTTCGGGTGACAAAATATGACTTTTTTAACCATTCCTCGAATCCGAGCATAGCTGGCACACTTATGACTTTTTATTCTAAGTGAGAGAGTCCACTTAGATCAGATTATGCTTTAGGTTTTGCCTTTTTGTTAGCATGTGTGACCTTTTTGGTTCATAAAAACTAAGAGTAAATAATTTTTTTCTTGGTGGACCTAAAGCTAGTAGGGGTGGACAGCGTTCGGATTCGGGTCAAAAAACCCCAATCCGACCAAAACCGACTATGATAATATGCAATATGTTCCCGTCCGTTAAAGGGTCGGTTTTGGCGGGTGGCGGGTTCGGCGTGTTCCGGACGGGTTCCGGGCGGGTTCGGCGATTTAAACAAACAAAATAAAATGTAAAAAGAAAAGGAAGGAGAATAGAATACATAGTATCATAATCACAAATCTTCATGATTTTCAACAAAATCCAGAAACAGAAAATCAAAAATATATCAAACCCAGATCTGGCCCCTTGTAACAGAGGAAGCTTGGTCGGAGATCTCCCATTTGGTGCGGTGGGGATTGGCCGGAGAGTGGGGTCGGGCGAGGTGATGGCTCCCATTGATGGAGTCAAGGAGGAACTCGCCATCGCCGGAACCGTCGGGCTTGCTCTTGGTCTGGACGAGTTGGAGCACGAGCAGTCACCTTGACCGAAGAGGGATTCATGAAGCCGCTCCTGCTCTCCGAGCCACCGCCACGTGCGAGAAAGAAGAATGCACCGATTAGACAAAAGCGGGAGGAACCGGATCTGGGCGGACGACGGTCGTCACGGCGAGGGCTGTGCTGGCCGGAGACGGGCTTGGGCAAATCTGGAGTTACAAGAAGCAGAAGAGATTCAGTGAGGGTGAGAGAGAAATGGAGAACGAGAAAAAATTGAAGGAAGAGAGGAAGGTGTAACCGAAAACGAGAAAGAGAGAGCAAATGAAGAAAGAGAAATGGTCAATGAATAAAGAAAATTCGAGAATCAAGGGCTGCTATGCTTGTCTAGTTGTCTTCCTAATACACTGATTTGTCTCTTCCCAATGCAGTGAGTGACTATGTGACTGAATGGGCGGTGGAGTGGATGTCTATAAAGTAAAGTAAGGATTCAAATTAAATTTCTTTACATAGAGGTTTGGTTGGGTACGGGCGGGGGCGAAAATTTTTCACCCAAACCGAACTCGCCCGCAACAATCCGCATGAAACTGAGTTAGAAACCCGTATGACCCACGAACCGAAATGACCCGCCCGTTTGCTTTCCAATTCTTTCAGGCTTTTCGGGTTCCGGTCGGGTTGGAAATTTTGTCCAGCCCTAAAAGCTAGGGCTTTAGTAGCTTTACCCTCGGACCGGCTCTGCTTTAGATTGAGAGTGCACACCAATTAAACTCTTATAATATTCTAGTAATTTGGAAATAAAGAAAGAAACTTTACCTTTAGCAAAGTGATCCCATCTAAATTCACCGATTCCACGTTGTGTTTTAAGGATGAAGGAACCTAATTTCCATGATAAAAACAAGCCATTTCAGAAACGGCAGCGTCTCAATCAATGATTATTGCTTAACAAAGAACAAAAAGTACCTCAGAAGCGTGAACTTCAATGCTAGGGGGAGGAGGTATCAATGGAACTTGTTGTGCAGCGTCGTCGAAAATTCCAAGGCCAGAACCACCAGAGGAGGAGAATAATTGAAACGTTTCGAAACTTGGTTTCTGAGACCAAAAAAAAAAAATTGGGGATTCAAAACTGTTAATTAAGATGAGTGCATTGAAGAAGATGTTGTTTGAATAGTGAGAGTTACATAGGGAGACCTTAGACTCTGAGTTCGTCGCCGCCATTATCTTTAGCTTCGATCTCATGGACGGTGGCGAGGCGTGTTCCTGCTGAGATCCGACTTACCGAATCTTAGCCGTAGAACGTTGACCAAGGATGGATGTAGGGGTTGTTTTAGATTATAACTTGACAAAATACTTGTGTTCCGGTCCTACCTATCCCAATGGGAATCAAAGCCAGACGTAGTTCTGAGTTCAACCCTTGGCCAAGTGGTGAGTCAATCCCTTGATCTTGTATCTGATGTGCACCAGCGGGCAAGGACTATTCCTTAGTCTCTTGGTTCGGCCAGCACCTCTAATACGCTTTAAGGGAGACCACCAAGGCTAGCAAAAGTATCTTCCTCTTAGGATTCTTCCTCCTTTTAGAGAGGAGTCATCTGATCCTCCTTTATAGGATCGGGTTTATCTCTTCTTATCACTTAGCTCTTTAGCCAGACTCCAACCTCCTCCTTATCTGATAAGGTTTATCCCTTATCTAAGATGAGGTTGTTAGTTGAGTTCTAGATAATTGTTATCGTTAATTAGTTGGGTTTCCGAGCCCGGCGGCCGAGCTTGTCACCTCGGCCAGTACACAAGTCCCCCCAAGCTTTGAGCTCAGAAGAGCGTAAAATCTTTCATGATAGAAGTCGAGCTTGTCTTTAATATTTACCTCGGAGAGCCTAGGATTTATTATGTAAGCCTTCTCCCCTTGTTTGCTTGAGTTCGGTTACCGATCTTTATACATCGGTCAACACTTGAGTTTAGTGTGCTCGGTTAACGAGCCTAATAATTCTCCCTTTGATTATTTGGGTTTGGTGGCCGAGCTTTGACTCTCGGCTGATACTTTAGGGTGGTAGGCTCGACGACCATGATGAAGATCTCGACCAATACACACAAGTCCCCCCAAGCTCTGAGCTTTGAAAAAGCAGATGAGTTTATCGAAGTTTCTATATTGCCGAGCTCGATTTTGAAATGACGTGGCTATCACCTTAGTCTGACACGTGGCTTCAAAACTGACGGTGTTAGGTCAAAATTTACAGAAATGACTAATGTGAAAACAAAACGTAACTTGTAGGACCAATTTGAAAAATAAAAAACTTATAGGACCAATGTGAAAAATAAAATAAACTTTTAGGACCAATTTACCTATTTTGCCTAAAAATTTAAAAAAAAATGATACAACCAGTGTTGCTCACGCACCACTTCCATATATAGAAAATGAGTGGTCTACACAAACAAGGCATATAGTTTGGGTTCAAAATCAAATTTATGAGCAGTTATTTGAGAATGGAATAAAATAGGAGGCAACGATAATATACCACAAAATTATCCCCCATTACTTCAGTTTGGTGAATAGCTTAGGCGCAACGCATTTGTCAATACAAGACCAGTAATCAAAATATTGTCCAGTGAAGTGTTTCTGCCCAGATTCATCACCTTGGATGCTTATAACGCAAGCATGATATTCAAGTAATGGCGATTTGGAGTAAGAAGGTGACTTCAGTGGCACCAGCGTCGTGGTTCCGGGTCGGTGATGGAGGAATAACAAGGACAAGGATGTAATTTTGACACAAAATAGTCCCATCTTCTCCCATTTTTTCCCCGTCAATGGAGAGATTTCTGATTCGGTGGGGCCCACTGGTTTTTTTCTCCCTCTTCCCTACTTATTTCCATTCCTAAACAACACAAAATAGCCTTTTTCACCCCACTTTTCCCTATTCCCTACTTCCCTCTTCTCAACTTCTATGGAAACAAATAGAGGGTTAGGATGTGTTTGGTTCAAAGGAGGGGAGGGGAGGGATTTTAATTAGACGTTATGTTTGGTTGATAGAAAGGGAAGGGAGGGAAAATAACATTTTCATGTTTAGTTCAGTAGGGTAGGAGAGGGATTTTAAAACAACTTTACTTTTTAACCCTTATAATTATTTATTTAAAAATTGACAAGTGGAGATATTTTAGGCAATACACATAAAATGTTTTAAAATCTCTTCCCTCCCCTCCAAATCTCCCTAATATTGGAGGGAAGCCAAAATTGACTTATGGAGGGATTTTGCTCCCCTCCCCTCCAAAATTTGAACCAAACATGAAAAGTTTTAAAAAATCTCTCCCATCCCCTCTAATTCCCTCCAACCAAACATTATCTTAAGAAAAAGGTAGATATGAAAGAGGGGTTGAGGGAGATGAGAGAAACTGGATGGGGTGGGTAATGGAATTTACTAGATAGCAAAGGGTAAGGGTATTTTGATAATAAAAAAGGCCCTTTCTTTTACACCACAATATACTCAAATACACCACAAAGTTTTAAAAAACCTTTTAATATCTCCAAAATACCCTCTCTATCTTCCGTCCCCTTCGTTGATATATCCGGTTCCTCCCTTTCTTCCTCTTCTCATTTCCGGTTTGCATTTCACAGCAAGAAACTCCACTTCACAGGCACGTCTTCATGTTCGTCTCCTTCTTCTTGCGTCTTCATCGTCCACCTTAGCTGCACGCAGGCGCGTCTCCACCTTCCTCTCGCACAGATGCGTCTTCTTCAAGGTGTGTGCCTAATTTTTTGCTTTTCAAATTTTGTGGCATTCTTTGTATATAAACAGATGCTTTGTTCCTCTTGCGTTTTGCTCCTCTCTTGAAACTGTTTTTTCTTTTTTGTCCCTTTGGGTTTTCATGTTAAGAATAAGCAACGTCATCTTTGACGCCAATGTCCGATATACAAAAATACATATCCGATAATCAATGTTATTCCCTAATCATTCTCGGAAGCCAATGTCCGAGCATACAAAAACCCACGAAGTTTTCATCCTGGACGTAGGAATCGGTATCTTAAATTCCTCAATATGTTAATTATGGTTGCAAGCTTATGAACTATAATATAGGTATTTTATTTCATCGATCAAATCATTTCTTCAAATACTTGATAAGTATAGTTGTATAGGTATCTCAACTATTATAGAAGAGAATAGAGACTAAGATCATAAGAGAGTAGTTACCCGTGGTTTGAAGGAATCATGTGAACATATTAATTATTCACCTTCTATGTTGGATTCCTTAGTTATTAAGTCGGACTCAAGGATAAGGGAACTAAATAAGAGATTACCTTTATACCATCTTATTCTCGAGTTCAAATCTTAGTAAATTATGCGACTAGTTATACCCTAAGGAATCAAAACATAACAATGTATTAAATCATACCATAAACATCCTCAACTCAATGCGGTAGAACAATGACATAATAAGCAATAAGTAGAGAAGGAAGAGGATAAAGAGTAAAACCTGAAATAATGTTAATATGAAACTTTCTACGGGGAGTAATTTATACTTTTTATTTCTTGAGGCAGCCTTGATAATGTAAGTTTAATGAACTTTTTGGTCCATGTAAAGTAGGGGGTGTTTTGAAATCCGTCCTGTAAAAAAAAATTTGTTGGGTTTTGGTCCCTATAAGTTCGGCGTTTTTGTCTATGGTCTCCACCGTTGGGTTCTGCAGTTAAGCCGGTGATGTGGCCAACGGTGAGCCACGTCGGCCAGATGCCATCCAGTGCGACAATCTTGACATGTCAGCCACGTCAGTTGCCACGTAATTTTTTTAAATTTTTAATTCCAAATTTTTTAAAAAATTATTGTAACCGAAAATATAATAAATAATAAATTTTTTAAAAAAAATTCTTAATTGAAAATATTTTTGGTTTAATAAGCTGAAAGGGGATATCGGGGGTCACAAACAGATTAGGGTTCATACTTAGAAAGGGGGAAAGTTTCAAATCTGAAGCAACATTAGGGTTCCATACAACCTTTTCTCTTCCCTCTCTGCCTTCGATTGTCGTCTTCGTGGTGGGGCTGCACTTTTCGTCTTTGTGGTGGGGTTGGTTGCTGGGGCTTGCGACGCGTGCGAAGAATGACAAAGGACAACACGGGTGAGTGGTCCCTTTTCTTCGAATGTTGAGTTTTGTAATGTGGGTGGGGTTTTCTTCTTCTAATTGTTTAATACCTTTTGAATGTTGGGGGGACCATTTGCTTTGTCAGTCTCGAGCATGTATGCACGTGTGTGGGACCATATGGTTGTCATTTTTGTCTAGGGTTTCTGTTTGGGGGGTAATTTAGGGTTTTCAACGAGGGTTCCCGACTTATGGGTTAATTTAGGGTTTCATGCAATTAATTAACATCTTTAACTGATTGGTTAATTGATTTGGGGATTGTTGTTGAGAAATTGGTTAACTTATTAATTAAGGGTTTAGGGAACATGTTTAACAAATTAACAATGAATAAAGTTGAATTTTTTTATTGTTTACTGTACATTGTATTAACCATTTACTGTATTTACCTTGTAGCGATGTCATACTTTTCTGTTGCCTTCTACCATGGGGGTGTTATTGATGAAGGACCTCCCTTTCAGTATGTAGGAGCACAGCTCAAATGCATCATGAGCATAAACTCTGATAGGTGGTCCTATTTCGAGGCCCTAGCCTATCTTAGGGATTTAAGGTATGCAGAATCAGGTAGGTTATGGTGGAAGCCTGATTGGGGGGGGGGTCAGTTCTTAAAGAAATTACCTTGGACAACCATGCTTTGGAGATGACTAATTATGCCATAGACAATGATGTTGAAGTGGAGCTGTATATAGAGCATGATATTGTTTCACAACCAGAGATAGTTGAGGAAGTTGCTTTGCTTCCCTCTATTCCAGATGAAGACTTGGGTGAGGACTTTAGTAATCCTAAGCAACGCGAGGAAGAGAACTTGGATTTCACTGTTAATTCAGTGGAAGAAATTATGAGGAAGTTAACTCGGCCGTGAAGATTACAAAAGTAAGAGTGTTAAGTAAGGTGGGGAAAGGGATAAGGATACAGATGAAGACCGATAAGGCAAAAGGAAAGAATGCTAAGATCAAATCATTACGGAGGTAGAGAAGACTTGTATGCAAGTTAAGGGGCAAGGCTGGGAAAAGGGTAAGGAAACAGGGGAAGAATGATAAGTCAAAAGTGAAGGAAGTGTTGAATAAGGATGCTGTGGCAGATAAGATTGGTTTGCAATTTCAAAAGCAAAGTGGGAAGATAAATAAGGATGCAATGAAGAATGCTAAGCAAGTTCCAAAGTAATGTGGGACCAGAGATAAGGAGGTAGAGAAGAGGTATAAGGGAAAAGGGAAGAAAGTCATTACTGCCAGTGACACAGATGCTGATAACACTGATACCGATGTCAGTGTTTGCAGTGAGACATCCCATGTAGACATGTTGTTTGTGCCATAACTTTCAGGAGACAACAACCCGGGGCATTTATGCATTCATATTACAAGAGGGAAGCATATGAGTTGACTTATAATCCAATAATAACTCCCATTAATGGACAAAACAAATGGCCTGCCACAAATGATCCGGATATCTTGCCTCCACACTACAAGAAAGGACCTGGAAGGCCAAGAAAGCTTAGAAGAAGGGAGCCAGATGAAGGCTAGGATTCAAGTATGTTGAGAAGGAGGGGCACTAAGAACAGATGCGGCACATGTAATGAATCAGGCCACAACAATTTGTCTTGCATAGCTAGAAAGGTACAAGAAATATACTTAGTTTTACATTATATTGAGACGGTTTGTCTTGCATACTTAATTAATGTGTATTGTTTTATTGTGACAGAATTTTGAGTAATATGAGAGCTCAAGAAGAGGCAGCAAATGGTGAGCAAACACATGGAGCAGAAACTGCACAATGCTACTGAAGAACTTCCTAGTATTGAAACAATGCACAATGCTCATCAAGCGAGCTCTTGCTCCATGTGTGAGAGCGACCAAGGTATAGTCTTTGATTTAGAGTGCATAATTTATATGACATATTGCTGATTTTGCTTATATCTGTTTTCACTTAGAAGAAGAAATGCATAAGGAGCAGACATGTGGGTGAGCAGTCTCATGATGATGCCCAGGTAACACACTCACATCCACAAGCTACAACAATATCAGTATCCCAAGTTGACCTCGGTGCAGTTTCTGAATCACAACCTATAATAACCAAAAAGGTAAGGTTGGATCCAATATCTGTTTCTGTTTCTATTTTGTTCCAATGTTGTTTCTGTTTTCAACAGAAAAAAAAATCCTCCAACAAAGGGTCATGCTCAAAGGCACCTGTCTCCAACCCCGCGACCACAAGAACTTCTTCAGTTGGAGATGGTGCATGCCTGGTCTAGTGCTGTAAAAGAAACAAACATGGCAAAAAAGAAGATTCAAAGTCATTGGGATGATGCCAGGAAGGGAAAGGGTCACAAAGATGGCAAATAGCATGCATCTTAAGCTAGGGGATGAAAGTTGTAACAGCCTCTTTTTAAATAAGTTCTATTATCGGTTAAGATATAATTATTTATATTTTAATCTGAGACCAATAAAATGATTTTGTATAAAACAAATTAGATTGATACTCTATCTTATGATAGAGGGACACAGTGAAATTTTGGGTTGAAGATTCAGATGGAAACCGATCCGCGTTTTCACTGACAGTAAGATTTTACTGAGTAGAAACCTAATTTCGACTCGAGAACGAAATTGTTTAGGTTTTAATAAAATTTCCAACGATATTGGTTATTTTGAAAATTTTCAAAATAAATAAGTTATTATACTTATTCGGACGTATCATCGACAAACGAGTAATCGACAGAGTCAGAACAGATGTGCAGAGACAAAACTGGACACCGGAGGAGCCGAGTCATGAGGTGAGTCACCACCTTGACTCACCAAGCATTTATGAACATTTAATGCAAGTAATCATGAATTTTTATGTAAAATGACCAAAATGCCCTTAACCTTAACCTACCCTATTCTATTTAATTGTTAACCATGGTTAAGGCAAGTCAATGCCAATTTGATCTCTTCTTCCTCCCATGTGGTGAAATAGGCAGCCACACCATCCATTCATTCTTCACCACACATTTTAACCTAACCATGATTACTATTAACTATAGTTAAGTTATTATATTATTTTCTAACTTAACCTAGGTCAAGTAAACTCAACTATGGTTCTTTTTAACCAATTAAACAACCCTTCACCCACTTATTATCTCATTCTTGCGTAGCCAAGCCCTACATACTTGTTGTTGCTAAGTTCATCAAATCTCTTCATTTCCTTCATCAAACTTCTTCATTCCAAGGTGAGGATCATGTTCCTCATCATCTTAGCTTCATTAATCATTCATAAAACTACCCTTTTCATCAACTTTTCACAAATCTCTATTTCTAGATCTAGATTTTCAAATAATTCTAGAAAATTGTAGAAAAATCCTTTTAATGTAAAACCAATTTATATGATCTTCATATGACTTCTACTTTATAATCTAAGAGCATGAAAGCAAAAGAAATTTCTTCCATATTTATCTATTGATGGCCGAAACTAGGTCTTTTTGGGCAAATGAAGTTCTGTTAAATTTTTAAAAGTATGACACTCGATCTTAACTCCTTAAAACCTATAGTTGTTATATCTAGAAGCTTGGAATCAAAAGAAACTCCTAGCCCTATTTTCTAGCCTTGGCCGAATCTATGTTTATGAGTGTGTGAGAGTATTGTATAATAAGTAGGTTGTACAATATACTTACAGTAGACTTGCATATATTGTATCCCACCCCTACCCCAAGCGGTTACCATTGTTGTAACCACTCGTTAGCCTTGTAAGATCTAATATAAATATTAGATCAGCACATTCATTGTACAGGGACATATATTCAGTATTACAGATTTCAATTTCTCTCTCTTTCCTTTCTCTCTTCTCACCTCTCTCTCCTTTATGCACATCACTTTTATATGGTATCGCAAGCTATTCGATTCTGATGGCCGATTCAGTACCACCGCCACCGCCTCCACCACCGCCATCGCCACCGATCAATGCTACACCTCTTCGTACAGTATCTTCTTCTCCGATGCCTTTCTCATACTCTATTACTGATAAGCTCGATGAGAAGAATTTGGTCCTTTGGCGACAACATATAGAACCTGTAATCAAGGCTCACCGACTCCACCGCTTCGTTGTTTCTCCCGAGATTCTTCCTCGTTATCTGAGCGAATTGGATCGCGCTTTAGGAACACTGAATCCAACTTTTTCCGATTGGGAGCAGCAAGATCAGATCCTCCTTTCTTGGCTCCAATCGACGCTTTCTAGTGCGATCCTTTCTCGTGTTCTTGGTTCAGTTCACTCATTTGAACTTTGGGATAAAATTCATGACTATTTCTACAAACAGACTCGTGCGAAAGCTCGTCGGTTACGTTCTGAGCTTTGTGCAACGACACTCAGTGATCGATTTGTGTCTGAATACCTGTTGCACATCAAGCCTCTTGTTGATTCCCTTGCATCTATCAGTGATCATGTTTCTCTTCAAGAACACGTTGATGTGATTCTTGAAGGCTTGCCTGAAGAATTCAGTTCAGCGATTTCAGTGATTGAGAGCGAGTTTGAGCCATTACCAGTTGATGAAGTGGAAGCTCTTCTTCTTGCACATGAATTACGTTAACAAAAGTTCCGTAAGAAAACACTTGGCGATTCCGCATCTGTTAACCTAACGCATGCATCTGCTTCCAATTCACAATCTTCTTCTGATCCTAATTCTTCGCAAATTCATCTTACTCAACAATTTAATCCTGATCAGTCTAATGGACATGACTTTTATGGCTCGTCACTGTCGCAGTCGCGCTGTCGTTTTGGCCGTGGCCGTGGCGGTCGTTCAAGTATTCAGTGCCAAGTGTGCCGTAAGTATGGTCATACAGCTGATGTGTGCCATAATAGGTTCAACCGAAATTTTCAGCCCTCTCAACTCCTGGTTTTCATGGCCAAGTCTCAAGCTCTAATGGATATCAATCTGGATTTTCTGGTCAAGGCTTTGGTAATGGTGGTATGGGATATCATTCTGGTAATTCTTCTGGTTATCATTCTAGTGGTTTTGTTTCCTCTTCTGCATGGAATCCCTCTTATCAGCAGTATCGTCCACCTTTAGCACCTCTTCCTAATCAGAATCAGATGATACAACCAAATGCTATGGTTACTAACTCGGTTCCTCATGCCAATCAACAGTGGTTTCCAGATTCCAATGCCTCTTTTCATGTCACATCAGACTCTCAAAACACTCAACAAGTAGCAGCACCATTTGAAGGTCCAGATAAGATCTTCATTGGCAATGGCCAAGGTTTGCAAATATGTTCCTCTGGTTCCTCTTCTTTTCTATCCCCTGTCAATCCCTATGTTTCCCTTGTTCTTCATAAATTATTACATGTTCCTCACATAACAAAAAATCTAATTAGCTTCAGTAAGTTTGCAAAAGACAATTTTGTATACTTCGAGTTTCATCCTAATCACTGTCTTGTTAAATCTCAGGCCAACAATGAAGTTCTCATTCATGGCAATGTTGGACCCGATAGCTTATACCAGTTTCCAAGCCTCAAGTTTCAGTCCCCTGCTTTTAGTGTGAATTCCAACTCATTGTATTCTTGTAACACCCCCCTTGAACATTACATGACTAACTAAATTTCGTAATAACATTAAAATAAAATAATAATTGATCATTGCTTTCGGAAAATATCTCGTGTAATTCTCTATAAGTCATGAAAGTGGGTATAATTTTTTTTTGCGGTTGCGGTAAACTTAAACCTATTTTAAAATAATACCACATTTTAGAAATATACTTGAATACAGATCTCATAACTTTTCCAAAATTTTCGACAAAGTCTCCTCTATAATTCCAACACCCCAAAATAAAAACACCTGCTGAAATATTTGTTTTCGGCCCAGAAGTTTCGGTCATATAAAATACATCAAGATGGTAGTATTCTGAAAATATTTACATCAACAAACTATACATGACCAAAAGAAAAAATCTTAGATTTCCATCCAAAAGAAAAGCTCTCTGAGCCATAAACATTCCATTCAAAATAAAGGCTCTCCGAGCCATGAACATATATACTATCATCAATCAATAACGTCCTCAAAATCCTAAGCTGGTCGTTCTAAAAGATATTCCTGGGGAAGACCCCCATGGTTCTCACCACTATAACTAACATAAGATATCTTCAAAGATTGGGACTAATATCCACGAGTGAAGCTGTGAACTTCTCTGCCTCATCTGTACACGAAAACAATATACCACAAAAATAGGACAAACAGAAAAATGCAAAAGTGAGATACCAATATATGAGCATTGTATGGTAGCCACATACACAACACACAAACAGCAGCATATAAACATGAACATACATAACATAACTTCGTAATTATATCAAAGAAGTCAATCCAACAACCAAATGCAGTTTTATAAAACCTTTCACGTCACTTCAATGTTTACTCTCTAACTCATAATTCTCCGGAGATCCTAACTTCCCTTCGTCGAGTAGGATAGGCCGTGATAATGGCTATAACACAATTGTTTCGCATTGGGTTGGCCTCTCAATTTAGGTCCAATCCCCAAATGTTCTAGGGTATCGCGTCTCACCTAAATAATATTGAATAGTTCCTGATTGAGTACATTACGTGCTGGGTAACCGATTTCCACGGCCCGAGGTTGCAAAACCCGAGTCTTCCGTGGGTTTTTGAGTCCGAATGTCCCTAATAGACCCAAAGACTAAATGATCTATCTCTAGTCCATAACTATCCAATTTGTCAGTTCACCCTTTGTGAAATTGTAGCTCGATACACAATGGCACGTCTGCCACAACGGCATATTAGCCAGACTATGCATGTAAAACAAGGGTTCTCATTTCCGCTTTTCTTTTTCGCATCATTTCTTTCCTCGTCAAGGCTTAAAGCTCTCGACTACTTTTATTCAGGTATTAGATACATTCTAAATACCAACTCAAGATTTTTAAACCAAAACAATGATCTTAAAAATCTCTTCCTCAATTCGAACACTAGCCCAACATCTCGGAAATCTAGGTTCTTCTCAATAGGAACGCTAGTCCGGCTTTACCGGCACTCCGAATTCAGCCCGATATGTCGGCAATCCAAATCCAGCTCGGGTTTTATAGTTCAGAAACCTAGGTCCTTCTCTTTCCTCAGAACTCAAAACAGGAATCATAGCCCGTCATTTCAATAATCTAGGTCCTTTTCACATCACCTCTTTCCACATGATTTCCTCTTCCACTTGATTTCCTTTTTCGTCCAGTGAAAAACCAATTTGAAAACAAAACATCTTTGTCTTCTAGACTTTGTACCATGAGTAATTACTCATGCTTAGAAATACATTCTTCAATAAACTTTTCTTTTAAAATTCATTTTCCACAACTTAGAAAACCACTAAGAACCTTTTAAAAATTTTGAGCAAAAATTCAAAGTTCTCAATAAAGAGATTTATCCAATAGATTACTTTTGTCTAAAACTCTTCACTTTTGAAAAAGAAAACACTTTTTGTAACACTTGAAAGTAAAATATTTGGTTTTTCAAAGGATGTCTCCATTTTTAAATCTCTGTTTCCTCAAAACTTTTTCCGTAGACTCTTTACAACTTTCCATCTTCTTTCTTCTCCTAGACTTTTGCCTATCTCAACACTTTCCTCATTTGAATTTTCTCTCCCTTTATTAAAGAAAACCAAACATCAATGTTTTAACTTTTCTTTGTTAAAGCATTTTAAATGTCTTAGTCTTTGTTAACAAGCAATGACCAGTGTCATGCCATCAGCCAATCACAGTTAATCAAAACAATAACTATAACTCAATTATAGCATGTTCATTTTCAACAAATCCCAATAATCATCAATACAAACAATTCCAATAACATTATCACATAAACCATTCCAATAACATCAACATATCTATTCACAATTCACCAAACAATTTTAACACACTCATTTAAAACAATCATACAAACAATGTACATGACTAGCCAATTAGCTCCTCAGGAAAACTCCATTTACCTTTGAAGACCAGAAAATATCCTCTTTTTGATTTCTAAACCGTCAGCTTCCTTAGCGAAGCTGCACAAAGCCAAACTCCCACTAATATCTCTACTGGACGTTCCAGTTTCCTCTAAACAGCTTCTGTCAACTCCCGAAATATGTAAAACCTGTTTCCCCAAACAAACACAACCCCGACAACATCCCGAAGAGGGAGTCAAAACATTTTCAACCATCAAACAAATATAACATTCAATCATTCTTCATCAAACACTTACTCTAAGTTGATTTAAACACTTAATTTCACAAAAACATAACCAAATTCAAATAAGATCAGATTGGGACTTTAGGGTTCATAAATCAATTTGGGGAAAACTCATTTTTAACTAAAGAATAATGAAATTGATTTAGGGAAACATTAATTCACAGTTCCAATAGCATAAAACAAGCTTCAATTTCAAGATTGAAGTCTTAGATTAAAGGGTTAGGGTTAGGGTTTCAAAATCAAATTTGGGGATTTTCTGAAATGAGCAAGGTAGATGAGGTTTCCCTTACCCAAGGAAGAAGATGATGTTATGACACACCGTCTTGACGAAGAAAACTTTAACAACAAAAGATAACTAGCACAAAGAAGAATCTCTTATATATGAGAAAAGAACAAAACTACAAAGAAGAATTCTTCAAGAATTCTTATCTCTCACAACTCTACCCTCAAAAGGAATGAATTCTCTCTTGCTTTTGCTTGAATGAATTCTCCATTTACATTGCATGTATTTATACTAACATGCAAGCAAAAGAAAGATTGGCTATAAAGCATTCTAAGCCTAAACCATTTATCATGAATGGCTTTTATTAACTAAACCATTAAATATTAATGGTTTATAGATACCCACTAATAATGGCATTCAAGCCAAAAATACAACAAATCTCCACCTTGGCTTGAATTCCTCGAGCCATCCAGCATCCATCTTCTATTAGTGTTGCTCCACTTGATTCTAGTGTCAACCAACACTTGCAATGCCAACTAAGCCCAAACAATGTTTGAACTTCACTGACGGAAGAGCTTTTGTCATCATGTCTGTCGGGTTATCAGAGGTGGAAATCTTCTTTACCAACACATCACCTCGTGTTATGACATCACGAATGAAATGCATCCTAACATCGATGTGCTTTGTCCTTTCATGGTACATCTGGTTCTTGGTTAAGTGAATTGCGCTTTGACTATTACAATGCACAGTAAAGTCCTTTTGACTTACACCAAGATCACCTACTAGACCTTTAAGCCATAAAGATTCTTTTACAGCTTCTGTAGCAGCCATATACTCTGCCTCTGTAGTTGACAAGGCAATAGTAGACTGTAAAGTTGCACGCCAACTGATAGCACTACCTCCAAGCGTGAAAATATAACCAGTCAAGGACCTCCTACGATCAAGATCACCAGCATAATCTGAGTCACAATATCCAGTGACATGACCAATAACTTCATTTGTTCCTCTGTCAAACACTAGACCCACATCAGTTGAACCCCTCAAATATCTGAGAATCCATTTCACAGCTTGCCAGCGAGCCTTCCCTAGATTAGCCATATACCGACTAACAACACTCACTGCATGTGCAATATCTGGTCTAGTACAAACCATGGCATACATCAAACTTCCAACTGCATTAGAATAAGGCACTCGGGACATGAACTCCTCTTCCTCTTCTGTTTGTGGTGACAATTTTGCAGATAACTTGAAATGAGCTGCAAAAGGAGTACTAACTGTCTTTGTATTTTGCATTCCAAATTTTTCTAGAATTTTCTCAATATAGTTCTTTTGAGATAAACACAACCTTCTGGCTTTCCGATCTCGTATGATCTCCATGCCAAGAATTTTCTTTGCAGGACCCAAATCCTTCATCTCAAATTCACCACTTAATTGTGCCTTCACCTTGTTGATCTCAGTTGGATACTTACATGCAATTAGCATGTCATCAACATAAAGAAGCAAGTAAATATAGGAGTCATCAGATAATTTATTATGATAAACACAACTATCATATTCACTTCTCATATACCCAATATCAATCATGAATGAGTCGAAACGCTTGTACCATTGCCTGGGTGACTGCTTCAACCCATACAATGACTTCTTCAGTAGACACACATGGTCTTCCTTTCCTGGTACAACAAACCCTTCTGGTTGTTGCATATAAATCCTTTCCTCCAGATCACCATGGAGAAAGGCTGTCTTCACATCTAGTTGCTCTAACTCCAAGTCAAACAGAGACACCAAAGCAAGAAGCACTCTAATGGAACTATGCTTTACAACAGGGGAAAAAACTTCATTAAAGTCAATACCTTTCCTTTGTGTAAAGCCTTTTGCTACAAGTCTTGCTTTGAACCTTATTCCTTCTTTCTTCTTGAATATCCACTTACAACCAACAATCTTCTGATCAACTGGTTTCTCAACAAGATTCCAAGTCTGATTTTTGTGGAGGGATTCAAGCTCTTTTTTCATGGCACCAATCCACTGTGATGCTTCATCACAGGTAATCGCCTCATCGAATGAACTCGGTTCTTGTTCATCAATGCTTTCTGCCATACTGAGTGCAAAAGCAACAAAATCCTCATACCTTTGAGGTGGTTTGGTCTGTCTTTTTGGCCTGTCTCTAGCCAATGTATATTCAGACTCTGTTGATGTAACCTCTTCATGTGTCTCCTCTGGTTTTTGTTTAAGGGCTTCAACTTCAAGCTCCACCTTCTTGCTATCACCATGAACTTCAACTTTATTATCATGGTCCTCATGTGGTCTTAGGTTAAGTATAGCTGTCTCATAAAAGGTCACGTCTCTACTAATTAGGAACTTTGATTCCTTAGGGTCCCACAGCCTGTACCCTTTTACACCATCTTGATAACCCAATAATATACATTTCTTAGCTCTTGGCTCCATCTTTCCTTCATTAATATGAGCATAAGCTGGACACCCAAATACACGCAGAATTGAGTAATTTCTTTGTATAGCCTCACCACATCTCTTCCGAGTCTTGCAATCAATAGTTGTAGAAGGAGATCTGTTCACCAAATAACATGCGATGTTAATCGCCTCGCGCTAAAAGGCAGTTAGGCAAGCTCGCATTTGAGAGCATGCATCGAGCTCTCTCAAGCAATGTCCTATTCATCCGTTTCGCCACACCATTTTGCTTTGTGGTGTATGTCTCACAGTTCTATGACGTGCTATTCCTTCATTTGCGCAGAACTTATTGAACTCATTGTTGCAAAATTCCAACCCGTTGTCTGTCCTGAGTCGTTTGACCTTTTTCTCCGTTAGCTTCTCCACTAGAGATTTCCATTGCTTGAACTTAAGGAACACATCACTCTTCTGTTTCAAGGCATAAATCCAAACTTTCCGTGAATAATCATCAATGAAAGTTAACATGTACCTTGCTCCACCATGAGAAGGAACACTTGACGGGCCCCACAGATCTGAATGGATATAATCAAGAGTCCTCGCGTTCAGCGGAACACCCAAGTGCCGAACTTTACTCTACTTTGTTTTCCATAAACACAATGTTCGCAAAAGTCCAGTTTTCCAGTTCGACGTCCACCAAGCAAGCCTCTCTTGCTAGGCTCATCCATTCCACGCTCACTCATATGACCTAACCTCATATGCCACAAACGGGTCTGGTCAATATCTGAAATAGAAGAAACTGCAGCTGCACCTACCACTGTCCTACCTTGCAAGATGTATAGTCCATTCTTCAACTTTCCCCTCATAACCATCAAGGCACCTCTAGAAACTCTTAAGTCTCCACCTTCAGTTCGGGCACATACCTCACATCGGTTAATGTTCTCACAATACCATCAATCATCTTGATTTGCACCGTACCTTTGCCAGCTATACTGCAAGCACCATCATTCCCCATCCGAACTTTGCCACCATCAATATTTTGGAATGTGGCAAACCAGTCTCTGTTAGGCGTCATGTGGAAAGTACATGCTGAATCAAGAATCCAGTCATCATCATTAACATTAGATGAGACAAACAGAACATTTCCACCATCTGATTCTTCTGAGGCAACAGCTGCTCCACCAAACTCCGAAATACTCGCTTTGTCTTTCTTTAGCTCCGGACAATTTCTCTTCCAATGCCCTCTCTTTTGTGAGTTATAACATTTATTGTTGTTCTTATTCCTGCCGTGTGATTTAGACCGTCTTCGTTGGAAACTTTTCTTCCTTTCCTCCATTCTTCCTCTTATGACTAGACCCTCGCTAGAGCTAGTACCGCCATATGAATCTGTGATTCGCCTTTTCAATTCCCAAGACTGTCAGGCCGTTTTTACCTCCTCCATGGACAGTGAGTTCCTACCGAAAATTATTGTGTCTACAAAATTGTCATAATTCCTCGGCAAAGAACTAAGAAGAAGAACAGCTTGGTCTTCGTCATCAACCACAACATCAATATTTTTTAAACTAAGAACAACCTGGTTGAAATTATCAATATGTTTGTGAATGGACTCACCTTCATGCATCTGCATAGTATATAATTGTTTCTTCAAGCAGAGACGATTATGAAGAGACTTTGTCATGTATCTACTTTCAAGCTTTGCCCAAAGCTTGTCGGCAGTCTTTTCTCCAGAGACTTCTCCTAAAACTTCATCACCTAGCGATAACAATATTGCACTATACGCCTTTTTCATTATCACCTTTTTCTGTGCAGCTGTCAGATCGGCTGGCATTTTTTCTTCCCCTTCCAACGCCAACTCACATTCTTGTTGCATGAGGAGAGTGAGCATCTTCACCCGCCACAGGTTGAAGTTATTTTTTCCAGTAAATTTCTCAACGTCAAACTTCGTAGACGACATAGCTCTGATGCCAATTGTTATGACACACCGTCTTGACGAAGAAAACTTTAACAACAAAAGATAACTAGCACAAAGAAGAATATCTTATATATGAGAAAAGAACAAAACTACAAAGAAGAATTCTTCAAGAATTCTTATCTCTCACAACTCTACTCTCAAAAGGAATGAATTCTCTCTTGATTTTGCTTGAATGAATTCTCCATTTACATTTCATGTATTTATACTAACATGCAAGCTAAAGAAAGATTGGCTATAAAGCATTCTAAGCCTAAACCATTTATCATGAATGGCTTTTATTAACTAAACTATTAAATATTAATGGTTTATAGCTACCCACTAATAATGGCATTCAAGCCAAAAATACAACAGATGAAGTGGTAGTGATACTGTGGTGGCAGAACGGCGGCGACCGTGACAGAGGGACGGCAGCAGCGCGACGGAGTACAACCAATATCGTTTCTGAAAAAAATCATGACCCATAAGAAGAAGAGAGCAAGCTTAGAGGAAGAAGGAAACATGAACAAAACCTATAAAGGAACATTGCGGTGGCCAGAAATACTCACCCGCGGCGGAGGTGGTGCTGCGCGGTGGTGGTAACAGCCGCAAGAACGAACCAAAGCGTGCAGGGACACGCGATCTCTCCGTCACATCTACAAGTGACGGTCGAGTGATGAACGACTGCTCCTAGGATGGTGGATCGCGACTGCTGGTGGCTGCAGGAAGGCGGTTCCGGATTTGAGAGAGGGAGGAGGAAGATGAGAGTTAAAGTGGGGAAAGGTTCTACACTTGTAAAAGAAAGAAAGAAAAGAAAGAAATAGAGAGTGAGGGGAAGGGGGAGTCACGCGTACACATACGGGGAAGAGAGGGGAGTTTTGGGTTTTCTTTTATAAAAATTCATTCACTCAGTGAGTAGGAATAAAAAGGAGCGATAAATATTAAGTCTAAACATAAATATGTTTTTTGTTTTTTGAATCTAAAAATAAAAGGGTGATAAATATATACTTTCAAAATTTGATATAAAGTAGAGATTGATAGTTGAATTGATCATCTAAAAAAATCTACGGTTCAATATTTAATCACCGATTAATGTCAAACCAATTTATTTTTAACTCTAAAATTACGTAGAGTAAAATATGAAAATAATTTCTTTCAACCATGTTATTTAAAATATTTTTCTAAACAAATAATAATAGTGATAATAACCTAAATTATTGTCTAGTAAACATGCATACACTGAAATAAGACGGTGCTAACGCACTTAATAAAATCATTTTAAATGAGTAATTAAAATTACTCAAACCAAACCACATAAAATAAATAAATTTAAACATCCAGAAAATTAATCTTTCCAATTAAAATACTATAAACATATATATATATATATATATATATATATATATATATATATATATATATAATTACTGTTATTGAAGAACAGTAAAATCCGGGGTGTTACAATTCTTATGTTCTAGTTAATAGTAGTTCACAAACTACACAGAACACTGTATCTTCTAGCTCATCATATGCTTGGCATCTTAGGCTAGGGCATCCAAATAATCACACTCTGAGACTTGTATTGCAAAATTGTAATCTTTCTACATCTAATAAAGTGGAGAATTTGTTCTGTAGTGCAGTTGTATTGGTAAAGCTCATCGTCTTCACTCCCCTACTTCCTCTACAACCTATACCTCTCCCTTACAACTAATATACAACGACTTGTGGGGACCTTCTCCTGTTCCTTCATCCACTAATCATCATTATTACATCACTTTTGTGGATGCTTATTCAAGATTTACTTGGATTTACTTACTTAAAAACAAATCCGATGCCCTTCCCATCTTAAGCAATTCAAAGTCATGGTTGAACTTCAATCTAGGACAAAGATTAAATCCCTTCAAAATGATTGGGGTGGTGAGTTCTGCCCCTTCACCAAATTTCTCAATGAATTGGGTGTCACTAATCGTCTAATTTGTCCTCAAACGCACCATCAAAATGGTGTTGTGGAACGTAAGCATAGACACATTGTTGAGCTTGGTCTTACCTTGCTTAGCCATGCTTCTCTTCTCTTAAAATTCTGGGATCGTGCGTTTCTCACTGCTGTATATCTCATAAATCGCCTACCTACATCAGCTCTTAGTTTTGTAGTCCCCTATAACACTTTTTTTAAACAGTCGCCTCACTACATGTTCCTAATTAAAGTCTTTGGCTGCACCTGTTTTCCTCTTCTCAGGACCTATAACTCGCATAAACTAGACTTTAGATCACAAGAATGACTTTTTCTTAGCTACTCAACCTTTCACAAAGGCTACAAATGCCTTTCCTCAAGTAAAAGACTTTTCATTTCTAAGGATGTCCTCTTCAATGAGAATAGGTTTCCATACCATGACCTTTTTCCCTCTACTACTTCAGTACCTTCATCCATTCCCTCACCTTTACCCTTTGCCTCTATTCCTCTAATTCCTTCATTTTCCACCCATGTTGTTCCTATGTCATCAAATCAGTCCTCCTCTCAGTCTCTCTCAGTTCCAGAACCTGCTGTTTCTTCCACTCTCGAACCCTCATCTTCTTCTTCGATTCAGCTTCAGCCTTCTTCTCCTAGTCCTTCCCCTAACCCTCCTCCATCACATAACATTCACCCTATGCAGACTCGGTCAAAGTC
Source organism: Sophora flavescens (assembly GCA_030762895.1). Taxonomy (NCBI): domain Eukaryota; kingdom Viridiplantae; phylum Streptophyta; class Magnoliopsida; order Fabales; family Fabaceae; genus Sophora; species Sophora flavescens. The sequence goes on along the minus strand of CM061062.1, from coordinate 20,293,805 downwards.
TGGTATACTGAAGTTGACACAGGCAAACACAAGAAGGGGGGTTGAATTGTGTTTGTTAATAATTTTCGAAAACAACCTTTAAAACTATTTTTGCACACAAGAAGATTAAATCAGAAGCAAGCACAAAGATATAGAACCTTTTTTAAAAAGCTTAAATAAAATCAATATCAAAACCTCTCAGTCAGTAAAAACAAATAAAGCCGTAAGAGTTTAGGGATAGAATATTCACACAAGATGTTTTATCCCAGTTCACTATCTTCCAACCAAGAGTAACGTCCAGTCCCTTCTACTTGAAGGTTTTTCTCCACTATTTTCCAAATAGATTACAACCAAGTATTCAACACCTCTCCAGGCTTACAAGTATCCTTTCTTACCAAGCCTCTTCAGGGTCTAACTCAAACAAAGAGATTTAACTTATGATATTCTTAACTCACTGTGTGTGAGGACATGAAAGTTTAAGATCAAATGAATATTTTCACAATATTCAAACTAAATAATACAGACTCTTGCTTTTAAAGAAATATGAGTATGAATGATTGTTTATTGACAAAAGTTGAGCTAGCAAGACTTGTGCAGGCAAAAGTTATTCTTCAGTATCTGAGGTCTTATATTTATAGCGACCTTCTTCTTCACTTGTATTTCTTCAACGGTTATTTTGAATAGTCCCGTTTAGAGATAGCATTGAATGCATGATATCGTTGTGACTGATAGCTTGATTGTGGCAATGTTGAATAGTACTCTTGGTTATCGAGATAGCATGAAATGGAGGCTCACTGCTCTGAGTATTGCAGCTTGAGAACTTGTTGTTCCTCCTTTGTGTACAATCCGGTTTTTTCCAGTCATAAAATTGTCATCGTAGATATCATTTTGCAGTTTCTCATTGTACGATTCTGCTTTTTGTATTTCTTTGATGGTACTATGTTTCTTTTACAACAAGGTAAAACATTAAAGCAGATAAAACAAATGTGAAGAACAAAAATTCTATAGAAATAAATATCAATCATTTGAAATAAATTCAAGAGATTCGGATTGCATTTATTCATTCAAGAGATGGAGCTCATCTACTTAAAAACTTTGTCTACTTAGTTATATGTGAGACTAAGTATGTTCATTATTTTATCTTGCTCGTCTCTTGTCATGGTATATCCTCTCGTCTATCAAGTCTTTGGACTTGCTATACCTCAATGAGTTATCATAATCTCCGTTTGGTGACGTGGCAGTTAGAGCTCGTCTACCTGATTATTTTATCTTTCAGTTCATTCAATTCTACCAATTATTCTCGGCTGCTAACGTGACGAGCTAGACACGTCTACTATCAAGTCTTTGGACTTGCTGTATCTAAGTAAGTTATCTTGATTTCCAACTAGTAAACATTTAGTGCCTCGTCTAATTAAAAAAACAAGTCTACTCAATTAAATAAATAAATAACTTTACCAATACTAGAGCAGTCGTCTACAAGGGTGGACGCGTATTTTTCTCAAGGAGTCCAACGAAAACTTATCCCAAGTTTCCATAACTTATATTATAAATATTCCTGCATAACTGAAAGCACATGTTATATTTCAACTAACACTTTGTCAAGCAAATTTAATCCATTTGTTAACATCAAAACGTAGAGATTATTGAAATCAAAACCACTTTGGTTCCAACAATCTCCCCCTTTTTGATGATGACAAAAACTAATTAAATTTGAAAAGCAAAGTCTAAGAGAGCTTGTAAAGCTCCCCCCAAGACAAAGCATTCAGATATATAATCAGTAAAAGCATTGGAGACAAACTGCATATAAGCTAATAGATCAATGCAACTGCTTATCACACTTAGAGTATATATGAAGGAATAAATAAGCATCATAGCAAATAGGCAGACAGGAGTATCAGAGTGGTTATAAACTAGAAAACAGAATATGCATATGCAGACGAATATGAGCTTTTCAAAACTGACTTTGTGTATATAAAAAAATCTCTTTTCTTTCCTTTCTCTCCTTTTTTTGTCATCAGACAAAAAGGTGGAGGGAGCGGACCATCATCGTCAGTAACAAAAAATTCAAAGTTAGGCAGGAGGAGGTGGTGGAGGAGGTTGATTGAGTTTGGGTTTTCTTGAAATCAGTCAAAAATTCCAGCATTTTGTTCACAATCTCTAAGGTTGGAGCCATAGATACTTGAACTCTCTGAGAGACTTCCTTGGTGATCTTCTCGGTCATCTTTGCAACCTTCTCTTCAACCAGCATGCCAACTCTTTCATCAACTATCTTGCCAAGAACTTCTTCATGATTCGGTGGCAGAGCATGTGCTTGAAAGGTGCTTAATGCTCTGGAGTGTTCAGGATGATCTGAAGGGTGAACTACAGCTAGAGCTTGTGGTTGAGAGGAATTCTTTCCAGATGAGCTTTGTTTGGAAATGGACTCAGCAGTTTCTTCTTCATGACCACCTGAGCCAAAAATAGTGGCATTCATGCCAGGTCCTTCAACAACAATTTCATCTTTTAGGAGCTCAGAAGGAGGTGAAGACGGGGCATGCTTAATCACAAGAAGGGGTAAAGGGGTCACTGATACTTCCTTTGCCCATATGATGGGGTTGGCGAATTCCACATTTAGACTTTTTATGGGAAGTCCCCAAAGATCTTTCTAGACCATGTACTGGAAGTTTGAAAAACCACACTTGCCTCTGACTTTAGGAATTTCCTTTTACTCTTCTTGGGTCAGTCCAGAGGAAGATGCTTCTCTTGTGCAGTGAATGATATGGGATTTCCAAAAGTCTGCAGCACGTTGTTCATTAATCATCCCAATAGATTCAGAATGCAAATAGTAGTCCAACATGGAGTAGTCAAAAGTTTCTTGATTCAGATCAAGCATGACTGATTTAGCTTCTGGCATAACTCCTTTGAATCTTCTATTCTTCTTGTCCTTGTCCATGTTCAGATCAACCATCTGCAATCTTGGACATATTTTGTAAGGCATGATTCCAATTCTTGTTGCTGTATTATGTCTCAGTCATGATGGAAGGACAAAATGCGTGGCTCTATCAACTCTGAAATGACTAAATTCCCACTTCAGCATTTCATAGATGACCTGATAAAGAAATCAGAGGTCCTCCCATAGACACTGGGATGCTCGAAGGATACCCATCTTGTGTTACTGTCCATGATCATAGGGACATGTTGTAAGGATCTCGCTCTTCTTTCAGGGAGGGTAGGAAGATTCTTCCTTAGTGGGTCTGTCTCCCAGACACTTATCACATGTCTCTGAACTCCATCAGTGAAAGGTATGAGAGGTGGAGTTTTGACAAGGTTAGGATAGATTTTTCTGGGGGGGGGGGGGGGGGGGGTTTTTTTTAGGGGCAGGTGAGTGACTAAAGGTCCTATGTTGTTGTGCATTTGTGAAGGCACTATTGTGATTAGTTTGCAGTCAGGATGGGGTAAATGGAAGGGTTCAACTGGTGGGTCTACTTCTTCCTCATACTCAGATAGGGGGTACCACCTGTCGGGAATGTGTTCAGGTTCAAGCTGGTGAGTGAGAAACAGAACTCTCCATTTTCTTTTTACTTTGACCCAATCCTCATATTTGCCATCATAAATAACAGAAATTGGGAAGGGAGCACAAGGGGAAATGCCATCATCTGGTTGATTGAACCAGGGATCATTAGCAGGGATAATTGGTTGAAATTGTGGTCTGGATGAGGAAGCTATTTGTGAGTGAGCAGGTGAAGGTGTAGGCAAGTTTGTGGCTTGGTCAGTTTGTGTTGGTTGGGGTGAAAGAGGTGTGGGAATGTATACATCATCAGTCATGTTTTGGTTGAACACTTCATTTGGAGCAGAGATAGCAATATTATCATCAGAACCAACAGTACCAGGGAGAGAATCACCTCTATTTTCTAAACTAGATACTAAGGCATCTACTGCTATTTGAAAATGATCACTAGTAGAGATGATTACCTTAGAAGTCTTAGTTTCTCTAGTCTTTCTTGCAGGTTGCCTTCTGGTTTGTGTTGAGACAGGCACAAAGGCCTCAGCAGCAGTGACAACAGCAGTAACAACAGAAGTTTTCTGCTTCTTCAGGATGGTACTAATAGAAACTCTGTCCTCATCAGCTTCCTCATCCTCATAGTGTGAGAGGATTATTCTTCTTTGCCTCTTCACAACAGGAGCACCAGTAGGTTCCCTAATTACAATGCCACCAGTTAGCCTCTTGGGGGCAGGTTTCCTTGCTGCAGTGTTCTTTTGCCTAATTACTCTTTTTATTCCTAGGACTTCAACATTGTTTGCCTCAACTATTTCTTCCTTGATTTTCATAGCTTCTTCTGCTTTGGCCAGGGTAACTTGTTTGTAAGTGCTTAGTTGCATGCCTGAGAGATTGCTTCTCCCAAAATCAGCAGCTGACATTCCTTTCTCAGACAGAATTTTATTATGATCTTCTTCAGACATGGCAGTGACGACTTCATAAACACCTTGATGCCTGAAGATTTTTGATAGAAGATGAGTGTAGGGAATGACAGGTAGATTCTCTCTATTTTGCATAGCATGTTTAAATTTGTTAAGCAGAATCCAGGGAAGGTTGATTTTGGTTTCCCATAAGAGATTGCACAGGCAGAATTTGTGGAGAGCAGAGAGGTTGTCTTTGGAGCCAGTCTTGTGTAAGACAGTCTTGCTCAGAATCTGATGGAGGATTCTGATTTCATTCTTCATTTCAGCAGACTTCCAGGAATGAGTTCTTATAGTATCTTCTTTCATTAGGGTAACAGCAATGGTCTCAGGCAATAGCATCGGAAATGGTCTTTTAAGAGACAATCATCTTCTTTCCCAACTGATGAGTGTGATTACACCTCATATTTCATTGTCATTTTGCATGCATTTTCATATAGCTTAGGCATTTTTAATTTGATTTTTGTTAGTTTTTACCTTGGAACGGGTAAGGCGGTTTTTGTGGTGTTGTTTTACAGAAATCAATGGTAAAATGCTCAGGATCAACCATGATGGAGCTCGGATGAAGACGAAGCTTGAAAAGTGAAGAAAATGAGCCAAACAGAGCCCATCACGGCCTAGCCGTGATGACTGTAACACCCAGGTGCCGACGAGGGCGGGGAGTGGTCGCCGGTGCAAGAAGGCACGGACAAGGAGCGGCTCCTGGCAGGCTTCTAGGCGGAGGGACACATGAATGAACCGATTACACACCCGAATGAGAGGGATCCTGAGACTGTGTAGGTATGAGACTATACAGTTGAGGAAGACTTATATGAATTGATTGGTACTATCCATATTAACAAGATGCATCTTCTTTTCGGTAGCCCGTCACTTAAGAACTTCACAGTTAAGCGTGCTTGACTTGGAGCAATTCTGGGATGGGTGACCTCCTAGGAAGTTTTCCCAGGAAGCGTGTGAGTGAGGACAAAGCACGCTGAAAAGACCCGTGTTGGTTTGTGGGGGCAGTCGTCAATCCATAGAGCAGCCAGGGATGTTACAAATGGTATCAGAGCGGCACCTCTCCCAGTATGGTGTGGTTCGAGGACGAACCAAGCGGAAGCTGGTGGGCATGTAACACCCGGGTGCCGACGAGGGCTGGGAGTGGTCACCGGTGCAAGAAGGCATGGACAATGAGCGACTCCTGGCAGGCTTCTAGGCGGAGGGACACATGAATGAACCGATTACACACCCGAATGAGAGGGATCCTGAGACTGTGTAGGTATGGGACTATACAGTTGAGGAAGGCTTATATGAATTGATTGGTACTATCCATATTAATAAGATGCATCTTCTTTTCGGTAGCCCATCACTTAAGAACTCCACAGTTAAGCGTGCTTGACTTGGAGCAATTCTGGGATGGGTGACCTCCTGGGAAGTTTTCCCAGGAAGCGTGTGAGTGAGGACAAAGCACCATAGAGTAGCCAGGGATGTTACAATGACCATCACGGCCTAGTCGTGATGACCATCACGGCCATGATCGAGCAAAACTTAAAAGAAAGAAGGCAAAAGTCAGAACTGGTCACGGCCTAGCCATGATGAGCATCATGGTCGTGACCTGTCACCGAGCTGCACTTGCACAAGTCGAGAATGTCACTACCGTGAGATGTACCAAAAATTGAAGAAGCGCCCAAGACAGAAGCCGTCACGGCCTGGCCGTGATGGCCATCACGGTCATGACGAGCATTACTTGGATCAGAAGCAACTGATTTGGATCTAATTTGAGTTAGACTGGGATTCAAACTTCCCAAATCTATAAATAAGGCATCAGGCAGAGACTAAAGGAGGACTTTTGGGCTGCTACTCTTAGGCTAATTTTTAGGATCTTCTTCTCCTTCTTCTCCTCTTCACTTAATTTTATTTTCATGTTATTTGTAACCAAGCTTGTCATCACCATGACAATGCTTGAGTAGTAGTTTAATTTCTAGGGATTGGGGCTATGCCCAAGGTTGATTTATGTTGTTAATTTGATGTTGTACCTTTGTTGATTTCGATTTTGCTTTAGATCTGATTTCTAGTGTTTGAACTACTCGTAAATTCGGTGACCACTTGTTTGCATGTCATAGACATTCTAAGGAGGAACCTAGCGGTGAACTTAGGTGTCGGATCTATAGAATCAGACTTAGGACTGAAATCACAAGAGTTAGAAGCCGCCCTTCGAGGATTAACGAATTGTCACGAAACTCAAAGGGTCCAATCTAAATTCGACTACCACGAGAGTAGGGGTTGGTTTAATTGGGCACGATTTTTGTAACCCGGGAGGGAACTCAAACTATTTGAGGATAAATTCTCCTTCAAGGCGATTTCGATAATTAACAAAGGGTTAATCGATTTAGCCACGTAAACGATCTTGTTGGTAACTGGTCGCGCTGTCGCGCACCCGCCAAAAGGAACGAGCGGGTTTAAAACTGTAGTTTAGGGCGACAACTCGGATGTCGTCTCACAAGGACTCTTAAAGTGTTATTTTTCACAAAAATAAGTTTTTTTTTGGGGGGGTTTGGATTGGATGCAATCAAAGAAAATAAAACAATGAAAAATAGAGCAATTAAAAACAGGGCAGTTTAAAGAGATTATCAAATAGCAAACAACGATTAATCTACTGTTCTCGAATTCCCAACTATCCTTGGTTCATGTAATCCCAAGCCCTAAGCAGATTCTAATCCCCTTTCAGTTGTAGCAACAATTAACAACACAATCGCTACTACGGATATATGTTCCTATTCCCGAAATAACAAACGGGGTTAAGCCCTCATGAACTAACGAACATGAATGAACACACGCGAAATAACAAACGCGATTTAGTATAGAAACATAACATCACTGAAACGAATCAATACAACACTACACACTCCTGAAATAACAAACAGAAATGTATAATATGGTATTGAAAAGGGAAAAGCAATTAAAATAGGAATTACAAAACCTCAAGTATATGGAATTCTCATACAGTAGATTAATCTAAGAATTTAGTTCTCCATGAAAAAAACGAAAACACACAGAGAAGAAAATGTAAACAGAACAATGGAGAAGCAAAAGTTGTTCATAATCTGCCCAGACAGCTATTTAAAACATTCAGGAATTTTTGTCATCTCGCGAGGCGAAGCCTCTATCGCGACGCGAATCTTGTGAACAGTCTGCAACCTTTGGTATTCTCGCGAGGCGAGGAACTGAAGAGTCTTCTTATTACGCCCGTTATGAACATCAGGGGTCAACCGTGATGCTTTCTGACTTCCAGGCTCGCGAGGCGAATGGATGATCGTGAGGCGAGACTCTTCAACTTCAAAACTGCCACAGCCGTGACCTTTAGCATGCATAAACCGTGCTGACTTTTGGTCTTCAGGGTTGGATTACTCGCGACGCGAGATCGTCTTTGCGGGGCGAACCAGAGACCTTGCATTTTCTTGGAACAGTCAGCCTTCGGGGTCGCGAGGCGAAGAGATGTTCGCGGGGCGAACCAGAGAGCATGACATTTTCACTGTTCTGCTGGCTTTCAGGTTCGCGAGGCGAGAAAAACTCTCGCGAGGCGAATCCCCTGTTTCTTTATTCTCTCAACTTCTACTTAACCTGAAAACAAAGAAATAACTATAAGTACATTATTTGACTCAAAACTGGATAATTTAACCTAAAACTACTTTAGAGACTCAAAACCTTGCTTGAGGACAATCTAATCTAATTTGGGTGAAAATAGGATATAATTTGCACAAAACCCTGGTCATACTAGCCATAAAACTAGATGAGCCAGAGGCTGATCAGTAACCCAAATTCCTAGGAATCCATTTAGATCAGAAAAACCATAAAATGTTTACTTTCTGTTTTACTTGATTGCATTTTATCTCTTATTTCAAAAATCCAAATCTTTTTATACAGTCCAGTTTTATCATTTAACAATTAGTTGCGATTTGAGATCACAATCTCTAAGGGATCGATATCTTTTTATTACTTGACGACAATCCGGTACACTTGCCGGATCGCACGCACGTGCACTCGCACGAGGCACGACATCAAGTTTTTGGCACCGTTGCCGGGGACTGTGCTTTCTCAAATCTCAATTTAATTTTTAAATTGATTTTTCTGTACCTTTTCTTTTTATTTATTTAATTTTTATAAATAAAAAAAAACTTCTTCTTTTCCTTCTAGAGTATCTATCTCTCTGTGTTTTTATGCAAAGATCCCTAAGTCTTGGAGACCTTACTGAGGTTGACCCCGAAATTGAGAGGACCTTTCACAGACATAGGAGACTATAAAGAGAGAGAGAGATAGGTTGATTCCCATTCCACTCATGGCGAATCAACCGGATACGAAACCACTGAAGGACTACGCAGACCCAAATGCGAGGTGTTTACGAACTGGGATTGCTTGGCCAGAGATCGAGGTGGAGAACTACACTATACCTCCTATTCTAATCAACATGATTAGGCAACATCAATTCGGAGGATTGCCCTCGGAGGACCCGACTGACCACGTGGAGACATTCTTGGAGTTCACCGATGCAGTTAGAATTCATGGCGCCCCGGTTGATGCTATTCGCTTGAGGTTGTTCCCCTCCTCTCTGACTGGAAAAGCGAAAGCTTGGCTAAAGCAAATACCCGCTAATACCTTGTCGACTTGGGACCAACTGGAGCAGGCATTCTTGGAGAAATTCTTTCCTCCATCCAAGACGGCTACATACGAACCCAGATCACCGGCTTCTTCCAAAAAGACGGAGAATGCTTATCAGAAGCTTGGGATCGCTACAAGGGACTGCTGGAGTCTTGCCCACATCATGGACTCGAGAGGTGGTTATTAGTGCACACCTTCTACAACGGATTGGATTACTCTTCGAAGGTGTCACTTGACTCTGCAGCTGGTGAAGCCTTTATGAATAGGCCTCTGACTGAGGCATTCAACATCATTGAAAACATGGCCACCAACTACCACCAATGGGGTTCAGAAAGAGGTAATAACCCGAAGAAGAATTCGGGGGGTAAGTTTGAAATAAATAGCACAGATCTTATAATGTCTAAAATAGACTCACTGAATAAACGCTTTGATCAGCTTGAAAGAGCTAACGTGAGTTCAATAGGTGCTACTAACATTGTTTGTGAGATTTGTGGAATGCAGGGTCATGACATAATGGAGTGCCCACGGGGTATTGCCCATGAATCCGGCACTTCGGGGGAACAAGTGAACTCTTGTCACAACTTCTACGACACGAACCCGAAGTTGCCAAACTATGCTCATCCAAATGCTTACAACCAAGGAAGGAAGAACAGCCCTTACCTCTCCTACGGCAACTATAGCAACACGCTAAACCACGAGTTTCAAGAAGGTCAAGGGAATAGGAAACCCGCACCGGGGTATCCTCAGGTACAGAAAACTAAACTCGAGTCTTTATTGGAAAGTTTTATTGAAACTCAAACAAAACAAAATGAGGAGTTTAGACAAAGAAGGTAGAGGCAAGAACGAGGCAATAAAAGAGCTAGCATCTAAGGTAGATAACTTAGCCATCCATAACAAGATGCTAGAAACTCATATTGCCCAACAAGCCAAAGACATACTCTAGACCTAAGGGGCACGTTCCTGGGCAACCCAAGCAAATCCCATTGAACATTGCAATGCCATACACTTGAGGGATGATAAGCTTGGGGTAGCTGAAAAAGATGTGGGGTGTGAAGAGGACATGAACGAAGACAAAAAGACAGAACCAAAGTATGCCCCTCCACCACCGTACCAACCCCCAATACCTTTCCCACAAAGGCTGGTCAAGAGAAAGCAAGTAGAAGTAGAAACTAAAAGCTTAATTGAGGAGCACAATGTCAAGATAAAAACTAATATGCCTTCTAAGCTGAAAGACCCGGGTAGTTTCTCTATCGCTTGCTCGATTGAAAAAGTGCAGATAGACCAAGCCTTATGTGACTTAGGGGCTAGTGCGAGCTTGATGCCGCTCACTATCTTGGAAAGGTTGGGAACCAAAGAGTTGAGTCTATTCAAATTCTCCTTACAATTTGCGGATGGCTCAACTAGGACTCCTCTAGGCATACTAGAGAATGTCCCCGTAAAGGTGGGGAAATTTTTCATCCCTACCGATTTCCTGGTATTGGATATGAAAGGGAATTCTGAATTCCCCATCATTTTAGGAAGGCCATTCTTGGCCACTGCTGGAGTAATAATAGACGTAAAGAATGGAAAACTCTCTCTAAATGTAGAGGAAGGTAGGGTAGATTTTCATTTGACTAACTCCTATAACAACCCTCCTTTTGAGAGCCATGTGTGCAGGATCGATATAACGTCTCCAGTGGTAAAGGAAGAGCTCAACATGGAAGCAACCCCAAAGATTTGCATGGCTGATGATGCACCAAATGGTGATGAAGTTGTTGCTCATCATGTGGAAACCAAACTTCCGTCGGGAGGGAGTAAGGCCAGGAAGCTCCGAGTGAAAAAAGCGAAGCGGAAGCGCAATTGGCCATATGAGCAGAATCGGCTCTTTGAAGGAGTTCCATGTAAGAGAAGTGTTCCTGCACTTCTACACCCAGCCGACCCCGGTTGACTGAAGGAAGTATGGTCAAGCTTATGACCGTAAACAAGCACTTCTTGGGAGGCAACCCAAGTTTTTCTTTCCCTTTTCCATTTGTTTTTGAATTTAGATCTTGAATAATTTGAGAAGATCAAGAGGCAAAAATCATAAATTAATAAATTTGTCAAGTGTTTTCAGAATAAGAAGGAAGGAAGAGCAAGAAGGGCTGGGACTAATAAAGTCAGAAGACATCACACCCAGGCCGTGACAGTGGTCACGACCGTGATGAGCTAACCAAGAGGACCAGAAAGGATCACGGCCCAGCCGTGATAAGCGTCACGGGCGTGATGAGAAGGACCCTAAGATCAGAGAGCATCACGGCCTAGTCGTGATGCAGGTTACGGCCGTGACAGGCCAGCTCCTGAAGACCAGAATTGATCACGGCCTAGCCGTGATAAGCATCACGGTCGTGATACAATTTCCATCATCTCTTTGACTGGAATATGAGCCAGCACCCACTACCACCTCGGTGAGTTGTTCCATTTTTCTCCTTTCTCCGACTTGATTATTTACATTGAGGACAATGTAAGTTTTTAAGCTTGGGGTAGGGGTATTTTTGTAAATTTTTGCATTTTTGCATTTTTCATGTTGCATTCATATAGGCATAGTTTTGCATGATCACATTCTCTAGATTGCCCCTTACTTAGAATTCGCATCCAATTGTGAGAACTTGGAGCCAAATAAATTGAGATAGTGAATTTTTTAACCCAATTTTTTTTATTCTTGTGATAAGGCTAAAAATAAAAACTCTTGAGATAATCTTTTGATAGTTGATAATTAGCATGTGGTTCCTTAAATTTGTATTTCTCACTGATTTTTGAACTACTAAATGTAAGATTTTGAGCCAAAAAGGGGTACTCACTAAATCTACCCCATTCCTTGTGATAGAGTGTTTTAATTCCTCTTGGATTGTATTCTCTAGAACTTGACTTAAAACCGTTTTGAAAGTTAAAAATTTTTGAAAACATTTTTGAAAATGATTGAGGCATTAGGTATTTTTCTGGCCTTCTGAGCTTTGATTGATTAAATGCTACCCCTTAGTTGCTCAATTTTGAGCCTAAAAGAATAAAATACTTTTCTTGGTACCTTGAATTACTTTGATGAATAATGGTTGGTAAGGCACATTTTAAAGTATTACAAAAAGGGCAAAAAGGTAGTTTGAAAAAGTATGGGATGAGAAAGCTAGAAAATATTTCTCTTGAGCTGAAAATCTCCCCTTCTCCAAATAAATAAAATGAAATAAACAAAAAAATATGGAGAAGGGGATGACAAAAGAAAGTGAGAAATAAAATGAAATAAAATAAAAAGAAAAAAAAAGAAAGGTGGAAAAATGAATCAAAGCCCAAAAAGGGTATTTTGGAAGGTGTCATGCTTTGCAATGTTTGATAATTTGTTTAGCCTTCTTGAAATTTCCTTTTCTTGATTTCCCCACCTAACAATTAATCCCATGACCTCATTACAACCAAAGTAAAAGACCTCTTGATTCTTATGTGTTTTCATTAATAAAGTAGAGATTTGGTTAATAGTCAAGCTTATGGTAGAGTACCTTCCTTGAGGAAATTGAGCGAATTGTCATATACCCTTGAAAACTTGAGTGAGGTGAGACGAGTGCCCGAATCAGTGAGAATATGACTTTAAAGAACCTAAGCTTCTAATTGGACTTAAGATCGATTATCTCTTGGGTGCTTATTGAAAAGGCCTGTTACTTGGATTAGTTACTCGGGTTCTTGATTCACTATCCATGCTCTGATTATTTATATCTTCTGGCCTTGGTGATTGCTTGAGGACAAGCAAAATCTTAAGCTTGGGGTGATTTGATGAGTGTGATTACACCTCATATTTCATTGTCATTTTGCATGCATTTTCATATAGCTTAGGCATTTTTAATTTGATTTTTGTTAGTTTTTACCTTGGAACGGGTAAGGCGGTTTTTGTGGTGTTGTTTTGCAGAAATCAAGGATAAAATGCTCAGGATCAACCATGATGGAGCTCGGATGAAGACGAAGCTCGAAAAGTGAAGAAAATGAGCCAAACAGAGCCCATCACGGCCTAGCCGTGATGACCATCACGGCCATGATCGAGGAAAACTGAAAAGAAAGAAGGCAAAAGTCAGAACTGGTCACGGCCTAGCCGTGATGAGCATCACGGCCGTGACCTGTCAGCTGAGCCAGACCCCCACAAGTCAGAATCTGTCACGGCCAGGCCGTGATGACCATCACGGCCGTGACAAACCAAAAATTGAAGAAGCGCCCAAGGTAGAAGCCGTCATGGCCGTGACGCACATTACTTGGATCAGAAGCAACTGATTTGGATCTAATTTGAGTTAGATTAGGATTCAAACTTCCCAAATCTATAAATAAGGCATCAGGAAGAGACTAAAGGAGGACTTTTGGGCTGCTACTCTTAGGCTAATTTTTAGGATCTTCTTCTCCTCTTCACTTAGTTTTATTTTCATGTTATTTGTAACCAAGCTTGTCATCACCATGACAATGCTTGTGTAGTAGTTTAATTTCTAGGGATTGGGGCTATGCACAAGGTTGATTTATGTTGTTAATTTGATGTTATACCTTTGTTGATTTCGATTTTGCTTTAGATTTGATTTCTAGTGTTTGAACTACTCGTAAATTCGGTGGCCACTTGTTTGCGTATCATAGACATTCTAAGGAGGAACCTAGCGGTGAACTTAGGTGTCGGATCTATAGAATCAGACTTAGGACTGAAATCACGAGAGTTAGAAGCCGTCCTTCGAGGATTAACGAATTGTCACGAAATGCAAAGGGTCCAATCTAACTTCGACTACCACGAGAGTAGGGGTTGGTTTAATTGGGCACGGTTTTTGTAACCCGAGAGGGAGCTTAAACTATTTGAGGATAAATTCGTCTTCAAGGCGATTTCGATAATTAACAAAGGGTTAATTGATTTAGCAACGTAAACGATCTTGTTGGTAACCCAAATTCCTAGGAGTCCATTTAGATCAGAAAAACCATAAATTGTTTACTTTCTGTTTTACTTGATTGCATTTTATCTCCTATTTCAAAAATCCAAATATTTTTATACAGTCCAGTTTTATCATTTAACAATTACTTGCGATTTGAGATCACGGTCTCTGTGGGATCGATATATTTTTATTACTTGACGACAATCCGGTACACTTGCCGGATCGCACGCACGTGCACTCGCATGAGGCACGACATCACCAACACGAAGCTAATAATCTCAGTTTCAGTGATTGTGGGTTTCCTCTAGAAGGTCCTAATAAGGTTTGGGTGGATTGATACTTTCTCTAAGAACAAACCGTCCCAACCAGCTGCATTTATATACTTGCTTACTTTCAAGTTGTACTCCTCCAAAACTTTAAAATTAAAATGATGTTCAACCACTAAGTTCAGAGAATCAGTGACGTAGGAATGAACAGGGAGTGAAGATGAAGCCACTCAGAGGCAATGAAAAGTTTTTCCGAGGGAAGAGAAGTTGCTTTAAAGGTTTCTAAATTTCAACGGTTTTTCTTTGAAAATAATTCGAAAGAAAAATTAGTGACAAGACATGTCATTAAGAGTAAAATGGTGTTGTTATTTTGAAACCATAAAAAGGTTATGATGGGATTGATGGAAATTACTAACTCAGCAAAGAGAATATACTAGATATATATGTCTAGTAAGACAAAATAAATGCATTTAATAAAAATATGCTTAGACGCAAGCAGTTATGAACGCGTATGAAATTATACAATGGACGCAGTAAACCACAGCAGTCGATGACAACATATAGTGGACGCGCTACACAACATGCAATAGACGCATAACTTTTAATAGGTATTAGACGTGCATAAGTAATAGACGCAAGATTATCAAAAAAAAAATTCTCAAGGCTGGACGCCTAAATTAATCCACACATATCATGTTAAGATGCTTCCTAATAAAGATAAATTTGTCCTCTGCAACAGGTTTAGTAAAGATATCTGCCCATTGATGGTCAGTATCTACAAATTGAATATCAAATACACCTTTTTGCACATAATCCCTAATAAAATGATGTTTAATCTCTGTGTGCTTAGCTCTAGAATGCAAAATTGGATTCTTAGATAGATTTATTGCAGCGGTATTATCACACATAAGTGGAATACTACTTGCAAACACATTGTAATTCTCCAGTTGATGTTTGATCCAAAGAAGTTGTGAGCAACAACTTGCAGCTGATATATATTCAGCTTCAGCAGTTGATAAGGCAATGGTACTTTGTCTTTTGCTTGACCATGAGACAAGATTAGCTCCAATGAAGTGACATCCTTCACTAGTGTTTTTTCTTTCAATTCTATCTCCAGCATAGTCAGCATCACAGAAACCAACTAATCTATTATCTTCATTTTTCTTAAAGCACAAACCAAGATTAGTAGTACCTTTTAAATATCTAAAGATTCTCTTAATTGATGATAAGTGAGATTCTCTAGGATCATATTGAAATTGAGCACACAAACATACACTGAACATAATATCAGGCCTAGACGCAGTAATATATAAGAGAGATCCTATCATACCTCTATATACCTTTTGGTCTACCTTTTTCTCTTTATCATCTTTGTTCAGTATGGAAGTGGGGTGCATAGGAGTATTCATTGGCTTACAATCATCCATCTTAAACTTCTTCAGAAGCTCTTTTGTATACTTAGTTTGGTGGATGAGCACATCATCCAAGGTTTGTTTTACTTGAATTCCAAGGAAGAATTTGAGTTCCCACATCATGCTCATTTCAAATTTTTTCTACATTAACTTAGAGAATTCTTTGCATAGAGACTTATTAGTACCACCAAAAATAATATCATCAAACATATATTTGTACAACTATGAAATTAGACTTAATGGACTTACTAAATAAGGTTGTGTCAACCTTTCCTCTATTGAATCCATTTTCCATAAGAAATGAACTTAGTCTGTTACACCAAGCTCTAGGAGCTTGCTTAAGTCCGTACAAATCTTTCTTAAGCTTATATACATGTTCAGGATGGGTTTCACACTCAAAACACAGAGGTTGCATAACATAAACTTCTTCATTAATAAAGCCATTTAGAAAGGCACTTTTAACATCCATCTGAAAAAGCATAATACTATGATGTGTAGCAAATGAAAGTAGAATTCTGATAGCTTCTAATCTAGCAACATGTGCAAAAGTTTCAGTATAATATATACCTTCTTCTTGAGAGAAACCTTGAGCAACAAGTCTTACTTTGTTTATTATTACCTTACCATTTTCACCAAGTTTGTTTATGTAAACCCACTTTGTTCCAATCACTGATTTGTCTTTGGGCAGGGGAACCAGAGTCCAAACTTCACTTCTTTCGAACTGATTGAGTTCTTCTTGCATAGCTAGAATCCAACCATCGTCCAACAGAGCCTCGTCTACTGTCTTTGGTTCCAACTCAGAGACAAGTGCATAAATATCTTGTTCTCTGAAAGTTGATATGGTTCTTAGCTTGTCATTGGGGTTTCCAATGATCTGATCTTGTGGATGATAATTCTTGAAGTACCAAGATTTTTGAACTGTATCATGTTGAGAAGTGGAAGTTTCTGGTTATTGATTGGGGTCATCTGCTTGATCATCAACTTTTATCTCTGGTGAGTCTCCAAGGATGTTTAGATCAGGATCTGCAACAGCTCCATCTAGCTTTGATAATTTCTTATCAGGCTGTTTGACATCAAACTTGACATGAATACTTTCATCTACTATCAGAGTCCTAGAATTATAAACTCTAAAGCCTTTAGATGTTTCAGAATATCCTAATAGTATTCCATTATCTGTTTTAGATCTAAACTTACCAAGTTGATCTTTAGTATTCAATATATAGCATATACAACCAAAAGGGTGAAAATAAGATATGTTGGGTTTTCGTCATTCCACAGTTCATAAGGAGTCTTATTCAGGATAGGTCTAATGTATATTCTGTTCTGAATATAGCAGGCAGTGTTAACAGCTTCAGCCCAAAAGTTTCTAGGGATAGAGTTCTTATTGAGCATAGTCCTAGCCATCTCTTGAAGAGATCTGTTCTTTCTCTCTACCACACCATTTTGCTGTGGTGTTCTAGGTATTGAGAAGTTGTGAAGGATACCACTTTCTTCACAGAACTTATGAAATAGCTCACTTTCAAACTCTCCCCCATGGTCACTTCTGATTGAAGTGATACACATGTCTTTTCATTCTGTACACGTTTTCAAAATACAGAAGAGACCATGAAAGACTCATCCTTGTGAGTTAGGAACATAACCCATGTCCATCTAGTGTAGTCGTCTACTATGACAAGACCATATTTCTTACCACTGACAGAAGCATTCCTTGTTGGACCAAAAAGATCAAGGTGTAGCAACTCTAGTGGTCTATTGGTACTAACGACATTCTTAGATTCAAAAGAACCTTTGACTTGTTTTCCCTTTTGACATGCATCATAGAGAGCATAATATTTGAACTTAAGGTTTGGTAGTCCTCTCACGAGGTTATGCTTGTTTAGCTTTGAAATTAATTTCAAGCTTGCATGACCTAGCCTTTTGTGCCAAATCCATCGATCATCTTCAATGGGCACTAGACATGAGACACTTTGATTTTAGAGGTCCTCCAAGTCAATCTTATGAAGATTGTTTTGCCTCTTAGCAGTGAATAAAAGTGATCCATCATCTTTTTTGACAGTACACATGTTCTTATCAAAAGGAACTGCATATCCATTGGCACATAATTGACTTATGCTCAGTAGATTGCACTTCAAGCCATTTACTAAAAGAACATTATCAATGGAGGGAAAATGATGTTTACCAATTTTACATATACCAATGATCTTCCCTTTATGATTTCCTCCAAAAGTGACCCAGACACCATCTTTGAGCTTAAGGCTTTGGAACATAGACCTTTCTCCCATCATGTGACGTGAGCAGCCACTGTCCAAGTACCAAGACGTCTGTTTTCTTCCTGTTGTTAAGCAAATCTGCAACAGGTATTATCTTATCTTTAGGCACCCAAACTGACTTAGGTCCTTTCTTGTTAGTTGTCACTGGACGAGTATGCTTAGCATGTTTATTGTGTATGCATCTAGACATAATATGTCCACTTTTTCCACACACTTTGCAAAAGGTGTTGGACGAGCTAGACTTAGCTTTAGCATATTTATCTGGAACTTTTGAAGCTCTATGTTGTGCATGTGGTTTTGACATTTTGTGAGATGCTTCTTGCTTCTCCTTATCATAACCAAGGCCAGATTTATCATGAGGTGACCTAGAGTACCTTAAAATGAGACTAAGCTTATCTGAGCCACCTACAAGCTTCGACAGAGAATCTGTCAGATATGTTACATCTTGTTTCAGTTTTGTAACTTCACAAGAAACATCAGGTTCACACTCCATTTTGTTAGCTAGACTAACATTCACTGATTTTAGTATGTCATTTTCATCTTTAAGATTTTGTTTCTCAGTGCTGACCCTATCATATTCTCTAGACAATTTTGAAAATTTCTTTTTGAGACTCTTATATTTTCGTGATAGTATAGATGACTCATGCAATAGTTCATCAAAAGCATTTTGAAGAGTAGACAGGTCAGAGTCCATTACCTCAGCATCAGTGTATTCGCTTTCTGATGCAGTGTCTGCCATGAGACAGATATTTGCCTCTTCCTCGGCTTCATTTTCTTCATCTAATGAAGACAGGTCAAGATCCTCCCATGTATCCATTAAGCCTTTCTTCTTTTTGAAGAATTTCTTTTTATCCTTTAGCTCAGGACAGTCAGCTTTGAAATGACCAGGTTTCTTGCATTCAAAGCACAAGGGTGGACCTTTTTCCTTGGAATTTGACTTCTCCTTGGAAAAATTTTCGTTGAATTGCTTCCTTTTGAAATCACCTTTCTTTCTCCACATATGTTGAATCTTCCTGGAGATGAAGGACAACTCACCCTCGTCTGATCCTTCATCATTGTCAGAAGATACAGACTCGTCTGATGACTCAGCAGCTTTGAGAACCTTTGATGAGCTTGCTTTCTTTGCCTTTAGGGCAATAGATTTTTCGTTTCTGAAATTTTCTTCTTCATTAAGTTCAAGTTCATGAACCTTGAGAGATCCAAGAAGCTCTTCCAGAGAGAGAGTATTCAGATTTTTGGATTCCTGAATAGCAGTAACTTTGGGTCTCCATTGCTTGGATAGACTTCTCAGAATTTTTCTAATATGATCTCTATTTTCATAGACTTTTCCAAGAGATTTGAGACTGTTGGTGATGGTTTGGAATCTTCCAAACATTTGGTCTATTGTTTCTTGTTCACCCATCTTGAACAGCTCATACTGATGAACCAGCATGCTGATCTTTGATTTCTTTACTTGTGAGGAACCCTCACGAGCTAGGGCAAGAGTATCCTAGATTTCTTTAGCAGTATTGCAGCTGTGAACTTTGTCATGTTCAGATCTGGTTATAGCACACATGATATAGTGTTTAGCCTTCAGATTCAGCTGATGTTGGTTTTTCTACTGTTGTGTCCATCGGACTTTAGGAACAACAGCTCCAGCCTCATCTCTTGGCTCTGTGTAGCCGGTTTCAATCAGCTCCCAAATATCTACATTTTGCGTATCCAAGAAGGCCATCATCCTCTTCTTCCAGTATTCATAATCTGTTCCATCAAAGAGAGGAGGTATGTTGATAGCTTGTCCTTCTGCATCCATGGTTGTTGGATCGTACTCCCTCAGCACTTGTTAGATGCTCAACCCTTTCGAGGCTGAGCTATAATACCAACTGAAGTTGACACAGGCAAACACAAGAAGGGGGGTTGAATTGTGTTTGTTAATAATTTTCGAAAACAACCTTTAAAACTATTTTTGCACACAAGAAGATTAAATCAGAAGCAAGCACAAAGATATAGAACCTTTTTTAAAAATCTTAAATAAAATCAATATCAAAACCCCTCAGTCAGTAAAAACAAATAAAGCCGTAAGAGTTTAGGGATAGAATATTCACACAAGATGTTTTATCCCAGTTCACTATCTTCCAACCAAGAGTAACGTCCAGTCCCTTCTACTTGAAGGTTTTTCTCCACTATTTTCCAAATAGATTACAACCAAGTATTCAACACCTCTCCAGGCTTACAAGTATCCTTTATTACCAAGCCTCTTCAGGGTCTAACTCAAACAAAGAGATTTAACTTATGATATTCTTAACTCACTGTGTGTGAGGACATGAAAGTTTAAGATCAGATGAATATTTTCACAATATTCAAACTAAATAATACAGACTCTTGCTTTTAAAGAAATATGAGTATGAATGATTGTTTATTGACAAAAGTTGAGCTAGCAAAACTTGTGCAGGCAAAAGTTGTTCTTCAGTATCTGAGGTCTTATATTTATAGCGACCTTCTTCTTCACTTGTATTTCTTCAACGGTTATTTTGAATAGTCCCGTTTAGAGATAGCATTGAATGCATGATATCGTTGTGACTGATAGCTTGATTGTGGCAATGCAGAATAGTACTCTTGGTTATCGAGATAGCATGAAATGGAGGCTCACTGCTCTGAGTATTGCAGCTTGAGAACTTGTTGTTCCTCTTTTGTGTACAATCCGGTTTTTTCCAGTCATAAAATTGTCATCGTAGATATCATTTTGCAGTTTCTCATTGTACGATTCTGCTTTTTGCATTTCTTTGATGGTACTATGTTTCTTTTACAACAAGGTAAAACATTAAAGCAGATAAAACAAATGTGAAGAACAAAAATTCTATAGAAATAAATATCAATCATTTGAAATAAATTAAAGAGATTTGGATTGCATTTATTCATTCAAGAGATGGAGCTCGTCTACTTAAAAACTCCGTCTACTTAGTTATATGTGAGACTAAGTCTGTTCATTATTTTATCTTGCTCGTCTGCTGACGTGACATATCCTCTCATCTATCAAGTCTTTGGACTTGCTATACCTCAGTGAGTTATCATAATCTCCATCTGGTGACGTGGCAGTTAGAGCTCGTCTACCTGATTATTTTATCTTTCAGTTCATTCAATTCTACCAATTATTCCCGTCTACTGACGTGACAAGCTAGACACGTCTACTATCAAGTCTTTGGACTTGTTGTATCTAAGTAAGTTATCTTGATTTCTGACTAGTAAACATTTAGTGCCTCGTATATTTAAAGAAACCAGTTTACTCAATTAAATAAATAAATAACTTTACCAATATTAGAGCAGCCGTCTACAAGGGTGGACGCATATTTTTCTCAAGGAGTCCCACGAAAACTTATCCCAAGTTTCCATAACTTATATTATAAATATTCCTGCATAACTGAAAGCACATGTTAGATTTCAACTAACACTTTGCCAAGCAAATTTAATCCTTTTGTTAACATCAAAACGTAGAGATTATTTAAATCAAAACCACTTTGGTTCCAACATAGTTCAGCCTCGAGTCCGTCCTAGCTTACTTCTCACCCATGTGGAACCAACAAATGTAAAGGAAGCCCTAAAGGACCCAAAATGGTATGCTGCTATGAAAGATGAGTTTGATACTCTTCATAGAAACCACACTTGGACTTTGGTACCTCTCCTACCTAATCGCCAATCTATTGGTTGCAAGTGGGTATTTCGAGTCAAGGAAAATGCGGATGGTTCGGTTAATAGGTACAAGGCCCACTTGACGGCCAAGGGATTTCATCAAATCCAAGGTTATGACTATAATGAGACATTCTCACCTGTTTTCAAGCCCATTACTATTCAGCTTATCCTTACACTCGCCTTATCTCGGAATTGGACACTTCAACAATTAGATGTTAACAATGCCTTTCTTAATGGCATTTTAGATGAAGAGGTCTATATGCAACAGCCGCCAGGCTTTGAAGGATCTGATTCCTGTCTTGTGTGTAAACTTCACAAGACCTTGTATGGCCTCAAGCAAGCCCCACGCCAATGGTTTGAGCGTCTTAAATTTGCTCTATTAAATCTGGGATTTCAAATAGCAAGTGTAATCCATCACTCTTTATTTATAACAAGTCTAATGCTCTAGTTTAACTCTTGGTGTATGTTGACGACATAATTATCACTGGTAGTTGCAATGCCCTCATTCACAGTCTCATACAGCAGCTTCGGGCCTCATTTGCCTTGAAACAATTGGGCAAACTTGACTACTTTCTTGGTATTGAAGTCCATTTTCAGTCATCTAGTTCAGTCCTTCTTACTCAGAGTAAATACATACGTGATCTCTTAGTTAAAACAAATATGGCAGAGGCTAAGCCACTTCCTTCTCCCATGATATCTTGCTGCAAATTGTCCAAAATAGGTTCTGATCCTTTGGCCGATCCTTCCATGTACAGGTCGGTTGTGGGGGACCCTACAATATGCCACCATAACTCTACCTGAAATCATTTTTGCAATCAATAAGGTTTGCCAATTTATGGCTAACCCATTGGAGGCTCACTGGGTTGCTGTAAAACGCATTCTCCGCTACCTAAAGGGAACCATTCATCATGGACTTCAATTCCTCCCTGCACCCAGACATCACCCTCTTTCTCTCATTGCCTACTGTGATGCGGACTGGGCAGCTGACCCAGATGACCGCCGTTCTACCTCTGGTGCTGCCATTTTCCTGGGTTCGAACTTGGTTTCCTGGTGGTCCAGAAAACAGTCAGTTGTGGCTCGTTCAAGCACCGAGGCTGAGTATCGTCGCCTTGCCCAAACTACAACAGATATGTTATGGCTTCAAACCCTACTCATGGAGCTCTCAGTGTTCAGTTTTCAGCTCCTAAAATCCTCTGTGATAATCAGAGTGCTATTGCCTTGGCTCACAACCCGGTTCTCCATACCCGCACCAAACACAAGGAGATTGATCTCTTATTTGTTCATGAGAAAGTACTTAGTAAACAACTTCAGGTTCTACACGTCTCTTCACATGATCAATGGGCAGATGCACTGACTAAGCCTCTCTCTCCCACTTGGTCTGCGCTACTTAGGGACAAGCTCAATGTGTTTGCCTTGGCTACTCCTTAGCATCCACCTCGAGCTTGTGGGGAGGGGGGGTTGTGAGAGTATTGTATAATAAGTAGGTTGCACAGTAGACTTGCATGTATTGTATCCCACCCCCACCCCAAGCGGTTACCATTGTTGTAACCACTCTAATTAGTTAGCCTTGCAAGATCTAATATAAATATTAGATTAGCACATTCATTGTACAGGGACATATATTCAGTATTACAGATTTCAATCTCTCTCTCCTTTCTCTCTTCTCTCCTCTCTCTCTCCTCTATGCACTTGACTTTAATAATGAGAGCAAAATGAGTTTTGTTCAATCTTTAATTAGATAATGATTTGTATCAACTAGTTAAGGTGTGTAGGTTCTAGATCCAAGAGTTTGTGAGCAAAAAGAATTTCTAGCCTATTTTACTCATCGTGGGTTTAAACCCTAACCCTAGAGGTTAGAGGATTTTGTTTCATATTTTTAACTTCTAGCAATTTATCTATGCTAGCTAGTACTTTAGTAACTAGGATCCAAAAGATGCAGTTGAGAAATTAACCATAGCCTCATTTTGAATAGTTGGCCGAACCTAGCATAATCTTGTCATAGTTGGATTTTGTTTGATTAATATATTTTATGTTGTATTGGTTGAAGGTTAATTGATATTCGTGGTGTATTAACGAGGATCGGGAAGTTCGGGAAATCCGATGATAAGTCGGGTGGGGGAAAGAATCAATCTGTCGTCGGAATGGATAAGTAGTATATTTTATAATAATTGTGTAGGGCGACCTAAACCTTACTAGTGGTCGAGTAATCGACAAGACCAAAATCGCATTGGAAACTTTTCCGTAATACCAATGATGATTTGGGGATTGTAGGTTTATCGACGTTAGGATAATCATATAATATTTGAGGATGTTGACTTTATTATTATTGATTGTTTGTGATGCGCTGGTTGAGGTATTCTACTGCTTGTGACGTTTTATTTTGATGTTTGAATATTTTATGATGATTGTGATATGCATGATATGCCTGGTTTGATAGTGTGCTTAGTTGTCTTTTTAACTAAAGATATATGTTGTTCGGGAGATGTTCATGTGGGTGAGAGAATGAATTGACTTAGAGGTACCTAGCCTAAACTAATTATTTTATAGGTGAGAGGTGACATAGAACATGTGTTGAGGCTATGATGGAAGGTTGAGGCTATGATGGAAGGTTGAGGCACTAGGTTGTAACCGATGCGAGTCAGTGAGATATATATATATTGTTGTTCACAGTCGTGTGAGTGGAGCACACGAGGTCGGGATATTCTATTTTGGATACTGGATATTACGGGTGAGTGACCTACGGATATTGATGCCGAGGTAGACTACCGTAATACTCTTTTAGTCCTTAACGCGCCCTTCTGATTATACAATAGAAGAGATTAGGGAATAGGGGCGCACTGAGTTACTAGGTCTTTTGTGCTTATTGTGCTATTTCCAATGGGGGGTAGTGACGCACACTGTGCCTAATGCACTATTCCCTAAGAGAGATAAGAGAATAGGGGCGCACCGAGTTTTTGACCCCAGACCATTCTGGACTATTGACTAACGTGACAGGAGTAGAGATTACCATGTCAGCATAAAGGTTTAGTTGCATGAGATTGAGGGTAGAGGATGATATTGTGAATTAAGGATGATGGTTGATTATGAGTGATGATTGTTTGGGACTATTGTTATATTATATGCTATGTATTCTTTTCCTCTTTTGATGATAGAACTGTTTCTTATCCCATATATTTTATGTATACTGTATTTTATTTATTATGTGATTGTACGAGAAGACCCTGTGGAGGAGCTCGATAACGAGGAGTTGGATGGAACTCCTTATGAACCAGAAACGGGAGGACGAGCTGTGAACCCTGGTGATAGAGTTTAGGTAGTTATAAGACGTTTTATATTTTTCCGCGTATAATAATTGTACAACTATATACCTGTTAGGGATCCTACTGATGGGATACCCTAAACAGTGTTTTGATAACTCAGAATCATAAACATATGGTGTGTATGTATTTAATATATATGGTGTGTTGTTGTAAATTTTCTCACACTGTATGTTTCTAATTAAGTTTTAAATTTTCACGTATTTCGGAATACATGTTTCAACGTTAAGTGTGCGAATTTAATAATTAATTAATAAGGTTTAAATTTAATAATACAATGGGGCACAATGGGGTGTCTTAAAAGTTTTTTGGGGAATTCCATCTATCTATTTTGAAGTTAATGTGAATGCTTTTGGATGTAATTATGATAGTTGCATGGTTACATGTACATTTTGAATAGCCTTTTGGATTTTTTTTTTTGTAGAAGTCAATAGGCTGTTTGGTGGAAACCACTTTTTGGTAAGTTGAAATGTAAACAAACCTATATGTTTGGATGGATTTTTATGGCAATGACATGTACCTTTCATCAATTATTCGAGCAACAAGTTTTTTCCAACCAACTAGACAGCAGTAAGTTCATTAAATTGTTTCATTACAATAAGTTCAAACCCCCAGCCATTACAACTCAAAAAAGCCCTAACAACACAGTTTAACTCACTACATTTAAGCCAAGAAAAATAAACCCAAAAAACATAGTCTATCCCTTGAAGTTGCATATGAGCACAGCAAACATAGTGACCCCTAGAACAACTCCAAAACAGATGTACAAGAGCCCACTAAGTAGATGAGTCTTCTTTCTTTTAGCGGCCAACTTGGTCTTCAGTTTGAGGATTTTCCTCTCAAGCTCGGCAGCCACAATTGCCTCTTTCGATTAATTGGTTCCATTTTTATCAGCCACCATTGCTTCATTCGCTTCATTGGTTCCTTTGTCAACAAACTGAGTTGTTTCCTCCTTAGGCTCCACCCATTCGAAACCCTTACAACTACACCTTTCCTGTCAAAAAAATTAGGTTTATTGAGATATGCAGATTTTTTTTTTTTGGGGGGGGAGGGGGGGGGGGGGGTGGTGGGGGGGGATTTAAGAGAGTAGTGGAAAACAAAATTCGTTTACCTTCTGAGACACCCCGTTGTGCCCCATTGTATTATTACATTAAAACCTTAATATTTATTTACTTAATCGCTTGCTTATCGTTGAAAATACGTAAAAATTAAAACTTAATTAATAATTATATAACTTATGCAGATATAAAACATACCAAAACTATATTACATAAATACACACCTGTTTATTTATTACATTCCAAAAGCACCGTTAAGGGTACCCTCTCGGTAGGATCCCTCACAGGCATAAACTTCACTACAGACATACTTAGTGGAAATATAAATACTCTTTAGACACACTGGCCATACTGTCTATACTCTAATCGCCTTAAATCACAACTCGACCTCCAGCATCTGGTTCGTAAGGAGTTCCATCTAACTCCTCAGCAATTGGTTCCTCTATCGGGTCTTCTCGTACGATCATATCAGAAATAAAATACAGCACGTAGAAAGATATAGGGAATAAGAAACAGTTCTATCATCAAAACGAGGAAAAGAGTAATAGTAAATTATACAATAAATGTCACAGACAATCAACATACATAACTAACAAGTCATCCTCAAAATAATGTATCATCCTCTACCCCAATCTAATATAACTAAACTTTTATACCGACGTGGCCATCTCTATTCCTATCACGTTAGTTAGTAGTCCAGGACGGTCCAGTACCAATAACTTTCGAACGCATCAAAGACTAAACAAGTATTAGTCTAAAATGGTCCAGTGCCAATAACATACGAACGCGTCAAGGAGTATCAATCCAGAACGTTCCAGTGCCAAGAACATACGAACGCGTCAAGGAACATCATTCCATAACGATCCAGTGCCAAGAACATTCGAACGCGTCAAGAACTAAAGAGTATTACGGTAGTCTACCTCGGCCTCCACATCCGTAGGGCACTCACCCGCAATATCCGATATCCCAAAATAGGATATCCTGACCTCGTGGGTTCCACTCACACGGTCGTGAATAACAATTACATCAATAACAACCTAGTGCCTCAACCTTCCATCATAGTCTCAACACCTTTTTCCTCATAGATAACACCACTTAATTAGGCTAGGCACCTCTAAATCACCTTTATTCTCTCACCCAAACAATTATCTCCCGAACAACACATATCCTTACTTAAAAAACAACTAAGCACAATATTAAACCGAAGCAGATCATGCATAACATATCATCAGAAAATATTCAAATATCTCAATATCATATAAAGCAATTTATCACAACCAACTCATAATAATCAAACCAAATAAATAACAAAGTCAGACTCTGTCACGGCCTGGCCGTGATAGCCATCACGACCGTGACAGACATCAAAGGCAAGAATTCTACAAAATGAACCGCGTCACGGCCTGGCCATGACAACCATCACGACCGTGATGTATACATCGAACATCCTCACTATCATAAATATTCAAACACCGCAATAATATGTCACATGCAAATGGAATACCTCAACCAGCGTATCATAGTAAATTCGATAGCAAAATCAAACATCCTCAAATACTTAAAATCAACTTAATGTCAATAAACCTACAATTCCCGAATCACCATTGGTTTTACAGAAAAGGTTTCCAATGGGATTTTGGTCTTGTCGATTACTCGACTACTAGTAGGGTTTAGGTCGCCCTACACAATTATCATATAATCTACTACTTATCGATTCCGACGATAGGTTGATTCTTTTCCCCACCTGAGTTATCACCGGAAACACGTACACGACGATCCTCGTTATCCCGTCACGAGTTAACAAAACCACCTTCATCCAAACAACATAACTATAATTAATCAACTAACAACCATCTATGACACTTTAGGGCTAGGTTCGGCCAAGACTTAGAAAATAGGTTTAGGATTATCTTCTTAATGCCATCTTTTGGATCCTAGTTACTAGAGTCTTAACTAACATAGATTACTTATTACAAGACTAAAATTTGAAACAAAATCCTCTAACCTTTAGGGTTAGGGTTCCGGCCAAGGTCTAATTTTTAGGGTTCAAAATCCTTAAAATTTCTAATCATGATTAAGTCATAGATTAATGATCCTTAATCAACCAAGATCATTTATGAAAACTTTGAACAAAAACTCATCAAATCTCACCCACCTAGGGTTCGACCAACATAGAGATTTTTGAGTAAAGCTTTTCATTTTAATAATCTATCATGGATTAGAGTGTGTAAACATACATGTCATATAAAATACATGATCATACATGACAACACATGAACAAAACTCTACCAAACCTATTCTAATAGATTCGGCCAAGGCTAGGTTTTTAGGAAAGAAGTTTTTGATTACATCATGCTCTTGGATTTAGATAATATGCATGATATCAAGAATATAGAAAGTGGTTTCATCATCATGAGATTTTTCTAGAATTTATTTTGACTTTTCAAAGTTCAAGACTTAGGAACTTGAAAGTGATGAACAAATATAAAACAAACTTTGAATCAAGAAACTTATTGAAGAACATAGACATGATTAAGGAAGAAGATTAGGATTTACCTCTTGAAGATCAAAGACAAAGGAAATCCAAGAACTTGCTTCACAAATTTGACACTAAAAGACTTATGAACTTTAGGGTTTTTGAACAAATGGCAATAGAAACTAAATGAAATGTGAGATAAGGTATTTATAGAGATGGGTGGGGCCATCTTGGAAGGATCTAGAGAGGATGAGTTGTCTTGTTCAAAGGATTGAAATGCAAATACTTCCTAGGGACCATTTTGCAAATATTCCAAAAGTATAAGGACTATTTTGAAAATTGCCAATAAATTGTAATGATGACCATTTGCCAAATTAAATGTAGTCTTATCTTGACTAACTTGGCTGATTTTGTCATAGATATTTTAGGAAAACCCTAGAATGTTGAAGAAGATTTGAGAATGTTGTAGAATAATGTGGAAGAATGTAGAACATTCTTGATTCATCCAAAATTTATGAGTGCAGCCCCTTCTCCCTCATGGGCTTGCGCATGGGCCTACTAAATTTGGGCTTGGATTCATTTTTTTTGTGTGGGGCCCACTTAAAGATTTAAACTTAAGTATGACATAGGAAACTTGTATAATTTCCAAATGGGCTTTATGGAATCAATCCATGGACAAGAATTTTGGGCTTCATAGCCACGGTCCAATAAGGGTTTGGGAACAAAAGATTCTGGCCCAGTTCACTTAAAAAAAACTTAGAAACTAACTTAGGGACAAAAGGGTAATTAACAGAAAGTTCAGGGACTTAAGCGTAAAATTCCTAAATTTTCACTCTAACCTTATAGAACCTTCTATACTTAGAAATATGATTCATCCTCATGAATCATCTCAAAATCCTAAGATAAACTCTTTATTGACTCTTAGAAACTCCAAAATTCATTATGCCGCTCACCCGATTACTTATTACGCCTGAAAAACGTAAATTATTTTTATTTTTTTCTGAAATAATTCTAAAAATACAGAGTTGTAGGAAATAAAATAAAAACCTTAAGTCTTTCGTTCACGAATTAAAATTAGGTCTTTTGAGCAGTATAAATATACTGTCAGTGAAAATAGCGGGCCGGGATTCGCCGGTCGTTTCAACCTAAATTTTAATCGTAGCTTCCTACATTCAAGTAGGATTGAGTGATGAACTCCGTTTATTTAAAATAATTTTCTAATACTCATATAAATATATACAAATAATCGTTCGCAATTCAATTATTTTGAAACAGTGAAAATCGGGGTGTTACACCTTCCATATTGGGTACCTCAAAAATTGTTTTCCAGGGTTCCTGTCAGTACTTGAGGTCAGTAGCAATATGGGCAATTGACAACCGCAAAGCTTGGTCTCGTCGCCCAATATGGTCATCAAGCTTGAAGCCATTGATATGCTCTTTGAATAGGATGCCATT
This sequence comes from Sophora flavescens, assembly GCA_030762895.1. Lineage (NCBI taxonomy): Eukaryota > Viridiplantae > Streptophyta > Magnoliopsida > Fabales > Fabaceae > Sophora > Sophora flavescens. The sequence goes on along the minus strand of CM061062.1, from coordinate 20,263,942 downwards.
GTTAGGGGGAAGGAACGAAGCCGACGGAGAAGGAAGAAGGAACGACGCGAGTCGTGGGTAGATGACGAAAGGATAAAAGAAGAAAGTTGGGGGGGGGGGGGGGGGGTCGAGGGAAGAAGACGAAGGGATAAGATGGATATGTTAGGGTTAGGGTTTTTTAAAACAAAAAACTATTTTTTAATTGTTTTATTTAATTTTTTTATATGCTTTTTATTTTTTTTTAAAAAATAAGAATAAAATAATTTTTTGAAAAACTTGGAATTAAAAAAAAAATACGTGGCAGCTGATGTGGCTGACATGTCAGCATTGTCAGATCAGATGGCATTGCTGACGTGGCTCACTGTTGGCCATGTCGGTCAGTTAACGGCAGAACCTAACGGTGGGGACCATAAACAAAAAAGTTGAATTTATAGGGACCAAAACCCAACAAAAAGTTTTACATGGATGGATTTCACAACACCCCTACTTTATAGGGACCAAAAAGTTCATTAAACCTGATAATGTAATACACTAAAAGTCTAAAAGATGTCCTAAACTCCAAAGTGTCTCAAGTATTTTGTCAAACATTCCTTGTGCCCAAAAACCAAATGCAAACCTCTGTGAAACTCATTGGATATTTATCCCATTTTTTTTTAAAATTGTTTAATTAATTATTTCTATCTATTATATATTTAAAAAATTTATTTTTGACATTTATTATATTCATTTGTAGGTATAAGAAGGAGCAATTATTGTGGCTACAATGCATTCAACATGAAAGAATAAAAATGAAGAAAAATAACCTATGAATTATTGAATAGGTGAAGGTGAGTAGGAAAAGAGGGAAAGAGGAAGAATAGGGGAGTTTGGAGTGTGTATATCTGAAATAGGTTTAGGCGTGTTTAAGATAATTGGGGTATTTTAGGAATATTTTAAAAAAATTAATTTTTTGTGGTCTATGGGAGTTATTTGTGGTGTAAAAAGCATGGGCCTAAAAAAAGTTTTAAAAGATGCGTGGGGGTAGATGGAACATGTGTGGGGTGTAGGTAGCAGCACTCTATATATTTTTAAGAGTGAAGATCCAAATTGCTTTCTAAAAAATTTCAAGGACCCGCTTTTAGTTCCGGAAAAAATAAATTAACCATTTAGTTTCTCAAATTTTCAAATGCAGGATACATTAGTCCATAGATTTAATTCTGACGTATATTTACTTGCCTACGTGTCTCATTAATCATCTTACTTGTCTTATTAGTGATCCTTCGTGGCTTATGACAAATTTCTTATGTGAAAAACGAATAAAAGGTGAAAAACCTGTAAAAAAAACATGTACAATTTTAAAATTCAAATACTTAAAAATTATGCTTTTTTTTTCAGTTTTTTTTTTTTTTCCACGATAGAAATTCGTCATTGGTCACACAGTATCACTAACGGGTCAAGTATGTTGGTTAACGAAACACGTAGACAAATAAATAGACGTCAGAACTGAATCTAGGAACTAATGTATACTGCATTTGAAAATTTGAGAGACTAAATTGTTAGTTTATTTTTTTCAGGAATTAAAAGTGAATCTTCAAGATTTTTCAGGGACAAAATTGGACCTTAACTTTATTTTTAAATTTTTGCAGGATTGAAGATTAAAATAAGAGCAGCAACCAGCTAACAAAGTCAAAATCATAAGCGTTGGTTGTTGCATATAATGACACTACCAACAAAGGTCACAGACAATCATTAGGATATTCAATAATATTTTTAAAAACATTTTTAACAGTTTTTAAATAAAAGCACAAAATTGCACCCACAATATATTCCGGTGCTTACTGGCTAACAAATGTGGCTTCAAAATCAAAACTACTCTTTAGTATTATAGGATAAGACTTTTTTTTTAAAAATGTTCTTTTAATGAGTAAATAATAAAATATAAAATATATATTTAAATTATTTAATGAATTAAGTTATAATAAATTTCATCAAATAAAAAATAAATACACAATTCCAATTTAAAAAGTCAAACCATTGCTATAAATGTAAACCAAGTGATAGCCTTTCGAACCATGATAGGGACGTTTGAAGCTCCACCAAAAAAGATAATGAAAATTTGGACAATGGAAAAGACAAATAAAACTTGCAGTTGGAAACAAAGAGTAAGTAACGTTATTTATATGCCTGAATTTTAGATATCCAGTTAATGCAGTTTAAATATATGGTTAATTAAATTCAATAGATGATTGATGGATGTAACAAGATATCACAACTCAACTGAACGTAATTAACCACATATTTAAATTGTATTAACCATGATTTTCAATAGTTCAAATATATATGACCCCATATATATTTGAACACCTGAAAAATTGTTGTTAATACAGTTGAAATATGTGGTTAATCACGTGCAATGGATGATTAATAGATATAACAAAGTATCACAACTCATTAACCATCCACTAAATATAATTAACCATATATTTGAACTGCATTAACCAGATATCGCATGTGTCGCTTAGGTGTCCGGAATTTAGGTGTACAAATAACATAACTCGAAAGTGTGCACTCTTCTCTTGCGAGCTTGCTTGTACGGAATTTATAGGGACGTGTCATGAATATGGTGAGTACTCTCATTCTCGCTTTTATTTTTCTTTTATGGTTTTTTTAATAAAGAACAAGGATATGTTTGTTATGGATTAAAAATAAAGATTTTGACATTTAAGCATATGTCCAGAGTTCGAATCATGATGATGTGAACAGAGCTGCATATATGGATAGAGGAGTTGCCCCTTAACTAGTACTCTACATCCTCTGGGGATTAGTCATACGGCTATCAGCTGTGGGAATACACTGGGTTCTATCCCGGACCAAAAAAATAAAGATTTTGACATTTAATAATTTAGAAATTACTTTTAATTTTTTTAAAAAGAAGCATAAACTATTTTGTGTTTGTTTACAACCATAAAAATCATTTTTTAAAAAAAAAAAAAAGTAGTTAGTGATTTTAAATGATTTTCCTTAAAAATTAATGAAAGTAGTTTTTATTTTGATGGAAAAAAAAACAATGAAACTCATTAACAATTTGTTTTAATCAAGAGTCATGTTAACCAGTACCTCAATGATGGAGTGAGATGGAATGAGTTCCATTCCTTTCCATTACATTCTGTTCTCTTTTATTTTATCCAAACAATGGAAGATCATTCCATTCCATTCCCTTCTATTCCCCTCCTTTTCATTTCATTCCATCAATCCAAACATACCCTAAAACACCTATTAACAAGATGATATTCATGCCATGAATGGTTTTTGTAGTTTAGATATATTAGGTAATCATCTTCTAATTTTCTCCATTTTAAATCAGGTTAAAATTAATAAACACTAGATAAAATCACCTCATAATTTCCTTCCTAATAATTCCTTTTCAGTTTTTCAATTTTTCAATCAAGGTGATATGACTTTATTTTTAACATCAATGTATGTAAGAAAATGAAAATAATAACAATAGTATAAAAAAAAAAGCTGGGAAGAAAGTGTACTTCACTACTAATGGCTACTTTCTACTACTTCCAACGACATTGGTTGGTTGTTGGAAGACGTTAGTTGTTCCAAAATTTTTTCCAAGGGAGCCCAATGCTCGATTTGGTTGATTAAGATTTTCCCGTGACACTAAGAAAAAAATGAGACAGGACAGATCGAAGAAGAGGGAGGAAGAGTATTTTCAAGTTTACTACTTTCCATAATGGGCTTGCTTATGGAAAGGCCAAAGGTTTACCAGACGCTCAAGCATGCTTTTTGAGAAATAGCCAGAGAATCCTGCAGGTGTTGATGGTGGAGGAAAGTCTTCAGCAGGCATAGCAAATGGACGAATCATCTTCTCCATTGTTTCTAATGTGAGATACGATCCTATTTCTTGCAGCCTCTCTGGACCCATAATAGGCAGTGTGTGCTCCTGACGCAATGAAGTAGCCTCACTATCATTATTCTGTCAACCATATAACACAACAGATATTAGACAGTGAAAAAACAAGTTCACCATGTAAAACCAGCATATTCACTGATATTCCTCGCATATGAAAAGTTGTTCGATAGGATAAATCTCATCATATCAATAAATGACATTTGCATAGAATGGGTACATAAAACAAGCGCATGAGTATCCTGAGGCTAATGGTCATTGAATGGAATTTTAATTTCATACCACATGCCAGGTAAGTACATAGGAAATGAACAAATTCAAACCCCTTCCTCCACTAGTTTTCTTAGGCAGAATATAAATTGGATATGATTACCTCCAAGGGGGATAAATCGGCACCACGGCTGAAGGTCAGCTCTATGCGGTACCTTAATGGATCTTCTAAAGCGACCTGCAATTTTAAAGTTTTAAAAAGGTTCAATAGATACAAAGATAAATACGTAAATTACACATTACTTAAGACGACCAGTTATGTCTTTCAAAATATTGTGATTGCTCATATTGAAAGCATAGTGCTTTCAGTTGGATAACTACACAAGTCGTGTTAGACAAAACAGGTCACGTTCCATTTCTCATTTACAGATTTACTGCTTCCAGCAATATAATATATACTAAGTTCTAAATAACCTCGGTTGCACTCAGCTGGATTCCAGAGTGAACGGAGTTCCGTGGAACATCTTAAAAGATGATTCATTAGTTTAAACTTTGCACTTAGGAACCCTCTTAAGACATCTGAAAGTCCATGTCAGGTACGGTAAACTTTGCTCTCTGGATCAATTTACTAACAAGAAATAAGGAACTGCAATAACTTCACCAATTCATATAATGCCAGCGCTTAGCAAAACACTAAACAGATAAGTAATTCTACAGGGACAGCCAAAATGACCCACCTCGGTGTTCTCAAACATCCTCAGTACAATATAGCTCATATAGTCAAGCTCCCTTGTTTTACATAGTCGCTCTAGAGCATTATGGCAAACAAGACTCTCTTCTCCTTGAAGGGATTCATCCAAATTACAATAACGAAGAACATTCATGAGAGAATGGATATGTGATTCCTGTAAACAAATTAAGGCAAGAAAAACAGAGTATGGAATTCAAATTAGGAGAGATATTCTATGCAAATGGGCAATGACAAACTTTATGAATCAGTCTGTTTGGATGTATGTATCTAGATAATTGTATTTGTACCTGAGTTTTCCATATAATTTGACAAATTTAAATCAGTTCTGACAAGCTTTGTTGTTTTTGTTCTGTTTAAGTTGTGATATGATATAATTAATAAATGCAATATACAACACAATATGAACCAAATACCTTCAATCAAATAGATACATACTGCAGGGCTTTACATAAAACAAAAATCTGCTTAACATCAGAGTAAGAATGCCAATGGCCCTATGGCATAATTTCGTAACAAAGACTGGAAACATCTTTCGCAAAATTTGTGCATCAATAGGCACTATATAATAAAGGAAGTAGAACTTGCATGTAACTGAAAATACACTAATGCAAGGGTCAAAGACCAACTTTCCTAAAAGCTTAATCTGTAAAGTGGTGGTCCAAGATACGTCCCCTCATGCAGGAGCCCTTTGGGCTTGAAGCCTGGACTATATGGACCATTTTACCTTGCTCTGAAATTTTAATTTAGTTATGAAGAATGCGGGCAGCAAGGATTGACCACCAGGTCATAGAGGCTTCGATACAATGATTTCATTTTATATATAAACAGCAAGCATGCATCCAATATGATGTCTAAATGCAAAATAACTAAGCATATTGACATGACCAAGTTGTATCACTAAATCAATTGGTATAAAACATCGCAAGCCCTTTTTCTTAAAAGCGTGTCCTCAATATATATATATATATATGTATGGGATTTGCTAACATGCACACACCTATTTTTTAGCGTAAATCAATTGGTGTATGTTAGCAAGCTATAACTAAAAATGGAAAATACACCTGAAGGTGGAGCTTGCTAACGTACTCCTTCTAAAAAATGGGTGGGTGTCTGTTAGCAAATCCTTTTAGGGTTTGTTAACGCACACCAACCCATTTTTCAGGAGTGCGCTAGCAAGCTATAACTAAAAAAATGAAAAATACACCCGAAGGTGTAGCTTGCTAACGTACACCTTTTAAAAAATGGGCGGGAGTACGTTAGCAAATCCCTATATATATATATATATATATGTTCAATATATGGTTTGATGGCCTAGATTTGCTCCTCTCACATATAAAAGTTCCCCTTTCACTAATATATATATATATATATATATATATATATATATATTTGCGGGGTTGTGGGTGGGGATTACAAACGAAATCTTTGCAAAAAAAAAAAAAAGTTAGCCACTCAGCTAGTCAATAATGTTCAACAAGTGCTTAACAAGGCTCATCAATTTAAGTAAAACCAGTTAAGTGGTTAATTATTCATAACTAAGAAATAAGATATCAGGAATTCTTATTGTCATTTTCCAGAAAAAAAACTTACGCACACAAAGAGGAGGGGAGAGAACAATATTTTTGCTCAAGGTTTTATGAAGCACTTACGGATGTGAAGTATAGGCGTGTTCGCACATGGCGATCAGGTGTCTTCACATTTGCATACCTGGAGGAAAAAAAAAAGGTTAGAATGCAGCATAATAATGTACAAAATTACACGAGGACCTGATATTCACTTTGGATCCAAACGATATTTGAACTCTCTGTCATCATCATCATCTTGATCCATCGACATATCACTCAAAGTGTTGGATTTTCGTGATTCATCATTCTTATGGAAATGTTTTGACTTGGTCTCTGCATCTTCCTTCTCAGTTTTCACGGATAATGAATGGTCTTGGTTATTCTTTAGCTCGGCAACACTAATAGCTTCCTCTCGAGTGTTCCTCATATCAATTAAAAGTTTTCCCAATAACCGACGAGCTATCTGAATTGAAAGTTTGAAACAGTAGAAACAAATTAATCAGGTGGCTAAAGTTACAAGTACATATGTAGAAACTGGAAACAATGCATTTAATTTGAGCACTATATGTTCATCAAGCAATATGAACAGCATGAAACTGAAGAAAAACTTACAAAAAGGTCCATAACCAAGCATACAGTTTCAGACTTCTCATATCATAAGGTGATTGTTTCTTATTCTCTTTGGAGATGATGGTGAAGTTTAGATAATAAGAAAAATGTGGCTATAATACACCTTAAGTAAATTCATGGGGCTATAACACTTATACAGTGAATGCAGCATACAAGGTAATCACGGTTTTGGAAGGTGTTTCTGAAAGAGATTTATATAGAATCATGTGGGAAACAAGAGTGCCACTCAAGGTCGCGGCTTTTTGTTGGAGATCCATTCAAGATAGAGTTCCAAGTGCTGTCAACCTATTTAAGAGAAGAATCACCACTGGCTCAGGATCTCTGCTGTGCTGTTTTTGTGAGCAGGAGTTAGAAACTTGCAATCACTTGTTTTTGACTTGCAAATTCTCCTATGCTGTTTGGCTATTCATCTATAATTGGATGGGAATATACACTGTCTTGGCAGGGGATTTAAAGGAACTATTACTACAACATAATGGACTTTTCTACACAAAGGGATGCACATACGGGTGGAGGATGTTTTGGTTTGATACGATTTGGTCGCTGTGGCTGCATCGTAATGACATTATATTCAACCAAGCTGCTGTGGATTTTGAAAAGGTGATAGAACTAATAAAAGTGAGGGTATGGACTTGGTGCAACACTTCAGTAAAGAGTAGTTTTTCCTTTACAGATTGGTGTCTAAACCCGAGCTACTGTTTGAAATCTGTAGGCTAGGCGCTCTAGAACAGGTTCTGTTTGGATTATCTCTAGGCTGGGCTTAATTTTTCAATTTGGCTATGAATCATTTTCATATCCTTTAAAAACTATGCTCCTTGAGTCTGTCATTCAGAACTGAGTAGGATAGTTTGCTGTTCCTAAGTGGGCGTTTTGTATGTAACATTGTATCTACTCATGTAATTGGGTTAAGAGTACCCCTTGTACTCTATCTAATATACTATTGGCTTACCAAAAAAAAAAAAAATCTTAGTAATCAATGTGTTGCAACATGGTATGGCTATAAGCCTTGTATAAGGAGAAGTTGACCTTTTTATGAGGCATTTCTCTCATTAATGGAAGTTGTAAAAAGCATATTCCTTTACTTGTCATATCCAAGATATTCAATCTCTGCTTGTTTTTGTTGTTTGTACCACATATTTCAAAGATTCAAATTAAATCAATTCTATGAGATTCATGAAACACTATGATTTGTGCCTTCCTTCTCTTCCTAAAAACTTAAATCACATAACACAGAATGCAACAGAACACATTTAAGGCTTCATGTTTCCAAAACCACAGTGAAGCACCCAACCATTCTGATTCTGAAATTCATGAAGTGAAACAAACTGAAACACATTACAACAGATATTAAGACTGACATCTATGTTAGAAAATCATAACAATCTAAAATGAATCATTGGTCTTTAGGGGAATGAGAAAGTGAAGGTGTCACATTTACAATTTGCATCTGGAGGATGATGATGTTTTTTAGAATTTTGCCAGTTTGTCGCTTTTGATGGCTTTTGAGGTTGTTTATGGTCTTCATATCAATTGGGGACTTGGGGTAAGAGTGATTCGGCGGACAAAAATGCCGATGATAAGGTTTTGACTTCCTTGGCTAATGTGGCTGGTTGTAAGATTTTGTAGTGGCTTAAGCATACTGAATAAATATTATGTAGAAGGGAAGGATAAGACAACTGTTTAAAGATTTGTCTCGTGGAATGCAATTTGGGAGATTTCTTACAGCAGGAGTTTACCTTCGAGCCAATCTTCAGCTTCTGCTTTGGATTAATTCCATATTCATTTGGAATTACACCATCAGCAAGTGCCTGCAAATAAATTGAACTCATCAGCCACAGATGATAAATACACAGAAAAAAACATGTATGGGTTTTATTTCTGCAGGGTATACTTGCAGTTATGACTTCTAATAACTTCAAATATACAGTTTCTTTCAAAAAGGTTAAGCCAAAAATAATGTTCACAATTTGCATGAGATAGGTTTAATGTGATGGGTTTTTGAGTTGAGCAGCATTTTCCCAAACTTAATACATACCTGAGCAACTCTGAAAAGCTCATCCAGTCCTTCTAGATTAAGATGTGCATTATGCAAGAGATCATATCTGTAATGCGTAAGTCAACAATAACCTATCATCAGAAAAGAAGAAAAACTACATAATTTAAAAGAAACCAATGTTTTCTTCAAACTCATAGAGCTGCAGACTAATAAGCTTACAGATGCATAAAATATAAGATGATAGTTCAAAGGGTAATTTTTCCTCAACTAATACTCAATTTCACATCTAAAGCTTGCTGCCTAGTTAAAAATCAGATGTCTACTATGTATATGGTTGACATGCAAATATGGAAGTGGATGGAGGACCAACAGAAAGAAGTAGACCAGGAGTAAAAAATAGAAGGGAGAAAATGAAATTTTTTCAAAGAGAGACCAACAACAAAGGAAGGATATAGAAAGAAGATAGCAAGAATAGGGGCAACCACTAAATAACTTTACAAGTCATCAAAACTGAGAAATTTAAGCCAAAAAAATAATAATTTAATGGAAAAAAAGATTCATTGAAGTGATTGTACCTAGGTTACAAATCTAGTAGAATTGTTCAGGTGTAGTCAGGCTCTGAGATCTTTATAATACCTTGCTATAAGTATCTTATCAGCTACTTACCCACTTTCAAGTTGTCCTTTGTTATTTTTTTACAAACTCGCATGAAAAATTAGAGTACCTTTGGAATCAAATGGTTTTCAGTTGAGGTGTAAGATGAAGTATAAGGAACACAAGTCTAGCAAGACACATGCGGACAAAAGCAATTTGTGCTTGTAAAAGTGCCTATTAAGCTTAAGGCAAAATTCAACCAGACTTTATATGACCCCGATGTTCCACAGGAGTGTGAATGTTGGATGGTAAAGTGCCACCTTGAATGAAAGATAAGTGACAAAAAATATAATTTCAATCATTAAGAAGCACGATCATAAATTTGAACATGAAAATCGCATGCCTTTCCTGTTTGCTTAAATCCTTACAAAACTTTTGGCACACATAGTCCAAACTAGTTGAGCTCTTAGTCTTTGATACAAAGTTACAAACAATTTCCAAGACAGATGGGAGGAATAGGAAGGTAAAAGAGAAAATAAGGTTTATAGCCATCGGGAAACAAAATAATCTGCCTTACATAATTTCCCCTTGAAATCTATGAACAAGCTCCCAGAAATTGCAGCCATGGTAATAATTTTTTATTTCAAATTACATTGATACAATGGTAAAGTTCCAGCAAAGAATCGTAATCTATCTCCATAATTTCAATTTGCATAAATATTGTAGAGTTGGAAATGAGATACTATATCAGCATAAAAACATAAGATAAGAGACCACTTACTTGCATGAATCATAAACATCAGGAATTTGAGTGATATCAAAGCGTCTGTTCAAGTAAATACACCATCAGTGTCTCTGCCAATCCCATACAGACACATACAACCAGAAAAATGGAAGCCCATTGGCTACACATGTAATGCAATTGAATTCATGACAGTGTAAATGAACTTGTGATTGGAAAATGTTAATCAGAAACAGAAACTAGAAACATTTGAAAACATTTTGTTTAAATGAAAGGAACGTTATAAATTCTAATTAAAAGCACTTTTCAGTTGTTTAATATGCTACAAGATATTCCCTCTGTTTCAAAATATCCATGGTTTTAGAGAATGAAATTTTGCTTTAGAAAACCAGTTTGACAGTATTTATTTCTTTCCAACTTTATCCTTGTCTATTGGCATCTCCACTGTATGGAATAAGAAAACATTAATGGAAAGAAAATATTTTGAGTTTTTATTGTAGAGGATAATTTAGTCAAATACAGTTATATTTTCCTAAACTTGAGACTATTTAACAGCTTTCCTAATATGTGTGCAAAAACCTTAAACGATGGATATTTTGAAATGGAGGTAGTACAACTATAGCATAGTTGTTAATACGGACAGAGAAGAAAAATAATTTAGATGAGATAATTATTGTATATGTATTTAAGAAAAAATCTCGTTGAATTGGGAGGTTTTAAATAGGGAAGGAGGAAAAGAGAGAAATAAACTAACAAGTAATAAGACTGATATTGATTTGATTTGGTGATAATCTGATTACAAAAGACAACCCTTATAGTCCTATTTATACTAAAAGTAGAATCCTAGTCTTGATCAAATAGAGAATCAAATCATAAAATATAAATAAGAAATAAATCCCAAAAGATCATCTAGGATACTCTAATATATCCTAAGATATGAAAAGATATTATCAGATATCTCTATTCCCACAAATTAAAGAAAGAGATAATTAATATTGTTATAAATAGGGGGATGTAATGATTTCAAACTTCTCAAATAAGAAATAACAAGTTTAAATAAAATTAGATGTGCCAGCATTTGGTCATGCATGTAACTAACCTTTCTTGCATATTAATGGCATTTCAAGTGTAACAGTCTGAATTTCTAATACCAGAAATAAAGTACAGTAAAAGCAGAGTAAAAAGATTAAAAAAAAAAAAGGAAAATGCTTACTCCTTGCGTTCATTATACAAGTCCCTTTCAAGCTTTTTCCAGCGAGCATACATCAATAGAAACCCCTCACTACCGCAAGGTAATCCAGCAGCTATACGATCAACATCGATGTTTGTCTTTCCAAGAGCTTTTGCTTGGTCATAAGGAGGAATAACATCGTATAAGCTTCTTTCTGTAAGTTTCTCATTTTCATCTTTTGCAAGTAGTCTTACTTGTTCAGTAACCTTCCTAGTCAACTTCACCTGTTGACAATATAAATGGCCAAAATTGAGAAATAAAATTAATAATGACCACCAGTTAGGCTTTTTTTTACTAGACTAGCTTAACTTGCATTTTCACAAGAAGAGTTCAGCATTCTATTAATATAGTGAAAGCCTTGAAGAAGAAGAAATTAGGAAGCAATAAATTCTGGTGAGAACACTATCCTATAATAATAGAATCAGAAAATAGCAAACCAGCCCATAATTAGAGGACGAGATAGTTTGAATACTGACAACTTGTCTTTTCCTGAACATATGCAATTGAATTTAACAACTCTGACATGAATTCATATGAAGTTTTCTTTTTTGTTCTGCGCATGGTTGCTATAAGGGGTTTTCTGTTTTTCATTTGCTAAGAGATTGTGCAGCATTGTTTCACTTTGCAGCCTTTTCAGTTCCCCCATTTTCTGTTAGCTTGTTTGATTGTTTTTAAAAGTTTCTTTCTTCCCTAGTTATTTAGAAAACCATGAATACAATTGTCTATAAAATCTTTTTTAGTCTCGAATGTTATTATGGAGTTTAACAAAAATGAATTGATCATTCTGTATCTCTCTTTTGCTTCTCATAATCAAAAGTTCGATGTAAATATGCTTGGTAAACGACACAAACACTAATCCCAAATCTTATTGTCAAGCAGTGCCTCTCCACTAATGGGTTTCATTACTTACCTTTATTCATATGCTACACATCCACCTCACCATTTGCAATTTGGCAACAAACATTTAATTCCAACAATATCTGCCGTTGAATTGGAAGGTTTTAGGTAGGGAAGGAGGAAAAGAGAGAAATAAACTAACAAATAGTAAGATTGATGTTGATTTGATGTAGTGATGATGTGATTACAAAAACAACCCCAATTGTCCTATTGATACTAAAAGTAGAATCTTAATCTTAATCAAATAAAAGAATCAAATCATAAAATATAAATAAGAAATAAATCATAAGAGAGCATCTAGGATACTCTAAGATATGAAAAGATATTATCAGATATTTCTCTGATTTTCTAACACTCCCCCTCAAGCTAAAGATTACTAAGCTTTAAGCTTGTTATATGAAAACAATGCATTTCCCCTCAAATTAAAATTTAAAATAAAAAAAACTGAGCTCCACGAAAATAATGGTTGGAGGGCAACTCAAGAATGTTGGAGAGGCCGGAGAGAGTTGCTGGAAAGATAACTTAGCAAGATAGCTGGAATGATCATCAGCTTGACAGAAATTTCTTGGCAAGCAATCTAGCAGCAAGGTCCGAACTTCTCAAAACCGTGTTTGGAAGCTTCAACAACAATATTGGAGACCCAAATTATTTAAAATTGAAATTAAGTTAGACAACTACTTCCGGGACTGAGATGAGGCCTGTGTATCTGGGAGAAAGACGGGCCAGTGCATCTAGGAAAAAGAGCCGGGCCAGAGCATCTGGGACAATGAGTTAGGCTAGGGTGAGTCAGTCATAGCCAACATAAGTCAATCATCGATGAAAATAGAGGTCACAACTAATATGATTCATATGTGGGAAAAGAGTCACCAACGGAATGATCATCGGTGGGAACAAAAGACACCACTAATATGACTCATCCGTGGGAAATGAGTCACCACCGGAATGAACGTCGGTGGGAAGGGAAGCCACTGGTATGATCCATTAGTGGATAAGAAATGCATGACAAACACTAAAGAAACACAACATAACCAAAGAGAGCCAAACACATCGAGGTGGTTGCTGAAAAGTGGTCCATAGAGGGATTGAGAAAAGATCCAGAAAAAGGAGGGGTCGGCGAGTTAGGCGCTGAAAACGACGACCGGAACGGTGGCCGGACGCACCGTCACGCGCCAGAGAAAGGTTCGCGCGTGCGGCTGCGCGCAGATTGAAAGAGACCCGCGTGGAGGCATATCGGGAGGCGAAAGGCGGCGCTGTTTGGACGGTCAGACAGATCTGACGACGACGAGTCTGGTGGTGGGTTCGGTGGCCGGATACGACGGTGAACGGTGACTAACAGTGGCTGATGGGATAGAAACGAGGGTCGGAAAGACGAATGACGCGATGGAAAAGAAGAAAACAACGGAGGAGAGAAAAATGGCATGAATTTTTTTTTTTTTGTATGGCTGAGAAGATGATAAGATGATTAGAGTTTCTTCATACTTAACGGAACTCCGCAGCGGAATAGTGATGGGACAGGTCACGGAGGATGGTACCTCTCTGATACCATGTTGAATTGGATGGTTTTAGGTAGGGAAGCAGGAAAAGAGAGAAATAAACTAACAAATAGTAAGACGGATATTGGTTTGATGTAGTAAAGATGTGATTACAAAATGTCAACAGATTTGATTTGGCTGAATAATTTGAATTGATAGCCAAGTGTTAGCTACTATTAGAGCAGATTTGTTGGCCTTATTTCTGCATTAATTGTAGCAGATTTGTTGGCCTTATTTCTGCATAATTGTGAGCAGATTTGTTGGCCTTAGGATTAGCATTTATAGCACATTAATTGTAGCAAATTTGTTGGCCTTATTTCTGCATAATTGTGAGCAGATTTGTTGGCCTTATTTCTTCATAATTGTACAGTTATGATTATGTTTTTATTAGCTGTAGGATTAGCATTTATAGCACATTAATTGTAGCAGATATAACAGATACTGTACAGCTTGTATCATCTCTATTTAATTGAGAATTCTCCAGCAGGAGAACACGGGTTTCTAACCTATATTCCTCTGAGTTTGACATGGTATCAGTCTAGGTTGCGATCCTAACTTAGCTCTGTCCGAATCATAGTCCTTTTTTTCTCTCTCAAGTCTCTCCTAGTTACCTCTTGTCCCTTGTCCCTTCTGCGTTTTCTTCCTTGTGATTTATTCTCAGTCTCATGTCTACTGAAAAGTATGATGTCTTGTTTGTTCGCCTTAATGGCAAGAACTATCCAGCCTGGGCATTTCAGTTCGAGATCTTTGTCAAAGGTAAGGACCTTTGGGGACATGTTGATGGTACCAGTACTGCTCCTGACAAAGAGAAGCAGAAGGCTGACTATGCCAAGTGGGAAGTCCAAGATGCTCAAGTCATGACATGGATCATAGGGTCTGTTGATCCCACTATTGTTCTCAACCTTAGACCATTCAACACTGTAGCTAAGATGTGGGTCTATCTGAAGAAAATATATAGCCAAAATAACAATGCTCGTAGGTTCCAGCTTGAACATGACATTGCCATGTCTCAACATGATAGTCCATCAATTTCTGAATTTTATTCTTATTTCATGAATCTTTGGGCTGAATACACTAACATTGTTTATGAGGATTTGTCTGCTGAAAATCAAAGTGCAGTGCAGAAAGTTCATGAAACTACTCAAAGAGATCAATTCCTTATGAAATTGAGACCTGAATTTGAGGGTATTCGGTCCAACCTCATGAATAGGGCTCCTGTTCCCGCCTTGGATGCATGCCTTAATGAACTTCTTCGTGAAGAACAGCGTCTCCTAACTCAAACAACCATGGAACAACAGAAATCAGCCTCTCTTCCAGCTGCATATGCTGTCCAAGGCAAGCCTAGAGGACGCGACATGAGTGTTGTCCAATGTTTCTGCTGCAAAGGATTTGGACATTTTGCTTCACAGTGTCCTAAAAAGTTCTGCAATTACTGCAAAAAAAGATGGCCACATCATTAAGGAATGTCCTATCCGACCACCAAGAAAACCCGCAACAGCATATATTGCCTCTGTTGGTTCTTCTGCCACTGGTTCTGCGGTTCAAGATGCTTCTGCTCCTGCACAAAACTTGACCCCCGAAATGGTCCAACAAATGATAATTTCAGCTTTTTCTGCTTTAGGACTTTCAGGTAAACCTTCTACTTCATGTTCTCCTTGGTATTTTCACTCCGGGGCATCCAATCATATGACCAACACTACTAATACTCTTACAAACATCACCAAATACTCTGGTAATCTCCAAATTCATACTACTGATGGCAATAGTTTACCAATCACAGCAATTGGTGATATTTCCTCATCCTTAACCAATGTTTTTGTTTCCCCTGGTCTTACTAGTAACCTTATTTCTGTTGGTCAATTAGTTGACAGTGATTGTCGGGTTGAATTCTCAAAATTTGGTTGTCTTGTGCAGGATCAACACTCAAGGAAGATGATCGCGAAGGGGCCTAAAGTTGGACGTCTTTTCCCTTTGTCTCCATGTACTTTCCTACCTTTTGTTTCTTGTAATTCCGCTAAAGTTGATTTCCAAATATGGCATAAGCGTCTTGGTCACCCAAATTCATATGTACTTCATGACTTGATGAAATCTGGTGTTCTTGGTAATAAAATTCCACCTTCTCTTAGTACTGTCCAGTTTGACTGTAACTCATGTAAACTTGGTAAAAGTAAAATTCTACCACTTCCGATTCACCAATCACATGAAACCCAACCTTTTGATATGATCCATAGTGATTTATGGGGAATAGCACCTGTTATATCTCATGCTAATTACAAATATTTTATCACATTTATTGACGATTATAGTCGGTTCACATGGGTCTATTTTTTAAGATCTAAAGATGAAACATTCTCCGCTTTTAAAAATTTTCATGCCTATGTTGAGACCCAATTTTCCTCCAAAATTAAAATTCTGCGTTCTGATAATGGGGGGGAATACACGTCTAATTTATTTCAAAAGTTCTTGCAAGAAAATGGCATCTTATCTCAAAGGTCATGTCCTTCAACACCCCAACAAAATGGGGTAGCTGAAAGAAAAAACCGACACCTTCTTGATGTGGTCCGAACTCTTATGTTGGACTCCTTTGTGCCATCTCGTTTTTGGTGTGAAGCCATCTCCACTGCTGTCCACCTTATTAATCGATTGCCTTCTCCATCATTAAACAATGATTCTCCTTTCTCCCGATTATTTGGCCACAAACCCACCTATTCCAGTCTTCGCACTTTCGGTTGTGTGTGTTATGTCCATCTTCCCCCACATGAACGCACAAAGCTCACAGCTCAATCTGTTAAATGTGCTTTCCTTGGTTACTCAGTCCACCAAAAAGGTTTTATGTGCTATGATCCTAATCTACGTAGGCTCCGGGTTTCTAGAAATGTCATATTTCAAGAAGATACATATTTTTTTGCAACTACCCAAGACACTCCCTCTTTTACAGTTTCTGTTATGCCATTATTCTCTGCAGACAAACCTGCGCCAAAACCTTTATTGGTGTACCAAAGACGTCCTCCAAGGCCACCTTCTGATCAATCTCTGGTTGCTGATCCCCTGAGTTATCAACAACCAGCTACTCTACGTCGCAGTACCCGCATTCATAAACCTCCGGAAAAGTATGGTTTCCCTTCACCTTTATCTTTGAAAGCAACTTTAGCATCTGTCCCGATCCCCTCTTCCTATAACCAGGCCATGGAGCATAAATGTTGGCAAGAAGCAATTCAAGCAGAACTTCTAGCACTAAAAGAAAATCAGACATGGGACGTTGTTCCCTGTCCTCCATTTGTTAAACCTCTTGGCAGCAAATTTGTCTTCACTATCAAGCTTCGATCAGACGGCTCAATCGATCGATATAAGGCTAGATTAGTTGTTCTTGGCAATAGGCAAGAATTTGGTCTTGACTATGAGGAGACTTTTGCACCTGTGGCCAAAATGACTACTGTACGTACTATTCTTGCCATTGCTGCCTCTGAATCTTGGCAAATAAACCAGATGGATGTCAAGAACGCATTCCTCCATGGTGACCTCAAGGAGGAAGTTTACATCAAACTTCCTAACGATATGCCTTCATCTTTTCCTAATTCTGTTTGCAAACTGAAGCGTTCTTTATATGGCTTGAAACAGGCACCCAGAGTATGGTTTGAAAAGTTTCGCACAACACTATTTGGCTTTTCCTTCATACAAAGCAAGTATGATCCGTCACTTTTTATACAGAAGACCTCAAAAGGAATTGTCATACTACTTGTTTATGTGGATGATATTGTGGTCACCGGATCAGACCAAGAGGCTATCTTTACAATCAAGCAATTGTTACACTCCACTTTCCACATGAAAGATCTTGGCCGGCTTACTTACTTCTTGGGACTAGAAGTACATTTTCAGGAAAAAGGCATCTATGTCAATCAACACAAATATGTCCAAGATCTAATCCAGTCGGCTGGCCTCACCAATGCATCTCCTGTAGACACTCCTATGGAAGTTAATGTAAAAATAAGACGAGATGAAGGTGAACTTCTACAAGACCCTACTTCCTACAGGCAGCTGGTTGGCAGTCTTATCTACCTAACCATCACAAGACCTGATATTTCTTTTGCTGTCCACACCGCCAGCAAATTCATACAAGCTCCTCGGCACTTGCATCTTTCAGCAGTACACCGTATTATTCGATATCTTCTCGGTACTACCAACCGTGGTCTTTTCTTTCCTATCGGTACATCCACACGCCTTCAAGCCTACAGCGATGCCGATTGGGCTGGATGCCCGGACACAAGAAAATCCACAACCGGCTGGCTCATGTTTTTAGGTGATACTCCCATCTCTTGGAAGTGCAAGAAACAAGACTCGGTCTCTAAATCTTCTACTGAAGCAGAATATCGGGTCATGTCTGCAGCATGTTCCGAGATTATCTGGTTACGAGGTCTTCTTTCAGAGCTTGGCTTCTTACAAACAACACCGACTCCACTACATGCTGACAACACAAGTGCCATACAGATTGCAGCAAATCCTGTATACCATGAAAGAACAAAACACATAGAGGTTGATTGTCACTCGATCCGGGAATCATATGATCGTCGAATCATCACTTTGCCTCATGTCTCTACATCTGCTCAACTTGCTGACGTCCTCACAAAATCCCTTACACGTCAGCGTCATAATTTCCTAATTAACAAATTGATGCTTGTCGACTTACCAGCATCAATTTGAGGGGGGATGTCAACAGATTTGATTTGGCTGAATAATTTGAATTGATAGCCAAGGTGTTAGCTACTATTAGAGCAGATTTGTTGGCCTTATTTCTGCATTAATTGTAGCAGATTTGTTGGCCTTATTTCTGCATAATTGTGAGCAGATTTGTTGGCCTTAGGATTAGCATTTATAGCACATTAATTGTAGCAGATTTGTTGGCCTTATTTCTGCATAATTGTGAGCAGATTTGTTGGCCTTATTTCTGCATAATTGTACAGTTATGATTATGTTTTTATTAGCTGTAGGATTAGCATTTATAGCACATTAATTGTAGCAGATATAACAGATACTGTACAGCTTGTATCATCTCTATTTAATTGAGAATTCTCCAGCAGGAGAACACGGGTTTCTAACCTATATTCCTCTGAGTTTGACACAAAAGACAACCCCAGTTGTCCTATTTATACTAAAAGTAGAATCCTAATCTTAATCAAATAGAGAATCAAATCATAGAATATAAATAAGAAATAAATTCTAAGAGATCATCTAGGATACTTTAAGAAATGCTAAGATACGAAAAGATATTATCAAATATTTCTCTGATTTTCTAACATATGCCATAGTGAATTATGGGAAAATGTTATTTAGGTTACATTCAACAAGGAAAGCTTTCCACTTTTGTTCTTGGAAGTGGTTATTTTGTGATAAAATAAGGTTTTCAGTTTTTTAATTATAAAATGCAGTTAGAATTACAAAACCATAGTTCTTGTGGAAGAATTCCATTGGCAAGAAGTGCATTCTATCAGGGTCAAACTTCTAGATATCCACTAATCATCATAGGGTTGAGTTGGATTTTTTAACATGGAATTATAGGCTAGAATAATTATTGTTCGTGAACTCCACATATTTCTCAAGTGATTCCATTTTCATTTCTGTTTCTGTTATCATTTTACTAGAATCTGGTTACTGCCATTTCCTAAGGAATGGTGCAGTGCCTCTCTTAAATAACCTAGCATGCAAGTAAGAGATTTTGGAGAACATCCGTTGAAGGTAGTGCTCCATATAAGTTTTGTTGGAAGTCCCACATCGCCAGCCTCAAATCCTGGGGTGCGGTTTAAATACCTGTTGGGCAACTCCACTTAATACCAATTGGTTTTAGGTTGGAATCTAACAGCCAGAGCCTATCTTCCTGCGTATCACCTGTTATGGCAATTTTCCTATGTGGCGCCTGTTCTGGCAGGCATCTGTGGAGGAGGGGTGTTGGAAGTCCCATATCGCCCGCCTCAAATCCTGGGGTGCGGTTTAAATACCTGTTGGGCAACTCCACTTAAGACCAATTGGTTTTAGGTTGGAATCTAACAAGTTTAAATACTGTGAATTGTATGCTTCAGAACTAACATTTTCAGTTAGCTTCAATAATTTAGTACCAACAGCAACTTATAAATAACAAGATTTCTCAAATCTTTCCATGTGCTACAATCAAGAAACACTACATATACAGGAACCTAGGAAGATCTTGAGTTTAGCAACAGAACTCAAAAAACAATCACATTGAGATTAATTAATTGTATAACAATTGTGGTTTTTTATAGAAGTAAAACAAGTGTGGTTAACCCAATAAATGCAGAAACGAGTTTGGAAGAGCAAAAACATGAAAATGCTAAAATAAAGTCAGCACACTAAGAGAAGCCGATTAATTTCCCAAATTCAGAAAGTGCATTTTAGCCTCCCCTACAAATTATTAAGAAAGAGGTATAAGCAACTATGGCTAACTGCTATGTTTATAAAACATTACCAACTTGGGAAGTAATTCCGACGCATTGGGTGGCAATCCAGCTCCGTCAACCATCCAAGGAAATTCGGGTGATCCATTGCTATCAGGTGACTTTGCACTAGAGGTAATAATTTCATTCAGCCGAGCCTACAAAATTCATTCAAGACAGTAGATAAAATAAAAGGCATATCAGTGTTCCAATGACACCCAAATCTTACCTGAAAAGTACGACACATGCAGTACAGAAGCACTAGACACCAATTATTAGTAATTTGGGTTTGCCCTTTTTTGTGTTAAACTCAGAAAATGTGTGGGTAAAACTGTATGTCCTTTATTTGAGTCAAGCATACAATTTATATACACTTGGCAGTAAATACAATTAAGGAGATTAATGATAAACTATTCCCTAAGTATTAATGACAAGCTATTTCCTATGTAAAAGAATTGATATAAACTAGGTAGTTAAGTTTCAACCGTCCACACCGTCCACCGTCCAAACCGTCCACACCGTCCAAGCTTAATAATTAATTTATTTGGTAATTACAACAAATTCCATTGACATCCCTCCTTAAATTGATGCCGGTGAGTCCACAAGCATCAATTTGCTGACTAGGAAATTATGTTGCTGACGAGTCAAAGATTTGGTGAGGACGTCAGCTAGCTGAACCGATGTGGAGACATGAGGCAGAGTGATAACTCTTCGGTCATAGGCTTCCCTGAATGAATGACAATCGACCTCTATGTGCTTCGTTCTTTCATGGTATACCGGATTTGCTGCAATCTGTATGGCACTGGTATTATCAACATGCAGTGGAGTTGGTTTTGTTTGTGAAAAACCAAGTTCTGAAAGAAGGCCTCGTAACCAAATAATCTCTGAGCATGCTGCAGACATGGACTGATATTCTGCTTCAGTGGAGGATTTAGAGACGGAATCTTGTTTCTTGCATTTATAAGAGATAGGAGCATCTCCTAAAAACATACACCAGCCAGTAGTAGATTTCCTTTTGTCTGGGAGCCAGCCCAATAAGCATCACTGTATGCTTGAAGTTGTATTGCTGCACCATTAGGGAATAACAGACCGCGCCTAGGGGTACCCAGTAGGTATTTAATGATTCGGTGTACTGCTGAAAGATGTAGGTGTCTAGGATTCTGCATGAATTTACTGACTGTGTGGACAGCAAAAGAGATGTCGGGTCTTGTAATTGTTAGGTAGGTAAGACTGCCAACCAGCTTCCGGTAAAAAGTGGGGTCTGTTAGGAGTTCACCTTCATCCCGTCTTAACTTGACATTAACTTCCATGGGAGTGTCAGCAACAGCTGCATTGGTGAGACCAGCTAGCTGAATTAGATCCTGGATATATTTTTGTTGATTGACAAAGGTGCCTCTTTGTTGGAAGTGTACTTCTAAGCCCAAGAAGTAAGTGAACTGTCCAAGATCTTTCATGTGGAAAGTGGAATGCAACAATTGCTGGATTTTGTTGATTGCCTCTTGATCTGAACCAGTGACGACAATGTCATCCACATAAACAAGGAGTATCACAATTCCTCTTGAGGTCCGTTGTAGAAATAGAGATGGATCATATCTGCTTTGGATGAAGGAAAAGTCAAGAAGTGTTGTTCTAAACTTCTCAAACCACACTCTTGGTGTCTGTTTCAATCCATACAAAGAACGTTTTAGTTTGCAAACAGAATTAGGTAACGTGGAGGGCATACCTGTAGGAAGTTTGATGTAAACTTCCTCCTTGAGGTTACCATGGAGAAAGGCATTCTTGACATCTAGCTGGTGAATCTGCCAAGATTCAGATGCAACAATGGCAAGAATAGTGCGCACCGTAGTCATTTTTGCCACAGGTGCAAAGGTCTCATCATAGTCGATGCCAAATTCTTGCTTATTTCCAAGAACAACCAACCGAGCCTTGTATCGATCTATGGATCCATCTGGACAGAGCTTTATAGTGAATACAAATTTATTGCCAAGAAGTTTGACAGATGGGGGACAAGGAACAACGTCCCATGTTTGATTTTCCTCTAGTGCCAGAAGTTCAGTCTCTATAGCATCCAGCCAACATTTATGTTCCATAGCCTGTTTATATGAGGAAGGAATAGGAACAGATACTAAAGTTGCTGTCAAAGATAACGGTGAAGAAAAACCATACTTTTCTGGTGGTTTACAAACGCGAGTACTGCGACGTAAAGGGGTTGGTTCTGGTTGAAGTACTGGATCAGCAGCCAGAGAATGATCGATAGGGGGCCTTGGAGGCTGAGTTGGTGGAACAGCTGGACGTCTCTGGTAAACGAAGAAGGGTTGAGGTACTGGTTCTCCTGCAGAACTGTTAGGAATCAAAGGCAAAACAGATGTGGATGTAGGAGAGTGAGCGTCTTGGTTAGTGGCAAAAAAATTATGTATGCTCTTGAAAAATCACATTTCTAGAAACCCGAATCCTATGCAGATTAGGATCATAGCATATAAAACCTTTTTGGTGGGCTGAGTATCCTAGAAAAACACATTTAACAGATTGAGCTGTGGGCTTGGTGCGCTCTTGGGGCTGAAGATGTACAGACACAACCAAAGGTGCGAAGATTGAAATAAGTGGGTTGCCGGCCAAATAACCTTAAGAATGGGGAATCATTGTTTAAGGCTTAAGAAGGCAGGCAATTAATAAGATGGACAGCAGTGGAAAGAGCTTCACACCAGAACCGAGAGGGTACAAAGGAGTCCAACATCAAGGTATGGACAACATCAAGAAGATGTCGGTTTTTTCTTTCAGCTACCCCATTTTGTTGGGGTGTAGAAGGACACGACCGTTGAGATAAAATACCATTTGTCTGCAAGAATTCCTGAAATAAAGTAGATGTGTATTCCCCCCCATTGTCAGAACGCAGGATTTTAATTTTGGACGAAAATTGAGTCTGAACATAGGCATGAAAAAATTTGAATGCAGAGAATGCCTCTGCCTTAGAGGGCAAAAAATAGACCTATGTGAAACTGAATGTAGTCGTCAAAAAAAGTGATAAAGTACTTGTAATGAGCATGAGATATAACAGGTGCTATTCCCCATAAATCACCATGAATCATGTCAAAAGGCTGATTTACATTGGAATGATGAACCGGAAATGGTAGAATTTTACTTTTACCAAGTTTACAAGAATTGCAATCAAATTGAACCGTACTAAGGGATGGGGAATCTTTATTACCAAGAACACCAGATTTCATCAATTCATGAAGTACATAAGAGTTTGGGTGACCAAGATGTTTATGCCATTGTTGGAAATTAACAGTAGCAGAATTACAAGAAACAAAAGGCAAAAAAGAACACGAAGACAGAGACGAATGAAGAGGAAAAAGACGTCCAACTTTAGGCCCCTTCGCGATCATCTTCCCTGAGTGTTGATCCTGCACAAGACAACCAGATTTTGAGAATTCAACTTTGCAATCATTGTCAACTAATTGACCAACAGAAATAAGGTTACTGTTAAGACCAGGAGAAACAAAGACATTGGTTAAAGAAGAAGAAATATCACCAATTGCTGTGATAGGTAAATTATTTCCATCAGCTATATGAATTTGGAGATTACCAGAGTATCTTGTAACATTGTTAAGGGTATCAACATTGTTGGTCATATGATTGGATGCCCCGGAATCAAAATACCAAGGAGAGCAGGGGGTAGAAGCTTTACCTGAAAGACCCAAAGCAGAAAATGCCGAAACAATCATTTGTTGAACCATTTCAGGGGTCAAAGCTGGCACAGAGGTAGGTGGATTCTGATTCACAGAAATAGGTGGAGTAGAAGAACCAACAGAGGCAGTAAAGGCTGCTACAGTTTTCTGCGGTGGGAGGCAAAATGTCCAAATCCTTTGCAGGAAAAACATTGGACGGTACTCATGTCTCGCCCTCGAGGTTTGCTTTGTACGGCATAGGCCACAGGAAGAGAGGCAGATTTCTGTTGTTCCATGGTTGTTTGAGTGAGGAGACGTTGTTCTTCACGAAGCAGTTCATTGAGGCATGCATCCAAGGAGGGGACGGTAGCTCTGTTCATGATATTGGACCAAATACCCTCAAAATCAGATCTCAATTTCATAAGAAATTGATCTCGTTTGGTGGTTTCATGTACCTTTTGCACTGCAATTTGGTCTTCATTCGACAAATCTTCATAGACAATGTCAGTGTACTCAGCCCAAAAATTCATGAAATGAGAATAAAATTCAGAAATTAAGACTTTCCTGGTGAAAAATGGCGATTTCATGCTCAAGCTGAAACCTGCGAGCAGTGTTGTTCTGGCTATATATTTTCTTCAGGCAGTCCCACATCTTGGCTGCAGTGGTGAAGGGTCGAAGATTGAGAACGATATTAGGATCAACAGAGCCTATGATCCATGTCATGACCTGTGCGTCTTTGACCTCCCATTTGGCATGTGCGTCCTTCTGTGTGGATTTGTCGGGAGCAGAATCAGTTCCATCAACATGACCCCAAAGCACCTTACCTTTGACAAAGATCTGAAACTGGAATGCCCAGGCGGAGTAGTTCTTTCCATTAAGGCGAACGAAGAGAACATCATACTTTTTAGTAGACATGATGATGAAAAATAAAACTTAGAGGGAACAAACAAGAGACTAGAGAAACTGCAAGAGAGAACGCGGAAAAACTGGGGGGAAAAACACTGGGAACTCAAAAAAACTAGGATCGCAGGAAAAAAAAACTTGGTTTCAATCGCAACCTAGACTGATACCATGTCAAACTCAAAATGTGTGGGTAAAATTGTATGTCCTTTATTTGAGTCAAGCATACAATTTATATACACTTGGTAGTACATACAATTAAGGAGATTAATGATAAACTATTCCCTAAGTATTAATGACAGGCTATTTCCTATGTACAAGAATTGATATAAACTAGGTAGTTAAGTTTCAACCGTCCACACCGTCCACAATGTCCAAGCTTAATAATTAATTAATTTGGTAATTACAACAAATTCCATTGACATTTTGGCCCCCTTCTCTAGTTACTTTTCCAGCATATTACTTGAGACAAAGACCCAATGTGTTGAGTTTGGCTCTGTTGTATTTAGTTTGTTACTTTGTACTTGGGTTACGGATACCCCTTGTATCCGATTAAATTAATTCTTTGCTTATCAAAAAACAGAGAAAGAGGCAAAAATAGTGGAGGCCTTATTAGAGAAAAAAAAAATCTAAGTGATTGACTACTAAAATACAAACAATGAATTTGGACATATACTAAGTATATACACATTTTGTTAGGGCACAGCCCAATTGGGAAACAGGGAGAATTGCAATAGTTGGTTAGTAGCAGGGGATTAGTTAATTAGTAAGATAAGTTATAAATAAGGGAAGTAACTACTAATTCTAACCACTATTTGTTAGTTAGAATTCTGTTAGTAGTTGCTATTAGTAGATTAGGCAGTTAGTTGAAGGTAGGTCCTATAAATAGACAATTGAAAGAGAAAACAAAAGATATATTTTCTGAATTGCTTGTGTTAAATCACACACAGCACAATGGTATTATATTTATACACTTGAAGAATTAATTACAAATGATAATTACAAGGCAAATAAATAAGTTAACTATTCCCTAAGTGCATAGATACTACCTAAGTTCGTGATTTGAGAATACATGAATCTAAGTAATTACAATTGTTACTTTCTAAGCTACTGTGGACGGTGGATGTATTTGGACGGTGTGGACAGTGGATAAATGTGGACGGTGGAATGGTAAGTGAGATAATTCAACACTCCCCCTCAAGCTGGAGAATGGATATCAATCATTCCCAGCTTGCAAGTGAGATCTTGAAACTTGTCTTTAGGAAGACCCTTGGTTAGCACATCAGCTAGTTGATGTTCTGATGGGACGTACGATGTGGCAATCAGCCCACTATCCAGTTTTTCTTTAATGAAGTGCAGGTCAATCTCTATATGTTTGGTCCTATCATGCTGAACTGGATTGTGAGCAATGCTAATGGCTGACTTGTTATCACAAAAGAGCTTCATTGGAGCTTCATACTTAATCTTGAGATCATCAAGAATGATCTTCATCCATAACAATTCACAAACTCCTTGAGCCATAGCTCGGAATTCGGCTTCTGCACTTGATCTTGCAACAACATTTTGTTTTTTACTTCTCCATGTAACAATGTTCCCACACAAGAATGTGCAATAGCCTGACGTGGACCTCCTATCACTCACTGAACCTGCATAATCTGCATCAGTATAAGCCTCCATAGTCAAGCTTCCACCTCTTTTGAACAAGAGTCCTCTCCCTGGAGTGGCTTTGAGATACTGCAGAATATGTTCTACAGCCTGGAAGTGTCTCTCCCTCGGATCATGCATGAACTGACTCACAACACTAACCGCATATGCTAAATCTGGTCTCGTGTGTGCCAAGTAAATCAACTTCCCCACTAGTCTCTAATATTGGACCTTGTCAACCTTGGCACTCTCCTCTTCAGTGCTCATTTTGTGATTTTGCTCGATGGGAACACTCGCAGGTTTACATCCAAGTTTGCCTGTTTCCTTCAAAAGATCAAGTACATACTTCCTTTGAGAAATGAAAATGCCTTGTTTTGAGTAGGCCACTTCAATCCCCAAGAAATACTTCAGATTCTCAAGGTCCTTCATCTCAAACTCTGCAGATAATTTTTCCTCGAGCAATTGTTTCTCAACCGGATCATCTCCTGTAATAATAATATCATCAACATAAGCAAGAAGTACAGTCAGTTTTCCTCCCTGTGAATGTTTGAAGAAAAGTGTATGATCTCCTTGGCTTTGCTTGTAGCCCAGGCACACTAGTGCTTTTGTAAATCTTCCAAACCATGCTCGAGGAGACTGTTTTAGTCCATATAAAGCCTTCCTCAATCTGCACACTTTGTTTGTTCCACTTGTGGGACCAAATCCTGGGGGAATCTCCATGTACACCTCCTCCTCTAAGTCTCCATGCAAGAAAGCATTTTTGACATCAAACTGGTGTATGTCCCACCAAGAGTGGGCAGCCAGAGAGAGTAAAATACGAACAGTGTTCATCTTTGCCACTGGAGCAAATGTCTCCTCATAATCGATGCCATAGGTCTGAGTGCATCCCTTTACTACTAGTCTTGCCTTGTATCTATCAAGAGTGCCATCTGTTTTGTGCTTGACCGTATAGATCCACCTGCAACCAGCGGGTTTCTTGCCCCCTGGCCTCTCAACAATCTTCCAAGTTCCATTCTTTTCAAGTGCTTTCATCTCTTCATCCATAGCTTGAACCCAATTCTTATCCTTTAATGCTTCCTGTACTGTCTTAGGGATTCTGATAGAGTCAATGGCTGCAATAAAACTCTGGTGCTGCAAGGAAAGATTTTTAGAAGAGACAAATTGAGAAATAGGGTATTTAGCATTAGACCTTTTCCCTTTTCTCAATGCAATGGGCAAGTCATCATTTCCAGGGTCAGGTTCACAGGTATTTAATGGAATATGTAAAGAATCAGGTTCGGAATAAGGGAAATTAGTATTACCATTACTTACCACTGGTTCAGACTCTTGGAGTTGAGGTTGGATAAGTTCAGGTTGTTTTTTCCGCTGATAAACCTTTTTAGGTGAGCTAGCTCTAGTTCGAGCAATTCCTTCAGGTGGATGACTAGCAGAAGGTGCTAATTCCTGTTTTTCAAAAGGCATATCAATGGATGGAAGCAAGGGAATGTTGCTATCTTCAGAGAGAATCTCAGCTTCCAAAATACTGTTCTCCCCATGAAGCTGAGAGGAGGCAAATAATGGTTGATTTTCCTGATAAGTTACATCCATGGAGACAAAGAAGCGACGACTTGAAGGGTCATCAAATTTATATCCCTTCTTATCAGGAGCATAACCAATGAAAATGCATTTAAGAGCACGAGGGTTAAGTTTGCCCCGATGCTGACGATGAATATGAACAAATACAGAACAACCAAAGACACGAGATTCAAGACTTTGCATGATAGGAACAGAGGGAAAAACAGATTTCATGACATGGACAGGACTAACACCCCCAAGAACTCTAGAAGGTATTCTATTTATTAGATAAGCAGCAGTTAAAACAGCTTCCCCCCAGTATGACTTTGGAACTGACATTTGGAATAACAATGCCCTAGTCATTTCAAGCAAGTCTTTCAGCAACCCCATTCTGTTGGGGAGTATCAACACATGTGAGTTCATAAACAATATCTCGTTCTTTAAGAAAGGTAAAAAGACTTTGATTGACATATTCTCTACCATTATCAGACCTCAAGCGCTTAATAGTTTTTCCAAATTGAGTATGAATCATATAATAAAACTGAGTGAATAATTTGTAAACTTCAAATTTATTTTTCATTAGGAATATCCAAGTGACACGAGTGCAACCATCAATGAAAGAAACAAACCATTTTGCACTGCAAATATTAGGAACGGTAGCAGGACCCCAAACATCAGTATGAATAAGAGAAAAAGGATCATCACTTTTCTTAGCAATTGAAGGAAAACTTACCCGATGATGTTTGGAAAATTCACAAACATCACATTGAAAGGACTCAACTGATTCATTCAAAAACAAAGAAGGAAACATGGACTTAAGTAGAGTGAATGGAGTGAATGGGGATGCCCAAGACGCTTATGTTGGAGCCAAATTTGGGAGGAACAAGACTTGGATTGATGGCAGGAATGTTGCCACTTCACACTAGATCCACCTGAAGTTTCCATCTCAAGGTAGTACAACCCTCCCTGTTCCTTGGCAACTCCAATCGTCTTCCCCGTAGTAATGTCCTAGAATACACAATGAGAAGGGAAAATGGTTACAGTGCAATTAAGGTCTTTGGCAAGTTTATGTGTAGAAAGAAGGTTAGATGACAGTTTAGGAACATGAAGCGCATTTTGCAAATTTAGGAAAGGACTAAGTTTAACGTTACCAAATCCTGCAACTGATGTATGAGAGCCATAAGCTACAGTTATGTGATGACTACCCATGGGGATTTGATAGGATGAAAAATGAGAAGAACAAAAGGTCATGTGATCGGTGGCACCAGAATCAATAATCCAAAAATCCTCGGGGACAGTACCGGAAGCATGAGAAAATAAAGAACATAGATTCTTACCATTTACACCATGAGAAGAAGTGCGAGACTGCTTACTAGAGTAATGGGTGATAGCTGAGATGTTGGTAATCTCAGTGTTAGACATGATGGTTGGGCGCGATAACAACCAAGAGTGCGATGAAGGTGTAAAAAACACAAGCGGCAATGAAGGCAGCAACAAAGAAGAAGGTTTGCGGTGAAGATGACTTTGGGTACTGTAACTAAGAAAGATAAAGCACAATGATGGTGCTGAACGTGCAATGAAGGCACAAGACAGAACAGGTCCTGCAATGAAGGCAAGGCACCTAAGGTCACTCAGCAATGAAGGTTGAGGCAGCGGAAAAGCAAAGGCAGAGACTCCCAGGGTCGGGAGCTCTGATACCAAATTGAAAGAGAAAACAAAAGATATATTTTCTGAATTGCTTGTGTTAAATCGCACACAGCACAATGGTATTATATTTATACACTTGAAGAATTAATTACAAATGATAATTACAAGGCAAATAAATAAGTTAACTATTCCCTAAGTGCATAGATACTTCCTAAGTTCATGAACTAGAGAATACATGAATCTAAGTAATTACAATTGTTACTTTCTAAGCTACTGTGGACGGTGGATGTATTTGGACAGTGTGGACGGTGGAATGGTAAGTGAGATAATTCAACAAAGACCTCTTCAAATCGAGAGAGGCAGATTTTGGTAATATTGAGTTTTGACTGGGTTATTCTTAGTGTGAGAGGAGAGTGCTCCTTTGGGTACACACTGTGTACTTTTCTTTCCCTTTTCTCTCTTTTTCTTCTACTACTGTTTCTATTGTTAGGATCTTCTTCTTTCTAAAACAAGATTCCTAACACGTTTCTAACCTTCGCCCTCAATTAAATCATATGCACCAAGCATGTTACAAATAAAACTCCTCTGAGGACCTCTAAAGGATTTAGTGAAAAGATCAACAAGTCGATCATTAACAAAGCTTACGGTGATGTCTCCCAATATGTCTCCTTGATAAAATGAATGTATCCACAGGAGTGTCGACGGATTTAGCATTCAGCAAACCTGTTTCTTCAAGGATATCCATAGAGTACATCCACAATGAATTAACTTTACCATCCATGGTTTATGCCACCTCAATACCCAAGAAATATCAAAGTTTATCAAGGTCTTTAGTCTGAAAGTGCTGACATAAATGTAATTTAACCCAAGGTAAATCCTCCAACTTTTGCATGCTGCTTCAATCCCAATTATAGCTGAGGCCAACAAGTTTAATCGTGGAAGTGGCGGGAGCAGATGATCCCACCGTGCCGGTCAAGTTACCCATTTCTGAAAGTAAAACCTAAGCCCACATCCCAAAGCACTATGATATCTACTCTAGTTCATTCAACACCTCTGTTACAACTTACAACATGCGGGTGCTGATTAGACTTAAATGAGTTTGATCTGTGGGTCTTCAATATATGGGTTTTCATGATTTTGGGTTTCACTCGAGACGTGATCCCTCTATCTTTGTGAAGTTAGGAACATGGCACTGCATCTATGTTTGCGTTTATGTTGATGACGTTATTGTCACTGCGAGCTCTATGGTTCTTACCCAGGATCTCATCACAAAACTCAATTCCGTTTTTGCACTAAAACAGTTTGGCAGCCTAGATTACTTCTTAGGTTAAGCACTTGACAAATGGTCCCTTATTGTTGACTCAAGGAAAATACATAGGGATCAACTTGCAAAAGCACTAATGATTGAAGCTGAAGGCATTTCTACACCTGAGATAGGACTGCAAGCTCTCCAAACACGGGAGTGACTATGTTTCAGACCCTCACCTTTACAAATCATTTTTTGGGGCTCTTCAGTGTGCCATTATAGCCCGTCCAAAGACGGGTTGTTGTGTGAACAAAGCGTGCCAATTCCTTTCTCAGCCTCTTGAGGAGCATTGGAAGGTGGTCAAGAGGATACTTAGATATCTTAAAAGGAACAATTTCCTATGGGCTACCACTGCAGCCAGCTTCTACTATTCAGTCACTTACCTTACAAGTCGGGCTGGCAAAATGATCCATTGATCCATTGTCCATCCAATCCCTCAATGAGAAAATTCATCAAATCCATCCATTTATAAAATAAATAAAAAAACAATAGAATTGGATTGGATTGGATTGGATTTCTTTTTAGTGGATGATTTATGATCTATCCATTTTTTTTTTAAAAAAATTCATTGGACCAACAACCAAAAAGTACTGGATCAATTTTTATCGACTTCTATTCTAACTCCGCTACAATCAGTCAATCACGCCCAGGTCCCCATATTCTTTGATTCTCCCTTTCATTCTTTCCTTTTCTGCTCCAATATGTAATTACTAATTTCCATTGCTTGGTCCATAACATTCGGTTGATAATCTTTGAAACCAATGGTTATTAGGTCTTTGTTTCGCTTGTGTTAGATATAAAAATTGATGCAAAAGGAACCTTCACCATTTATCATCTCATCAACCACGTCCAATTAGAAAGGAACCTCCACAACCTTCATTGTTGTGCGTCTCAACAGAGAGAGGGAGGAGAGAGAGGGTAGAGAATATAGAGAGGGGGTAATAGAAATCGAACTAGGGTAGAAGAGAGAAAAACTGAGAGAACAGATTCTGAGAAAAGATAATCTTGTTGGAAAGCCGCCTTAATTGCGGTTCGCCCCTAGCCGCCTTAATTGCGGCAAGTTTGGGTTGCCTTCATTGCAACATCCAGCACCTTCATTGTGCTGAGTGTGAGGGGTGTGTTTAGTCCCACATCGCCTAGAGGTATGGCCAAAGTAGTGCTTATAAAGCTTGGGCAACCCTCACCTTACAAGCTAGCTTTTGGGGTTGAGTTAGGCCTAAAGCCCAAATTACAAGATGGTATCAGAGCCTATCCTAGATCCGTTGTTGGGTTGCCCACATCATCCACGCTCCAAGCCCATTGGGTTTGGGCGTGAGGGGGTGTGTTGGAAAGCCGCCTTAATTGCGGTTCGCCCCTAGCCGCCTTAATTGCGGCAAGTTTGGGTTGCCTTCATTGCAACCTCCAACACCTTCATTGTGCTGACTGTGAGGGGTGTGTTTAGTCCCACATCGCCTAGAGGTATGGCCAAAGTAGTGCTTATAAAGCTTGGGCAACCCTCACCTTACAAGCTAGCTTTTGGGGTTGAGTTAGGCCTAAAGCCCAAATTACAAGAAATCTGATTTCTTGTTGAGTATAGAAGATTACAGGGTTTATATAGTTGAGCTATGAGTAACCGCTAACCACTCCTAACAGATTCCTAACTAACTCACAGCTGTCAGTGCTGACTCAGCACTGCAGCTCTATTACAATCTAAAGCTATTGCATATTCTACTATATACTCTATTATTCCCCCTTCAATCTCAAGGTGGTTGAGGAGAAGAAACCACATTGAGAGTGGAACGTAAGCTGCAAAATCTGGAGGAAGAAAGAGGCTTGGTGAAGGAGTCTGCAAGTTGATCAGCAGCTGGACAGAACTTTTTCTCTGACAAAGTGAAGGTCTAACTCAATGTGCTTGGTCTGAGAGTGCGGAACAGGGTTGTGAGCTAGTGAGACAGCGCTCAAGTTGTCACACAGAAGCTGTGGAGTGTGAAAAGGAACCTTAAGTTCAGTGAGTAATGACATAATCCACAGTACTTCAGCTGTGGTGTTAGCCGCGATATTCTGCCTCTGTGCTGGATCGAGCTACCAGTGGCTGCTTTTTGGAGCACCAAGACACTAGATTAGGTCCAAGGAAGATGCAAGACCCGGAAGTAGATCTTCTATCATCCGGATCACTGGCCCAGTCAGCATCACAATAGGCCTTGAGTGTGAAGGATTGTGAGGAGGAAGATGGCTGCAGTAGTAGACCATAGTGCATGGAACCCTTGAGGTATCGAATGATACACTTTACGGCCTGCCAGTGGGTCTCCAATGGGTTTGCCATAAATTGGCAAACTTTATTGACACTGTAGGCTATTTCTGGTCTAGTTAATGTAGCATATTGCAATGCTCCTACAACAGACCTGTAGAGACTAGGATCGGCCACCGAATCTGTACCAAACCTGCTCAACTTGCAGTTGCTTACCATAGGAGAGGAGATGCCCTTAGCATCCAGCATGTTAGCTTTGTTTAGAAGGTCACGTATATACTTTGACTGAGTTAACAGAATGGAACCAGTTGCTAGGTGTTTGACTTCAACTCCTAGAAAATAGTCTAGGGAGCCTAGTTCTTTGAGGGCAAACGTGGCATTCAGTTTCTTGATGAGGTCTGAGATGAGGGTTGGAGATGTACCCGTTAGGATGATGTCATCCACATATACCAAAACATAGAGACACACAGCCCCTTTGGAGTAGATAAAAAGGGAGGAGTCACAACGGCTTATCACAAAGCCAAAGCTAAGCAATGTGCTTGTGAGTCTCTCATACCAAGCCCTTGGGGCTTGTTTGAGGCCATAGAGAGCCTTGTGCAGTTTGCAGACTAAAGATTTGTCATGAGACTCAAAACCGGGGGGTTGAGTCATGTAGACTTCCTCACTCAACAAGCCATTGAGGAAGGCATTATTTACATCAATTTGTTGAATGACCCATTTAGAGGAGAGTGCCATGGTAAGAATGATCCGATTTGTAACCGATTTGATAACGGGTGAAAATGTCTCATGAAAGTCAAAGCCATGGGTTTGGTGGAAGCCTTTGGCAACCAACCTAGCCTTGTATTTGTTGACACCCCCATCAGGATTTTCTTACACACAAAAAACCCACTTGCATCCAATGGCCTTTCTGTTGGAAGGAAGAGGGACTAAGGACCAAGTTTCATTCCTAAGAAGAGCATTATGCTCAGCTTGCATAGCTTCAAGCCAGTGAGGACTTGATAATGCCTGTTTAACTGAGGCAGGCTCAATGTGAGCAAGAGACAACCGAGGGTATAAAGGAGGAGGTAGACAGCCAGTTTTAGCCCGAGTTAACATATGGTGAGCTGGTTCAGCTGAACTAGGTGAAGGGACGGGTTCAGACAGACTAGGAGAAGCATCTAAGGAACCCGAGTGATTAGGAGATATGACGGAGTGGGGAGAGACTGCAGAACCGGAAGGTGAAGGACTTGTAGAAGTGGAAGGAGACTTAGAAGAAGAAGTAGTAATAGCATGAATAGGACTAGGAATAGGAACAGGGGAAGGAGGAGTGGGAGGAGGGTGCTGGTTTAAGGGAATGGGGTTTAGGGGAGGGTAAACAGGAACAGGAATGACAGAAGAAAAGGTAGACTCGGAAGGTAAGGTTGAAGTTGGTGAAGTGGAAGGAAAAAGGAAGGATTAAGGAAACCGAAGTTCATTAAATAGGACATCCTTAGAAATAAAAACTCTACCAGAGGGAGCTAAGCATTTATGGCCCTTATGTTGGGGCGAGAGACCAAGGTAGACACACTCTTGAGACCTGAACTGCAGCTTATGTTGGTTGTAGGGTCTTAAAAAAGGAAAGCACGCACATCCAAAGGTCCTGAGAAGGGAGTAATCAGGAGTGGAACCTTGGAGTGCACGAAAAGGGGAAGAAAATGAGGCAAGAGCAGCTGTAGGTAACCTATTAATAAGGTGAACAGCCATAGTAAAACTATGGTCCCAATAGAGTAAAGGCATAGAAGCATGGGCAAGTAATGTTAATCCCATTTCAACATGTGTCTGTGTTTGCGTTCCACTGTCCCATTTTGATGAGACGTGTGAGGACATGTTAACCTATGAACAATGCCCAACTCAGCTAGATGATTGGTAAAGGGTCTAAACTCACCTCCCCAATCAGTTTGAATAGCTTTAACAGCTGTTGAGTATTGTGTTTTGACAAGTGCATGAAACTGTTTGAAGGCTGTTAGAGCCTCTGACTTTCTTTTGAGAAAGTAGATCCATGTATAACGGGAAAAGGCATCTACAAAGGCTATATAATAGGTATAGCCATTGGATGAAGGAAAGGGTGCTGGACCCCACAAATCTGAGTGTATCAGTTCAAAGGCTTTTGTGTGAATTGTGGTGGAGGGTGGGGCATATTGCCTGTGTGACTTTCCCAAACAACAAGCATTGCAAAAGTCATTTGCCATTTTATTAATAGAAGGTATATTACAAAGCTGCAGAACAGTCTTAACAGTATTAGGGCTAGGATGGCCTAACCTATTATGCCAAGTAACAAAGGAATTTGAGACTACATTTGTGTTTACAGTAATAGAATTTCCACTATCTAATTTGGTGGAAGTAGAATTAGAAAGACTTATTGAAGTAGAAGGCTCCTTGAGTATATTGATTGCTTGAAGGAGTATAGCCCATCATTTCCTAGAGAGCCTTCGAGAAGGACCTTATTAGACCCCTGTGATTTGACAAAACAAGAGTGAGGGTGAAACTCAAAGTAAACATCATTATCACGGGCAAATTTGGACACATACACCAAATTCTTAGTAATGTTAGGAACAAGGAGTAAACTGTTAAGAGAAAGAACAGTGGGTGGGTGATGTGGTGTGGTGATTTTAGAGTAACCAATGGAAGTTATGGGGAGACCTTGTCCGTTACCCATCAACACTTGGTCCTGCCCTCCAAATGGTGTGCAATGACTAAAATTTTGTGAGTCAGCAGTGAGGTGATGAGAAGCACCCGAATCAGGATACCACATGTGTGAGGTAGTGAATTCCTGAGTGGGTGAATAGTACTGTGGGTCCCCATATGGAGTTGACTGAGAGGCCATAAAGGCAGATGCAGAAGGTTGATTCTGCTGAGTACATGGGAAACCAGAGGGTGGACAAGAGAGCTGAGCCACTTGTACTGATGGTGGTCGTGGTGGTAAGGCCAAAGGAAACTGAGTCTGAACACGAAATGAGCCTTAAGGAGGGTAGTGATTAGCCACTTGAGCTGGGGGAGCAGGTGGATTTGGAACAAAGTCATGCTCAAAACGATGCCAACAGTTGTATGTATTGTGACCATATTTATGGCAAAGCTGACAAGTTGGCCTATTGCCACCGCGATTGTCACCACCACGTCCTCATCTACCACGGCCACGATTTCCACGGCCTCGGCCTCTATTGGCTTCCTGATAACCACCGCGATTCGATTCAAATTCTGCGTGACTAGGTTGATTGGACGAGTTTGCAGCTGAAGTTGCTTGAGCTAGGTTAAGCGAAACGGAGGTGGAGGGAAGCTCTTGTATGAACTTCTCCAATTGCGCGTCCTGAACCATCAGAAGAGACTCGATATCTTCGACCGAGATAGGCTCAACCCTAGCGAATATCATCATGACGAAAGAGTTGTACTCTTCAGGCAATCCTTCCAGGATCGTGTCTATGTGATCTTGATCACTCAGCGAATCTCTAATCGCATGAAGAGAGTCAACTAGCGCACAGATCCGCATCAAGAACTCTTGCATCGTGCGAGATCCTTTCCTTGTATTCTTCAGTTCCGATCGGAACTGGCGAACTTTCGATCGAAGGTGTGAATGGAAGAATTTGTGCACTTTGTCCCAAATCTGCCATGATTGCTTGCAACTAAGGAAACGAGGAAGCACATATGGTGAAATTGAGCTTAACAACCATGTGAATAGCATCTGGTCCTGCACTAACCAGAGCTGATATGTATCGGAGACACGATCAAGAACACGATCTTCCTCAGAGGTGTAGATCGGAGGAATCGTAGGGTTTACAACCCAACAATGAAGCTTATGAGCGATTATCACAGCTTCTACTTGCTGTTTCCACAACAGAAAATTTTGATCATCAAGTTTTACAGATAGAGGAGGATTGAAGGAAGAAGAAGAGGTTCCGACGCCATTCACCGGAGGATTTTCGACGTTCACCGCCATGGAAGAGATCGGTCCTAGAAAAGAAGCTCTATGATACCATAATAGAAATCGAACTAGGGTAGAAGAGAGAAAAACTGAGAACAGATTCTGAGAAAAGATAATCTGATTTCTTGTTGAGCGTAGAAGATTACAGGGTTTATATAGTTGAGCTATGAGTAACCGCGCCTAACAGATTCCTAACTAACTCATAGCTGTCAGTGCTAACTCAGCACTGCAGCTCTATTACAATCTAAAGCTACTGCATATTCTACTATATACTCTATTAGGGGGAGAGAGGGGAGAGGGGAGAAGGGAGAGGGAGAGATAAAGAGAATATTTTAAAAATCATAAAGATTATTTTTTTAATGATGAGAAAGATATAATTTTGATATAGTTATAAAATATAAAATTATTTAATTTTTAAAATATCCATCAAAACATTGTTAAGGGTTGGATTGGATAGTTTTTATTAAGTGGATCATGGGTGGATTGGATTTTTTTAATAAATTTTTAATGGATTAATGGATTGTTTTTAATCCATCCATTATAACCCGAATAAAAATTTATCCAATCTATCCATTTGCCACCCTTACTTACAACCATATTGTGTTGTAGATTAGGCCTTAGATCCAGATCATAGGAGGCCTAAATGTGGTACTTGCATCAATTTGGGATGAAATCTTATTTCTTGATGGTCCAAGAAATAAGGGGGGAATATTAGAGTAAGCCTTAGTAGTTAGTTGTAGCTAGTTTAGTTAGCTTAGTTTCCATTAACTTTCAGTTAGTTAGTTACAACTGTCACATTGTATAAATAGTTATCAGAAATGATATTTGTACAATCAAAATGGGACAATTTTTTGACGACGGTTAATGACATTCAAAATTGTGGTTAATGGCGTGTTGAGCTTAGTTAATGGATACACATGTAGTAGAAAGGTAACTCGTTAACTGATAACTTGGTTAATGATGTACAAAAACTTGGTTAGTGGAGCTCAGTGGATGATTAATGCAACTCAGTGGATGGTTAATGAGTTACCCATCTCGGTGACAACGGTTAATGACGTCCAAAATTATAGTTAATGGTATGTTGAACTTGGTTAATGGGTACACAGAGATGGGTAACTCATTAACCATCCATTGAATTGCATTAATCATCACAATTTTGAACGTCATTAACTAAAATAGTTATAGATCTGCATTCAGAGCTAAATTTTAGTCCCAATTTTAATCATCACAATTTTGTCCCATTTTGGTTGTTCAAATAACATAACTAAAATAGTTATAGATCTGCATTCAGAGCTAAATTTTAGTCAATAAAAGAATAAGAATTCAGTTACTTAGAGATTCTCTCTCTACTCTTTCTTCAGTTTCTTTCACTTTCCTTCGTTTTATTACTTCAAAAACACTCATTTCCTACAACTTAGGGATTTTAGGTTTGATTGTATATCATGTAATTATAAATTCATGATGCTTAAGGGTTTTCTCTCGAGCAATTCATCAGATTTCAGTTTCAAGTAGACAAAAAAAATTACAAAAAAAACCTTGTCCTAATTTGTTGATCAATTTTTGTGGTTGTAAAGTGATACTCAATGCAGTAGTTGACAGAGAATCAAAAACAAAACAACTATGACTTCCAGTAACTATCCATCTCTTAAATGTAGAGCAACAAATCTCTTTCTAATTCCAATCATAACCCATTTTCACCACCATCGAAATGGCTATAAAATAGAAGGTAGACAATATAAATCATTATTGAGAAAAACCCAAGTGTCACATTGACTAGAGATAGTGTCTAACAAGAGCTTATAATTAGCATGCAATCCTCATCCCATGAGCTAGCTTTTGGGATTGAGTTAGGCCCAAAAATCTAATATGGTATCAGAGCTATCCTAGATTATTAGGTCACCCACCAATAATCCACGCACCAAGCCCAATAGTGATGGGCGTGAGGGGGTATATTGGGAAAAACCCAAGTCTCACATTGGCTACAGATAGTGTCTAATAAGAGCTTATAATTAGTAGGCAATCCTCATCCCATGAGTTAGCTTTTGGGATTGAGTTAGACCCAAAAATCTAATAATCATCATAGACATTACAAACCTTGGCTTCTTTCATTTCAATACTGGCATCTTCAAGCCCATCCAGCATGGAGGAATCCTTACTAACAAGGGAAACCTTTACAAAAGATAACCAAGATAACCATTTCAGTCAAACATATCCAACACAAGAAACAGATCAAACATTTTCTTCAGGTAAAAAAATAAATCACAAACCAGGATTGGTGTTAGCTGCCCTTCTAGGTCAAGAAGACCTTTGGCAAATGCAGCTGCAGACATCTGTGAACACAAGCCAAGTTAAAAAATGACTTACATATGATGCCAAAAGGACAGATTAGGAAAATTAACAACAAAGTTTAGATATCAAACATAAAGAAAGAAATAACAAATGACTTGGCTTTCTTTTGATTGGGTGGCAGGATGAGTGCAATTTAAGCCATACCTGCACACGACCCTCATCAGAGCTGTAAATCTTAAGATCATGGCGGTACGTACTATGGAGGCGAAGCAGCCCTGTACCTTCTCCTAAAATTTTAAACCACACAAGGATTAGCCTTTGTTAACATAGTGCATCCACTGTTAAGTCGATGACACATGAAATAAGAATGCAAATCATGTATTAAACATATTTTGCTGACTAAAACACAAGAAGCATCAATGCCCCAACTTGTTCATTGCAGCCATATCATATTGGTATCAAGTATCTATTTACATGCCATACAACCTGCATATGGATAGTATAGAACACTAGGAGTAGGACTATGACAAACCCTTGGTGAATATAGGTACATCTCCTACAATTATATTTTATTATGAGATAATTGACTGGGTTCTGATGGGTTTTCCTTATTAGGAGGAGAGAAAAAGAAGGAGAGATAAATAAATAAAATAGCAAATAGAAAGAAAGAAGGTACAGGAGATTTGTAAGGAACTTAATGAATGAGAGAAGGAGAAAAACTCTCCTTGAATTGAGGCCATCTAATTTGTTACGCATGTTGGCTATAAAAGCCATGCATGCTTTCATTTATCATAATCAGGAAGAAAACAAAAGAAAACCAAAACTTAGAGAGTTTTGAGAGAGAGAGAGCCACATTATACATGAGAGAGAAATCCTATTGAGAGAAAATCAAAAAAGAGTTTAGCCATCAATATTTTTGGTGAGATTATTTTTACAACTTTTTTAATCCCATTAATTTATAATGGAAGATATTTTTGTTGTCTCATTGTGATTATACATAGCGTGGGAAAAGTCTGATCCTGAGAATATAAATTATCCGCTGGCCTTGTATTAGGTGTTCTTATTTGGTATCTTTCCCAACAAGTGGTATCAAGAGCTTCGGTTCATTACACAGTTTAACTTGTGTTATTCACAATGGACGAGTCAACCTCAACGGCATCCGCAACAATGATTAAGTTAACCTCTTCAAACTACTCCATTTGGAAGCCCATAATGGAGGACATCCTCTACTGCAAAGATCTGTACCAACCTTTGCAAAATAAAGGGACGAAGCCAGACAGCAAGTCTGATGACGATTGGAATTTGATGAACAGGAAAACTGTTGGACAAATTCGGCAATGGATAGATCAAAGTGTCTTTCATCACGTGGCGCAAGAAACAGTTGCGTACACGTTATGGACGAAACTAGAAACGTTGTACGAGAGAAAGACGGCCCAGAATAAAGCCTCTACTATTCGACGGCTGGTGAACCTCAAGTATAGAGAGACCCTGAGTGTTTCTGAACATTTGAGCGATTTCCAAGGATTGGTGAATCAACTCACCAATATGAAGATGGTGCTTGACGATGAATTGCAAGCATTGTTACTACTCAGTTCCTTGCCTGACAATTGGGACACACTTGTGGTTTCATTGAGTAACTCGGCACCACAAGGTGTTCTAACATTGGATATAGTAAAAGACAGCATGTTCAATGAAGAATAAAGAAGGAAGGAGCATGGAAAGACGACAGAATTTGAGGCGCTTGTCACAGAGTATCGTGGAAGGAGCATCCACAAGAAGTTTAACACTAGAGACAATTCAAGGGGCAAGTCAAGAGATAAGTTCAGAGGAAGGTCAAGGACAAGAAGAGACGTAGAATGTTACTACTGTCACGAGAAAGGCCACATGAAGAGAGAATGCAGGAAGCTCAAAAGAGAGCAGCAACAAAATGGTGATGCGAGTAACGTAGCCGCTACCATTTTTCATGGTGATGAGGTAATCTTTGTTTGTGATGATGGTCATATTAATTTGACATCACAAGATACATGTTGGGTCGTGGATTCCGGTGCATCATTCCATGTAACCTCACGAAGGGATTTCTTTTCTTCTTATACAAACGGTGATTTTGGTTATGTGAGGATGGGGAATGATAATAGATCCAGGATTGTGGGTAAAGGAGATGTTTGCCTAGAAACAAACACTGGTTGTCGCCTAACATTGAAAGACGTGAGACATGTTTCTGGCATGCGTCTCAATCTAATATCCACAGGCCTACTAGATGAAGAAGGCTATACTAGTGTGTTTGGAGATAGGAAATGGAAGCTAACACAAAGTTCCCTGGTGATAGCCCGAGGCAAGAAAGTAAGCACTCTTTATGTGATAGAAGCCAAAATCAATAATGAGTGTGTTAATGCTCTCATAGAAGACTCCTCGGTTGAGCTATGGCATAAACGGCTCGGACATATGAGTGAGAAGGGACTTCAAATTCTAGCCAAAAGAGATACACTGGCGGGTGTGAAAGGATCAAAAATGTCACTTAAGCCATGTATACATTGTTTGGCTGGAAAACAACATAGAGCTTCATTCCGCTACAAGGCCCCACATAGAAGACCAAATGTTTTAGATTTGGTGCATTCTGATGTTTGTGGTCCAATGACCACCAGTACTCATGGAGGTGCAAGGTATTTTGTTACCTTTATTGATGACCACTCCAGGAAGGTTTGGGCGTATGCTCTCAAAACAAAAGACCAGGTGTTTGTAGTATTCAAACAGTTTCATGCTAGTGTTGAGCGAGAAACTAGTAAGAAGTTAAAGTGTGTTCGCACTGACAACGGAGGAGAATTTATTGGAGCTTTCAGACATTACTGTGTGAGTAATGGAATCCGGCATGAAAGATCTGTTCCGAAAACGCCTCAGCACAATGGAGTGACTGAGAGGATGAACAGAACTATTGTTGAAAGAGTGAGAACGATGTTATCTCATGCCAAGTTACCCAAGAGTTTTTGGGGTGAAGCTCTGATGAGTGCAGTTGACTAGATCAACTTATCCCCTTTAGCTCTGTTGAATGGTGATGTTCCAAACAAGTTTTGGACAGGTAAAGATGTATCCTACAACCATTTGAAGGTGTTCGATTGTAGAGCATTTGTTCATGTTCCAAAAGATGAGAGATCAAAACTCGACTTCAAGTCAAAGGAATGTATCTTCTTGGGATATGGAAATGAAGAATTCGGGTACAGGCTGTGGGATCCTGTTGAGAAAAAGATTATTAGAAGCAGAGATGTTGTCTTCTTTGAAGACCAGAATATTGAAGATATTCAGAAGGGTGTTAAGCCTGTTAGTTCTAAAGAAAATCCAATCAACTTGGATCCAGTACCTCTTCCAGAGCATTATGGGGGAGATGCAATAGAAGATGTTGGAGATGCAGAAAATGAACCTCCAATTGATAACGATCTAACTGAAGAAGCAGCTGACGGTAATAGGAACGGTGGTACCGATGATGATATGGTTGAAGACTATGAGGACGAAGAACAAGATATTCAAGAGCCACAGTTAAGAAGGTCAGTCAGGATCCCTAAACCACAAACCAAATATCCTGCAACGGAATATGTGTTACTCACTGATGGGGGAGAACCAGAGTCTTATGAAGAAGCTATGATAGATGATCACAAGGAGGATTGGTTGAAAGCCATGCAAAAAGAAATGCAATCCTTGCATGAGAACCAAACTTATGAGTTGGCGGAGTTACCGGAAGGTAAAGGAGCACTAAAAAACAAATGGGTGTATAAGTTGAAGAACGAGGAGAATAGCTCACGACCCAAGTACAAGGCAAGATTAGCCGTGAAAGGCTTCAGTCAGAAAAAAGGCATTGACTTTGAAGAGATTTTTTCACCCGTGGTAAAGATGTCATCAATTCGGGTAGTGCTTGGTTTGGCTGCAAGTTTGAATCTAGATGTTGAGCAGCTAGATGTGAAGACTGCATTTCTTCATGGCGATTTAGAAGAAGAAATTTACATAGAGCAGCCAGAGGGGTTCAAAGTCAAAGGCAAAGAAGATTTAGTTTGTCAGCTGAAGAAGAGTTTATATGGACTTAAGCAGGCACCGCGTCAATGGTACAAGAAGTTTGATTCCTTCATGATTGAGAATGGATACCGAAGGACTACTTCTGATCATTGTGTCTTTGTGAAGAGATTTGTTGACGGTGAGTTCATCATACTACTTTTGTATGTTGACGATATGTTAATCGTAGGACAAAATAGTGAGAAGATCAACAAGCTGAAGAAGGAAATGAAGAAGTCTTTTGCTATGAAAGACTTGGGACCCGCGAAGCATATTCTTGGTATGTCCATCCGTCGTGATCGGAAGGAACGGAAGCTGTGGTTATCACAAGAAAAATATATCGAGAAGGTATTGGAGCGGTTTCACATGGAGAAAGCAAAGCCAGTTGCTACTCCACTTGCTAGTCACGTTATGCTAAGCTCAAAGCAAAGTCCTACAAGTGAAATTGAAAAGGAGGAGATGCACAAGGTGCCATATGCCTCAGCTGTTGGAAGCTTAATGTATGCAATGGTGTGCACACGACCGGACATAACACACGCAGTTGGTGTTGTAAGCAGATTCTTGGCTAAACCAGGAAAAGAGCATTGGAATGCTGTAAAGTGGATTTTAAGATATCTCAGAGGAACTTCCAAAATGAGTTTATGTTAGGGAAGTAGAAAATCCGAACTGGTTGGCTACACAGATGCAGACATGGCGGGAGATATTGATTCAAGAAGATCTACTTCTGGATTCCTGATTACATTTTCAGGGGGAGCAGTATCGTGGTAGTCGAAACTACAAAAATGTGTTGCTTTGTCTACCACAGGGGCAGAGTTCATTGCAATAACAGAAGCTTGCAAAGAAATGCTATGGATGAAGCGATTCTTGCATGAGTTAGGGCAAGAACAACAGAAGTACGTCGTGCATTGTGATAGTCAGAGTGCTATACACTTGAGCAAGAATTCGAGTTTTCACTCGAGGTCAAAGCATATTGATGTGAGATATCACTGGATACGTGATATACTAGAATCCAAGCAATTACAGCTTGAGAAAATCCATACTGATGACAATAGCTCAGATATGATGACCAAGTCCTTACCTAAGGACAAGTACGAGTTTTGCAGAAGAGCAGCTGGATTGCTGGAGCCCTCCACCTAAATCGGAAGGGGGAGATTGATGGGTTTTCCTTTTTAGGAGGAGAGAAAACGAAGGAGAGATAAATAAATAAAATAGCAAATAGAAAGAAAGAAGGTACGGGAGATTTGTAAGGAACTTAATGAATGAGAGAAGGAGAAAAACTCTCCTTGAATTGAGGCCTTCTATT
The DNA here is from genome assembly GCA_030762895.1 of Sophora flavescens. Taxonomy (NCBI): domain Eukaryota; kingdom Viridiplantae; phylum Streptophyta; class Magnoliopsida; order Fabales; family Fabaceae; genus Sophora; species Sophora flavescens. The sequence continues at coordinate 20,218,967 of CM061062.1, read as the reverse complement.
TTGTTACGCATGTCGGCTATAAAAGCCATGCATGCTTTCATTTATCATAATCCGGAAGAAAACAAAAGAAAACCAAAACTTAGAGAGTTTTGAGAGAGAGAGAGCCTCATTATACATGAGAGAGAAATCCTTTTGAGAGAAAATCAAGAGAGTTTAGCCATCAATATTTTTGGTGAGATTATTTTTACAACTTTTGTAATCCCATTAATTTATAATGGAAGATATTTTTGTTGTCTCATTGTGATTATACATAGTATGGGAAAAGTTTGATCCTGGGAATATAAATTATCCGCTGGCCTTGTATTAGGTGTTCTTATTTGGTATCTTTCCCAACATGTACAGCCTATTTAACTATGAAGTACACGTGCAAACTCGAATACTGGACATGACATGGACACCAACACACAAACACTGACAAAGTCCAAAATATAGGACACCACGAAACGGCATTAGAAGGGCTTTGATACGATCTGTTAGAATTAGACTAATAAATTCAGATACATAAACATAACAATTCATGTACCTACTTTGTATCTATAAATGTACTTAGGAAATAGCCCATCAATAATCTCCTTGTAAATGTAAATTGTATTTATTCCTAAGTGTATATAAATATCAAAGGATGCTAAGTGCAGTTCACTGAAGCATTTCACAAACCTCTTAGTCTAAATTATATCCAAGTCTTTCAAGTTGATCAATCTATCTATCTCGACCAACATTGATAGCATATGATATATCCATCAGTAACCAATGGTTTTCTTGCCAAGAGGGGAACTAACTCCCATGTACCAATGTGCTCAAGAGCTTGCATTTCATCAACTGTGGCTTGTCGCCATCCAGGAGAAAGGCAATGATAACTTAAGAACTATATTTAGGATGGGGATTTCGGGTTGACCGGATACCTTTTCAAAGAGTGATGGGTAATTCAAGATTAGCTTTACGAAGGTCCGTAGTAGGAGTTGTTGTTAGAGTGGGACATGATTCATCTAGTCTTTCAGTTTCCTATAATGTTGCACTAGGAGCCTACTGACGACATTGATATGTGATGAAAGGCGGTCGAGATGGCTTGAGTTGAGAATTTCCAGGAGCAACTTCAGTGGAACCTATGTTTCGGTAAAGGACAAAGTGGTAGACCAAAAAAGGAAACTAGTAACACTCCAAGAGAAGTGTTGGACTCGACTATGGAGGGGGGAGAAATATGGCGTTTCTTCAAAGAATTTGTAGAGATGTAGAAGCGATTATCGACGAGAGAGTAATATTTATATCCTATCTGCAATCTGGAATACCCAAGGAAAATACATTTGATGGCACAAACAAACAACTTATCTAAAGCTGGAGAAAGATCATGAACAAAACAAGTACATCCAAAAACATATGGAGCAACATGAAACAAAGGTTCTTTAGGAAATAAAATGGAATAGAGAACATTATTGTCAAGTGAGAACGAAGACATTCAGTTAATCAAAAAACAAGTAGTTAAGACCTCATCACCCCAATGATGGGCATGAACATTTACATGAAGTAACAATGCCTGATAGTTTCAACAAGGAGTCTCTTCTTAGAACAAGTAAACTGAACAATTAAGAAAATGAGTAAGCCGACTAAGAGAGGTTAAATCAAAAGGACAGCCACACTACACAAAATAGAGTTTAAGGACATTGCAGGAATGGGTGAGACATGACCAATTCCTTTGGCAACAACCTTAGAACTATTCGCTAGAGTAATGAAATAAGGAAATTTAGGTGAACAAATGGAGGAGAATAAAAAACTATTACTATAAATGTGATTTGAGGCACTTGAATCAATTATCAAGTGACTTTGATTATTAATAGATTGAGAGATGCAGGCTGTGGAATCAAGAGCAATAGCGGCAGTAGAAGAATGGGATTGCTTAGCAGCTTTCAGTTGGAGATATTCTTGGTAATCTGCTTCCAAAAAATGAACTGATGTTGTCTTCTTCACAAAACGATAAATTGAGCATGATGATTACCTCGATGACAAGCTTCTCATGGAAGAGGAGTTTGAAGCGACTGACTGATGGAATGGAATCAGAATACAGAGACGAGTTGGGCGAGACCAGAATCGTTGTGAACAACTACCGGGCGCTTGTTTGGTTTAGATTTTGGGTTGCTGAAAATCATGTTTGCTTTCAGTGAAAATAATTTTAGGATTCTGAAGGTGTTTGTTTTAAATTTCGCATCCAATAAAATCAATTCTGGGTTGGGTAGAATTGATTTTAAGAGAAGCAAAAATTCCTCGTTTTTTCGTTGAATATAATTGATTCTAGGTGTAAGACCCACAATTTTTTTATATTTACACATCAAAGGTGATTTTATTTTATCATTCAAACAAAACCAATTCTTCTAAACTCACTTTTAAAATATCATTACCGAACATAAATCAATTTTTTAACCTTGATTTTTTTAAAATCAATTCTTTCAAAATCTAGAATCAACAGACCCCAGGAAGGCAACACATGAGGGGTTGCTGGTCGGCGGTTTCTAGACTGACTGACAACCTTCCTAGATGGTAGGTCAGAGTCGAGACTTTGCTGACCAGATGCAAAGTCTTAAGTTTTGGAGACACGCAACAAAGTCGGGATTGTGCCTGCTCTGATACCAACTTAAGAAAACTTTATGGAATTTGGGAGAAGAGTTTTTCTGAATAGAATCTAAATTTTACTTCTACTTATATTTCCAACAACAACTACAATTACATAAGTATAAACTCCAGAAATACATTGCTGACTAGCACATTCCCAAATTCAAGGACTAAATTTGTAACATTTACTTGAAAAAATGCTATTGCAATTTTACCTGGATACATTTTATTCCGGAAATATCTTCCAAGTTCTTCAGCCTGCAAAAAAGATAAAAGTAAGTAACAAAGATGGGAAAGAAGATTATAAATGAAAATTTCTTATTTATTCTCAACAATAATAGCAGTAAAATGAAACTCAAAAGTCTTAAAGTGAGTTGAAATATTTCTTTCTTTTATATGTCTGTGAATCTGAACCTGCTTTCTGCCAGCATGTGTAAGAACACCGCCGTATTTAAGAACCATAAGAGCTTCAACGGGTCGTTCTTCAACTTCTCCATTGCTTTTTGTCACTTTGACCCACTTCAATGGCTTTAGTTGAACCTTCCTATATATGCCAGAGAAATGTCCTCCCTGATAGTGAGGAGAAAAGGAAAAGAAATAAGAAAAAGAAAAAGAAATGAAACAATTCAAGATTTCTTTTATAAAAAACAACCAAGAATGCAATTATTCTCGCTTTAAAAGTATATGGAGTATTATCTTCGCCTTTTGCTAGCAATATGCTATAAGATTTGGCATGTCATAGCTAACAAATAATATCTTGTATTATGCGCAACAGAGAACATTGGTGTCTTTTATTTTATTTTTATGATTAGCAGCCCAAGTAGGAAGGTTTCTCTTTAGTTTTCCTTCTTCCTGCCTTACATAAAGCCAATGGGGCCTGGGCTTCAGCCACATATGTCTATAAATATTATAAAAAGTAAAAAACTACATTAATTTATTTTCTTTAGAAGAGTATTCTCTCCAAATTCCACAATGGCTATAGATTAGAAAATATTACCAAGCAGAGCTGTATTAACAGCTAATATAGGACTCAAATTTTATTTAACATCTCCGAAAATCAAACCCAATCAAAGGGATCTAGAAGTTAATGCAGAGAAATTGGAAGAAAAACTAAATTTACGATCCACAGAAATTTAATTTTCACAATCCAATTACTAGTGGGTTCATAATACAAATCATACTCATGAGTATCACACAGAAAAAACACTGCTAGAGAATTATAACCTCCTCAAGAACTGCTTTAACTTGACGGAGCTTTTCAGCATGCTCAACATCTTCAGCCTCACTATCACTTTCTCGATCTGGTCTAAATAATATACAAAGATACAGTTGATTTAAAACTCTGGCTTAGTAAACATTGATTGAAATACTGGTGGCAACTAGTACTTGTAAGCAGAAATGGCAAATTAAAGATGCAACAGCAGAAGAAATTGGTGAAACAGTCCACATTAAAAATATCAATTGTATAATGTATAGTTATTAGGACATATTAATTATTACCTTTGTTTTTCATCTCTAGTTTAGGCAAGTAATAATATGTAATGCCCTTATTCTATATTGAAAACTATGTGCAGCCTTCTATTATTCAGTCATAATAATAATCAACCTTTTTTCATTCAAGTTGATACTAGAGCTCCCAATCCAAGGGACTTCGCTTCTACATTTAACCGTAGTTCGCCTTCTTCCTTCCTTATTTTTGCACCTTAATGTGCTCACTACTGCCCACCACCAGCCGCCGCCACCTTGCCAACCGGCAACATCATCGGATGGACCACTGTCGAATTTCCAGTCGACGACCCAAAGCCCAGCGCCAAAAGCCCTTGACACTCTTTCATGCGCTGTTCTTTTGTGCGTGTCCACCACCCATTCCGGCCGATGCTGCTACCGCCTTGCTCACCATTATTTGCTCTACCCATTCGTGCCCATACTTTGCCCAAACAGCCAACCTGTCCTCCCACCCCTCAGCCGTCACCCACTACTCCAATTTCCCGATTTCCAGTAAGCTGTCTCGCACTTATTCTTATGCTCCAACTCTTAAGAATTTACATTATCAATGTTTAATGCTTCTCGTACTACTACCCGTGAATCATGGGTTCTTGACACTGGTGCTACTAATCATATGAATTTTCATTCTTCTCATTTTTGTCTTATCAACCCTCTCTTGGTAATCATACTATAACTGTGGCCCATGAATCTCATACCTCGGTTGCCGCTTGTGGTGACATTCAACTCTCGTCATTCCTATACTTAAAAAATGCACTCCAAATTCCTAATCTGTCCACTAATCTTATTTCCATTCACAAACTTACCAAGGATTTTGTTGATATCCTATTATTCCACCCGCATCAGTCCACGCTTCAGATGTCCAGTCCTGAGCGTGAAGGGTGTGTTGAGAGTCCCGCATTGACTAGTTGGCTTAAGTAGTGCTTATAAGGCTTGGACAATCCTCATCTTACAAGCCAATTTTGTGGGGTTGAGTTAGGCCTAAAGCCCAAATTTTAACTTTTAAGAGATTTAAATTGTGTCATAACATTCTTTCATAATCATTGTCTTTCAACCTTGCCACAGGGAAATGATTGGAGTTGTTCAGGAACAAAGACGATTGTACTATCGCAACAACATGTGACAATGGTGGTCCCAGTAAGAAGTTCCAATTAAAAAATTCTGCCAATCACAATCACGATTGCAATCTTTGGCCCTGTCTCCATAAACTTCTTGCTTCTCAATTCCATTTCTTGGTTGCTAGGAAGGTTTAAGAAACGACATGTGAAGTCTTTGAGACATGTGCCTGGTTTGCTAAGAATATCAAGAATTTTAGAAGAATACCAGGAATTTTCAAAAACAATTGTCCTTAGCTTCAATAGTGGAATTCTTCTCTAAGGAAGAAGCTTCCCTATGTACAATTATAAGTTCTGAGCTCCTATGGATTTTGTGTCTTCAGTCGGAAGAAATTGTCTTAGCCACTATAAAGTGTTAGCCAATAAGAGTATAGGACTTCCAAAGGGTTCTCTCACATAGCCAAGTTGGCAGGCTTAACTTTCTATACTAGATGTGTTTTTCTATTTGATATTTTCTCGCTTGTCTCGTTTTAAGAGAATTAGTCCCTGCCTTTGTTTTCCTCCTTTTCTATAAGAAAATTCTTCTTTCACTAGGAAAAAAGATAATTTCTACCTTTCTTTTCTTTCTCTTGCCATCACACTAGTTAAAAGTGTGAATAATGACATTCATGTGTGTTGAATTGGAAGGTTTTAGATAAGGAAGGAGAAAAAGAAAGAAACAAACCAACAAATAATAAGACTAAAATTGATTTGATGTGGTAATGATGTGATTACAAAAGACAACCCTAATAGTCCTATTTATACTAAAAGTAGAATCCTAATAGGACTAAAAGTAGAATCCTAGTCTTGATCAAATAGAGAATCAAATCATAAAATATAAAATAAGAAATAAATCCTAAGAGATCATCTAGGATACTCTAAAATATGAAAAAATATTTTCAGATATTTCTCTGATTTTCTAACAATGTGAAAATAGAAAGTTGGACAAAGCATGTTCTTTAAATCAAAGGAAATCTTGAGAAAAAAGTTTTGAGAATTTAGCAGACCAGTCATCATTTATGAAATCTGATTAACCTTGAGTGTCAAATTTAAGTTGAGTTGCATTGGATGCTAATGTGATCTATTTTCAAGTACATGCAAGTGAAATACCTAGTGCAAGGCACCAACATTCGTGTGGCATCTAACAGATCTTGGAGCTGAACAGCACTTTTGAGTTTTGTCTGTAAACAGATCAATCATGGCAGGTCAAGAATTCAATAACTAAAATGAAATTTAATAAACATTACTGAAGCACTAGAAAATAGTATTGCCTCTGTTCTAGGTCGGCCTCCATTATATTTCAACATTAAGTTCAGCAGCTTTTCCTCAGTAACCTTTAGCTTCACCTTCTGTTTTGGAGTTCTATCACCACTGCAAAAAGAGAGGAGCATATAGAAAAGAATATCATGTTGAACTAATTGATGGAAACAAGTGAATCGAACATACTGACGAATAACAGCAATTACACAACGTAGTTCCTCAGATTGTCCAAAAGTGCCATTAATTCCACTACCCTGACGAGTTAGTCCGTCAGTAGGTTGGACCGGTTCATTTACTTTCCATGGTAAAATTGGTGGAATCACTGAAGAAAGATGAGGTGCTTTTGCATCTAACAACATCTTTCGCAGCACACAGGCAGCATCATCATAATACCTTCAGCAGCAGCAAGGAAAAATATTATAGTTTTCACCAAAATAAAAATGTGGGGAAACAAACAATGCATAGCAAAAAGAATATTAAAGAAAGGATAATTTGTCAAAAAACAAGCAAAGTTGTCCTATGTTTTTTCTTCTTTCTATCTGCAGTATGAGAGAACATGTACAGAGTTTCAAATTTCTAATCCTTGTCAAAGTGCATATTTAACAAAGGATTTGGTTCCCTTGAAGTAATTTTCATCACTAAGCAATGACTATAGCACCATAAAGAAATACAAATACAAATATAAATACTCTTTAAGAGTTTTTGCTTTTAGGCCTAACTCAACCCCGAAAGCTAGCTCAAGAGGTGAGGATTACCCAAGCCTTATAAGGACTACTTTGGTCATATGTCTAGTTGATGTGGGATCTCAACAAATACGAAAAAAATATTTATCATAGAGATGATATCTACTTTGTTCATGTAATTATTTTTGGGTAATAAGAAACAAGTGGGTCTGTAAGATTCTGTTCACCTAGGTACCCCTCTTCACATTCTCTAACCTGGGAGTTAACTTATTTTTGGTTTGACAAAAGCTTAGGGGCAGGAGAGGCTACCCCATTCCAAGGCAAGGCACGCCACAAGCCTCAACGAGAACTTACAGTGGTACTTAACAATCACCCACCAAGGAGGGATTGATAGCGGTGGAAATCAAACATACAGAATTAGTAGAGGAAATCAAACCTATAGAATTAGGAGAGGATATGAGCAAAACTTGTGTGAGTGATCATACTCAGCTAGCTGTATTTATACACATCAAAGATTAAATAAATACATTTTACATTTACAAGAATAAATAGGAATGAAAACTATTTCCTGTGATCCTAAATTTCCAATGCCTAATTAATTAGAGTGGATTGCAGTTTCTAGTAGTCGGCTCTATGAGTCAGCTATCCACATTTTAAACATGTACTTTAACTCTAGCACTCCTCCTTAAGCTTGTAACAAATAAAACCAACTTGAGGCCCTCTGAGGGACTTGTAAATATATCAGCTAAATGTTATCTCGCATGAAAGAACCTTCTCTCTGCAAAAAGACAGTCAATCTCTATATGTTTGGTCCTTTCATGAAGAATTGAGACAAAATCGATATGTAAAGCAGCTTGGTTGTCACAAATTAGTTTCAGTTCCTTGACGACTCCCAATTTTAGTTGTTGAAGCAATTGCTTAAACAACATAAGTTCACAGGTTGCTGTCACAGCATTAGAATAGCCAACAACTTGAGCATTGCCTCTGTTTTCCGTAAGTAAAACTTCTCCTGGTGCGCACTTGATGTAAATAAAGAATGGGACCACAACATCCCAATAACTATCACAAGGAACATTTAGAAAATGGCTTACCGCACTTACATCAAAAGTAATGTCTGGTCTAGTCGCTGCAAGATAGTAAGCTTACCAATAAGGTGTCTACATTTGCCATCTACTCCCCCTGATCCGGTAGTAGTTTGATGTTAGGATCCATCAAAGTATTCTAGGACGACAATCCAACATACTTGTTTCCAACAAAATCAAGATAGATGCAAAGGCCAAATGAAGAGTGCTGGAAGAATACAGTGTGATCAGCCTCACATCTCTAGTCATGACAAATTACCAGACGATATAATTGAATCTCCCGAACCAAGAATGAAGAGATTGTTTCAAACCATAGGGATCAGCACAGTCAGCATACTGAGGTAGCATTTGGTAGACATATTAGAATGAGAGGGAACATAATATGAGCTTGATTCTATGTTTGGGGTATTTTATAAGTAGAACAGGACAGAACATGATGTTAAAAGGTGGGACATTTTGGTTCACTAAAAAGGGTGGAACCCAAGAGATCGGAACATAACATTCTGTTCTATTTACAAGCCAAACGCTACCAAGTCAGGTGATCCTTGAGTAGTAAAACCCGATGGCTGTTGCATATAGACCTCTTCCTTAAGATACCAGGTCAGAAAGCATTCTTGATATATAACTGGTGAAGGGGCCGATGGCAAATGCCAGCCATGGTAAGAAAGAGGCAAATAGAGGCAATATTGACCACAGGAGAGAAAGTGTCTCCATAAGTGAGGCCAAATATCTGTAAGTATCATTTTGCCACTAAGAAGGCCCTCAGGCAGTCAATTGTCCAGGACCAATCTTGAGAATATAGACACATGGACAGCCAACAGTCGCTTTGTCAGGAGGTAAAGAGGCAAGTTCCCAAGTACCACTAGAGTGTAAAGCAATCATTTCATCAAACCTGGCCTATCGCCACCCAAGGTGAGATATTGTTTCGTCTATAGTTTGGGAATAGAAACAGAAGACAAAGAAGGCACAAAGGCATAATAGGAAGGAGACAAATGATGATAATTAAAAGGATATGCATAAAGGTATTAGGATTCATATTCAGTTATCTACATATTAAACATGTGCTTTAATACTAACAAAACCTAAGCCTTACAAAACTTCTTTAGTGCTTTAACAATAGGAAACATACCATTATCCTTTCCTCATTTCAACCTGAGTGTTATGCCCCTACATGTTCTGAAAATTGACCATAGGCATTCTTTTGATCGAACAATTATTCATCAAAAGTATAGAACATAAAAAATGATTGGACAATCTCCAAACTCCGATTCAATATATCAGAATTGATGTTTGTAACATTCTTATCCAGAGATACACTATAAATGCATATTAATCAAATAATCACAATGCCAAATATAGAAATGCTGCTTTCGGAAAATAGGGGGTTTATGAGATGGGGCCAGGATGTACAATTAACAGAATTTAAAAAACTATTCACATCGGTTATCATAATAGGAAGTTCCCACTTATGGACAAGTAGCACTTATTATTTTTTTTTCAAGTATTGGAATGATAGACCCCCTATGCTGAACTCAAGTAGGAAAGGTGAGAGAATGGGGGTGGAATTTGTAACAAACTTGCCAACGTGGCAAGTTTGTTAGAATGAGAATATGAGAGGGTTATATATACGTGGAGAGAGGAGGGAAGGGAGGCAATTATTCAGTTAAGGTTTTGGGGCCATTTGGCTAGGGAGGTTGCAGAAGTGTGCAGGTTTTTCTTTATGGTTTTTTCAGCGCCCTGTTGTAAGGAGCTAGACTCCATTTTTCCTGGGAAGAATTTTGGGTACCTATCACTACATGTTAAGGATTTTCAGCGCCCATTAAAATTTAACACTGTTATATATATATATATATATGATCTTAAGATTTTTCTGATTAATAGAAGCAAAGTGAATAACTATTGATGCATTTTGGACCATGCTATTAATATCAAAACAAACACAGCCAAAAAACCTAATTTCAAAAACTTACTTGTGTGAGTTTTTGACAAAGCTCCATCCATTCACATCACAAACATATGAGCGTCCCTCACTTCTCAAGAGATCAAACCCACAAACCTACAAGCAACAAGAAAGATTAATAGTAGGTCACAAAGATGAAAGGACAAATTATTTTCCTTTTGCCACAGAAAGAAGCCATTTCAAACCTCATTCTCAAGAGAATGTCCCATAAATAAACTTGAATGCATAAAACAATGTGAAAACGTCTTCACCCCGGGCTACATCTTACCTACCGTAATAGTCAGCACACAGCTTCATAATCCCAGGACTTGTAAATTTAGATGAAGTAAAAAATTAGAACATTAAATGCTCACTTAGGATTTCCTCGGGGAAATAAAATTAGGAGCCACAGTATTTCAAATTAAATTTAAATCTATTACAATGATACAAAAGATTCATTTTGAAAAACATTTTGAAATATTCCATGATAAGACTTGTCAAGATAGTTAGTTTGTCTGCAAAAGGATTTAGCACACATTTTTTTAGCTAATGATCAAACGTCAGTCAGAAAGACAAGAAGCTACAAAATGGTCATATTAACAATACTTAAATAGGTCCAAGAACACTAGGCTTAAAAAACAGAGATCGATAATATTAACAAGAGAAACTGGAACTCTGCTCCTTACAGCAGAAGGATATTCTGCAGAATTTCTTGGAATGAAAAAAAGAAACTGCAAGGAAAATGTATGAACACTGTAATAGACCCCAGAAAAACGACTAGTGCCTAGGATAGGCTTATTTCCTCAAGACTTTACTTCTTTGTCCTCCCTCTCTCCTTCTCCCCACCTCCCTCTTTCCTCCCTCTCTCATTCCTTCCTATATCACTATTTTCTCACTCATTCTGTTATGGTCCCCCCATCTTCTCTCTCCTACTCCTCATTCCCACCTTGCCCAGTAAATAACTCATCATTTGGCAGCATCTCACTTGGCCCATACTCATTAATGGGAACTACTCTCTTACCCTCCCTTTTTTTCCTTCTTTCATACACCCACGACTCTTTTGTCTTTATACTATTATTCTTCCCATTTCTTTTCCATCATATATTGACTACAGGTCTATCACAGATCAATCCAGAAATTGAACACAAACAAATCTAACTGTAAAAAAAAGGAATCAGACACCATGTTTCAGAAGATAATCACATACCAAAAACAAAACACTGTATCTTCTAATAACATGCAGTTAAAACATTCACACTACATACCGCTTGCTTGAATGCAATGCAAACGTCTCTTGCCATTTCTTTCTCAGTAGGAGTGAGTAACACTGGATACCTAACCTGTCAAATGAGATTATAAACATGCTTCCAAATGAAAGTCAAATTACTGTTTTGTGCAAGCTTTGGGAATTGGGATGGTATATGTTGTCCTTTCGACAAATCAACTCAAAAACTATAACTAAGACAACCATTGGAAGCTCACATGATTAGAGAACAAACATTTACCCAAAAAATTTAGGCAACTAAAATGAATTAAAAAGACCAAAGAGGGGGCTATCACAGTTTTGAAAATCTCTGAAGCAAGGTTTAGGCTGTGCTTGATTGAGGAGGTAGACAATTTAGAATGAGAATTACTCCATGCTTGCTTGGTGCCCAAAAAAATGTGGGAGAATTGAAAGTAGAGTGCACCTCACTTGTGATCCACTCTACAAATTTTGGCCATTCCTATAGCATAAAGTTAGTTAAAAGTAATTATCCACCCTTTGCCATGCAACAAGTGAAATTCAAAATCATTCCATTCCACTCTGTTTGAAATATCTTGTGAATTAATGTATGTGTTTAGAGTCAATTGGCGCTCGAACAGAGGAGCAATTTTAGGATATAATTACTCATGTAACTATGGCTGTAATTAACACTCACTGGTATACATAGTTACGTACCTTTCTGTGGTCTGATTTAGATTTTAGACGCACAACTCCAGCATGCTCTCTAATTTCAAGTCACTCTGTTTTCACTACCCTCCCCCCATCCCACTCTCCACTTCCTCAAACAAGCACGTGACAAATTTCAAGCTTTAAGAATATTGAAGCCATCAAGATTTTTTCCAGCAATAATAATGCCAATTTCAATGGCCTTCTCTTAGCAATTTTCTCATCAACAAAACCCTTCTCCTTATAAGGGCCAGCGACTAAAATTCTACATGCAAATTTATATGCAAGTTCTCAACCAATGCACATGAATCCTAGTAGTGGTCCACCTAGAATACCCCAACTATTACAAATAATGCATTCTGTAGGTAATCACAGAAGAGATACCAAACATGGTTTCATTGGCTTAATGTATTCAAGCATGTTTAGTTGTTTACAACACAATGATAATGTCTGACCAAAATTGATTCTTGTCCATACCTAAACCAAAATGTAACCCAACAACATTAAACCAAAACAAAGCTCATAGCTGTTGGGTGAAGGTTTAAGAATGGTTTTATATCTAACACAGAATAATTTTTGGCATGCTACTTACTTCTTTCCCGTCAGGATTTCTCATAACAACACCATCAACAACAGGAGACTTCCTAGCCTCAGCATGAGCATATTCAGGACCTACTGTATACACCTACAATCATTTTCTCAAAATTCTCAAAGACCAGTCTAAAATGTTAACATATGGAGACATGAGAAACATGACACATGTCAGAAATATTACAAATAATTTTTTGTTTGAAATAAAAAAAGAACACAAAGCAACATAAACCTCAACTGCCAAACCTTTACATCTGTCCCTCCAGTTGGCATGAATTCCTCATAAATATAGGAGCCTTCACGCCTCACTCTTCTAACATCTGGATGGAAATCACTGGACCTGTTGCCAACCTAAGAGCATGTAATACCCAATATAAAGACCAAGTTGTTAAATTATATTTTGGTTGTACAAATCAGAAAAGAAAGGACAAGTAGAAGTTATAAAAAAAAATGTTGAAGAATCAACTATCCCAAAGCTCAAGCTGTTAGAAGGCCAACAAATTTCAGTAATGATATTTGTACATCATAAATTTGACAACAATGGACACATGGTTAATTACGTGTTGATTTGGTTAATGGATACACCATACACCTATGGTAGATGTCCAAATTCGTTAACGGACAACTTGATTAATGATGTACAAAATCTTGATTAATAAAACTCAGTGAATGGTTAATGATTTACCCAATCATGGTGCACCCATTAACCAACGCCAATATGCCATTAATCACAATTTTGAACGTCATTAACCAGGTGTCAATTGTTGTCAAATTTGTGATGTCCAACTAACAAAAATTTTTTATATTTATTTATGACGAAGCATGTATGCTTTCTTAGGATTATACTGCAATACAATCATTGGAGATAGCATATGAATATTCTAATTTAACCCGGGCTTAAAAATAGAATAGGTTGATGCTTATTACATTGATTGGAGCTAATAAAATTTGATCTTTCTTCTGTTAATTAGGCAAGTAACTAAATAAAAACAGCTCAGTCATAACCTTTTCAACAAGTCCATTGGAAAAGAAATGTCTTCTAGATCATTTCATGTTAACCATACTATATTACATCCATCCATCTAATTATGAACAGTGAGTTATCAACATAAAGCTTACCTTCCTAAATAATTCCTTCATACCTCCACCTGCAGAGCTGGGATAGTATATCATTATTCTGTGGTTATCAGCTTCACAAAGGAAAAAATAAAAAAATAAGACTCGTTACCACATTTGAGAAAATATATTTGCAATTGAGTATATATACGGGTAATCTCATCAATCATCACCAGAACGAAAACTTAATGCTTATTAGGAAGAGATCAATAATGCCTATGCATTCAAGACAGCATTCTGCATGTATTCCAATAATAATTGAATTATAAGAGCATCTTGGAGAATATAACTTAATATATGGCACAACAAGGAAAATCATGTTAGATAACTTGACTCTGCAATACCAACAAATTTCTGAAGCACTTTATTAAGTAAATGCCAAATTTAGTTTTATGCCAAAGAAATAGCAAAGATGAAAATGGTTTCAACCTACATTTCAACATGTTATTTACAGATTGATAATTTCAGTTAACCTTATGCCCCAGCATAATGATCAATTAGTAAATGGAAGAGCACACAAAGAAATATGAAATTTATATTTTACCAACAAAAACAATAAAAACAAGCCTTTAACCATTAAGTGGGGTTGGCAACACTTTAGAAGATTGATGGACTTAGAGAAAAAGGGTTAGTGAAATGCTCAAGCTGGAGCATAAAGATCAAATGCTCCAAGCTTCTTACAAATATAATGATTGTGTGGACCTCAAAGAGACTGGGTGAAGACATGCAAGTTCATCATTGGTGTTTATAAAAGTAGCGGTGATTTCTCCTGGAAAAAATCTTTTCATGAAAGAAGTGACAATGGATATCTATATGCTTGGTTTGTTCATGGAAAACTGAATTAGAGGCAATAAGCAATGCACCTTGATTATCACAAATCAACACCATGGGTCCTATTTTCCAAATCTTCAACTCTTGAAATAGTTGTTTTGACCATATCTACTCGTTTGTAGTAAGAGTTGTGGCCTAATATTCTGCTTCAGCACTTGACCTAGCAACAACATTCTATTTCTGGCTTTTCCATGGGACAAGATTTCCCTCAAGAAGAACACAATATCCAAACTTTTAGAATTTGGGCTTTAGGCCAAACTCAACGCCACAAAACCGGCTTGTAAGGTGAGGAATGGCCATGCCTTATAAGCACTACTTAGGCCATATCTCTAGGCGATGTGGGACTAAACAACCCCCTCATACCCAACACAATGAAGGTGCTGGAGGCTGCAATGAAGGCAACCCAAAGTTGGTGCAATTAAGGCGGTTAGGGGAAGACTGCAATTAAGGAGGCTTTTCAAGTGTGGAGAAAAATTCCATCCATTACCTCAATGTGCAGAAAAGCAATTAAGATTGGTGATCTTCGGAGATAATGAAGAATTGAACGAAGACGGGGAAATAGTAGGCTATAGAAGTTGATGAAGAGCCAATTTCCAACACTCAACCTTGGGGACAAGGCTGATTTTTTCAGGGGCAGGAAATGATGGGATCCATAGAAAACACCATGATGGCAGTTATGATTAGGAAATAATAGCATGATCATGGCAGTTATGATTAGAAAATAATCAAAATTGTTTATGACAGTTATTAGGAAGTTATTAGGCAGTTTTGATTAGAAAATAACTGTTGTAGGTATTTACTAGTATATATATGATAGTAGGGTCAAAAAGTATCTAGGAAAGTTGTTGTTTTTTGTACTTTGGGGCAGAGAAGATTCACTGTAGGAGACTTAGTCTCTAGGACAGCGAGTTATTGCTGTATTGTGTGTGTCACTCTGTGTTCAATAATAAAATTATTCCTATTCAGTTATCTTCCTTCTATTTTAATTGGTGTTCTATCATAAACATTGACGCGTTATTTAAGCAATTTAAAATATTAGGCATGTAACCAATCACAACAACAACCAAGCCTTATCCCACTAGGTGGGGTCGGCTACATGGATCATACGACGTCATAATGTTCTATCATGAATTATGTTAATAGTTAAATCATTGGCCTCCAAATCTTTCTTAATAGTTTCTCCTATAGTTTTTCTTGGCATACCTCTGCCTCTAGTTATTGGATTGCCCTCCACCTGGTCCACTCTCCTTACTACAGAATCTAAAGGTCTCCTCTATACATGCCCGAACCACCTAAGTCGAGATTCAACCATCTTTTCTACAACAGGTGCTACCCCAACTCTCTCTCTAATGCTATCATTCCTAATCCTATCACGTCTAGTTTTTCCGCTCATCCAGCGCAACATTTTCATCTCTGCTACATTGATTTTACTCTCGTGTTGAATTTTTACCGCCCAACACTCCGTCCCATACAACATTGCCGGTCTAATAGCTGTACGGTAAAATTTTCCCTTTAGCTTAAGAGGTACCTTTTTATCACACCAAAAACTCGAAGCCTTCCTCCATCTCGACCACCCTGATTAAATCCGATGGTTTACATCTCCCTTAATTTCTCCGTCATTTTGTATAATAGACCCATGATATTTAAACCGTGTGACTTGTGGTATGTAGTGGTCTCCAACTTTCACCTCTAAGCTAGAGGTGTTTCGCCTTTTGCTAAACTTACATTCCATATACTCTGTTTTGCTTCTACTCAAACGGAAGCCATGTGCTTCTAAAGCTTGTCTCCAACCTTCCATTTATATCATCTCTCGACTCTCCAACTAGAACTGTATCATCTACGAAAAGCATGCACCTCAGTGCTGGCTCTTGAATGTGCTCCGTAAGTACATCCAAGACCAAGGTAAAAAGATAGGGGCTTAAAGCTGACCCTGCGTTCTCACACTAGTCGCGGCCCCCTCATTAATATCCTTGATAGCTCGAATATAGGCAATCCGAACACCTTTCTTTTCTAGGGCTTTCCACAAAACCTCTCTTGGCACCCTATCATACGCTTTCTCCAAATCAATAAAGGCCATGTGTAAATCTTTTTGATCCCTTCAATATTGTTCCATCACTCGTCGTAGCAAGTAAATCGCTTCCATGGTCGACCTCCCGGGCATAAAACCAAATTGGTTGTCGGTGATTTTGGTTCTTTTCTTAGTCTCCGTTCAAGCACCCTTTCCCATAGCTTCATAGTATAACTCATAAGCTTAATCCCCCTATAATTTGCGTAATTTTGTATATCTCCCTTGTTCTTGTAAATCGGAACTAAAGTGCTTCTCCTCCATTCGTCTGGCATTTTCTTTGACCTCATAATCTCGTTAAAAAACTTCGTGAGCCAACTAATGCCTCAATTTCCTAGACTCTTCCATACCTCCACAGGTATATTGTCCGATCCAACTGCCTTGCCATTATCCATCCTTCTCAAAGCTTCTTTTACCTCATGCTCTTGGATTCTACGGTAAAAAGTGTAATTTTGGTCCTCCTCTCTGATGTCAAGCACCCGTGAGCATGATAAAACTTCAAATCCTTCATTAAATAACTTGTGGAAATAATTCTTCCATCTATCTTTAATATCTTGTTCCTTAACCAAAACTCTACCTTCTTCATCCTTAATACACTTCACTTGGTCCAAGTCTCTTGTTTTTCTTTCCCTATTTTTAGCAAGCCTATAAATAGATTTCTCACCATCTTTGGTGCCTAAGGATTGGTACAACCCGTCAAAAGCTTTAGTTCTAGCTTCGCTCACTGCCTTCTTGGTCTCTTTTTTAGCCACCTTATAATTTTCCCAATTTTCAGCATTTTTACATAAAGATCAAGCTTTAAAACATTCCCTTTTAACCCGAACCTTAGCTTGCACACTTTCATCCCACCACCAGGATTCTTTACCCCTAGGTCCGAATCCTCTTGATTCACCAAGCGTCTCTATAGCTACCTTCCTAATCCCCTTGGCCATCTTGTCCCACATATCATTTGCACTTCCGTTTGCCTCCCAAAACCCTCCCTCCAAAACCTTGTGTTGCAAGATCCTTTGTTTTTCACCCTTCAGTTGCCACCACTTGATCCTTGAAACCTTTTCGTGGCCTCTTCTTTTCACACTCCTCTTAACTCTTACATCCATAACCAAGACTCTATGTTGGGTAGTCAAGCTCTCTCCAGGTATGACTTTACAGTCCAAGCAAATCTTTCTATCTGATCTCCTAATAAGAAAGAAATCTATTTGAGAACTTGTCACCCCACTTTTGTACGTGATAAGATGCTCCTCACGTTTCCTAAAACACGTATTCGCTATAGTAAGATCGAAAGTAGATGAAAAGTCCATAATAGACTTACCCTCCCCATTTACCTCCCCTAAGCCATATCCCCCATGCAAATCGTCGTAACCTCTAGGTGCCCTCCCTACATGCCCATTTAGATCCCCTCCTAAGAAAATCTTTTCACCTAGTGGTATTTCCTGAATTAGGCCTTCTAAATCCTCCCAAAATTTTACCTTAAAGTGTTCTTCTAACCCTACCTGAGGTGCGTAAGCACTAATCACATTAAAGGTGTCTTGTTCCACTACAAACTTTAGGGCAATGATCCTATCTCCAACCCTTTTTACATCCACAATATCATTCTTCCAATATTTATCCACAATTATGCCCACCCCATTTCTCGATTTTACTATGCGATGATGGAAAATGATAAATTGGCTTTATATCAATGATATATTTAGACTCTATACTTATTCAATTACCTAATATAATATGTACTTAATCCAACCAAATATTCAGTGACAACATGTTGTTGACTTTCCTTATTTCAAAGAATGTCATAATACAGATGCAATAACCAATTAGAGACAAGTCATTAGTTGTGACTTGAAGATGCGGATTATATCATCCTTTTTCTACTTCTTCCATACTATTGGAAAGCCACCTTAATTGCGGTCTGTCCCTAACCGCTTAATTGCAGCAACTTTGAGTTGCCTTCATTGCAGCTTCCAGCACCTTCATTGTGCTGGTTGTGACTTGTGAGGGTGTATTTAGTTTCACATTGCCTAGAGATATGGTCTAAGTAGTGCTTATAAAGCTTGGACAGTCCTCACCTTACAAGTCGGTTTTGTGGGGTTGAGTTGGGTCCAAAAATCCAAGATGATATCAGAGCCTATCATAGATTCATTGTTGGGCCGTCTGTGCTGCCCACGCTCCAGGTGCATAAACCTGGGCGTGAGGGGGGTGTTGGAAAGCCACCTTAATTGTGGTCCGCCCCCTAACAGTCTTAATTGCAGCAACTTTGAACTGACTTAATTGTAGCCTCCAGCACCTTTATTGTGCTGGTTGTGAGGGTGTGCTTAGTCCCACATCACCTAGAGATATGATCTAAGTAGTGCTTATAAAGTTTGAGCAGTCCTCACCTTACAAGCCGATTTTGTGGGATTTAGTTAGGCCCAAAAATCCAAGACATACTAGACAAGACAATGATGAGCAATTATTAACATCATGCACCGTGTACTTTATAGTGTGAGAATGCTACTTATTCCCAATTGTTTGAGCAGGAAATTTGAATATCACTTATTTGGAAAATTTTAGCTGAGTTTTCAACCATATGAATGTCCATATTGGGCTGTGTAGTAATATTTACAATATTGTCATTTTCTGAATATTTTGTTGAATATTTTGTGTCTCCAATCCCCGTTTAGTGTCAACATGTGTGCTCCCGAGAAAACCCGCCATTCTAGTGATAAAGCAAGCCAATCCAATGTCCATTACATATATCAGTTGCTTTATAGTAAACAAATGAAAGAAACAAGTGGCAAGGTAAAAGAGTTTCACTCTTGAATGCAAAAACCAAGCTTACCATCAACGGGCTTCTCCACAAATGGCTTCCAAAAACGCATACCATGAACCTCAACAAAATCTTCTTCCTCAATAAAGTAATCCAGTTCTTGGTTCGGGACTTCCCTAATTACAAGGGCATATTTTGGAACAGGGATTCCAAACATTTCAAGACGCTTGAAGCCAAAAATTGAACATCATTAAAAACATTATATATTAGAAAAGAGATAGTATGAAGCATTTTTGGATGTAATTGGTCATACAATCACACTTAACGATAATACACATAAATATGACTTTCACTATGTTTAGATGAAGGGGAGGGGAAAAGAAATGACCAACAGACCCAAGACCAATACAGCTTTAATAAATGACTTTTTTATTTCTTTATCCCCTCTTAGAAACACTTGAAACTTACACAAACTCAAATTCGAGGTTTTCATGGCTTTGCTTGGCTTTGCACTAAAAATAACACAAAATGATCCGACTTCTAATGAACAATGGCATACAGGTCAGACATTGATTTGAAACCCAAGCGGTGCCCTTGAAGAAAAAGTCATATTTATTTTAGAATATAAAATAAATAAATTTAGAAAAGAACAAACCCTAAATATGATTCCAGGAAAATAATCAAATAACAGAAATAAGTTTGTAGCCATATTGAATCTTAATTTTATCTCTTTTTGTGTGGACCATAGTTATCAACTTAAAGCCAGACAGCACATTACATACCAATGATAGCATTCAAGCAGGGGGGAACTCTTGTATTTGAGTTTTTTATCATAGAATTTAGAACAGAAGGAAAAGAAAGAAATTGAACCCATTTACCTCATATACTTTCCTTCGGTCATGAAGAAGGTGCTGGGGCTCCAGTTCATTTACTAGAAAAGGTCTGGATCACAGTGCATGACAAGTTTTAGATCTTTAAACCTTCTCATCCAAACATTTGAAAGTGAAATACAAAATATATATATATATATAGTATAACAAAGGAATGCATTAAAAAAGGAGAGATTATCTTAAGAAATTATTCCTATGACTTTGAGTGTACATATTTTAAGTGAGCCTCACCATTGTCTGAATAACGGAAACCAATAAAACAGCAGAGAAAATTCACAGAAAATTTGAGCAATAGTCCAATGATTCTACAGTCATGTTAATTCAATAAGAAGAATGCTTCAGTGCAGCCAATCCCAATTGAGATCTCTACCACATCCTTCTCCAGAAAAAGTAAAAAGGAAAAAGAAAAAATGTTATTACATCACATTGTTAGACTCAATTACAGGAACCACCCAGCAGAGCAGAAGGTGACAGTCAAAACAATAGTGGATGATTGTGATACCCTGTGGAGATTTCATAATCTTCCTAGAAGTTACATTAAAACTCCTGTAACAATCAATCATCATAGAAGTAGCCTAAAACAAAGTTTACAAGAAAGACAAGAGATTCTCATGATTGCATACTTCACATGATTGAAACTGCACGGGAACCCAGGGATCAGACTTATGACACCAACCTTATATGAGAACTTTATGATCAGAAAAGCTGCCTAGTTCACCACACACATTGTGGAAAGACTCCCAAAGGCATTATGGTTCCACCAGAACATGCAGCTTGGTGTATACAAAATTAGCTAACACAAGCATCGGCACAAACACCACAAGTCCTGGTACAAAACAGCAACCCCTCCTCCCAAAAAAAAAAAAGAAACAGTCATTGCTTCTCTATTTTTCATCACTATGCTATTATTATTAACACAAGGATCATTCTTCTCATAACCGCAAAGATTCCTAAGTGTACTTCTTCAAATAGAAGTAGAAAGCAGACATATGAAATAAGAAATTCATAGTACAAAGAACTTTCAATTAAAAAAACCTAAAAGACAATATCTGTTTTTGTTCCCATGATATTGAATCAAGAACAAATGATACTCTGAATATATTTTATTAGAAGTGCATCACAAAGTCTGTAAATTGTTAATCTCAAAATTTTAAATTTTTCAAGACAATCATACTTAGAAAACAAAGGAACTCTCCACTATTGTGATCTGAGATGAGTCAAAATCAGTGGTCACTCATTACTCACATATGAGATCAGTCTCTTCACACAGAAGAGATCATGTGAACACTTACTTGAAATCTCACATACGAGATTCAATTGTGGAAGACACAAATTTTTCTTTATCATCATTCTCACAAAGCTAGTGGTGCATATGGTTAGCTCATGTTTATATTTTTGCAGTATGTCTAGATTCAACCCACTTAATGTGCAAACTTCTATTACAAACATAACTTGAGTCAGTGTCAGTTTTAAAACTCAATTTATAGCTGAAAATGAAACGCTTCTGCATTGAAATTTATTTAGTAGTGTTTGTTTAATACAAGCTGTTAGAATAAATGATCTTATCTTAGAATACATCTTATCTTATGTTAAGAGTATCTTGAATTATCCCATAGGATTAGGTTATTATCACTTAGTTATTATCATAATTAGTTTCCATATTCAATTAGGAGTCTTGTATCCCTATAAATAGGGGGTTCGTGCTTAAGCTTTTTGAACTACTAGATCATAATCATATTTTTGAGTGTTAATTCTTTCTCTTCTCTTTCTCTGTCTAAACCCATAACTTCAACACAAGCAAAAAGCTAAATTAAGTTTAAAGAAAAAAGCTGAAAACATTCACAGAGGTCACTGAATGCAATCAGAAGCAATTCTTGTACTATTGTATTATATTAAATGCTAATTTTTTTCCTTTAATACAACATAGAAAATGAAAATAAATTGAAATGCTACAAATTCCGTGCTTAACTTTTAATTTTTAGTGCTGAATTTTTCAATTTTATCAAACATATCCTTAGTAAAGATCAATATTTGGCAATAAGCAATATTCATATCACATTCCATCTCCAACTTAAAAAAGATGGGCTTGCATGCCAACGAATACCATTAACATATGCTTGTTTGAATTTTTTTTCCTTTTTTTCCACCTTCCCAACTGAGTTGCTTACAAGTTACAACCAAGCCATCATCCCTCATTGTGTCTTATCCTTAAAAACACA
Organism: Sophora flavescens; assembly: GCA_030762895.1. NCBI lineage: Eukaryota > Viridiplantae > Streptophyta > Magnoliopsida > Fabales > Fabaceae > Sophora > Sophora flavescens. Next base: position 20,196,420 of record CM061062.1, on the reverse strand, counting down.
ACCACAAATTTTTCTTTCATAAAAGAAGAGTAAAATATTAGAAAAAGACAAGGGAAAGGACTTCGGGGGGGAGGATGTAAAATCCTCCTAAAAAAGAAAAACAACTCAAAGTAAGTCAAAAATGCAGGACAGCAATTCAATCTCTTCAATTATCATATCAGTAATAGAAACTCCGCTGAAATAACAACGAGCAAAGGACAAAAGAAAATCCAAAAACAAAATGGCATCTCATGGCAGAAGCAAAGGCAAAGAGACGGGACAACAAAGTTTTTTTTTTTTTTTAAGAAAGTGATTGTCGAGAATCTAGCAAACTTATATCAGCATCTTACCATCATAAGTGTAACTGACCGTAGCATATAAGTAAATCCAGAAAATCTCAGAGTTATATAATCCAACAATATGATGACTTCAAGCTATGTAGGGGCTGACGAATAATAAAATATATATGACATACAAATCAAATATGGTTGCTAAATTAACAAGCTTACTTCCTTAAAGCAGCATATGCCTCAGCCTTTTCGAGGGGATATCCAGAGGAATAGAAAGCAATTAAACAATCACATATTGGCCAGCTGTAAAAAAGAAAACATTTGAACTTAGTAATTACATGACTCTAAGCACCCACTTGACAGCAATAAAATAGTTCATCTGTAACTTAAATGTTGCAACTTCCAAGTGCAAATAGTCAAACCACAACCAAATGTCAGTTTGTTACGGAACTTTGAAGTCATGAATTTAGAGATGTGGGTTAAAAAATTTAAAATTGGAGCTGTAAAGCATCATCAGTGCTCACTGTTACTTCGTATCAGAATTGAAAGATAGAGAGACTTGTACATCAAACACTTCACCAGTCTCAACTCCAGAAAAAACAAATGTTAATGCTATCACAAACATCAAATATAACAATAGGTTTTACTGATACATGGTCATGGAGATTTTCAGATACACAAAAATATTCCATTTCATCATTTGCTCCTGATGAAAACTGCAAAACCAAAGTTCACGCTGCTTTGAAGAATATTCTCCAGATGTCACAGGCTCACAGCTCAATGGCATAGATGGAACCAAAAGGAAAATAACTGACAAAAAACTGTTGGATCCCTTGCCACACGTGTAGCTTTCAGATTTCAGAAAGAAGCACAAATATCAACACAGGACCAATATTGTTCTCAAAAAATGTAGAGCTCGTACAAGATTCATAAATCATAGCTAATGAAATCAACTATACCTCTCTACTGGTTCTTCAAGGATCACCTTGTCCCCAAAATGTATGACCTACAAACAATTCAAAATATTAAGAAAGCTAAAATAAAAAAAATAAAAAAATAATATATGGAAAAAAAAAATGGAAAGCACTAATTTAATGGACCACAATGAACTCTGCTATTTTACACAACAAAATATAATAGAAAACAATAGATAAAACCTTTGATTAAACAAAAAAATCATCGACCAACTATATATTTTGATGCATTACAAAAGAAATCAAATAATCCAAACTCCTTCGAGTCAAATAATAATAATAACAACCGAAACTCTAGTGTTTCCAGTAAATTCACGAAGAAGCGAATTCCAAATTCCAAATCCAAATCAATGGCAATAACCAGAAAGCACTACTTTAATGGACCGCAATGAACTCTGCTATTTTACATAACAAAATATAATAGGAAACAATAGATAAAACTTTTGATTGAAAAAAAAAGAAAGAAAGAAATCATCGACTAACTATATATTTTGATGCATTACAAAAAAAATCAAATAATAATAATAATAATAATTCAAACTCTAGTGTTTCCAGTAAATTCACGAAGAAGCGAAACCGAAATTCCAAATCCAAATCAATGGCGATAACCAGAACTTGAATATGGAACCGCGAACATTCTTTCATTCATTCATTTTTTCATTCACGTACCTCGAATTCACCAAACGCTTGTAACCTGTCAAAAATCTGTCCCATAGGCGCCGAAAAAACCTGTAAAAATATAATCCTAAAATGAGAAACGGAAAACAGAGCCACAAAATCACACACATTCTTCCGAGTTCGAATTCACCGCAACCAAGCCTATGAAACCAAAACACCAAAACCAAAAGAAGAAGAAGAAGAAGAAGAAGAAGAAGAAGATGATGATGATGATGATGATGATGATGAAGATGATGAAGAAGAAGAAGCAGTGGATTGAGCGTAACGAAATAGAGAAAGAACCTCGGAGCCACATTTCACCTTCTTTTCCATCACACAGACGCCAATTTTTATCTTCTCAGCAACCGCCATAGTTGAATGAAAGAAGAAGAAAAACTACAACTACTCCTTATTTACGATGCTGAGATTCACGTTTTGGAGTTTCAAGTTCCTCTCGGTTTTGCAGTGGTCAGAGTGCAATGTGGCGCGAACGCGATGAATCAGGAAGGGAAGGTCATGGCCGTAACTGAATCAGCAAGCATTTCGGGAAATAATGACAAATGAACACAAATAGACACGGACACACACTGAAACAGTTGAGTAGAGTAGAGAAGAGAAAGAAAGAAGCTAGAGAATATGACGGAACGGGAACTGTGCGACTCGGATAAATATGAAGAGGTTTACGGTATCCTCTAGCAAGATCCCTTCCAATGAAATAAAGAAAAAACATTACATATTTTTTATTTAATAAAAAGAGATTTTTTTTATCGAATATCAAAGTTGTGAACAAATCCTCAGATTATTAGCTAAAGCTCCTTATCAAATGACAATCTTAGAATTTGAATCTTCTTGATTTTGGAGGTAAAATTTTCCTGGTGACACAATTCATTACAATATCATCACTATGATCGACCACTTTTAGTCAGAGAATTATTTTGACAAAGAATTAACAAAATGATTCAATAGAAAAATTTAAAATTATCAATACTAAATATTAAATAGGAGTAGCTCGACACAACGTAAAACAAAAGTTATAAAATGAGTCTCTAAGCAAGCACAATTTAAGAGGTCAAAATACACTCATAAAATACAACTATATTTATTTGGAAGAGCTTATATAAAGTTTATTAAAATAAATTTATATAAATAATTTATAATTTTTATGTAAACTCATTTTAACTTGTTATAATGAGTTTATCAAATAAATTTATAAAAATAAATTATTTTTAACTTATTTTAAAAAAATTATTGAAAATGAACATTTAGTTAAGTTATCGTGCAGAAACATAATCATCACAATTCTTTCCTTTTCTCTGGTCAAATAACGAGTGCGCACTTGTGCTTGTAAAATGTGATATTCGTGTATGTATTGGCGTCATTTTCATGATATAAATATATTTTATTAAAGAGCATGACCAATGTTAAAAGTATAAAAAATATTAAGTGTATTATATTGAGGGTGGTGGTCGAAGTGGTTGGCAAACTACAGGAGTGTCATAGTGTAAGGTCGGTTTTTAAATCAACATTATTATGATAGTTAAAAGTTTTTAGGATACTCAAAAACAATTCATCTCTTTAACTTTAAACTCTCTCATTTCTTTTTACACACAATCACATGTCATCATTAAAAGGGGTGGTTTTGAACCATTTTTTGGCTTGGAATCACCCATTTACTTCATTTTTTCCCATTTTATCCAAATAAGTAGTTTTTCCACATAGATCTGATTTTTTTTTTCTTTGTGTTTTTCGTGTTTTTCGTCTTCTGTGGGCGGCGGTATTGTTGTTCGTCGTCTTGGTGAGGCGTTGTTTGATTTTCCGTCTTGGTGCTGTGTTTGTTTTATTTCCCGTCTTGGTGCGGTGTTCGTTTAGGTCAGATTGACAGATTTGCTTCGATCCATCACATATTTGATCAAGAATTGGGCGTCAATGTTACAAATCCGGAGACATGGGTATTCCGGTGACTTTGATTTTGTCACTTTTGTAGGCATTTTGATTTTGCCGTGTTATGCTATTAACTTGGGTGATGTGAGTTTGTTCGCAGATTCATCCTTTTTGGTTTTTAGTGATGTTGGATTTGTGTTGTTCGATGTATTTTATCAATTTGAATGAATGAATATCTTTTTAGTAAAAAAAAAGTTTTATATAAAAAATATGTGTATTTTTCAAAAAGAAAATTTGTGTATTTTGCTTATAAATTACCAAGTGTCAAACTATTATCTAAACAGCTGTTTTATTTTCTCTTTCAAAAAACAAACTATTTTATTTTCAAATTGTTTATTTGATAGACAAGTTTGAGTTGAGTTGTTGGTAAAATTCAATGTATCATCGCACCTCTAAAGTAAGAGATAATGAAATATTACTAAAGTAGAACATCTTAAATTATAAATCTTGTTTAAAACAATGAAAGATATTGGTTAAGAACATTTATATCCTGTATCTAAATTACTTAAGAAAAATAATAAATATCTTTAAAAAATCTAATATATTGAATATTTTACTTTTTCACACTCATTAATAAATTTCTAAAATTAAAATGAAGGGAATTATTTTTTACTCAAATTTTAGTATCTTATTCTTAAATGACCTCCCTATGGAATGGGTACATTTTGTGATTCTGGAATATGCAAGTATGTAACGGAAAGGAGGGGTAAACTTTTTCCTGGAAAAAGACTAGGGGAGAGAGATACACGTGAGGTGGCCCCTATGAAGGTGGAAAGGTTCACAAGTTGAATTGGATTTTGGGATTTTCTGATTCTCTATTAGGAAGCATCCAAGTGAACCCAACTTTTAGGTTTATGAGTTGCTGCTTTCTGTGTCACTATCCTATATGAGACTGTGATATGAATATATTGGAAGGGAGGATAGGGTCCTTTGGGATAATCTTGAAGAAACTTTAATTATTGAGATAATTGGACAAGTGAAATGTGGTTAGCACATGTTTTAGGTTTAAGATACCTAAAGTTAGATGAATAGTATTTGTGGTCCCCACAAGTGAGATCATTGACCCAAGTCTAGAGCTTTCCCAAACCTTTCTACCATTTTTCTTTTGTTTTTTGTCATTTTAAATGCGTAGATCTTGTTTTAAGCATGTTAGAATCTTTTACGTATTGTTTTTATTGAGGTTGTGATAAACAAATCATCTTCCATTTTGCTAACTTAATTGTTTTATAAACTTAAAAACTTTGGGGTGAGTTTTATTGGGAGACAAGCAAATTCTGTCACTCGTCATCTAGCTAGGACATCGAAATTGTTTGTTAGTCACCAAATTTTTTATTACAGTCTTCCGTATACTATTCATAGAATCAAGGAATTTTAAGTTGCACTGTGGTACTTGATCATACTAGTAAGACATTGTTAAGATATAGTAGACCGATTTGTCTAGTCCTGAGTTCTAACTATGACTATTTTTGGCGATTACTTTGATTTGATGAGTATAATAACTCTTTGATGTTGACAAAAAATAATTAAAATTTATAACATTCCCTATTATATGAATCTTTGTCCAGAGAATCAAGTATACGTGATTATTTTATAGTTTAATTTGCTTATCTGAGATCCAGTTGGTAAATTTTTGCTAACATGTTTAGTCTCGTAATAATATGAATTAAAGTAGCATGTACTATTAATGTAAAAAAAAATTATATTGATATCTATTAACATTTTGACACGTGATTTAATTATTTTAATAAATAAGATAGAGAAATAATATTAATATGTCAAAAAATTCTTTACACTAATAGTATATAAAAATTAAACTCTAATAATATTGTGGGAAATGAATATCTTATGATCAAAGGTTTTTTTTTAGAAATTTCATGATCAATGAATTTATAATATTCGTAGTCTCAAACTCAAAAATATTAGCCTCATATAAAAAAAAGGAAAAAAATATTAATAAAATTCACAGTATTGATTATTATTATTTTTCATATCCACTATTTATTAAAATATTCAATGTTAATTATTCAAGGATAGATATAACAATGGGAATTCAAGAGAATAAGTGAATAACCATCTTGTTTCAAGAAAGTGGATAACCATCTAAGTAAATTTTAATAACCATCTAATAATAACAATAGGATATGTGTAACAATTGGTACACATGTTATGTTGATGAGTTGTTATACATGTTTTATTGTCATTCGAAAACAATACCTAATATACATATAAAATTATATACAAGTCCCATAAAGAAAGCAGCGCAACTGTGCAGGGCATGGAGAAAAAAAGTATCGCCAGCTTCAAGGCCTTGGGCAAACTGGATGAAGAACCCCATTTGAACATAGATGCTCGATGCTTTCTGTTTTGAATATACGAGACCTTCGTCCTCTCTTCTAAACTTCACAAGACAACTTCATATAATATGGAATGTGAACCAAGTCTATGATTTACATTATTAAAAGCAAGGTTGTGTATAAGAATTTTGATGGCTTAGGCAAAAAATTTAAAAAGACTTAATTTTATATAAATTATCAATTCTCATATTAATCTTCTAATTTTTTTGAGGTGCAAAATCATCTATCAAAGTTTTACAATCAAGCAATTCTAACATTTCATTCTCAGTAGATAAGATGCTAATTCGTTCACTCTATCTTGTAACAATGTCTATCTTTTAGATGGAATTTAAGCAATTACCTCCAATGACTATTTTATCTTTTTACAAAATTGCAATCCCATTTCCCAATTATTAATTATGTGGATAACCTCTAATGACAATTAACTATGACACTTTACACAAAAGAATAATAAAGGCATAAAGGTGAAACCTTAAAACATAATTGATGTTGTGCCTTGCGGATTGCACTACTATGATCGATTTCTCTATCTCACTATACGTGGAATTAAGCATTGCTACTCAACCGCTTGCCAACTCAATTGCCATCAGTATATATAGTAAGGAAAAAAAAACTGAGAGAAGAGGCCTAAGATAGTCTTAATGGCCTTGCTCACAACATGGCCCTGATTAAAAGACATATTAAAATCCAAGCTATTATATATATATATATATATATATATATATATATATATATATATATATATATATATATATATAGTTAAGATCCATTGACTCAAAGAGTAAGTTTAGATAACTTACTCTCTTACTCTTAATCCCCGCCTTTCAATCTAATTTAATCATATGACCTATATTAATTCATTAAAAATGCACATCCCTTCCTTTGGATTAGAACAATTGAAGGGTTGAGATCAAGTATTCTCAGAGTCAATGGATCCCCACTCTATGTATTTCAAGTTAATTCGATAAGTGTAGTGAAATCAATTCTAAACCCTTCACATGCAACCCAATTACTAAACTTCTCTCATCAATTTATTCAAAGTCATTACTATAACCTTATGAAGTATCACGAGAACTCGGTCAAAAGTGAAAACTGAGTAGTAGCTTCGTCATTACAAAACCTTGCATTGTTTTCACTATTTCTTTTTTATAAATCTTTAAAAACAGAACAATCATAATGATATAACATTTTTATAATTATTAATAAAAACAAGAACGGAAAAGAAAAAATTGAAAACATATACTAGTAAATAGACACTTGGTTCATAGATTCTTCTTAGGAAATACATTGTGGAAAACGAAAAAGGAATTAGTTGATATATATATATATTAAAAAAATAAATCAAACTAAGTTACTATTAGATTAAGAAAGGGGTAAATAAAATAAAATTACTAATTAGTTGTACAATTAGCATTTTTTATTAGAGTTTAATAAATATATACTGACATCGTAAAAAAGCTTTACACGAATCTCCAATCACATTTCATCATTATGCCACTTTGTTATACTAATTAATAAAATATCTCCACAAATATCTATGTGATAAATATGATAGAATGACTGTGTAAAACTTTTTGACACTGTCAGTACATATATATTAAATCATTTCCATTAATATTTAAGTTATTTTAACAGCTTATTTTATAAGGACTGTATGAAAACTTAAAATACTCATCCACCAAACAATTATGATTAAAAAAAGAAAAATAAAAGAGAAGTACATCAACTAAGAATAAGATAAATAAAATTGTCCTCCTCGACAAACCAAAAGAAGAAAAACCAACTTGCCCCAAAAAAAGCAGGCAACTACTACTCACCAATAAACTTACAAACTAGAGTTCACTTTGAACCTAGATTAGAGCCAAGTGCTAATCCACCAATCGTGGTTCCTGCAATAAATCCTCCCGACCAAGCATTCTGCACAGAACAAAGGAAAATGGATGAAGCTCTTCACTCCTGAATATGCCATCAATCAATTAATAGAGTACTTCTCCTTTTTCTTTTTGGTCTTGCTAAGAGCACCAGAATCAAGAAAAGAAAAAAATTATTGAAAAACAAAAAATCCAAATTTTTAAAGTATTAACTTCACAATGTCCCTATAAAATCTTATACTTTTGATTTCCTAGCCAGTGCCCTGTCCTGCCCTGGTTAGCATTTCTCTTTCTTTTTTATATAAAAAGTGGATGAACTAGCTAGTGGTTCCTAGGAAAAGTGACCCTCAACTTGTGCTACTTTCTAATCAATTATATGACTAACTAAAATATAGTGTCCGAAGTTAAGAAATTAAAAATGTAACATTTCATGAAGAAAATATATAGATAATGTATTAAGAAGTGAAATTTTTAATTTTTCAACAAGACATCATCTTTTCTTAATTTTTTAACCAGTGTAAAACCCAAATATTATTATATGTATTTATGATGATTAATTACTTAGGAAGAAAATTTCCTTTTTAGTATTAAATTACACAATATTGTATTACAATTATTTACACACAATTTAATGTTTTATCATTATTTGAACATTAAAAATTACATCCAAATTGTATAATATAAATTTGCATATAATTTAACTATATATTAATTAGTAATGTTATTCAGACATTTTAGATAAACATCACCTCACATCTACATAATTTTTATATTTTGATTGCAGCTGGTCTCATCTTGTTTTGTATTCATCTATTCTCTGATTCTGCCATCTCATGATGACGTGAGGCTTAGTGATGTCTCACAAACATTATTCTATATTGATTTCCTTGCCTGTCTATTATTTTCCTATAAAAGAAGGCCACATAAAATTTCATTCAATGGCCCACAAAACATTGACCTTCAAATAGAAGACTTCACATTTCTCTTACTTGATTTGACTAACCAACTAACCAATAAAAAATATCAATATAATGAGGTGTTAACTTTCTGTATTAACAGGGAAGTATTAGCAAGATATTCTTTTTAACACTCTCTAACATGCTCACGTTATTGATTATTGGGTGAAATTCATATGGGACTCATTCTATTTAATGGGTCCCAAATAAAATTAATGACCCTACATAAAATTTAACCAATAACAAAAGTATGTTAGGAGAAAGAGTGTGTTGGTACGTTGCTCTACATTAAAATGTTATGTGGCTACTTTCACTATCTAGCAAAATTCAAAAGCCGGTTGCCAGCTTCTTTTTTTATATTTGCATAGTATATGCTTCGAATACTTTGTGGAGCTAATGCTATCTTACAGAAATACGTCAAGTGTGGGGCACACAAAAGCAAAACTGAAATATCAAATGACGGTTGGAGTTGGAGTGAAACTTCAAATAAGAATATACCTCAAACCAAAACCATGTTCTCCATGACAAGAAATCAACATTCCCGCGTTATAAACAAGTTTGGAAATTGGGATTATGGGCCATAACTATGGGCTAAAACAATCATATGTCAAAACTGAATCTTATAGTCACATGTAATTTACCTGGAAATTGAAGCCACCAGTTACCCCATCAACATTCAGTATCTGCAAAAGATAGACATTACCACACCATAATTTATAGTTATTTCTACAAAGTTCAAATTGATAAAAGGTTTTAAGTTACCTCTCCTGCAAAGAACAGATTTGAGCTAATTTTGCTTTCCATTGTATTGAGAGAAATCTTCAATAAAAGAAAGGAAGCTGAATTATATTTCTAACCACGATGGAAGGGTATGGGAGAAGAGAAGAGTGAGAAAGAAAGAAAGAAAACCTCTGACAAGGGAACACCACCAGCAGTAACAAATTCATCCTTAAATTGATTCTTCATTAGGAAAAGAAAAAAACATGTTATATAAGGGAAACATGACAATATTAATATTAAAGAAAGGATAGGAAATCTTGCCTTCCCTGTAACTTCAAATATGCACTCCTTTAACATAGAACCAATGGACATCAATGAATTATTTGAAATGGAAGCCCACAAGATATCTCCACTTAGACCCTACATATGAATAAAATTTATGTAATGAAATGGATTTTGTTACAACTGCAAATTAATTAAATAAGGAAAAACTATAAAACCTGCCGTTCCAACACATAGCTCCAAAATCTTTTTGATATGCCAAATTCAGGAGGACACGAATTGAATACTTTTTGCTTCTGCAAAGGCACAAGCGAAAACTTACTGTAACCATTCTGAACATAATTGGCTGCAATCTTATAATGAATGACATTATAGTTGAAATTTACAGAGAAATAGACTATGATGAAAATGCTTTCATTGAATTTAATGCTTGTTTCTGAACTCAAGTAAAAAATTATGGAAAGGATAAATTTATAGCTAGATAGTGACTCTCTTGATATAACTTCATGCTTAACCAACTAAAGACATTAGACAAATTCTTGTAAGTGCACTTTGTCAACTCAGATAAGACATTCTAACTTTTATGCCGAACCAAAAATTTTGTTCTTCCTAAACACAAAATCCACAAAATGTTCAGTTAGAGATAAAAGGATTTATAAAATACAGTAACAAACATTAACCAACCTATAACCCCATTGGCCAAATAATATAAATCGCGTTCCTCTCTTCCAAGTTCCAAGTTAATACACAATAACATGAATGTAGGTTTGTAGAATTTTGCTGTAAGCTTTTAGATCCATAAATTACCGCAAATTGTTCCTTATGATGAGAAAGAATGGACTTCAAACTTCCCGCAGGCAGATCAGGGATAAAGTTCACAGTAAGTCTCCCTGCATCCAAATGATAGCAATATCTGTAAAAGGAAAAATGGAAATGTGCTTTGATCCTAGTTTTGGAACACTTTAGAATTGAAAAGAATTCATTCAAAATGAAAATGGTTTACAAATCTTATCCAAAGTTACAAATCATGAGATTACACACAATGATTTGAAAATTAATTGAAGTCTTCAACTATTATCGTTCCAAACCAGTTTGATACAAGAATTCATTTCAATTCTAACATAATGAGAAGATTCCAAGCACAGGGTAAGGGAACTGACTTTTCTTTACCTTTGTAACCTGAATCGAACAGATAACGAGCACCCCAAGCAGATAACCGAAGAATAACTGGCCCACTGAGTCCCCGATGTGTAACCAACATGGGGCCAACCTGAAATTTCAAGATATTATGCATATATGTTCACTATTTGAACTGTGGTAATAACAAAACATACCTGTGTAAGCTGAGGTATATTCCTTTGGACACTATCCAATTTTAACCTCACTTTAACTTTAGGGAATGTAACCTGAAAATTAAGTAAAAAAATATAAAAAAGAAGAAAAGAAACAAAAACAAAAAGGAAGCTTGAGTTAACGAGAAAGAATTATATAATCATTAATCACCGTTCCTGAATAATGAGTTTGAATCTTCAACGTGATATAGATAGCAAGGTGACCAAAAGAAGAACCACTTGCCTATAAAAAGAGAAACTACAAGACTACATTGTGTGATAGGATACCGGGCCCAATAAATGACCCAATTCCAGCAAATGGATTTACAACAATTCATAGGCCCAATCAAAGCAAACAAAGACCAAAGCACCTCACGAATTTCATCTTAGTACCAACCAAGAATATTCTAGATCTAGGCAACATAATTCCAACCTGCAATTTGTTATCTTTTATCCTTTTATTTGCATTTCCCTTTAGCATTCTGTTATGCTAGGTGACCCTCAACCCTATGAATTAGGAAACAGAAAATGGATGTAAGAGATGATTATAAAAAGAGTATTATGTGCATGAATGAAGACAGGCAATAAAATTTGTCAAAAATCTCTCTCTCCCTCAAGGCTTTCCCTTAACTGGGAATTCAATCTCTCTTCCAAATATTCACTTCTTATCATTGTGGTTATTAAAACATTTGATTAAATACACAGCGACAAAATCAGGGCCTATCCAATTATCATAAACAAACAACCACCAGTGTTGTAAATGATCCATTGCACAGCAGACACAGCTTTGTTCAGTAGACAAAGATTTCAGATACCCACAAGAACAATGTTCCACAAATATTATAGAATATATCAGATTGTATCTTTCAATCAGTAAACTTAGCAACCTCTCATTATTATGTGGCGAAAGTAGCTTTAGTCACGTCAAACATAATTCACTGCTTTCCCTTTTCTCAATCTATAGCTCACAAATGAATGATTGAAACTCCCATTAACAATTTAACACAACAAAAAGTGAACAAGTATACTTTCACGGATAAGCTATATAAAATATTGCTATGACCAAGAAAAGGAAAAAAGGATATAGAAAAAGAACTAAAACCAGAAGGCTAGAGCTTCATAGATTAATACTTTACCCCAGACAACTCCCTCAAACGCAAATCTTCTATTTTAAAAGTAAATAAGCTCGGCACTGGATCTACAATTGAATGACCAAGTTGAGATGCAAGAGCATAACCCTATGACAGAAAGAACTCAATTAAAAAACATCTGATCTGATTCATGCATCTCAATTCAAATAAATCAAATATCCACCACAACCTGTCGGCTACTACCACTGGCAATCAATAGATAATCAGCTTCAACATGTTCAATGTGATGAGCTGGTTGTTGCTCAACCTCAAGAAGGAATTTGCCACTATTGGCAACAGACACTGCTGTTACAGTTTTTTTGGTCTGCACAGAAACTGATTTAGAATACACAGTTCAGCATTGGTAATTTGAACATACACCATTGTAAATCCTGAATTCAAATGAACACAACACTGAGAATAAAAGTAGGAAGTAAGTGGACAATTATGACTTTTCTAATAATTTATTAATGGATTTCATATAGATAGATATCAAGAAATATGAAATCTAGCATTGCTAACATGGATGCTATAAAAAATTTACCATTTTCCTAAGTGGATTTCTGGATTATTCAAGTTAATACAGAACCAAGGTATGTGTAGCAAAAAGTGGGTAATAACGACTTTTACCTAACAATATGATTTATGAGTTACAAATTGAAAAGTATATTAATATTAGTTTTTCATATAAAAAGAAATAAACTCCTTTTTTATACAGATATATGAAAAGACAATAGACACTAAATGATCTAATACATTTGATACACCTTTGCTCAATCATTTGGTAATATAAAGTAAAACCTATCATGTTGAGAAAGGAAAAGCAATGAAACAAGGGATGAGAAAGATCTTATGCCATAACTTTTTTTAATATTATATGCTGTATTGAAGGCCCATGTGATTATATTTCGACAAAGTTTTAAATTGGTTGTCAACTACCTAACACAGTCCTCATGTTATATCCGATTTGGGACCGGAAAGATGTTTAACAAAGCACAACATAAACAGATGCGGAGATGTCGAGACTTGAGGCAAGCTTTGGAAGCACGTGACTTTCATTTAAGTAGTAGCAAGATGGAGTATAGAATAGAATGCAAATTTATCGAGATACACATTAATTGAGCTTAGAGGTGAAAATTGAAACCATATTATACCACATGTCACACGATTTAAGTATCTTTGGTCCATTATATAAAATGACAGCAAAATAAAGGGATATATGCCACACTATTTAAGTATCTTGAATGTTAATTGTGATAGAACATTGGCACTGAAGCTTAGGAGAAAATTTAATCGCACAACTATAAGACCTGTGACGTTGTGTGAGATAGATTACTCGGTGATAAAAAGCCAACAAGAAAATAAACTTAATTTAGCAAAGATGAGGATGTTGCATTGGCGGAGTGAACACACTAGACAAGATATGATAGGAATGAATGCACCAAAGAAAAAGTGGATGTAGCACCTATTGTAGAAAATATAGTATAATATCTCTTGTGGTTTGAGCATGTATGGAGAAGAATGGTAGAAGCTCAAGTAAGGAGAGTAGATTAGATGAAGGGTAGCCCAATAGCTAGAGGTAGAGGGAAACAAAAAAAAAAAGACTCTAGGTGAAACTATTAAGAAGGATTCAGATGTAAATGATTTGTCTATAAACATGATTTATGATAGGATAATATGGCGTCGTTTGATCAATGTGGACAATCCTACCTAATGAGAAAAGGCTAGGTTATTGTTGTTGTGGTTGTAGACTTGTAGTATATATTGTATTGAAGATAATTTTAACTTTTAGTATAAGGAAACATCTAGATTTTCAACTGCTTTTGAGAATCATAAACGTACCAGTTATAGAACTTATAGTAAATTATGAAATGGAACATAAAATGTTGATTTTAATTCAAATATTAAAACTAAAAAAGTAATTTCTAAACTACGGATCACTAATACCAGGGTATAACATTTCGTCTTTCGGCCTAAGAAAAACTGAACCATGAGCAAATATTTATATCAGTCACCACAGAGACAACTAAAAAATGAAAAAGGCTGCTTCACCAGCTAAAAGATGCTTTACCCAGAGACCAGGATTTAACTTCAGACAAAGATATTAACCTTGTAACAAACAGTGAGTGATGGGGTTATGAACACAAAAGAAGCTACAGAATGCTCAGTACTTTTTATTGGGAAAAACTCAGGTCCCACATTGACTAAAGATAGTATCTAATAAGTAGTGGCCAATCCTCATCCTATGAGCTAGCTTTTGGGATTGAGTTAGGCCCAAAATCTAATGGTATCAGAGCTATCATAGATCCATTGTTGGGCCACCCACCATGTTATCCATGCACCAAGCCCAATAGTGCTGGGCATGAGAGGGTGTATTGGGAAAAACCCAAATCCCACATTGACTAAAGATAGTATCTAATAAGAGCTTATAAGTAGTGGGTAATCCTCATCCTATGAGCTAGCTTTTGGTATTGAGTTAGGCCCAAAAAGTAATACTTTTCAAACAGTCGAAGCTTCACCAACCAGAATTCACATGATGCAAAAAGCCAATAGCATTGCTAAGTCAACATACCTCCCATTTGCTTTACTTCAGACATGAGACAATCAATTATCGAAGAAGAACTATTGCTGACAGGAAATACCCTACCATCATCCTCAATCTATGAGCAGTTAATCATAAATCAGAGATGTACGTTACAAACAAAAACAATTAAAGGGAAGCTTTTCAAAGGACAACCTTCAGTTCCACCCCATGAGAGGCAAACCAAGACATGGTATCCACCGGGCTGTGTGTATTAAAGAAGGATCCTCTTAGTTCCTTGTGACCCCTTGGATAGTTTTCTGCCAAAATCTACAAACTAATCAGCATTCCAAATATCAAGTTACCATTACAGTAAGGCCTAATAAAGTAATCACACGCAAGTAGGACATAACAAAACAACATTCAAGACTGAAATCAACACTAATAAAATTGACAGGACTAAAAGTATTAATCCCTCATAGGAAAGAAACCAATAGAATGATCTGAAGTTTATTACAAATTTGCAGTACCAAACTAACTTCTTTTCATTTATTATTCTAATGAAAACAAACAAATAAATAAAGCAGTGCTGATGACAGGAAAGTGGAAAGGAATAGTGTTATGCTAGCAGGTGATTAACAGAGTATGCCACAATTAGAACATATCAGTGTTTTAACTTTACAAGGAAAGGGGCTTTACTATGTTGTCAGCACAATGGCCATTTGTCACATTGCACCGGCCTCCTCCAGAAACTCTCACCTTCCAGCAGTACCATGAGACAAACAAATGGGAATGAGAAAAAATAAATTCACAATTTAATAACTTGATAGCATTATCCACCTGCAGCTATAAAGGAATATGGCACAGACCTTGGAGAGAGGCTTTCCCTTCTCAATAATCACCACACTAAGGTTGGGTGCCACACTCTTAGCATGAATTGCTCCATAAACACCTGCTGCTCCACCCCCAACTACCACCAACAGCTCTTCTTTTGACTGCACAACAAATAAAGCATTCTTAAAGTCTTAACGCCTGTTTGGATACAACCCAAACAAGATCAAGCTCATGACCAGCGTTCTGACCCCAAAATATAGTTGCTACATGTTTAGGCTTAAGAGTGTGAACAATAAAATCAACTTTGGGTGAGTAGAATTGATTTTAAGAGAAACAAAAGTTTCAAACTTTTCCTTGAGCAGAGTCGTTCTATGCATGAGACTTACAAAATTCTGTATATTTGCGCCTCAGTATCATCCACACAAAATCAATTCTCCTTACCTTACTTTTAGAATATAGTTGTCAGATACAAATCAATTTTTTCATCCTCAAATTTTTAAAATTAATTCTTTCAAATTTAATTCTGTCAAAATCTAAAACAAATTTGTATTTCATAATTCAAATTAGTCCCTGACCCAGCTAACATACGGGCATTACATACTACTTTGAGTAACAAAATACACATTTAGATTCTTAACCATTTACTCTACAAAATAACTGGACCAAAGAATTAAGAGAGGAAAAAAAATGGTACCTACCTTTCTAGCTTGGCAAATGGCATGAGTAGAGCAATTCCTTTCTCCGGAGGTTAAGACAAACCTTGCACGATTGCAAGCATTGGTAGGAGTTAGTGAGGAAAACCCAAGATAGAGAACGAAGCAGTTTGCTAGTTCAAAACCTGAGGAGCGCGTGGGGTATAGATGCTGCCATGCTCTCACTCTCATCATCTTCATCGGAAACACTCGTGGGCTACAATCTACAATTTATATTATGCTGCTCACCACCCCGAATCTTTGTGAAATAATACAAGCTATGAAAATCTTGTCTTTTATTTGGTAAAAAAAGTTGCATCTTTTTTTAATGGCTAAAATCCTATTTTGATCCTTAACTTATTTTTTAATTCAGTTTTTTTTTTAATTTTTAAAAGGTTCAATTTGATCTGTTAATTTATTTTTGTTGATCCAAGTTAGTCCTTATGTTAATTAGTTAGCAACGGTGTTAACTTTTTGAGGACCAGGTTGAAACTCATTAACAATTTAAATGACCAATTTAAAACTCGTTAACAATTTAAAGGACCGGTTTGAAGCTAGTTAACAATTTAAAAAACCAATTTGAAACTCATTTAAAACATAAGGATCGGATTGAAACTTGTTTAACATTGTTTATGACTTTATTAACGGAGATGACTAACTTGAGTAAACAGAGACAAGTTAAGAGACCAAATTGAACATTTTAAAAGTTAAGGGACCAAACTGAATCTAAAAAATAAGTTAAGGAACCAAAATAGTATTTTAATATTTTCTTATTTACTTTTGGACTATAAAGACCCCTATTAGTCCATAAAAAATTATGAGGACCGACTTTTGTTTCTCCAAAAAAAAATCATCCTATGTCTCAAATTTATAAATGTGGGAGATATTAGTCCCAATTTACACTCTCAACATCCATTTACTTGCTTATGTGTCCCGTTAGTCATCTTGCCTCACTCGTCAGTGGTCCTGCATGACCTATAACAAATATTTTCATCGTGAAAAATGAACGAAAATGGAAAAAACTTCAAAATTTTAAAATCCATATACCTGAAAATTGTACATGTTTTTTTTTTTTTTAAATTATTCGTTTTTCACGGTGGGAATTTGTTGTAGGTTACGCAGGATCACTAACGAGTTAGACACGGTGGTTAACGGGACGCATAAGCAAGTAAACTGTCATGACCCGAATTTCGTAGACATGACTGGCCGAAAAGGAAAGTCTCTCTTTCCTCTTCGCAGCCTCAAAAGCATACAAAAATTCGTTTCATCCAAAGAAAACGATTACATTCATTAATTATAGCATTATGAATATAATACATCAGAATAACTAAATCGCATAAATTATTACAAAGTCCTGTTAAAAACTAAATATACTTAAACTATGGGTATCGACCCATTAAAAGTCGTCCACATGGCATCCAAGGCTTCTGCAACCTCACAGATACCTGCATCTGAAATGTTAAACGTGGGGTGAGTCAACTGACAACGTGAGGGGTTTCCCCCAAACACATGCAATCATATAAAGTCACACAATCAGGCAAGCGCTATTCAAATAAGTATATAATCATTCTCAGTCTACACATCATAAATGTATTTACGTATGGAAAATGTCTCATAAACTAACACGATACGGTTTGGACTTCTTGTCCCTCAAGAGAGTACTTGTGGAATGGCTTGCACTACATTCTTTTTGTAATACCCCCTTGGGAAAAATGATACGCACGTCACAAAAGTATAGTTACATCGTACTTAAACACACACACAAACTGGTTTATTTATAAATCAAAATACCACAATATATATAAATCTTCCTGGAGTAAATTTCATACTGGAAATTTATAAATCATACAAGGCTCTTCAAAACCACCTATAACAACTTTCTTAAAAACACACGTCCCAAAGGAAACATTCTAAGTTGGTCATTCTAAAAGACAACTGCTGGAAAAAACTCCGTAGTTCTTACCATTAAAAACAATCATCCACCTCTTCAAGGATCGGGATTAATATCCCCAGGTGAGGTTAGGAGCTTCTCGGCACCGCCTGCCCTAGTGTACCAAGGTACAACAGCCAAGAACCAGGAAAACCTGATATATTGTAAGGGTGAGATACCAATATATGGATTATTTATGATAACTACATGCACACACACAAAACAACTTGCACAAGTAATATTCATATTCAACTGAAGATTTTTACAAATAAGCATAACATTAATAATCATCGTCGTTTTTGAAAAATTCATGGCACTTCAATATTTGACACCTATCTCCGGAGATCCCAACTTCCTTTTAAAAATGAGCTGATCAGGCTCGATTGCCAAAAAGGCACAACGTGTTTTTCCAAAACACTGCCCAAAACTCCTGGAGCAGTGATCAACGTGTGTGGATATCCATAACATATTGTCCAACTCAAGGCACTGTAAACAAGGCATATGGATTTCATTGTCAAGGCACAATGATACAACGTCTTGAATATCTTAGCCAAGATATCCAGATTAACACCGGCGGCACGTCTGCCGAATAATGCATGAGAAAAACATTTTGTTTTCACAACTTTTCTTTGTGTTTCATTCTTTCCTTCATCGAGGCTCAAGGCTCACGACCATCCATAAATTTTCAACGTTTTAAAACTTTCATTATCATCACAGGACGTTTATGTCCGAGTGTCCGATCACAACAGTCCTAGACCTGTGCACTAGTCTTAGACTTTGTGGTCGTAGAAAATGGTATTCACCTTTAACCACGTTCATCACGATGTATCTAGGACGCACAGTCCACAACCATGTATGTAGGACACACAGTCCACAACAACATATATAGGACACACAGTCCATAACGACGTATATAGGACACATAGTCCACAACGACGTATATAGGACACACAGTTCACAACAACGTATATAGGACACACAGTCCAAAACATCGTGATACGGATCATAGATCCACGTGTTTTTACTGCATAAACACTAGCGTCCCAACATCTCGGTTACTAGGTTCACTTTTCAATGTTATTTTTCATTCAGTGAAAATACAAATCCAAAACCAAAACCTCCGTAACTTATCCAAGTTATCGGAATATTTTCGTTGAGTAAAACTTATGGCAAAAGAAAACTTTTTCATTTGAAATTCATTTTTAGAAACTTCGAGTTATAGAAAATCTATTTCTTTTCTAAAAATCTATTTTATTGTAAAACTTTCTTTTTCTCAAAACGTTTGAAGCTTTTGCAAGAAAATCTTTTTAAAGTTTCAAAGTAACTTGTTTTTCTTTATGGTTTTGTACCATAAAACATTTTCAAAAAAATAAATTTTCTTAAGATAAAATCATTTAAATTTTCAAAGAATTTTCCTTCATAAGAATAAAAATAAAAATTTAAATTCTTAAATTCTCTTAGAAATTTTTGAAAAGATAGTTACTTTCTCTTTCTCCAAAAATGTTTCTTCAACTAAACTTTTATTTAGTATTCTTTGTATAGTTTTCTTAAAGCTTTTATCTTTGATTATTAATTGAGCTCTAACCAATATCAGGCTTTTCATGAAATCAACCCAACAGACTCGTAACAGATATAACATACATCAGCTAATTCAAATATATTCTTAAATAATCAGTACAACATACAAATTTCAAACATGTTATTCAATCAAATAAACCACTTAAATTATCACATCAAAACATTCAACCAATCACCTTAAGACAAAAACAAACAACATATAGTTATCAGACCAAGTAAACAACTTAAGCCACCAATCAAAACTCAGTAAACACACATAAAATCAATCACAAACAACATGTAGTTGTCATAAAGAGCATCCCTCATGCAGTCTCCCCTTACCTGATTTGACGGGTAGAAAAAGTCTTTGTTTCCATGTTGTCCAGAGCGAACTTCCTTTGCCAACATTGTGCCGCAAGTCTAAGAATTAAGCGATTGACTTAAATTATAACAACAAAGTCATCTTCTCTTTCTAAGTATAGGTTTTGGCCATGGCTAGAAAAATAATGCTATAGATGTCCAATTTCTTTAAATTCTTGGATTACATTTTGTTCAAAACTTACTTTTATATTTATATATATATATATATATATATATATATATATATATATATATACTTTAATCCCATATTTTTATATCTTTACATAAATCACCGGTTTATAGTCCTTTTTTTTACCAAAAATCTTTACTTGATCATGGTAAAAGATATTATTTTCAAAAATCATATTTTTCATTAAAAATTAGGATGAACTCTTTTATAAAAGCATTTTCAGAACAGCAGTGGGTTTAAATTGTGAATGACCACTCGAATGACCTTTAAAATTTTTGAAAGTTTAATTAAAGGTACCCAACTCACATATAAACACATTGCAGTTGGTCCCATGTCAAAATTTGAATGCATTAATTTATTAAAAATCACACATTGCCTCTGATTTTACAGGATTTTCCAGAAATCCGAGTTCACCAACAAGTAACTTTATGAAATTGTCTCTCTTTACATACACATGTAAAAATCTCAAATCTTCAACCACACTTTTGTTATACTCCCGTATTAACCCAGAAAATTTTATAAAAAAATCTTTAACCTTCAAAATCATGCTTAAAATCATCATGCAATCATTTATGTTCATATTTTCGCAGTCAGAAATTGATTCTACTTTGAGAGGTGTTTTGACCCAGTAAATCTTATCCAAATACTTACATAATATATATCAAATTAAAGCGTCAAAAGTCTTCTTTCCAAATATGTATTTAATTTTCAGAAATATATTTTATATAAAAATTCGTGGGCTCGCGAATAAATGTGTGTCATGCTGCCAGATTCATATTTTACATATGTTCATTCACACCAAGTTATTATATTCATTCTAGCATCATCCACAGGCCATAAAATCAACATGCAAGAGTCCTAGACCCTCAAAAACATACACGCAAACGTACAATATAAATAAAATCATAAAATCACTATATCTCTCTCATGCATGTAATTAAAATGATGATCAAAGCATGCATTTTTCTTTAAAAATTGAAACTAGGCTTCCTCAACTCTCATGGCTAGAGTTTCGGCCATGGGTGTAAAAATGGGAAAGAAAACTCATTTTTGATTCTAACCCATGAACTTAAAGATACATGTATCAAATGATTTTAAACAAATATGAGAAAGTTTTAACAAAATGACTATCTTGCACCACATAGGGTTTTCAGCCATCCTATATATCTAAATGTGTTTTTAGAAAAATCTTTTTATCACATGCAAATGCATAAAATGAAAGTAAAGATGTTCAGGAGTTTATAAAAATTAATTTCATGTTCAAAAGGCTTTTCCAAGTATTTTTCTTGAAAATTCTAACTAAATCCAAAAACATGCAACATAAAATAAATAAAATAAATAATATGCACGTAAATAAAAATAGGTATATGAAGAGATGAAGAGTAGAGGAGAAGAAAATATTCCCTTATGATGATGAGAAGTGGAAGATGAACAAAGTCTTGATCTCTTCAAGAGCAAGATGATGAAGAATGAGTTTAAGTGTGTGAGTAATAAGAGTGGGTGGTGAGTGAGCTTGAGAGAAAATTGCAAAAGTGAAGAATGGAGTTGAGAGGGGGTTATAGAAGAAGGGGGAGAGGGGCGCAGATTGGAGTGGAGGAAAATGAGGGATTTTAAATTTTTTTATAAAATACAACTTGATTTTTATTAAAATAATGGGTAACTTGTAAAAATCAAACAAAATGATGGTTTGTAATAAATATAGTCACTATTCACATCAAATACATCAATTCATTTTCATATCAAGTCTTTCAATCTGCACCTAATATATTTTAAATAAATTTTGTTTCGTTCCAGTTCCATCGAATTCCCGATTGTGAAATCCGATTGTATTTTCTTCGTAACTTTCTACCCAAAAAATTGACTATTGAAATAATTATAAATGAAGAATTTTCAAATAACGGGAATTGTCATAATCAGGTTAGAAATTCTACAGTTTCATTTTACAAGTCGAAATTCGTTTTCTGGATCAGCAAAGTCTTACTGACAGTGAAAACACAAACCATTTTCGTCTGAAATTACAATCGAAAATTTTAATAGTAGCTTCCTACTATAAAATAAATTATGAAAGTAATTTTGGTTTATTAAAATAATTTCTCAAATTTAAAATACTAAACATACTTATACACATATTATTAAGAAACTGAAAAATAGGGGTGTTACATTACTACCCCATTAAAAATAAATTTCGTTCTCAAAATTTCGTGACTCAAAACTAGACGGAATCTCTTAGTCCGGTTTCCCACATTTAATTCTTCCTCAAGTGATAATCGTAACTTAATAACGAATTTCACGCTTATCCTTTGTTCTACTTATCCTCATCATAAAATCGCTTATCCTCAATTCCTACTCCATGTCCTTATCAATTTTATCTTAACCTCCCACACATGAAGATCGTATCAAAACTTAATCTCTTCTTCCCTTAATACTGATCCATTAGAAAAAAATTCCTTCGACCTCCTTAACTATTACCTTTAACACCAAGATTTAAACTCAGATTCCCCACTTCTCTTATAGCATACACATCAGTTCCTATCCAAAATTTCATGTCGTATTTTCAATCGATTCATTCCTCTTATTGTTAACTCCATAACATAATTCATCCCTATGTCGTTCTCCTTCATCCTCGAAATTTTCTACCATCAGATTATATCCACTATTCATGAAATTGAATCTTAGTTCTTCCCATATGAGAACAAAATCAAAACTTAAAGACTTATATTTTTAACACTGATCCATTAGGATCTTCTTTCTCACATCTAGTTCTCATATTTAACACCAAGGTCAAAGCTAATCTTTACTGCAACATGTATCTACTTCCTACTCAAGGTATACAATTGTAGTCTTATCCCCTCCTAATGTAATCTACTTTTCCAGATTCTATCAAAATCACCTAATTCAAGTCTCTAATCAAAACATCATAATACTTCCTTAGATAAACTGAAATAAAAAGGAACCTCGTTGGGTAGGATTACCTAACTCATCAACTTTGAACTTCTTCAGAAACGTAATTTTCACAAGAGTGCATCCCTCTTTCTCAAATTCACTAAAGTGAAATTACTATTCACATTCCGTCCACAATACACATATTAGTTCCTATTCAAGATATCCTTTGTAGTCTTAGTTTCCTTTGAATGTATTCTACTACTCCAACTATATCATAATCATACATTTCAATCTTAAAGAACAGGTTTACACTCCTTCATGCAACTATAACCAAAAAGGAATCACCTCAGTTTAAATTATCCAAAACCATAACTCTTGAACTTCTCTAACAACTTAGTTTTACTCAAGAACTCCTCTTTACTGCTCTCATTCAGCTTAGGGAAACTACTATAAACACTTCTCTATAAATCTTCAAACTCATAAAATCAATCTTAACCATGGATACTGATCATTACCCTAGATTCCTTTAATAGTGTTTTGCCTCGATCAACATCTGATTCATAAAAATTTCCTCACTTACTGTCATTGATCTTAAGGATTTACATCTTACTAGCCACAACTATACCTCAACAAAACTTTTATCATTTCTTGTCCATCCAGCTAAAGAGATGATCATAGTCAAATACCACCCTTACTCCCTGTTGGTGTAAGCCCTAGAGGCCAGTGTATTTCTTAGACTTACATTTTATCTTGCCATTATATATATATATATATATATATATATATATATATATATATATGATGTGAGGCATTCCAGTTTATTGTGTTACTTGTTTAAACATAATAAAGTCCTTAGAATAGAAATTTTAGTTTAATAGAATATTAAGTACATGACTTGATCATGAGACACTATTGAACAATGAAATCCTATTCTTAAATATCCGTAGTCAAGTATTTTATTAATAAGGACAATAATAATACATTGAGACTATTATGTGTGCAGACTGATGACCATATCTCACGGGTCATGGATATGAGATATCGAGTCGCCACATAGGTACACATTAGAGTAATGATGTACTGGATTGACCCACCATGAGAACACTACATGGAGCGTTATGTGAGTGTCATAAGTAGTTCTCATAGTGACAATGATGTATGCAATCCTTCGACCTGAAATCGCTACAATCCCTACATGAGGAGTCGTGTGCTTTAATATCGTCAAACGTCATCTGTAATAGGATGATTATAAAGACGGTCATTGGGCATACCACGAGCCATGCAGAGGGATGTGAGTGACCTAGATGGAATTTGTCCCTCCTACATAACAAGAGTAATATCTGTGGGCCCCACGATAGAGTGAGATCAGAAAATGCATGGCCGTGCTGAAATGAGTCAATATGAGATATTGACCTCATTTGTTGTTAAGTCCACTCGGGTATCAGGGAACATGATATTGAACCATACAAGGGTGACACATTATATGTCTTGTGTTCAATATAGATATATGGACAAATGGATAATAATGCACATGAATATTTGTCACAGAAAGGTTTCGTGAAATCACTGACTTTCTCACTACTTAGGTGGCAGTGATGTATTGCTAGATATCGCTCACTATTTGTAATATTAAATGGGATTTAATATTACTACTAACGTTTTGGGAACCTATAGGGTCACACACATAAGAGCAGATCAAAAGAAGCATTAAAAGGAGAGTTGGACTCTTCTATTGGGCCTAGCGCATAGTACATGGGGCTTAGGTCAAACGTTGCTCACTAAGTCACTTAAGGAGGTGCTACTATAAGTAGACCACTTAAGCTATTGTGCCTACACGGTTTTTACCCTAGCCACACATAGAGAGTGACAGTGAGGAGCAGGTCTCGGTTTTCGAAGCTAGCACTGTGAGGCAGAGACGCTTCGTGTTCGTGACGTTGGACGTCCACGGGATCTGCTCGTGTGGATACCTTAGAGACATCACTCGTGCGGTGTTTGTGATAGACGATTTCAATCTATTGTCATCGCTTCAAGAGGTAAATCTTCTAACCATGAATCATGACCATTCGCAAGGATCCTTCGATGGGAATTTTTTTTCCGCTGCGTTATTTTGTTTTATACGCAAATTCCCAACAGTGGTATCAGAGCCGCTTGCGAAACCATGATTTTGTTACGTGGTTTACCTGTTATCTATGATAACATGTTTATAATGTGAATCGTTTTTCTGAAAATGATTTTCTGAAAATCGTTTGCATCCGTTTTTGTGAAACCTTGTTTCTGTAATTTTCGTATGTATATGATATATGCGTCTATAGCATGTTTATGTATAATGCGATATGTACATTGGTTCTGGAATCCTTATTATGTTCTGCGATGGCGTCAAGTGTTGATGTTAAACATGATCGGTTTCAGTTCTCTGTTGGCGGCGTTAAAGGGTTTCAGACATGAAGAGTTCATGTTCTTGTGGGCCTTGCGGTTTTAAGGTTGAGAGGTTGAAGCCCTAGCCGCCAAGGAAGCGGGAACCCCGTGCTACCTCTGCGTAGTCTGTTATTTCGAAATTCAATTTTTGAAATATTTTATGTCACCATTTAATAATAACATCAATTACAATAAATGTGATTTATAGTAACATCAATTACAATAAATGTGATTTATAGTAACATCAATTATAATAAATGTGATTTATAGTAACATCAATTACAATAAATGTGATTTATAGTAACATCAAGTACAATAAATGTGATTTATAGTAAAAAAAAAATGTGATTTATTGTATATATGTTATGTTTTCAAAATTCAGATTTTGAAATCTCTAATTAATAAATAATAATAATAATAATAATATTAATAATAATTGTGTATTATTATTGGTTGATTATTTATTTGGTAATGTATGGTGAATGGTTATGGCCTTAGTCATTTAATCTTTTGGTTTATATTTTGAAATACGGCCTGCGTGCCGTGCCTTTCTCTTATATTCCATATGTATATTCTTTTCTCATCTCGCTCCCCTCATATGTAAAATGAGGTTTCTGTTTATGTAATGTAATGATGGAGACAAGAAGACGTTATCCTGTGGGAGATCATGCTTGGAGAAGCCTGGACGCTCCTAGCTTTCAGTTTAGATTCTCTCATTGGCTTGGGAGAATCAATGCGTTAGGGGCCATAACCATATCACATTTATTTGCCTTATATATGTATGAGATGCGTGTATGTAAATAGTAAGTTAAAGAGTTTAACAAATGATGAGATCAAATTTTAATCAAATCCCTCAAAAGGAAATATTAAGTCACAATTAAAGGCCTTCCAATACATGGCACTCGTCAAGACTAGGATCGATTAAGTGTGGGTCCGCCAAAGCGGGATACCTTTATCTATACTAGTAAGACGCGATGGGACAAATGTAATGTTCAACTGCTATCCATTGGGTCTGACTTAACTAAGCCAACTTTAATAGGATTGAAAGGCTTAGAGGCTTATAAGTTGGGCTTTGGTCCGTGTGATGGATTAGAATAAGAGTTATTCACCCAACTGTCCAAGAGTTGCATGAGATGCAATCGGAAAGTGTTTCCTACCTATATAACCGAATTTTGAGTGATCAGCCAAAGCTGACTTAAAGCTAGGTGAAATATGGATCTTGGCCCACTAGAAAATCTTCCAACGGGATTTTCCGA
Source organism: Sophora flavescens (assembly GCA_030762895.1). Classification (NCBI taxonomy): domain Eukaryota; kingdom Viridiplantae; phylum Streptophyta; class Magnoliopsida; order Fabales; family Fabaceae; genus Sophora; species Sophora flavescens. The sequence continues at coordinate 20,169,297 of CM061062.1, read as the reverse complement.
ATCAATGATGAGGGTCATTGTTTTGAGTAAAATAGTGGGAGGTGTATTTAATTAAAGACCTTATTAAATAACTTCATGGCATGATACTTATATTTTGCATATTTATCTCTGTAGATTACCATGGCATCAAACACATCAAGTAACCTGTCATTGCAATCCGTCCTTGAGAAGGACAAACTATCCGGAACAAATTTTCTGGACTGGTACAGAAACTTGAGGATTGTCCTCAAACATGAGAAAAAGCTGTATGTTCTTGAGGAGCCTATTCCTGAGGAGACAACTGCTTCAAGTGCTCCTAGGGCTGACAGGGATGCTTATAAGAAGCATCAGGATGATGCCTTAGACGTCGGCTGTCTTATGCTTGCTACCATGACCTCTGAGCTGCAAGAGCAACATGAGACCATGGAGGCGTACGATATGATCGTGCACCTCAAGCTACTCTACCAAGAGCAAGCAAGGCATGAGCGGTTCGAAGTTTCCAGAGCCCTTTTCCAGTGTAAATTGGCAGAAGGAAGCCTTGTGAGTCCTCATGTACTCCAGATGATCGGGTACATTGAGAATCTCGAGAGACTGGGATTTCCTTTAGGCCAAGAGTTGGCCACCGACTTAGTTCTGCAATCGTCGCCTGAGAGCTATAGTCAGTTTGTCATGAATTATAATATGAATGATCTTGACAAACCTTTGCCAGAATTGTTGAGCATGTTGAGAACTGCTGAACAAAATATTAACAAAGGAAAGGGGAAGGCCATTTTGATGGTCCAGGCTGGAAATAGCAAGAAGCATCCCAAGAAGCCCACGCACAAACAAAAGGGCAGAGGCAAGGGCAAGGCCATCAACAAGATCAAGCCCAGTGCTTCTGGCTTGAAGCCTGTGGGTGGTGTAACTAAGGAAGGCAATTGCTTCCATTGTGGTCGGACCGGACATTGGAAGAGGAACTGCCCAAAATACCTGGAAGAAATCAAGAAGAAGAAGGGAAATGAGACTTCCACTTCAAGTGTGTTTGTTATAGAAGTCGATTTATCTACTTCTGCATCATGGGTATTAGATACTGGATGTGGTTCTCACATTTGTACAAATGTGCAGGATCTAAACAGGAGCAGACCATTGGCAAAGGGTGAAGTCGACCTACGAGTTAGAAATGGAGCAAAGGTTGCTGCTTTAGCTGTAGGGACTTATGTATTGACTTTGCCCACTGGGCTTACTATTCAGTTAGAGAACTATTATTTTGTGCCTGCAATTAGTAGGAATATCATTTCCGTTTCTTGTTTGGACAAGATTGGTTTTTCTTTTATAATAAAGAACAAAAGTTGTTCTATTTATTTGGATGATATTTTCTATGCTAGTGCACACATGAGTAATGGGCTTTATGTCCTTGATCTTGAAATGCCCATCTATAACATAAATACTAAGAGGTTCAAGCCAAATGAGTTGAACCCGTCCTATCTTTGACATTGTCGTTTAGGCCATATAAATGAGAAGCGCATTTCGAAGCTCCATAAAGATGGACTCTTGGACTCATTTGATTATGAATCATGTGAGATATGTGAGTCTTGTTTATTGGGAAAGTTGACTAAAGCTCCATTCACCGGAAAAAGGTGAAAGAGCTAACGATCTTTTGGGTCTTATACATAGCGATGTATGCGGACCCCTAAACACATTAGCTAGAGGTGGTTTTCAGTACTTCATCACATTCACTGATGATTTCAGTAGATATGGATTTGTGTATCTTATGAAACATAAATCGGAATCCTTTGAAAAGTTCAAGGAATTCAAGAATCAGGTACAAAACCAACTTGGTAAAAATATTAAAACTCTTCGATCAGATCGAGGTGGTGAATATTTGAGCCTAGAGTTTAATGATCATCTGAGAGAGTGTAGAATTTTATCTTAACTCACTCCACCTGGAACACCACAATGGAATGGTGTTTCTGAGAGGAGAAATCGAACCTTGTTGGACATGGTTCGGTCTATGATGAGTCATGCAAACCTTCCAAACTCTTTCTGGGGACATGCTCTATTAACAGCAGCTTTTACACTTAACCGTGTTCCATCCAAAGCGGTAGAAAAGACACCATATGAGATATGGACTGGTAGACGACCCAGCATGTCTTTTATGAAGATTTGGGGTTGTGAAGCATACGTAAAACGTCAAGTTTCTAATAAGCTTGATCCCAAATCTGATAAATGCTTCTTTGTGGGGTATCCCAAAGAAACCAAGGGGTACTATTTCTATAATCCTTCCGAAGGCAAAGTGTTTGTCGCACGGACTGGTGTATTCCTAGAAAAGGAGTTTATCTCCATAGGAACCGGTGGGAGGAAGATAGAACTTGAAGAAATTCAAGAATCACAGAGTAGTGACCTACCATTGGTGGAACATGAGCAACCTTCACAAACTGTTGTGGAGGAACAACCTGCTCCAGTAGCACAAGACCAGCGTAGGTCTAGCAGGATACGTCACCAGCCTGAGAGATATGGATTTCTCATGACTCCACAAGGTGATGTATTGCTCATGGATCAAGATGAGCTTGTGACTTACCAGGAGGCCATCACTGGCCCAGAATCTGAGAAGTGGCTTGAGGCCATGAAATCTGAGATGGATTCCATGTACACCAACCAGGTATGGACCTTGGTAGAGCCACCTGAAGGGGTGAAACCCATAGGGTGCAAGTGGGTTTTCAAAAAGAAAACTGACATGGATGATAAGGTTCACACCTTTAAGGCGCGATTGGTCGCTAAGGGTTTCAAGCAAATTCATGGTGTCGACTATGATGAGACCTTTTCGCCTGTTGCGATGCTTAAATCCGTTCGGATCTTACTTGCTATCGCTGCATACCATGATTATGAGATATGGTAGATGGATGTCAAAACTGCTTTCCTTCATGGAAAGCTTCTTGAGGATGTGTACATGACACAACCTGAAGGCTTTGGCAATTTAGAGGATGCCGGAAAGGTATGTAAATTGCAGCGATCAATCTATGGATTGAAGCAAGCTTCCAGAAGTTGGAACCTTCGTTTTGATGATGCTGTAAGACAGTACGGATTCATCAAAAATGAAGATGAACCTTGTGTCTACAAGAAGGTTAGTGGGAGCATTGTTGTTTTTCTGGTGTTATATGTAGATGACATATTACTCATTGGAAATGACATCCCTACACTACAAAATGTAAAGACATGGTTAGGGAATTGCTTCTCTATGAAAGATTTGGGTGAAGACACCTATGTATTGGGAATCAGGATCTATAGGGATAGATCGCTGAAATTGCTAGGCCTAAGTCAGAGTACATACATTGACAAAGTGTTGAGACGCTTTAACATGCATGAATCCAAGAAAGGACTCTTGCCTATGTCACATGGTATATGCCTATCAAAGGCACAATCCCCTTCCACTCAAGAAGAAAGGGATCGCATGAGTAAGATTCCATATGCATCCGCAATTGAATCTCTCATGTATGCCATGTTATGTACTCGACCAGATGTATCGTATGCTTTAAGCATAACGAGCAGGTACCGATCGATCCCGTGAAAGTCATCGTCTGTTTGTCAAGAACATCCTTAAGTACTTGAGAAGAACTAAGGACTCGTTCTTGGTATATGGAGGCGAGGAAGAGCTTGCTGTAAAAGGTTACACCGATGCTAGCTTCCAAACCGATAAGGATGATTCCAGATCGCAATCTGGTTATGTGTTCTGCCTGAATGGCGGGGCAGTGAGCTGGAAGAGTTCAAAGCAAGAGACAGTCGCCGATTCTACTACAGAGGCTGAGTATATCGCCGCCTCCAATGCAGCAAAGGAGGCTGTTTGGATCAGGAAGTTCATTGCTGAGCTTGGTACAGTTCCTAGTATTGCGGACCCCATTGATCTCTATTGTGAAAACAATGGGGCCATTGCACAAGCTAAGGAACCTAGATCTCATCAGCGATACAAACATATACTTAGGCGCTTCCATCTCATTCGAGAGATTATCAATAGAGGAGATGTGAAAATATGCAGAGTACCAACACTTGATAACGTTGCTGACCCATTTACGAAACCTCTTGCTCAACAGAAGCACGAAGGTCACACTAGATCGATGGGCATTAGATTTATGCCAGATTGGCTCTAGTGCTAGTGGGAGATTGTTGGTGTAAGCCCTAGAGGCCAGTGTATTTCTTAGACTTACATTTGTATCTTGCCATTATATATATATATATATATATATATATATATATATATATATATATATATATATATATATATTATATTAGAGGCATTCCAGTTTATTGTGTTACTTGTTTAAACATAATAAAGTCCTTAGAATAGAAATTTCAGTTTAATAGAATATCAAGTACATGACTTGATCGTGAGACACTATTGAACAATGAAATCCTATTCTTAAATATCCGTAGTCAAGTATTTTATTAATAAGGACAATAATAATACATTGAGACTATTATGTGTGCAGACTGATGACCATATCTCACAGGTCATGGATATGAGATATCGAGTCGCCACCTAGGTACACATTAGAGTAATAATGTACTGGATTGACCCACCATGAGAACACTACATGGAGCGTTATGTGAGTGTCATATGTAGTTCTCATAGTGACAATGGTGTATGCAATCCTTCGACCTGAAATCGCTACGATCCCTACATGAGGAGTCGTGTGCTTTAATATCGTCAAACGTCATCTGTAATAGGATGATTATAAAGACGGTCATTTGGAATACCACGAGCCATGCAGAGGGATGTGAGTGACCTAGATGGAATTTGTCCCTCCTACATAACAGGAGTAATATCTGTGGGCCCCCTGATAGAGTGAGACTGTAAAATGCATGGCCGTGCTGAAATGAGTCAATATGAGATATTGACCTCATTTGTTGTTAATTCCACTCGGGTATCAGGGAACATGATATTGAACCATACAAGTGTGACACATTCTATGTCTTGTGCTCAATATAGATATATGGGCAAAGGGATAATAATGCACATGAATATTTGTCACAGAAAGGTTTCGTCAAATCACTGACTTTCTCACTACTTAGGTGGCATTGATGTATTGCTAGATACCGCTCACTGTTTGTAATATTAAATGGGATTTAATATTACTACTAACGTTTTGGGAACCTATAGGGTCACACACATAAGAGCAGATCAAAAGAAGCATTAAAAGGAGAGTTGGACTCTTCTATTGGGCCTAGCGCATAGTACATGGGGCTTAGGTCAAACGTTGCTCACTAAATCACTTAAGGAGGTGCTACTATAAGTAGACCATTTAAGCTATTGTGCCTACACGGTTTTTACCCTAGCCGCACATAGAGAGTGACAGTGAGCAGCAGGTCTCGGTTTTCGAAGCTAGCACTGTGAGGCAGAGACGCTTCGTGTTCGTGATGTTGGACGTCCACGGGATCTGCTCGTGTGGATACCTTAGAGACATCGCTCGTGCGGTGTTTGTGATAGACGATTTCAATCTATTGTCATCGCTTCAAGAGGTAAATCTTCTAACCATGAATCATGACCATTCGCAAGGATCCTTCGATGGGAATTTTTTTTTCCGCTGTGTTATTTTGTTTTATACGCAAATTCCCAACACTCCCAAACCAACTTCCTAAAGATTATATTATTTCTATCGCTCGTCCACTCGAGTCGAGAGTGGTTCGTTGAAATCAATCTCAACTTGGTCCTCAACACTTGGAGCGGATTTTCACTACAACATTGGTAAACTTCGACTTTTCATTTTGAAGCGAAATTTGGAGACATTCCATGAAGTCTGATCAGCCCTCCAACACCCTTGTTGGTTAGCTTATCCATTGCATAGTGGATCTTGACAGGTGAGGAGGAAGTTAACTTAGTCAGCCTGTCCACGATTGTTCGAACAAAACGAATCTCTTAGAGGTCCTCGACAAATTCATAACGAAATCCATCGCTACACTAACTTCTTGACAAGGAATGTCTCAAGCGTCAAGTTATCTCTCTTTCACTGTACTCAAATAACTCTGACACCCTGGTGTGAATCAGATACCCACCCTTTTGACTCATGAGGAAGGTTACATGTCAATGACATTTGGGAGAATACGTAGGGTAAAATTGATCAAGGATGACCAATCCTTTTGAACTACAATAAGGCGTGTTCTTGGAATTTACAGAAGGAAAATTTCAAGAAAAGCAGTTTCTTGATTTCACTTTCAAAAAAGCTTAGAGAAGAATTTCATCAATTTGAAAGATATAGGAACATCCTGTATAAAAAAAGATTCTTCAACTAGGTTCGTGGTTGTAAAAATGCATGGCCAATACACATTTACAAACATGAATCTAATAGAGCTGCTTCTTCCATTAGAATTCCCTCGGATAATTTTAACTCTAAGAGTATTCAATGTACTACAAGACGTTCGTCAAATGATCATTTTAAAGGGAATTCAGTCTGACAAAATTGGACTAGGTCACATTTACCAAAAGTAAAAGTGACTAGCATGAGTTTCATTAAGAAACTTTTGTTACTAAAAAATTATTTGGGTTATAACTCAATAAATAGTTATAACCAGTTTAGGAGTCCTGATAGATTTCAAATCAAACTCTGAAAAGTTTATCTGATACACGCAAACTTGATTCACTACGATTGTTTGATTCAACCATAGGAATTTGAGGAACAAATATCAACTGACACATTCATAAATGGCCAAATAGTACAGTGAAGAGTTTTCTTAATCATGATACACCCATTCTAAAAGTGATGATTCAGATTGGCTTGACTCGACTTCATACAAGCACGAAGGTCTTTCTAAACACGCTTAATCTGGTTTGTTACCGCTTCCACATTCTTCTCTAATCAGCGTACGATAACCGATGACTTAGTCCATCTCTCACTCATGCGAAGAGTTTGTCTTTCTTTGTAAGGTAAGTCAACGGCTCCAAAATCTTAAACAGTTCCTCGATGGGACTTTGAAAATAACCCATTAGCCTAACAACTACGAATTTCAATCACCGTCCGCGGTTACTTTCACAAAAGTGATGCTTGTTGAGTGTGATTACAGCTCATATTTCTTTATCATATTGCATACATTTTCATGTAGTTTAGGCATTTTTAATTTTATTTTTGTTAGTTTTTACCTTGGAACGGGTAAGGCGGTTTTGTGGTGTTTGTGTGCAGGAATTGATGATTAAAATGCTCAGGATCAACCATGATGGAGCTTGCATGAAGACAGATCTTGAAAAGCAATAAAAATGAGCCAAACAGAGCCCATCACGACCTAGCCGTGACAGCCATCACGGCCTAGCCGTGATAGCCATCACGACCATGATCGAGCAAGGCTAAAAAGAAAAGAACGAAAGTGTCAGAACCTGTAACGGCCATACCGTGATGGCCATCATGGCCGTGACAAGCCATCAGTGCCAAGTTTTCCAAGACAGAATCTATCACGGCCTGGACGTGACAGGCATCACGGCCGTGACGCGCAATATCTGGAATTTTAAAACCTGATTTGATCTGGTTTTGTAATTGCTTGGGATTCAAGTTAACCTACTCTATAAATAGGGCAATTAGGCTCGAAAATAGGATCCCTTGGGCTGCTTCTTTAGGCAAAAACTAGGAATTCTTTTCTTCTCAATCTCTTCTCTTCTCTTAGGTTTTCTTTTTATGCTTTTGTTAATCAAGCTTGCTATGAACATGGCAATGCTTGAGTAGTCTTTTTATTTCTAGGAATTGGGGCTATGCCCAAGATTTGTTTTGTATTATGAGTTGACGTTTTACTTCTTGTTAGTTTCAATTTGCTTTCGATTTGATTCCTATTGCATGAATTACTTGTGAATCTGGTGCGTACTTATTTGCATGTCATAGATACTCTAAGGAGGAACCTAGCAGTGAACTTAGGTATTTGATCTATAGGGATTGAACTTAGGACTTAAATCACGAGAGTTAGAAGCGATCCTTCGAGGGTTCACGAATTGTCACAAAGCTTAAAGGGTTCAATTTAAATTCAATTACCACGAGAGTGGAGGTTGGTTTAATTGGACACGGTTCTTATATCCCGAGAGGGAACATTAACTTATTTAGGATAAATTCACCTTCAAAGCAAATTTCAATAATTAACAAGAGGAGTAGTCAATTTAGTAACACGAACAGTCTTGTTGGTAACCCAATTCCTGGGAATCCCTTTTATTATTTTGAAATCTCAGATTTGATATACTTTCCTATTTTGTTCTTGGTTTCGTTTTAATTGCAACTTTAAATTTGATTTGCTACTTGATTCAATAATAAAATATTTTCCAAATCTTTATCTTTTATAGTCCAGTTTAATTGATTTAGTAATTAATTGTTATTTGAGTTCACGGTCTCTGTGGGATCGATCTTTTTATTACTTGACGACGAAGTCGTGCACTTACGGATTCGAACAACATCAATGCTTCATCCTTATGAGCAACACTGACACTCCCCTCGGGACACACTTGGTCCCCAAACAGTTCTGACATCAATCTCCCCTTTAAGTCAAGTCATCTAACTCGACTAACTTTGGAGGCGACATCCTCCACTAAGCGATGGAGATTCGATTGAATCTAGGAACTAGATCAATCGAAACTCAATATCCTTCACAGGGACAAACATGGAACATTCTCAGGGAATATTCCATGAAAAATCTTCCACAACGGGTACCTCATTCAAATGTCTGACACCATCCCAAAAGGATAAACGAACGTGTCAACATGGATCAACGTACCATTTACTAATCATGAGTTCTCATAAGGTATTGAGCAAAGCAGAACCCATCAAAACACACCTTACTGGTGTGTCAACACACATTGTTTCGGCAAGGGAAGAATTCAAGCGATGGCCAAACAGAGATCACACAACAAAAACACAACGGACCTATTCCCCAAGTTCCCGAAATACTCGACCAGCTCTGATACCACCAATGTAACACCCCCATTGGGAATTACCTCCTAATCAAATGCGAAAATAAATAAAAAGGAAAGTTTTTTGGTTACTTTCGGAAACAACTTCTATTATTTTCATAAGTCTGAAAATATGGGGGTAAATTTTTTTCTCTTTTCTGAGGTACACTTCGGAAAATGATTCACACATTACAAAAGTATAGTTACATCGTACTTAAACACACACAAACTGGTTTATTTATCAATCAAAATACCACAATATATATAAATCCTCCTGGAGTAAATTTCATACTGAAAATTTATAAATCATACAAGGCTCTTCAAAACCACCTATAACAACTTTCTTAAAAACACCCGACCCAAAGGAAACATCCTAAGCTGGTCTTTCTAAAAGACAATTGTTGGAAAGAACTCTATAGTTCTTACCATTAAAAACAATCATCCACCTCTTCAGGGATCGGGATTAATATCCCCAAGTGAGGTCAGGAGCTTCTCGGCACCAGCTGCTCTAGTGTACCAAGGTACAACAGCCAAGAACCAGGAAAACCTGATATATTGTAAGGGTGAGATACCAATATATGGATTATTTAGGATAACTACATGCACACACACAAAACAACTTGCACAAGTAATATTCATACTCAACTGAAGATTTTCACAAATAAGCATAACATACAATAATCATCGTCGTTTTTGAAAGATGCATGGCACTTCTATATTCAACATCTATTCTAATCTCCGGAGATCCCAACTTCATTTTAAAAATGAGCTGATCAGGCTCGATTACCAAAAAGGCACAACGTGTTTTTCGACAACACTGCCCAAAACTGCTGGAGTAGTGATCAACGTGTGTAGATATCCATAGCATACTGTCCAACTCAAGGCACGGTAAACAAGGTATATAGATTTCATTGTCCATCAAGGCACAATGATACAACGTCTTGAATATCTTAGCCAAGATATCCAGATTAACACCGGCGGCACGTCTGCCGAATAATGCATGAGAAAATTATTTTGTTTTCGCAGCTTTTCTTTGTGTTTCATTCTTTCCTTCGTCGAGGCTCGAGGCTCACGACCATCCATAAATTTTAAACGTTTTAAAACTTTCATTATCAACACTTGACGTTTAAGTCCGAGTGTCAAATCACAACAGTCCTAGACCTGTGCACCAGTCTTAGACTTTGTGGTCATAGAAAAAGGTATTCACCTTTAACCACGTTCATCACAATGTATCTGGGACGCACAATCCACAACAACATATATAGGACACATAGTCCATAACGACGTATATAGGACACACAGTCCACAACAACGTATATAGGACACACGGTCCACAACAACGTATATAGGATACACAATCCACAACATAGTGACACAAATCACAGATCCACGTGTTTTTACTGCAGAAACACTAGCGTCCCGACGTCTCGGTTACTAGCTTCACTTTACAATGTTATTTTTCGTTCAGTGAAAATACAAATCCAAAACCAAAACCTCCATAACTTACCAAATTATCGGAATATTTTCGTTGAGTAAATATTTTGGCTAAAGAAAAAATTTTCATTTGAAATTCATTTTTAGAAACTTCGAGTTATAGAAAATCTATTTATTTTCCAAAAATCTATTTTATTTTAAAACTTTCTTTTTCTGAAAACATTTGAAGCTTTTGCAACAACATCTTTTTAAAGTTTCAAAGTAACTTGTTTTTCTTTATGGTTTTGTACCATAAAACATTTTCAAAAAAATAAATTTTCTTAAGATAAAATCATTTAAATTTTCAAAGAATTTTCCTTCATAAGAATAAAAATAAAAATTAAATTTAAATTTAAATTCTTAAATTCTCTTGGAAATTTTTGAAAAGATAGTTACTTTCTCTTTCTCCAAAAATGTTTATTCAACTAAACTTTTATTTTTTTGATATTCTTTATATAGTTTTCTTAAAGCTTTTATCTTTGATTAATAATGGAGCTCTAACCAATGTTAGGCTTTTCATGAAATCAACCCAACAGTCTTATAACAGATATAACATACATCAGCTAATTCACATATATTCTTAAATAATCAGTCCAACATACAAATTTCAAACATGTTATTCAATTAAATAAATCACTTAAATTATCACATCAAAACATTCAACCAATCTCCTTAAGACAAAAGCAAACAACATATAGTTATCAGACCAAGCAAACAACTTAAGGGAATACATATCATATACATCAAATCTTTGGGTCCACTTGGGGTTGTTAACTCAAGCTTCCCCGTCCCCGACGGTTTTAATTTCGTACCCCGGAAATACCGCACCCTTCGGCAAATATCAACATCCCTCCTCAACACCCGGGGTATCTAACGAGGTCCCCTCATCCCCGGCGGTGATATTTATATACCGGAGCCTCCCGCTCCCCGGTTGGCCTACCCAAAGATTCACGATCATCCTTTGACAATCCATTCCATCAAGTACTTCCCATAAGTTTCAACCGCATACCTCAATCATTCATTACAAACGAGCATATTTAACAATCTCATACTCAACATATATCATATTTAGCATTCATCACAATCATATAATATAACTTACCAATAAAATTATCAACTCAAATCTAGTACACAATACTTTCAATATCTCATGTATAATTGAATATCTCAATCTCATAACAAATACTACAATAGTAACTTCTCATCATCATCAAAATGTAGGTAATCTATCTATTCCAGTACCTAAAACTTCATTTTTAACATAATTTTCGCACATCAAAGATCACACGCAATTCTAACTTGAACGTCTAAAAAAAATGAACAACTTAAACAAGCATATCCAGCAGTAACTTCCACGAAAATTTAAAAATATCTCCAAGGTTAAGAAAATTTTAAATAATTTCTAGATCATCATATAACATGTTAATACTCGAAAAATAAATTTTCTAACACAAACAACTTATCCGGTCCTCGAGTAAATTCAAAACCGAAACATGCACAAAAAGTTCAAAATCTCTCAATTATTGAGCTATTAAACATAACGATTTTTATACCCTGGCAAACAAACTCAATCTTACCTCAAAATTTATATGTAGATCCTTGACATATAGATGTTCATTGAAGTATTTTTATCTGGTAAAAAACTATCACCAATCAATACAGAAAAATCAAATAAAATTCGGATCCTGCCCAGAAATTTTCAGCAAGCACTGTTTGACATATATAGTGTCATAGGAATGTCAATACTCAACGAAAATTCACCAAATTTAATATTCAAGAACCTAACATATATATAAACAGTTTCCAAGTGGTCCCATGTCAATATCATGTCTCAAAAATTTCGAATAAATTCGAACAGAACCATGTCCTTCACAAAACTGAAATTTACAAACTTTCACCTTTAACATGTTCTAAGTCATTTAAATCCACATGCAAGCTTGGTTAACTCAAATATCACTTATCTAATAGTTATCAAACTCCATAAACTCAGATCTTGATGGGTGAAATCCGTAAGTGTATGGTTACGTCATCAAGTAATAAATAAAACAGTGAGAAACCGAGTATCGAACTCAGGGATTGGGAAATCAAGTACCACTCCACAAATTAAACAACTATTTAAACTAAGAAATAGGTATGAAAAATTTCAAGAAAATAAATGAAACAATAAAAGAAATCAAATATTTTTGGGTTTTTAAATATGAGAAGAGATTTCTAGGATTGGAGCTACTACAATGACCAACTATGAATCCTAATTGTCTATCCCTTTATTAATGTCTAACTCAATTGTAGGTGAATCATCCTAGCTTACTTAATGTTACCTCTCGAGATACAAGAACCGTGTCAAATTAAATCAACTCCTACTCTCGTGGTAATTGTATTTAAATTGAACCCATTATGATTTATGATAATTCAATGATACCCTCAAATGACCGCTTCTAACTCTCGTGATTTAAGTCCTAATTTCAATTCCGATGGATCCAATACCTAGGTTCACTTCAGTTCTTCCCTAGAATATCTACGACATGCGAATAGGTGATAAATGAATTCACATGGATAAAGCACAATATCAACCAAATCTATGAATCAAACGTTAACAAAAGGGAAAAATCAAATATTCATCATAATAATGTCAAAGGGCATTGCCCAATCCTAAAAATAAATAAAACTACTCAACCATAGAAAAAAAAAAAAACTCAATTGAAATTGTGGTGTGTGCGCGCTGTGTCCTGTGTCTTCTTCTGCCTCGCCCCTCTTATATTTGATGTCACCCTCCTTTTAATCCAATTACAATTTCTATCAGATATGTTTCCTTGGATAAACACAATTTCTCCACCTTCCTCCTTTATCTCGCTGAAGTTTAGGGCCCTCGAAGATTTGCTTCACGCTAACTCTGGCTCTCATATCCAAATTCTGTTTCAATATCTTATCTCAATCCAATTTTGATTTCATGTGGGTCCCAGCAGTAAATTAAATCAATTTGCAACTTTCTCTTTACATTCCCTGCTTGACTTCTTCATTCTCCATTTGAAACATATTCTCACGTGGGTCAATTGCATCAATCTACTATCCTGCCTATTTACTTCAACGTGTATGTGGGCCATGCATATTTGCTTCACAAATAACATTTATTCTCCAACATTTGTTTTATGATGGCGTTGGCTACAATACTTCATGATGAACTTGGAGTTTGCATCCTCCATCAATTATTACCATAGATATATTATTAAAAAAAACCTACGGTCTAGATTGGAGAAGATTGTATAAAGGTAAGATGGTAAACTCATTCACTTCCCTCTCGCCTCCTTCTCTCACTTCCTTCCTTCTCTCCGTCCTCAAGCCAGTAGTCTACTGCAGCACTGCCCATCCGGCCAGCGCCCTCGTCATCACCGCTGCCCAGTAACCGGCCACCACGTTCAGATCTGCCACCTTGAAGCATCGCTGCCCCGCTTCCAGCCGCATCACCGTCCGTTGCGAGCTCTGCCCAGCAGTGTCGACATCACTTGCAATGGTGGTTGCTGATAATGGCGTCTGCAATCTTGGAGCCACCTCTTCCATCGTCTTCCTCGACAGCCGTGATATCGCAATATCCATGTTTTCTCTCTCCGCCGTAAGGGAAAATTTGTTAGCCCTCTTCACCGATGGCAGCGGCAATAACAACCCATCAGACTGGAGGTGCCCATCAGAACCAAAGAGAAAAGAAAACTTTCATATGTTTGCATGCTTATTGTTACTGATGAGATTGTCATATTTCATTTGTTTTTTACTATTCTCTTATAAATCTTCTCACAATTTATGCTTATTGTACTTTCATGCTGAATCCTAGCATCATTATAATGTCAGATACACTTATCTCTTTAAGCTATTAGAGAGATTGGTTAGCGCTGTATTTGCGTTTCATTCCTTATTCACAAAAAACTTTAACCTCAAAGAAAAATGATTATGGATTCCCTTCATTTTCTTGGAGAAACTTTCAACCTTCTAAACCTACAAGTGATGACGGATGAGAAGGGAGGAGGAGAAGCAGAAGCACTGGAGTTTTTTTTTGAAATTTTTATTTATTTATTTTTTATCGAAATACCTATTATGCCCTTGGGAGGATGGATACTCAACTTTGAGGTTGGAGTATAGTAGAATCCTCCTTTTATGATTCTTCAACTTTTATTGTGAATGGGCCCAAGTCTGAATGTAGAACTTGAATATGGTGAGGTGAAATATTGCAAGTGCCATCCTGGAGCATTTATTTATTTTCTCATGCTTATATCTCAATTTCAAATCTCTAAGTCATCCTCCTTCTTCATTCTTGAATCTTCCTAAAAACCAAAATAAGAAAAACATGAGAAAATTAATTAAAATCTAATTAAAATTAATTAAATGTACATATTGACTCTAAAATAACCAAAATAGGAAAACAAAGTCTAATTTAAACTAAATCAAGTATTCAAATCAATTTAATTGATAAAATCCACTCTAAAACAGTAGATAAAATATGATAAGTCAACGGATTATCAGATCTAAACATGCATCTAAGCCAAAATCTTGAGCAACATTGAAAACACACTTATTAACATCATAAAACACAAGGCTTAAGATTAATTTCATCTTCAATGACCCAAATCTAAAAACTCCATGGGAAGAACTCTAAATCCCCAAAATAAACAATCAAACAAACCATGAACACCAAAATCCCTCACCTTAAAGCATGAACTTGTTGAGCTTTTGATGACCCAAACGAAAAATGAAGAAGAGGAGTGTGAAGACCAAGCCTAAAGCTCTCCAAAGGCATATTCTCCTTCAAGCTCCCTCACACCTTCTCACTCTAAGTTCTCTATCTAGGGTTTCAAAAAGAAGAAGAAAAGAAGGAGGAAGGGGATAACACTCCTTCTTAACCTAACCTTCACTTTGGGCCTTAAGTGGATAAAGGTCCACGATCCCATAAAACACTAATGGCACTACTTAATTAACTTAATTTAATTACTAATGTGTGTCAAATATGCAATATCATGTTTAAGTCTTGAAATCCTCATTTAAATTAATTATTAAATATTACTCCAAAACATTGTTGATCATAGCGGAATTAATTAATTATGAACACATCTATAACTTACAAAAAAAAATCATCTATTATCGTTATACAAAAGAAATTTTAAGCTACTAAAATAATGTCACTTAAAGCCTTTAATTAAATTATTCAAATTTTGGGGTATTACATAAACGAACGTTGGAAGTGAAAACCCTTACAAATGTTGTAACACCCCCTTGGGCATTACCTTGCGAATACGTGCGGAAATAAATTAAAAAGAAATTTGCTGGTTGCTTTCGAAAGTTTATTTACTTTAAGTCATAAAAATCTGGGTGTCAGTTTTTATTTTGAATATTTCGAAAAATGATGCGCACATCACAATAGTAAGAACTATATTATTTACAACAGAACTTCAAACCATATAAATGTTTTCAAAACACTTATACAAACTTTCTCCAAAAACATACAACCCAAAGAAAAATCCTAAGCTGGTCACTCTACGAGACATCTACTGGAAAAACTTCCATAATTCTCACCATTATCACTAACTTCTCCAAGGATCGGGATTAATATCCTCAAGTGAGGTTAGGAACTCCTCTGCACCATCTGTACTCGTGTACCAAGGTACAATAGCAAAATCAGAAAACAGATATATGCAAGAGTGAGACACCAATATATGGATTTAAACACGATAACTACATGCACGACACACAAACATCATATAACATGTATAGTTATAGCAACATAGATGTTCCAAAAAATAAACAAATAGTTTATCAAAGGGTTTCATACCCGACAGTCATCGTCATTTTTAAAACAAATGCATGACACTTCAATATTCGTCATCTAAACTTTTGAACTTAATCTCCGAAGATCCCAATGTCATTAAAATGAGTTGATCAAACTCGATTGCCAAATATATTAGGCACAGTGTCACGTCAATTTTCCATGGTACCATTGTCCAACTTGAGGCACAATGATCAACGTCACATGGTTTCATTGTCCATCAAGACACAATGTACAACGTCACATGATACATTATCCTTTAAGGTCTCACGACACAGCGCTAGGCACGTCTGCCACAAATGCATGTAAAGCATTTTATTCCACGTCACTTTTCTTTTTGTTCATTATTTCCTTGTCGAAGCTCAAAGGCTCACGACCATCCCAACTTTTAAACACTTAAGTTTATCTTTCACTTTCAACAATAAGATGCAAACTCCAAATGTGCAAACCACGAAGTTCTAGACCAACGCACCAGTCTTAGATTCGTAGATTTTAGCGCACAAAAGTCAACATAACGTTTATAAGACACACAGTCCACAACTTCCTCTTTAGGACACACAGTCCACAACATAGAACACTAGAGTCCCGATGTCTCGACTACTAGGTTCGTTTTTCAACTTTAAAATTATTTTCGTTCGGTGAAACACAAATCAAAAACAAAATCTCCTCAACTTATCCAAGTTGTTGGAAATAACACCGTTGTATAAAACTACTTAACAGAAAATCCTTTTCGTTTGAAATCCATTTATAAAACCGTCAAAACATAGAGAAATCCATTTTCTCAAATCTGTTTTCTTTTGGAAACTCCCTTTTCCGAATAACGTCAAATCCTTGTAAAATCATTTCCAACCCATTTCTATCCGAAATAATAAAATTGTTCCTGATAGTTTTTGTCGTCAAATACTTTTCTAAAGTATTGCTCGTTAGAAATAAAGTCATTTATAAATCAAATGATTTTCTCTTTTACAAAAAAGTTCTTCACTATCAAAGGTTAAAATATTCTTGACGCTTGAACTTCTTGTAACGACATTTCATCTTATTTTTTAATTTATTTTGAAAAGATAGCGTAACTGAAATATTTTTAAGATGACATCCTCACTATTACTCATTAATTACTCTTTTCCTCGAAACCTCATCAATTATAAATATTTTCAATATTTTTCTTCCACTTCCATAAATCAAATCTATTAAATTTCTCCTCAAGCTTTTTAAAACTTTAATCTTTGATTTAATTAGGCACTGACCACTATCAGGATTTCCATCAATCAATCAACCCAAACAGATAATCTATACATCACAGATATCCATACATCATATACTTTCACAAAAAACATTAAAACCACATAACAGTCATATAACAAACTTAATTTTTAACACCATACATCACAACGAATCAAACCACATATGACACACAGATAGCATGTAGCTTTCGAAAATCCCTCGGGCAATCTCCCCTTACATTTAAAGACGAGATAAAGGTCCTCGTCTTAATGCTCCAATCTGTTCCAAGAGTGCAAACTCTACTCCACCAAGCTAGCATAACCGTGTTCAACATCCCAAAGACACAAAACAAGCATGATAACAAATAGACAATTTCACCAAATCAATTTTCATCCTCAAAACATACAACCAAAAGTAATATTTAGTTTAACAAAATAGAATCATTTTCCAAAGAGATTGATTTTGAGTAAATAGGATTCATTAACACAATTGGAGAAAAATTGAATTGATTATAGAAACACGAAATAGGTTTGTCAGAACATAAATTAACCCAATTACGTAAAAACATAATCAATTTCATAATAATAAACCAATTTCAAGAGAAATAAAATTGGGCTTTTAGGGTTTAAAGAGCAATTTGGGGAAAATTAGTTTTGATAATAGAAAAATGAAATAGACATTGGAAATCATCATTAAACAACTTCAATTGCACCAAAATAGAATCAATTTCATGATTAGAGTAAGATGAAAAATTAGGTTTTTGAGTGGAATTAGGTTGGAGAAATTGACATGGGGAATTTGAAATTGTCATGCCCAATTTACAAATAACATCATCAGTTAGACAACTAGATTCCAACTTAACATTTAGGGTTTTCAATTAGAAAGTTAGGATTTTCAAAATTCGGGGTTTTCTAAATCTGAAATACACTGAGGGGATTTTTCACTCACCCAAGGAAGAAAATGAAGGCTTGAAGGTGCTGTGTTTCTCCGGCGGGTGGCGGACGGCGGCGACCCGGCTACAGACAGCGGTTGGCCGATTTTCCGGAGCAGCCATGACCAAAGAAGAGAATATAAGGTCAAGGGAAGAAGAAGAAGGAACTTGAAATAGCAAGGTGATGTCCAAAATCACCATTAATGGCGGCTTACTGGACAGAACGGGGCGGAGGGCGGCGCTTCGTGTGGGACAATGGCCGAACACCAACAGGCAGCGACGCGCGGCTCCCCCGTCGCGTCGACGAACGGCGGGGGATGTCTGGACTGGATTGGGCGGCGGTGGCGATCGCGGATTTGGACAGACATAGAGAAGGAGGAGTGACTTGGGACCAATGGAAAGAAGAAGATGAAGTTATGATGAAGAAGAAGGAAAATAAAAAATGAAGGTGGAGGGGGTATCGGGTCTGACGGGTGAAATTGGAAGGGGAATTTTTTTTGATTAGCAATAGTAGGTATAAAATAAGTGGTAAATATTAAGCCTAAAAATAAATATGTTTTTGGCTTTTTGATCTAAAAATAATGGTCGATAATTATATACTTTCAAAACTTAAATTTGAGCCATGATTGATAGTTGAACTGATCAACTAAGAAAATCAACGGTCCAAAATTTAATCTCCGACTAATTTTAAACCAACATATTTTAAAATCTAAAATTGAATAGAGTCAAATAGGAAAATAATTTTCTTTTAATCAAATTATTTAAAATATTTTTCTAAACAAATAATATTAGTGACAATAACATAATATTATTATCTAGTAATCGTGCATACATTGACATAAGACAGTATTAACACACTAGAAAAATTAATTTTAAATGAATAATTAAAATTATTCAACCAAATCACATAAAATAAATAAAAATAAATATCTAGAAAATTAATCAGTCCAAATAAAATAATATAAACATATACACATGTTTACTGTTATTTAAGAACAGTAAAAATCGGGATGTTACAAATATGTCCTGCGTTTATAGATTTGAGAAACTAACTAATTAATTTATTTTTTCATGAATCAAAAGTGGGTCTTCGAAATTTTTTAGATCAATTTGGGCCTTTAATCATAAATTTTGCTTAGAAATTTTTTGGGTGTTATTTTTTACACCACAAATATCTCTAATACACCACAAAAAAATTTAAAAAGTTTTGATATCCCCAAAATACCCATTTTCTTTCCTTCCCCCTCCGCATTATTTCGGGTTCCCTTCTCTTCCACTCTTTTTCCACTATTTCATCTTCTTCCACTTTTAGTTAGGCTAACTAGATATAAATATATCCGTTAATCAAACAATAAACTTTGATAATTAAAAAAATTCACCTTTCATTATGTGTGAAATGCTATGCAAAAAAAAAAAGAAGGTATTAATCAAACAATAAACTTTGATAATAAAAAAAAATCGCATATCATTGTGTGTAAATGTTATGCAAAAAAAAGTTTTAGGAACTTTTTTTTTTAGCAAGGTGATCCTATATCACCATAATTTATTAAAAATAAGAAAAACAAAAGAAAACAAAATCACGGAGGAGATAAACCAAAACCCAAGCAAAGGAAACTTAGTCATTTAAATTTAACATTACGTTTTCTGTTCTTTCTCAGATTATACTTCTGAGACTTAGACATAACTACCGTGAAATCAGAATCAACTTCAGTAGCATTATTAATATTCAACTGCTTTGGTGAGAGAGAGTCATTCTCTAGGTCATCCTTATCCCCTGTTTCCCAAAAACTTAGCAAGTATCTTTATATCATGAGCAACATTAGGATGCATATAACACCCCCTTAGGCATTACTTTGTAACACATGCGGAAATAAATCGAAAAGTTATTTGCTGGTTGCTTTCGGAAAATTAATTTACTTTAGGACAGAAAACTCGGGAGTAAAAATTTTCGACTGCGAAAAACTCTGAGAATATGGTACATACATGAAAGCAGTGAGATCATATTGAATACCTCAACACATTCATAACAAGGTCGCCATGACATACACTGTTTTCTCAAAGAGCTTCCATTTTCAAAAAGAGAAAATTATACCAAAAGTTAACTTACAACACCACATTTAACTACCTTTTTAAATATACAACCCAACCAAGACTCTTAAGCTGGTCACTCTACAAAACACCAAATGGAAGAACTCTGTAGTTCTCACCACTATTACCGACCTCTTCAAGGATTAGTATCCCCGATTGAAATTGAAACTTCCTCCACATCATCTTCTGCCAGTACCAAGGTACAACGGCAAAAACGAGTAAAACCTGATATATTGTAAGGGTGAGACACCAATATATGAATATAAACACGATAATTACATGTGTGACACACCAAAACAACATATAGACATATATAGTCATAACAACATTACTCATAAATAACAAGTAATTTATCAATAGGTTTCATTGAAACTCGAATAGTCATTGTCCTTTACAAAAGAGATCAATGACACTACACAGTTCAACATCTAATCTTTATACCTAATCTCTCGGAGATTCCAAAGTCATGTAAAATGAGTTGATCAGACTCTTGAATGGCACATTGTCCAAACTCTTGGTACAATGGTCAACCACATAATGGCACATTATCCGAACTCCCGGCACAATGGTCAACAAAACAAATGGCACACCGCCCAAACCTTTCGGCACGATGGTCAACAAAGCAAATGGCACATCGTCCATTAAGGTACAATGGTCAACTCTAAATGGCACATTGACCATTAAGGCACAATGGTCAACTTGAAACATGAATATCACTTTGATACCATGACTAACAAACACACTGTAACATGAATATCCTCAAGATATCATGACTAACAAATACATCGAGGTCTGAATGACCTAAAGATATCATAATTAACACATACACTATAACATGAATATCATCAAGATATCATGACTAACAAATAAATCATTGAGCAAAACTCGTTTACAGAAAAATCCTTCCCGTTGTAACTCTTTTATAAAATGTCAAACCATATTGAAATTCATTTTCTTTTGGAAACTCTTTTTCCCTAAATAACGTCAAATCCTCGTAAAATCATTCCTACTATAAATTCCTTTATCAAATCGCTAAGAAACTCTTTTTCCTTCTTCTGAAAATCTTTCTCCGAGAAACTCTAGTTCTTCAAAAAAATGATCTTAAAATTAAATCAATGTGTGAATGATAACTGTTGATTTTAAGAATGCGTTTCATAAATATTTTCGGAATTAACTGTCGTTTAGCATTTTAAAAACGTTTTAAGTCAAAACTTGATCTTTTCCACTTAAATAATATTCTAAAATCATAAAATAACTTTTTATAATATATTGGATTTATCCACATAAAAATTAACAGTACAAAAATAATTTCACGGTTACGACCTCACTGTAACTCATAGTTCACTCTTACACCAATAAATCATTAAAATAATGATATTTTCAACTTTTTTTTTAATTTTCAACCAACCGAAAACCTAAGTAATATTATATTGCTATTCCTCATAAATTAAAACTCATTATCCCATAAAAACTTTTTAACACTTTGAACCTCATTACTAATGAGCACTGACCACTGTCAGGCTTTTCAATCCACAAACAGCATCAACAATTCATCAACAATATTATAACAATTAACCCAGGCAGATCATGCATCAAAACATTGTAATACATAACTGCAAATAAATAATTAACCGTAAATAAACAAACACCACAACCCTCAATCAAGTAATACAAGTCATACACTAGATCACACTTATAATTATCGGGAAAAATCCCTCATGTAAGCTCCCCTTACCTCTTGAAGTTACATTTTTCCTTTCGAAGTTTTCCTTCCGATTCTTTTCCGATTCCACCTCACAACTTAGTACAATCCACAACAATTATCCTTCATAGTAAATCACAACAACAAATTAATAATCAAACAACTAAATATACCTATGTTCCTACATGATAAGTCACGGCCATGAGGTGATTAAATTGGCTAGGCATGATAAAATTTTGCAAGCTTTTGGATTAAGCATCCTTAAGCAAGATTAAGACATAACAAGGCTTACTTAACAAAAATTGAATCAATACCATCTTAACCACAAGGTTAAGATTTTCGGTCTTGGAGTAATTTTGTGACTAAAAATTTCTAAAAATTTTAAGCTCTTGGATTAGTGATCTTGGATTACTTAAAACCCTAAATCAATGATTAACGTATAAAGATTGAAATCAAATATTCCAATCCTTCAAAACCCTAGTTTCGGCCATGAAGAAAATCACGAGTTAGAGGTTTCATTTTGATTGTCTCTTGCTGAAATAATTGAATGCCTGTTACTTGGATCATTTTACTCGGGTTCTTAGTTCATTATCATTGCTCTGATTATTTTCATCTTCTGGCCTTAGTGATTGCTTGAGGACAAGCAAAGTCTTAAGCTTGGGGTGATTTGATGAGTGTGATTTAACCTCATTTTCCATGTACATTTCTGCATGCATTTGCATATAGTTAGGCCAATTTAGTGTTGATTTTGTATAGTTTTTCCTTTGGAACGGATGAGGTGGTTTCTGTGTGTTGTTTTGCAGAAATTGAAGGAAAACTGTGCATATTTGGCTATAATGAAGCTTGGATGATTTTGGAGCTAAAAAGAGAAGAATATGAGCCAAACAGAGCCTATCACGGCCTGGCCGTGATGACCATCACGGCCGTGATCAAGCGAGAGAAGAATGCAAAAGTCGAGATCGCATCACGACCTGGCCGTGACAGACATCACGGCCGTGACCGACCAGAAAATGAGGGCTCGCGTCGCGAACACTTCTCTCGCCTCGCGAGAGTTAAAAACCTGAAGACACACCTTGGACAGAAAGCGTCACGGCCTGGGGAAAGACATACGGGTGACACGCGACTTTATAAATAACAAAGACAAGAGATTTGCAGAGGCTTGGAAACCCTAAAGAGGGCTGATGGTCAGGGGAAGGCTGGGACCTTAAAGATGACATCTCTCTGCTCTTGGATTGGAAGGAGATTGAAGGATTCGTCATGAAGTTTTCTTCCTCTCTTCTCTCTTTCTCTTTTGTAGAATTTTTCATGTATAGCTAATTCCCCCATTGTTGGGTTTAGATGTAGCTTTTCTGAACTTGATTGTTAATTGATTTGATTTCAATACAAGTTTCTATTTCTTTATGAGTATGTGATTCTGTGCTTAATGCTTTCCTTGGATTAGCTACCCATAGGAATGATATGTTGCTTTGATAGATGACTGAAAGGTTGGTGTTAAGGCATGCTCATGAATCATATGCCAAGTAGTCCAAGAATCTAGACATAGGTGTTGGATGCTTGCAATCTTATAAGTCTTGACTTAATGCAAAATCACAGATTAATCCACCTAAGACATTAGGGTTTGATTTGAGGTTTTAGGCTCAATGCACCTAAGACATTAGGCTTGAGTACATTAGAAAAGGCTTGATTGGCATAATTGAATTAGGACTTGTGTTGTTAGCCATTTCATTGCAATCAAGGGAGGATTAGTGTAGTCTAAACCTGACAATCTATCCATTTGTAAATTCTGCACTCCAAGTGTTTGTTAAATGTCCAAAAAGACCAAAAATATTGTATTGCTTTGTTTTCTGTTTTGATATCTCATACCATAGTTTAGTCTAGATAGTTGTTAAGTTTGTGAATTGGTAATTGACAACCAATCCCTGTGGATACGATAATCGGTCTCACCACCGTATTACTTGATTGCGACGAGGTGCACTTGCCTTTATATCTTAAAAATACGTAACAAGTTTTTGGCGCCGTTGCCGGGGATTGGCTTTGCCAATATCAGTAGTAACAAATGAGACAACTAGTTTAGACATTTTTATTTTATTTTTCTGTATATATTTTTGATATCCTTCTTAGTTAGTTTTGTATATATTTTTTTATTTGTATTTCTTTGATCTTGGGCTTAATTGTCTGTGAGGTGAAAATTGGTTTGGCAGGATCATGGACTATAATTATTATCAGTCATCTGATGCAGAAATGGAGATATCTGAGCTGCAGCTGCGGGTAGATATGCTGCAATTAGTCGTAAACATCCAACAAGTGAGTAATGAGTTGTCAAGGGCAACTGTCTCTCCTCCACCAATGGGTAGGCTATCTTTGAATGGGGAAATCAATTTCCCAACACTTCTACTCCATGGTGGGGGAACCCTCCAAACAATACTTTGATGGATGAAGAGGAACATTGGGAATCTTCCACACCTACATA
Organism: Sophora flavescens; assembly: GCA_030762895.1. Lineage (NCBI taxonomy): Eukaryota > Viridiplantae > Streptophyta > Magnoliopsida > Fabales > Fabaceae > Sophora > Sophora flavescens. The sequence goes on along the minus strand of CM061062.1, from coordinate 20,144,743 downwards.
TGAAGCACAACCATCACCATTGGAAGTTGCTTGGGAGAACTTCAAATCCGAATTCGCATCAATTCCGAGCAACCTATTCGGATAGTCGGTCTCACTTAGAGGATATTTTGGAGAGCTTCATGGTAACAACAATGGAAAGTTTAGAAAACCAAGAAGATACCATTCGAAGTCTCGGGGTACGTATTGAGGAACTCTCTAACCAACTATCCGAAATGCCAAATGGGAACTTGATGGATGATGATGAAGATGATGCCAAAATGGATGATGAGGAAGAAGAAGAAGTGGGAGCAACCGAGTCAAGAAGTGAAGACCCTGTTTTGGAGAACATAGTCGCACCATTCCCCATTGAACCCTTGACTAAGGAGCCTGAAAGGAAGAGGCATTTGGAGGACATCTATTTCACCATGCTTGGGGATGATGAAGAACTTTTGGAATTAGATTATGCTATTGTTTCCTATGCATGTGTTGAATGTGATGGAAAAAACACTTGTGTGGTTTGTGCGGAGATTTCTGCATATTTGGAAGGTGATGGATTTGGCAATGCTGAGAGTGAAGATTGTACAGAAGCCAGAACAGCACCAATGATCCTCTCGAATTGTTTACCACCTCACATTTTAAAGCAGTCAACAATGGAGTTCATGCCTCTGCCTGAGAAACCAGATTTTGGATCTTTAAAAATGCAGGCACCATGGCCAGTCCAAGAGGTTGAACCCCATTTTTATTGGGAAGATTTTGTTGATAAAGGGGTCATCTTTGACCCGAGAGGAATTGAAAAGCGCTTCCCATTTGAAGAAGTCAGCATGAATTTCGAGCGCTCACTTCCACATTTTTGCTGCAAACCGTGAGATCCAGGTGAAGGATCTCACATGGTTAGCATCCCTTGGTCCTTATACCACAGGTTATGGGATCCAGGTGGATGCTTCTTAATAAGTCAAGCTAGTGACGTTAAAGAAGCGCTTATTGGGAGGCAACCCAAGTTTCTTAACCCTTCTCTTTAGTTAGATTTTGTTTTTGATTTTAACTCTTGAATAATTTGAGAAGATCAAGAGTTTTCTTTTATTAATAAATTTGTTAAGTGTTTTCAGGATAATAAGGAAGGAGAAGCAAAAAGAGCGAGGGAGAAATAAAGCCGAGAAAAGCAAAGTCAAGACCCGCTACCGCCTCGGTAAGCCGTTCCAATTTTTTGCTTTATTTTATTTTTCTTCTCCTCTCTCCAACTTGATTGTTTACATTGGGGACAATGTAAATCTTTAAGCTTGGGGTAGGGGTAATCTTTTTGCTTGCATTGTAAATATTGCATTCATATAGGCTTAAGTTTGCATGATCGCATGATTCGGTTACCCCTGCTTAGATTGAGCTTATGATTGTGAGAGCTAAGTGCCAATTTTTCTGTGATAGTGAATTTTTGGACCCTGATTTTCTATTCTTGTGATATGGCTTCATTAAATATGCTTGAGATGATCTTGGATAGTTGATGATTAGCATATGTTTCTTTAGACTTGTGTTTCTCATTGGTTCTTGAACTGATAAATGTGAGCTTTTGAGCCATTAGGGGGTACTCACTAAATCTGCCCCCGTTCTTTGTGTTGAGTGTTGCTCCTCTTGGATGAACTTCTCTAGAACTTGACTTGCAACCATTTTGAAGCTTAAAAATTTTTGAAAACATTTTTGAAAATGATTGAGGCAATAGGTATTTTTCCGGCCTTCTGAGCTTTGAATGATGAAATGCTACCCCTTAGTTGCCCAATTTTGAGCCTGAATGAATAAAATGCTTTTCTTGGTACCCTGAAAAATTTTGATAAATATACTTGATAAGGGACCTTCTAAAGTATTACAAAAAGGGTGAAAAAGGTAGTTGAAAGTTTGGGATAAGAATCAGAAAAAAATAATAATAATAATAATTCTTTTGAGTTGAAAAATCTCCCCTCTCTAAAAAAAAAAGAAAAAAAAAGAAAAGAAAAATATAAAGAGATGGGGATGACAAACAAGAGAAGTGAGAAATAAAAGAAAAAGAAAGAAAAGAAAGGTGGAAAAATGTATTGAAAACCCAAGAAGGTATTTTAGAAGGTGTCTTGTGTTGAAATGTTTGATACTTGGTTTAGCCTTTTGAAATATCCCTTTCTTGTTATCCCCACCTAAAGATTAATCCCATGGCCACGTTACAACCAAATAAAGACCTCTTGATTCTTAGGTTTTTTCATAAATAAAGTGGAGATTTGGTTGATAGTCAAGCATATGGTAGGAATCAATCCTTGAGGAAAATGGAGCGAATTGTTATATATACTTGAACACTTGAGTGAGTGAGGCAAGAAAGAGAGCCAAGCAAATAAACAAGCTTGGGGTGAGCTTCAAGTGAGCAAGAGTGCCCGAATCAGTGAGAATGTGAGTCTAGGAAACCTAAGCCCCTAATTGGACTTGCATTGATTGTCTCTTGCTGAAATAATTGAATGCCTGTTACTTGGATCATTTTACTCGGGTTCTTAGTTCATTATCATTGCTCTGATTATTTTCATCTTCTGGCCTTAGTGATTGCTTGAGGACAAGCAAAGTCTTAAGCTTGGGGTGATTTGATGAGTGTGATTTAACCTCATTTTCCATGTACATTTCTGCATGCATTTGCATATAGTTAGGCCAATTTAGTGTTGATTTTGTATAGTTTTTACTTTGGAACGGATGAGGTGGTTTCTGTGTGTTGTTTTGCAGAAATTGAAGGAAAACTGTGCATATTTGGCTATAATGAAGCTTGGATGATTTTGGAGCTAAAAAGAGAAGAATATGAGCCAAACAGAGCCTATCACGGCCTGGCCGTGATGACCATCACGGCCGTGATCAAGCAGAGAAGAATGCAAAAGTCAGAGACTGTCACGACTTGGCCGTGACAGACATCACGGCCGTGACCGACCAGAAAATGAGGGCTCGCGTCGCGAACACTTCTCTCGCCTCGCGAGAGTTAAAAACCTGAAGACACACCTTGGACAGAAAGCGTCACGGCCTGGCCGTGATAGACATCACGGCCGTGACACGCGACGGATCTATAAATAACAGCACAACAGACAGAAAAAAGGGGACTTTTTGCAGAGGCTTGGAAACCCTAAAGAGGGCTGATGGCTGGGGGAAGACTGGGACCTTAAAGATGACATCTCTCTGCTCTTGGATTGGAAGGAGATTGAAGGATTCGTCATGAAGTTTTCTTCCTCTCTTCTCTCTTTCTCTTTGGTAGAATTTTTCATGTATAGCTAATTCCCCCATTGTTGGGTTTAGATGTATCTTTTCTGAACTTGATTGTTAATTGATTTGATTTCAATACAAGTTTCTATTTCTTTATGAGTATGTGATTCTGTGCTTAATGCTTTCCTTGGATTAGCTACCCATAGGAATGATATGTTGCTTTGATAGATAACTGAAAGGTTGGTGTTAAGGCATGCTCATGAATCTTATGCCAAGTAGTCCAAGAATCTAGACATAGGTGTTGGATGCTTGCAATCTTATAAGTCTTGACTTAATGCAAAATCACAGATTAATCCACCTAAGAAATTAGGGCTTGATTTGGGGTTTTAGGCTCAATGCACCTAAGACATTAGGCTTGAGTACTTTAGAAAAGGCTTGATTGGCATAATTGAATTAGGACTTGTGTTGTTAGCCATTTCATTGCAGTCAAGGGAGGATTAGTGTAGTCTAAACCTGACAATCTATCCATTTGTAAATCCTGCACTCCAAGTGTTTGTTAAAAGTCCAAAAAGACCAAAAATATTGTATTGCTTTGTTTTCTGTTTTGATATCTCATACCATAGTTTAGTCTAGATAGTTGTTAAGTTTGTGAATTGGTAATTGACAACCAATCCCTGTGGATACGATAACCGGTCTCACCACCGTATTACTTGATTGCGACGAGGTGCACTTGCCTTTATATCTTAAAAATACGTAACAATTTACTATGAATTTTTAAAGTTCTAGATCTAAGAATTGAAAATAATGATTATGGCTTCAAAACACAAAAATAATTGAAGAACATGATGATGATTGAGTGAGTGAGAGGAGCATGGTATACCTCTTGAAATTGAAAAATGAGCTAAGAATCACTTGGTTGCTTCACAAAAATGGCTTATGGAACTTAAGCTTTTTAAGTGTAAAAATGGTGAAACTTGTAATAGCCTGATTTTCATTATACTGTTTAATCAATAAAAATATAAGTAATTATATTTTAATATGAAAGTAGAAAATATTTTGTTTAATAATCATATTCCTAATCCACCTTATCATATGAAGTCACGGTAAAATTTTCGGTTGAAAATTCACACGAAAGTGGGTGTGCGTTTTCACTGCCAGTATAAGTTTACTGAGCAGAAAACCTAATTTTGACCCGTGAACGAGACGGTTAATGTTTTTATCACGTTTCCTTCAACTTTGGTTATTTTGGAAATTTTCGTTCAAAAATAAAATAAAATAAAATATTTTATTCGGGTGAAACCTTCAGAAAATACGATCGGATGTGCAACCGGTTACGTATTTAAGCAGTTAAAGGAACCCTAAAGGATGAGAGAAGGCTTGATGGGATGCCAAATTAAATGCTTATGACACACTTTAAAGTGATCATGATTACTTTTTCAAATTATAATCTATTTTATTCCAAAAACCCATTAAACCTTCCTTAAATGATCCAAACAATGCCCTAAACCAAAACTTCCTCTCCAAGCCTTGCTCCCTCTACTCTAGGCCGTGCACACCCCCCCTCCTCTATAAATATCACTCTTCATCCTCACTTCATCACTTTCCTTCCTTCTACTCCATTAAAACTCTTAAGCTTTCATATTTTTCTTAACTTCAAGCTTCCAAAGCTCTAGTTTTTCTTCTTCTTTTCACTAAGTGTTCTTCACCAAAGTTGTTCCTCTTGCTTAGGGTAATACTCTCATGTATTCTTTTATTTAAAAACTTCATCTTTTTCTAAAGTTTCTTCTTTATGTCATATATGAGCTTTTATCTTCAAAAATCTCTCAAAAATGGTAGAAAATTCCTTTTGAGTTGAAACCAATTTCTATGGTCTTGTATTTACTTTTAGTTTAACATACTAAGAGGTTGTATAAATCAAAAATCTCCATCCTCTATTTCTTGAGGAGGCCGAATCTACTCATGATGGCCTAGAGAGTGTTTTGTTTCAACTTCTTTTACATGATCATGTGTTAGTTTTTTTTTTAAGTGTTCCTTGATCATTAAATCCATAAATATTGGAAGGTTTTGATAGCTTGTTTTCCCATGATGGCCAAAACTATGTATTAGTGGCCTAGGATACTATGTTTCAACTTATCCAAGTGTGATCATGAACTTAGAACCCTAATACATTGTGATGCTTTACTTTATTCTTGCTTCATTTATTTATTGTGCTTTCTTTATGGCTTTCCTTACTTGTGCTTATTTATTTTTATGTCATTATGTTTCTGTTCATGTCATTTACTTCCATGTTCTTTATATTCATGTCTTTTATTTTATGTCATTTATATTTATGCCATTTACTTTATGTCATTTACATTATGTCATTTATGTTTATGTCATTTATGATTCATTTACTTGTGTCATTATGCTTTAGTTACTTATAGGCTTATGTTGTTCTTACTTTATGTGCTTATGAGCTTTGTTATTTAAAGTCCTATGTTGCTTCCAAGATGATCATAGACTCGAGCTCCATAAGTTATTGGATGCTAAAAGGTCTAAGAGATTGGAAAATTTAAAGATTTCTATCATGAAAACCCAAGGATGGCCGAATCTTAAAGGTTATGGACCTAGGGTGTTTCGTTTTTCATTTTCCAAAGTGATCATGGTTTTAAGCTCCTTACTATTAATGGATGCTAAACCGAAGAGATTGGAAAGTTTAAACGTTCCTAGCCTATCTTATTGGTCAAGGCCGAATCTCCATCAAGTGTAACTCGGTGGGATTTTTGTTCAACTTTGTTTAAAGTAATCTTGTTTTAAACTCCTAGCACTTAAGGATCATAAATCCCTAAGTTGCATGTGTTTTGGAAACTTCTAGCACTTAAGGATCATAAATCCAAGAGTCGCATAAATTTCGAAAACCCCTAATCATAGTTTATTGTATGAACCGAACCAATGTAACACCCTCCCCTTGGGGCATTACTACGTAACCCATCCGGAAGTAAATTTGAAAGATAATTTGCTGGTTGCTTTCGAAAAATTTGTTTTCTCTTAAGTCAGAAAACTGGGGTATAAGATTTTCTTCTATAGGGATAACTCTGAAATCCATCATACATACATTTAAAACGTAAAGTCACGTTCGTAACAAAGTTATCATGACATACAACATTTCTATAAGTTTCCATTTTCGAAAGAAAAGTTTAAACTTCAGATGGATGTATATAACACTACATTCACGGACCCCTTTAGATATACAACCCAACTCGTACTCCTAAGCTGGTCATTCTATCAAATATTCATTGGAGAGACCCCCAATCGGAATACTTTCCCAACCCCTAACACTAGGTCTTCAATTGACTTCGAAAGACTCCTCTGCAACATCGGCACTAGAGTACCAAGGTACTACAGCAAAACCCGAATAGACCTGATATAATTGTAAGAGTGAGATACCATCATAAGATATATCCCACAACAACCATATACATGATACATACATCACATAATCATATAAGCAGTTAAATCATGCATATACACAATATAATAGTGTTATATCAAAGGGTCTCAAACCCGCACAGTCACTCTTTGAAAATATGCATGGCACTTCAATATCAGGCTCTAACTAAATCTCATGAGATATCAACACCGTTTTCCACTAGAGAAGAATTAGAGTTGGTCAATCTCTAGCCCACCGAGCAGTTGCCTCCATACCCTCATGCATTTAAGGTCTCAGGACGAGCAACGTCACATGTGCCTCTGAACTCGGTTTACATGGACAGACTCCCAGATACCACCTTGTATCTGATATATATCAAAAAGCACGTCTGCTTGGGGAAATGCACATGAGAAAATATTTTATTTAAAAGGTTTTCTTTGTGTTTATTCTTTTCACTATCGCAGCTCAAAGCTAACGACTTAATCATAATTTTCCCATCACTTGAAAACTCAGAAGCATAGGACATACAGTCCGAATGCTCAATCACAACGCCCAAGACCGATGCCGTGGTCGAGGGTTGTGGTCGTAGAAAACAACATTCACCTTTAACAATGTTCATCACAACGTGGTTAGGATACACAGTCCAAAACAACGTGATTAGGACACACGGTCCACAACAACGTAATTAGGACACACGATCCATCACAACGAAATCAGAACGCACTGTCCTCAATTTCGAGAATTGGACTCTCAGTCCATAACATCATGAATAGGACTCATAGTCCCGAATTAACACTGATCCAAGATCACGTGCGCATAACTGAATACTAGAGGCGACGTCTCGCGTACTAGATTCTCTTTCTTAAGTACTTATTTTTCGTTCAGTGAAAAACAAATTCAAAACCGAATCCTCGATAACCTATCCAGGCTATCGGAAAGTTTCTAAAATATTTAGGAAAACCTTTTATTTGAAAATCTTTTATAAAGCATCTTTGAAATTCTTTTATCTTCGAAATATTCCCCCAATAGGATATTGCCAAATAATCTTGAAAGTTTTGACTTGAAGACACATAGTTCGAAAAATGATTTTTCTCTTGTATAACAATAGTTCACCAAAACCATTTCAACATTTAAAACAAGTACTTTAAGTTAATGAGCTTTTGGAAAAGAACACCAATCCCTTCATCTTCAAAGCTTATTAAGGTTTTTAATCCTTATAACAGCTGAGCACAGACACAAGTCTGACTTGGCAAACTTTCAATCAACAGCAGTATATAATATCAGTTCAATGCTAATATCACAGTTGAAAGCAGTTCATCACAGATATGCATCATAACATTTAGAACAAGTACAGTCCAACATCAGATAATAGCATAACAGTTCAAGTACATTAGATAACCAAGTAAGCACAATTAACATATAAATATCCAGTTAAACACATACACACATGCATACAGTTATTGAATATCTTTAGGGAATCCCCTCTTACCTCGAGAAGGTAAGAGAATGCGAGAAAATAAACAGTTTCACGAACGTTCTTCAAGGTTGGTTAGGATGCAAGTCTAGGTTTCAAGACACAAGGTTCAAAGGATTAGAACTCAACCAAGAACTTAGGGCTAAAAGTTTCCAAAACACATGCAACTTAGGGATTTATGATCCTCAAGTGCTAAGAGTTTAAAACACGATTACTTTAAACAAAGTTTGAACAAAAATCCCACCAAGTTACACTGGATGGAGATTCGGCCTTGACCAATAAGATAGGCTAGGAACATTTAAACTTTCCAATCTCTTTGGTTTAGCATCCATTAATAGTTAGGAGCTCAAAACCATGATCACTTTGGAAAAATGAAAAACGAAACACCCTAGGTCCATAACCTTGAAGATTCGGCCATCCTTGGGTTTTTATGATAGAAATCTTTAAATTCTTCCAATCTCTTAGGCCTTTTAGCATCCAATAACTTATGGAGCTCAAGTCTATGATCATCTTGAAAGCAACATAGGACTTTAAATAACAAAGCTCATAAGCACATAAAGTAAGAACAACATAGGCTTATAAGTAATTAAAGTATAATGACATAAGTAAATGAATCATAAATGACATAAACATAAATGACATAAAGTAAATGACATAATGTAAATGACATAAAGTAAATGACGTAAATATAAATGGCATAAAAGTAAATGACATAATGTAAATGACATAAAGTAAATGGTTTAATATAAATGACATAAAGGTAAATGACATAATGTAAATGACATAAAGTAAATGGCATCAGTATAAATGACATAAAAGTAGAGTAAAAATCTTTAAACTTTCCAATCACTTTAGACATAGCATCCTTTAACATAAAGGAGCCTTGGTCCATGATCATTTTGGGAAACGAATCTTTAAACTTTCCAATCACTTTTAGACATAGCATCCTTTAACATAAAGGAGCCTTGGTCCATGATCATTTTGGGAAACAAATCTTTAAACTTTCCAATCACTTTTAGACATAGCATCCTTTAACATAAAGGAGCCTTGGTCCATGATCATTTTGGAAAACAAATCTTTAAATACAAACTCATACTTGTAAAAGTTGAAACAAGATCCATCTAAACCATATGCATGGTTTCGGCCTCATTAGAAAGAAGAGGTTAGGAGACTTTGTTTTACACAACCTTTTAGTATGTTAAAATACAAGTAAATACAAGACCATAGAAAATTGGTTTCAACTCAAAAGGAGTTTTCTACCATTTTTGAGAGATTTTTGAAGATAAAAGCTCATATATGACATAAAGAAGAAACTTTAGAAAAAGATGAAGTTTTTAAAGAAAAGAATATATGAGAGTATTACCCTAAGCAAGAGGAACAACTTTGATGAAGAACACTTAGTGAAAAGAAGAAGAAAAACTAGAGCTTTGGAAGCTTGAAGTTAAGAAAAAGATGAAAGCTTAAGAGTTTTAGTGGAGTAGAAGGAATGAAAGTGATGAAGTGAAGATGAAAAGTGGTATTTATAGAGTAAGAGGGAGGGGGGACACGGTTTTGTAGAGGAAAGAAGAAGAAAGAAGGTGGGTTACTTGTAGAGAGGATAAGGAGTTAAGGTGATGTGATGTGATTGGAGAGAGAAAGATGAAAAAGTAAGATTTTGGAATGAAGTCAAGATTTACTTTTTCTTAGGTGTGTCATAAGCATTTAATTAGGCTTCCCATCAAGCCTTCTCTCTTCCTTTAGGGTTCATTTAACTGCTTAAATACGTAACCGGTTGCACATCCGATCGTATTTTCTGAAGGTTTCGTCCGGATAAAATATTATATTTTATTCCCGGACAACAAAATTCGAAAATTTACCAAACCCACACAAAACATAATAAAAACACTAACCGTCTCGTTCACGAATTAAAATTTTGTCTCTAGCTCAGTAAACTTGTACTGTCAGTGAGAATCCAGACCGATTTTCGTCTGAATTTTCGACCGAAAATTTTACTGTGACTTCATACGGTAAAACAACACAAGAAAATGATTTTATTTTAAATAAAATCATCCTCTGGATTTTATCAAAAATAAATACATTAAAGCATGTATTTACTGATAAGGAAGCATACGAAAAACAGGGTGTTATAACCTATACCTTGTGGTTAGTGTTCTTTGGTTGAGTTTTAACTCATGATTTCATGTTTTGTAACCTTAGACTTCCATCTCGGAGGAAACGAGGTCGTTCGTGGTATACCTCTTCGAGTATCTAATCTCCTTACCTTCACAGAAGGTGGAGTTAATACTTTGTGGTGTGACGACGAGGAGCTTCGAGTTCGGGAGTTCGGTGATAACCCAGGTGGGGGAAAGAATCAACCTATCGTCGGAATCGATAAGTAGAAAATTATGTAGTAATTATGTAGGGCGACCTAAACCCTACTAGAAGTCGAATAATCGACAAGACCAGAATCGCTTTAAATTGCTTTTATAAAACATCCATGGTGATTCAGGGATTGTAGGTTGATCGATATTAGGTTGATGTTTATACTGTTGATGGTTGATTTGAGTTTTATTACCTTTATTGAACTGATTTAGTGCTATGTTGATGTTTTGAAATATCTTTGATTGACTTGATGTTATGCATGATCTGTGTGGTATTTACTTCATGCTTAGTGGATTAAGCGAAGATATATATGTGGTCTAAGAGATGAGTTGTTTTGGGTGTGAGGATCATGATGATTTTTAGAGGTGCCTAACCTACATGAAATATGTTAAAGAGGTGTTGTGACATAGAACATGTGTTGAGGTCTTGATAAGAGGTTAAGGCACTAGGTTATAACCATAGGAGTCTGCGAGGTTCATAAGTTGTGTTGTTTCCATTACCGTATGTGGGACATATACAAGACCCGAAGTCCTTGTGGGACCGTCCAAAGGGTAAACTTAACTTGTGCAGCTACGAGTGTCATTGCTTTGCATGAGCACCTCTGGGAGTGGTCGAGGTGTGCATCGGGATTATCGTGCAGCTGTAGTGTCACGCTTTGCGTGAGCGTTCTTACCATGGTGAAGGTGTGCACCGAGATAATCGTGCAACTATAGTGTCATTGCTTTGCATGAGCACCCACGATTCGGGGTGTGCACCGGGTTTAATGTGCAGCTATAGTGTCATTGCTTTGCATAAGCATTCTCACCATGACTAAGGATGTGCATCGGGAATGGGACGTGTCGCTTGGACGACTGACCGATAACCATAACTATGATAGGGAAACCATAACCATTTTCAGTATCAAGTTTTAGTTGTAGGAGTGAGGGTAGGATGGATATAAGAATTTTATGGAAGATGAATGACTTGACTGATGTTGTGTCTGTGATAATTACTGTATAGTTTACTATTACTCTTTTCCACTTTTGATGATAGAACTGTTTCTTATCCCCTGTATATTTCTGTATCTTGTATTTTGTCTCCTTGTGGAACCATACGAGAAGACCCTGTGGATGAACGTAACCAGGAGGAGTTGGATGGAACTCCCTACGAACTAGATGCCGGAGGACGAGCTGTGACCCATGGTGATTAGGGTCTAGTTAGTTATGGCCAGTGCGTCTGTGTCGTGAATCTTTTATCTTTCCGCTTATGTTTTGTATAACTATACACCAGTTCGGGATCCTATTGATGGGATGCCCTGAAACAATGTTTTGATAACTCGGATGCTTTAAGTATGTGTAATATATTTATGTTTGCATATTCTATTCTATATGAATCTATTTGCTTAAGAAATTAAGTTTCAATTTTTACGAAATTTTCACGTTAAGCGTGCGATTAAGTAATTAAATAATGAGGTTTTAAACTAAATGGCACAAAGGGGCACAACGAGGTGTCTCAAAACTTGTTGAAGATGATGAAGCATGCCTTTTATAGGAATGGAGTGGGCTCTCCAATAGGGTTTGGGTCGTGAACATCAATTGGCAAAAAGGTTCAAAACAAATTTTTAGGGACAAAATTGTAATCTTACACAACGACAAATTTGTGACTAAAACCAACATTAAGGACATTATGGTAAATTCCCCTCAAAAGCCATCATTACACTTGTGAGTCACCTATATGACTCACCCTTATGAGTCAACACTTGACTTCATCCATTGAATGTCGGATTTTGTCTCTGCACGTCCGTTCTCGACTCCGTCGATTACCCGATTAGGGTTTCTGTATGTTTTTCGATCGAAAAATTTCAAAATAACCATACTCGTAGGAAATATGTTTTAAACATAATCCATTTCGTTCACGAGTCAAAAATTAGATTTTCTGATCATTAAAATCTTACTGTCAGTGAAAACACCGACTGTTTTCTGTTTGAACTTTTACCAAAATTCGTCCGACTAAACATAATATTTCATTTCTGATCATAAATTTGGAAAGTAGAATTTCTCACGGATAAAATATAAAAAAAAATCTACAAATTTCAGTTTCGGGTCAAATTAGGGCTTTTTGCCGGTATAAAATTATACTGTCAGTAAAAACGCAGACCAGTTACCGTCTGAGTTTTAAACCCAAAATTTTACCGTATACTTATGAAAATAAGTATAATATGAATATGACTTTGTTTTTTTCTAAAATTGTTTTCTAAGTTTCAGATAAAAATATAAACGTTTATTTATATTTATAACGATCTTAGAAAGCAGAAAAAATCAGGGTGTTACAATGCATAGGGGGTCTCAAGATTATTACCACTAAGTTTTAAATCACAGGTAGCCCTGGAATCATGCACTGGAGTCAGAGTCTTGGCTGTGGAGTCAGAATCAATTGCAACAGAGGTTGAGATCTTTTGAATGGAATTTGAGACATGATTAGGAGACTTATCACAATTGGTCTCAACCGAATCATTTTCATTCAAATTTTCACCCGAAGATGCATCAATTTGTTCATTGTCTTCCTCTGGTTTTTGCTTTGGAACCTTAACCGAAACATTGTCATTCAAATTTCCATCCAGTGATGTATCAACCTGACCGTCAACTGGTTTATGCTCCGAAACCTTAGGGACATATGCTTGCTTAGTTTTCTGCACCAATTGCAAATCATTGTGCACCACGTTCTCCTTGAAGAATTTACAAGTCGAAACCAAGTGACCAATTGATTTACAATGAGAACAAAAAGAAGGAATCTTCTCATATTCGATACCGACAAAAAATGCAAAACCTTCACGTTCAACCATAATCTTCTTGAGCAGCTTTCCTGTTAGATCAACATCAATTAAAACTCGAACATAGTGACCATATGCCCCAGTGCGGGTAGCTTCATCCAAACTTATAGGAGTACCTAAACCGCCTGTAATTTCAAATAACAATTTCGAGCGCCAATATTCTTGCGGCAAGTTATGAATTCTAATCCAGCATTGAGAATGAGATTGTTTCTTCTTATTAGGAATAAAATATGGAGACCACTTAAAAAGACGCAATAGCCCTGGTTGAAGGTTCCAAGCCCCAACAGCCAAGACACTATGCAAATCCTTTTGAGAAGCAAAACTGAATTCATAGAATCCCTTTCCTAACTGAATCATTCTCCATTGACCCAAAGACTTCCATAGTTTTGAAAGTTTGTCACATAATTCGGAGATCTTTATAGGGATGTCACTCGTTCAACAACAACAAACAGTCATGAAGGTTGTTTTTGAAACATTCCAACCCTCTTTGATATTCATCCTCAGATATTTTGATAGAGACAGAGTCTCCCTTCACGTAAGGTCGAGGAAGTTGACTAACCGGGATGTCAAACGAACCATTCAAAGCCTTAGCAAAAGATTTTTGCCGTGGAAAAGACGAGGCTTTCAAAGGAGATTCTGGATTGAGAAACGTCAAAGGTCAAGCAATGAGACAATCTTCACAGTCCAAAATAGGGATGCACAAAAATCCAATTCAAAACCAACGCACGACAGAGAGCCAATGAACCAGAGATGATGAAACAATGTAGAAAGCGGGTAGCATATGAAAGGAAGGATGGTGACGGAGAGAGGTCCGCACACACAACAGAGCGGGAGAAAATATGGCCTGGTGGTAAGGGTGACAAATGGATGGATTGGATAAATTTTTATTCGGATCTTAACAGATGGATTTAAAACAATCCATTAATCCATTATAATCCATTAAAAATTCATTAAAAAGAAATCCAATCCATCCATGATCCATTAAATAAAATCCACCCGATCCATCTATTAACAACTTTTCATGGATGGATATCCAATCCATCCACTAAAATTTATTTTAAGAAATTAAATAATTTTATATCTCTTTTATCCATCCATAAAATATTTTTAAAAATAAAATAATTTATAAAAAATTAAAATATTATCTCTAACTCACTCTCACTCTCCTCTTTCTTCCTCTCTCTACCCTTTTTCTCTCTACCTTTTTTCCTACTCTCTATCTTTACCCTCTCCACTCTATCTCACGACCATTTTGTATCACGACCATTTTTCTATTATCATATGGGAGTTGTTGATTATATGTATCTACAGAGGTTGTTTTGCCACAACGCTCCATGACATTGTTTTACGAAACTTGTTACAACTCTGTGCTTTCAATTAGTTAATACTTTTTTTTAAAGTTTCTCAACAAAAAAAAAAGACAACAAAAAAAGAAAACTTATGTGATAACATGGACTACTACTGATGCTTGAGAACAATTAATTAGTTAATACTTAATATAACAAAAAAAAAACAGATAAATAAAATAAAAAATAGTGAAGAAAAAATAATAGGAAACAGAAGAAAAATTAAATGAGTGTTTTTTTTTTGTGTTACAAATGGAGGTTTTTTTATTTTGTGAAAAATAATATGAAAAAAATAAATAGGTTTCGAGATGGATAAAAGTTGATCCATTATATTTTTTATTGTTGATTCAATGGATTTTAAAAAATATTGGATGTATCATAAATCATCCATAAAAAAATAATTCAACCCATCCAATTCATTTATATTATTTTTTTATAAATGGATGGATTGAATGGATTTTTGCATGAATGAATTGGGTGGATGATGGACAAATGGATCGTTTTGTCACGCCTGCCTGGTGGTGGGCTGGATCTGACCGGTTAGATGGAGAGGAAGGTCCGTGCACTGATGGGGATTTTGGCTGACGGTGGGAGGCGGCTGATGGAAAGGATGGGACGAGAACTTGGGGGCGGCTAGGTCAATTTGGCTCACCGCCTGGGAGGCTCCGCATAGTGTTGGAACTTGGAACCTCTGTTGCAGAATCAATGCCAATCCACTATTCCACCTAGTGTGGTGGATCCCACCTCCTCCCATGCTTCACTGAATCGCAATTCTTTATTTTCAACACCGTCCATCTGGTAGTCCCACCACATGTGACCATTTGCATCTGATCCTACCTCCCTACTTTCTTTCAGAGTCTTGGAAGTATGTTTCCGGTACTGCAGAATACACACCGGAAATTTATTTCCAGTAGATCAAGAAAAATAAAACTATGTACCAGACTTTAAATTCCGGTATGTAAAATATATTATACAGGAAATATATTACGTACCTAGAACGCATAACGGAAAAAAAAAAGAAAAAGAGGAAGGATTTGTGCAAGGGAGCAAGCTATTCAAAGGGAAATAATGAAAAAGAGGAACAATAACCTATCAAACTATCAAAAGGAAGTTAATGAATGGGTGAAGTTGAGGAGGGAGAAGAGGGAAAGAGGGAGAAGAGGGGAATGGTGTATTTTTTCAGAAAGTAGGTCACGGGTATACGAAGGTAGTTGAGGACATTTTGTGGATATTGATTTTTTTTATAAAAAAAATGTGGTGTATTTGAGATATTAGTGGTATTAAAAGCAACACTTAGGGTGCTTAATATGCGTTAATGTACACTACAACACATGACAAGCGCAAAGGACAGTACAATACAACCTTTTTATTCATAGGATAACTTTTTGTCATGTACATCTTTTGATAGATAAATAATAGATAACACAAATAAAATAATATTAATTTCACTACGATATACTTTGTAATATATATTATTATATATTAATATATAATATTATTTATATATATTATTAATATATGTAAGTATCAGGCAATATATAATATATTTTATAATATATAGTATATATGATAATATATTATTATTAGTGTAATAATATTATAAATATTATTACGTGTTATATAACGTTAACGTTCTATAATATATATATATATATATATATATATATATATATATATATATATATACATATTAGTTAGGGAGAGAGGGGGAGATATATTTTTGTCTTTTTTTGATAGTCTGTCCATGGGACAAAAAGTTATCTCATGATTTGGTGAGCAATAAAATTTTGGATTTTTGTTCTGTCCCTCACTCTCATTTTTGTTCTATCCCCTAATCACTTTTAGAATCAAATATAAGACAAAATTTTATGCTGTACAGACCCTTCATTTTTTTTAAATCAAACGCACCCCCAATTTTTTTTTGGCAAAATTTTGCTCAGAAATTTCAACTTTATAACCTTGGTGTATCCGTAATCCCTATCCATGTTTGCGTATTGCTTTTACCATCCCTCATTTTGCTCCTCCCACCCCCTCTCCCAATTTTTTTTTTAATTTTTTGACAAAAACATGTCAAGTCATGTGCTGCCTCAGCCCTCTCTCTGTTCATCTCTCATTCTCTCCGACAGTCCGACTCCCTCTTCCACTCCTTCAGCGGCGGCGCCTCTGCCCTCAGCTCCGTCGAGCTCAGCGTCACCGACCTCCTCCGCCACAGTCTCGAAATCACAAGTGTATGTGAGATTTTTCACTCTTTCTTCTGCAAAATTTATAATCATGTTTATCTATTAGGGTTATGGATTTTGAATTGGGGTTTCTCTATTAGCATGTGTATGTGAGAGAAATTTAATATGTTGATTTTGGTGAATAAATGCCTGTTTTTTTATCATAATGCCTGTTTGTGTTTATGTGTTTTGTCTGATTTTTCTTCTTGTGTTTATGTATGGCTAAAAAACAAACTGTAGAATTTCTATTCTTAAGCGTAGAGACTAAGCTTAAACTACACCCATAGAAGGGTTATCACTGGTGTCGACTACAAAACTTGATTTGAGAGAGAGAGAGAGAGGGAGGGAGGGAGGGAGGGAGGGAGGGAGGGATGATCTTAGCGAGAGAAAGCATAGAAGGTGTACTGGCCGAGAATGAAAGACCGAGAATTCGTCTATACACCGGACTGACCGAGCTTACCCCTGCAAATGGACCCTAGCCCAAACCCCTCCAGAGCCGAGGATATGTCAGCACACTTGACACCCGAGGATAATTACTCGGGCCTATTCCATGACAGGCCGCGGATAAAGATACCTCGGTCCCGAGCTATCCAATCACAACTAACTGGGCCGAATATCTCGCTGGTCCTAATATCTCTCCGCATAATCAGGGCCTGATCCTAATATCTCTCCGTATAACTCGGAGCCCTATTCTGAACATCTCTATAAAAAGGGGTCCAACCCCCTCATTGAGAACTACGTTTTCTTTGATTCCCATTTGGATACGTAGGAGCAGAATCTCAATTCTGTCAAGCACATTCCAAAACATCCCTTCTAACTCTTTCCAGCCGAGTATCTCTCATCTGAGGTATTTGGACGGAACATTTGGCACCGTCTGTGGGAACGAGGCAAACTGTCCCCGGCCGCATTAGTTGAGCAACAATGGTGCAAACTTGGAGTGCGAATGGCAGGAGAAGTAGAACTACATCGACCGCATCACGAGACGAAGTAAGCCCTATAGACGAGGAGGAGAGGTGGTTCTCATCCAACAACTTACGAAGATGAACGTCTCTCCAAATTTTCCAAATTGGATTCAACGAAGAGAATTACAGGGAAGAAATATTCTTATCTTTCCATTCATATATTATCAAACTAACTTTTAATACGTAGGATACTGCATATTGGATGATTCATGTCATAATAATTAACTTTTAATAGCAATGGCTATCGGGCAACCCATTAGCACATTGTTTATGTATGGTGCTTTATTGTTAAGTTGAATTGACTTGATACCATGGCTAGTGTGATGACCGAGGATATGGCTACGCACATCTTAACAGCTATAATATTTCAAGCTAGGCATGTAAACGACACATGCATGATGAGGACTTGTTGCTCCAATGACACATATTTTCCATACGATCACATAGATCCCAGATGGGGAATAGGTTGCAAGTAATGCTTGCATGACTCATGCCATGATTTTCGCAACTTCCTCTCTCGACTAGCCCATAATCACGGAGCCAGTAACTGACTCTTGTGTACAGTTTTTTACACCACAGAAAAATGGGTTAAACGCCATTTAAAAAAGAAATATCATTTTTATTTTATTTCAATTTGTCCATTACGGAAATCAAGGAGTGGCTGCGGAATCTATGGGAATAGCGGGAAGATGGGACAAGCGATGACAGTTACAACACCCGTTTGAGCCCGAAAATGTGTACCCACAACGTCGAGGGAAGAGAAACCCTCATGTCACCTGTATGGTTACGTGTGGAAGGAGTCTTTCCTGAAAATCTGTGGAACATCATTCTCAGTTAGCCCGGCTCTGTAGCGTATGGCAAAACTGTCCATGGGACTTACTCGGTGTAGGGGCAACCAGGACCTCGATTTTTCACACAGATAAAGCTCAGAAGAGAGGGAGGTCCTACACATTCCCATAAATTTTCCACCTCCTCACCACTGTTTGACACAAAACCACAAACACTTGGTGGGAAATCAGAACTGTCATCGGGAGCAATTTTCGGAAAAAATCCAAGGAGGAGGATGAGAAGCGTAGGTGTATAGTGGCTGGAAATCGGTGGGATCGAGATTTTCTGTTTTGGAGGATAATGAGCAACCGCCTGAATAATTGGTTTGAAATGGTCAAAGATGGATTTACTTCGTTATCTTTATTATGAATTTTATCGCATATTATTTTGGAAATTTAAAGTTGTCTAAAATTTAGATTATCTTTTTAACTGCCATCCACTAAGTGAAATTTGGCCGTTTGAAGATGGGTATGGATATGCAGTTTTCATGATAATCCTGTGAGTTGTGGATGTTGTATGATAAACCCTGATGAACTCGGCTTATGCTGTTTTGCCACCCCGGCGATTCAGTCACCGCATCTTGGCATGCCTCGATGAGTTCGGCAATTCTGATGATTTCGGCCGCTGCTTTCTCACATCTCTCTGAGAGAGTGGGCACGACACTACTGAGTTAACTCAGTCCCCTCTGAGTCAATGGAAAGCAACAATGCAAGTCACAAGTCACAGTCCCCTCTCAGTCACATGCTGACCCGGTGACAAATGACCCTATATCAAGAAGGCAGGAAGGAAGGACGTGTGGAGAAGGGAGTTTTTCTTAACTGATGGAGGAAGAGAATGAGTATGAGTAATCATTGACTAGCTGGTTGGTTAAGTGAACTATAGTGTCACTCCCATTGCAGTAGAGATACATGTTCTCTTGCTTATTGCTATCTTTCATCCTGTATTGCCCTTATATATTTTTTTTTTTATGGAAATATTATCAAGGGTGGTGCAAGCGTGTGCCAACTTATTTCTTTGTCGATGATAATCATGGAACGAGCTTAATCCTTGGAAATTCTCTACAACATGCAAGTTCGCATCCATTATTTCATAATACTGATTCGGTCACGTGAAAATCATAATGGTAGCGAGGATTTTCCAAGTTAAGCATTTTCATCCGAGGTAGGTGACAAAAGTGACTTGGTTGAGTCAACTCGGTCCTCGCGAGTAAACGAGTTCCGTATGGCTACAAGTGGCCTCAATGTCTATGGAGTAAGGAGAGTGTGGCAGATCATTTACTCAATTGGAAGAAGCACTGTTGTGTACAATGTGGATATGACCCAGGTGGTGAGTGCTGATTTGCGAATGTGGTACTATCCAAGTTGCCTTCCTTAGTATCAGAGTCTATTGCCATCAAATATGTATTAAGCTCGATTTAATCGGATTCTGGGTAGAAATAAGGAATTAAATAAAAAAATATGAATGGAGTTATAAGGAAGCAAAAATCTTGGCAAGAGCTATGGTGATATCAAGTCCTTAAGACGAGAATGATCTCAGTAAAAGACACTCAAAGCCCTTAAAAACGAGCATGACTTCGGGTAAAAGGCAATTCAAGTCCTTAAAAACTAGCAAGATCTAGGGTAAAAGGCACTCAAAGTCCTTAAAGACGAGCAAGATTCTCTGATAAAAGGTAACATAAGTCCTTAAAGACGAGTTAATTCTCGGGTAAGACATTATTATGTTGTATCTTATTTTATTCGATGATGTTTGATATGAAATGTGGGATGTGAAAGCCATAATTCTCAAAAGAGAATGTTATGTTTTTATTTGGACTTTAAGTCCAAGTTACTATATAGTGATGCAGGTGGTGAGAGGGTAGTACTGTCCAGTGGAGGATGAATGACTAAAAAATATAGTTGACTTATTTTTTAAGTTAGCACAAAAATGAACTGCAAAGTTCTCGGTTGAACGAAGTAGGTATACTATATTCGGAAGTGAATATCCCAGTTTATGGAATACTATCGAGCACATCGATATGCCTTGGAGTTTATATCATATGTTAGCATGGTTGATATATAAATAAAAAGAAGCAAGGAAGGATCATACAGAAGGCAAACTAGCGGCAAACTGGGGAGGGCCATTCCGGGTAGTAGAAAACTTGGGAAACGGAGCATATAGGTTAGAAGAATTGTCCGGGAAGCCTATCCCGAGGACTTGGAATGCTTCGCATTTAAAGTTTTATTATAGTTGATGTATATAGTCAGGTGATGTACTCTTTTTCCTACCTCGGTATTTTGTCCCAAAAAGGGTTTTGACCGAGAAGGTTTTAACGAGGCACACCGCAGACTTGCTTTTTATTCAATAAAAGAATTTATTATCAACATTATGTTATCTTATTTTGCCGACGTATTTACTCTACAAACATCTCATTTGGAAGGCCGAGTTCGAGCCGTTAAACTCTAAAGCCTCCTAGCCGAGTTCGAGCTATTGAGTCATTATGGCCAAGTTTGAGCCTGAAGGCCGAGTACGAGCCATTAAAATTGTTAAAGACCAAGTTTGAGCCTGAAGGCCGAGTTCGAGCCAATCAAATTGTTTAAGGCCAAGTTTGAGCCTGAAGGCCGAGTACGAGCCAATTAAATTGTTTAAGGCCAAGTTTGAGCCTGAAGGCCGAGTTCGAGCCAATTAAATTGTTTAAGGCCAAGTTTGAGCCTGAAGGCCGAGTTCGAGCCATTAAATTGTTAAAGGCCAAGTTTGAGCCTGAAGGCCGAGTTCGAGCCAATTAAATTGTGTAAGGCCAAGTTTGAGCCTGAAGGCCGAGTACGAGCCATTAAATTATTAAAGGCCAAGTTTGAGCCTGAAGGCCGAGTACGAGCCAATTAAATTGTTAAAGGCCATTAAATTGTTAAAGGCCAAGTTTGAGCCTGAAGGCCGAGTTCGAGCCAATTAAATTGTTTAAGGCCAAGTTTGAGCCTGAAGGCCGAGTTCGAGCCATTAAATTGTCAAAGGCCAAGTTTGAGCCTGAAGGCCGAGTTCGAGCCAATTAAATTGTTTAAGGCCAAGTTTGAGCCTGAAGGCCGAGTACGAGCCATTAAATTGTTAAAGGCCAAGTTTGAGCCTGAAGGCCGAGTACGAGCCAATTAAATTGTTAAAGGCCAAGTTTGAGCCTGAAGGCCGAGCCAATTAAATTGTTAAAGGCCAAAGATATAAGGATGTTAACTGGGAATGATTGCCTTCTCTGACAGACAGGAGGAAAGGTTCGGCTGAAATGACAGCTGGGAACACGGAAGTCTACGTGACCGAAGAATAAGCTTGGTTTAATACTTGTCAGCTCCTTCGCTTATTTAAGCTCGGAGCTCGGGGGGCTTGTGTACTGGCCGAGAATGAAAGACCGAGAACTCGTCTATACACCGGACTGACCGAGCTTACCCCTGCAAATGGACCCTAGCCCAAACCCCTCCAGAGCCGAGGATATGTCAGCACACTTGACACCCGAGGATAATTACTCGGGCCTATTCCACGACAGGCCGCGGATAAAGATACTTCGGTCCCGAGCTATCCAATCACAACTAACTGGGCTGAATATCTCGCTGGTCCTAATATCTCTCCGCATAATCAGGGCCCGATCCTAATATCTCTCCGTATAACTCGGAGCCCTATTCTGAACATCTCTATAAATAGGGGTCCAACCCCCTCATTGAGAACTACGTTTGCTTTGATTCCCATTTGGATACGTAGGAGCAGAATCTCAATTCTGTCAAGCACATTCCAAAACACCCCTTCTAACTCTTTCCAGCCGAGTATCTCTCATCTGAGGTATTTGGACGGAACAGAAGACATTTCTGAAATTTCATTATCAACTTTCTGTTGATATAAATTTTGAGTGTTTGGTTTCATTTGGTTAAATTGGTTAAATTTGGTTTTGTCTGGAACTTCTATTTGAAGATCCATGTCTCTGTTTTAAGCTTATTCCATCTGTGAAGTTGGCAAGGATGCAGCTGGAACTGTTGGTAACTCTTCTAGGATTTTTTTTGTTACAAAAAAAATGTCTTTGCTTCTTGGGATTCTGTTTGATTAACTAAAGAACCCTTCTTTACAAATAGCATAAGCTAGGGGATTAGTCTTTAGACCTATCTTTATCATGATACTGTACTTGCCTATTTGCACGGAACATCTTTGCTTTCGGGTTGTTTGTACCCCGTGTAAGTTTTTTAATGGATATTTTAAGAACGATTGAGTTTTACTTTTCTAGCATGATAGTTTCTATGAAACTGAGTTTGTTAATTGTTAATGGTTGCCTAGCAGTTGTACCCAAGGTGCTACATTCATACCCAAAGTGCTACATTCAGGAAAACATATTTTTACTGTTTTGATGTTCTATTTACAATTGCAATTGTGTGGGTATATGTTCTTAAGAATGCTGCACCTAAAATACAGGCAGATTGCTGAACTGAATGTGTTGTTCTAATAGATGTTGCTCCATGATTAGTTATGGGATTTCATCAACTATTAACTCTCAGTGGTGTTTTTTCTTTAAACTATTTGTAGAGGGAAAATGGTAAGTTATTCATAATTCATAATTTCAGGGTGGTTAAACTTTTCAACAGACTGATTCACGTACGTTTATCCCAAAAAGCTAATAAATATAATATTTTTCAAAAAGTATGTCAGATTTTGATTATTGATGCTTTTGCCTTGCATTCTTTTCCTTTTGATATTACAATGACAACTTAGAGATCTATGCCTTTATCATCTTTGAATATCTCTTCTAGATTTTGGCCAATTTGTCAGATTTTCAGAGAACTAACTAGGAAGATTTTCAGAGAACTAAACAGAACTGAGTAAAATATGTTTTGAAAGAATTAATTTTCAGAGAATTTGTTGGAAGAATGAGTTATGCAAACCTGATTCATCTTTAATAGATTCATGCAATGTAATGAGTTTTTTAAACCAATATGAAAGATGATATAGATATCTTATGACTGTAAATAGAGCATACTCATGTCTTTTGTATTACTATAACCACGATAAATACGCAGAGTAATAGTCTTGGTATGTTTGGTAGAAAGTCCATATACTAATTGGAAGGGGGATCATAAATGGAATCTCCAACATTGATTGGTATGCCATAGATGAATTCTATAGTAGGGGAGTTTAGAATTCTTGAAGAATATAGACTATTTGTACAGGTAAACATGTTGTACAGAGTACAAACTGCAATAGCATAGACTATTTGTAGTTGTACAAGTAAACATCAACAATTTATTCACTTGAGATTCAGAAACTAAACTTAATCAAGGGGCTTGACTTGTGTGCAATAAAGCAATGTGTAATGTGTGGTTAACTGGTTATGTTCCTCCTTTTCTCTTTGCATAAACTGGTCTTAAAGCAATATGACTGATAGTATTAATACAAAGAAATTGCATAAGAAAGGAATCTCTTTCTTCTTTGGGATACAAAGAAATTGCGTACATTTAATGGGGGGGCATGATATAGTGATTAGTCCATCAAGCTGATAGTTGTAATTAATTTTACCAAAATTTTCTCCTATTTGCCATTGCTGTAACCAAATTTGTTCTAATTGTGTCTCAGGTTTTTGTTGTTACATTTGCTTTACTTGATGCTGGCGTTGTAATTTTGACATTGAATGTACTGCTTCTGGTAATAGCTGTTTTCCTGTGGGCTTAATTTGTGTTATATGTAAGCAGTCGATTATAACTTTGTAGAACTTTGTGGTTCACTTATGTTGCCGCTGTAAATAGAAACATATATATTAATTAGTCTTGAAATATGATGATTGTTTACTCTTGCTTATAGGCACCGGATGTAGGAAGTGGGGCAAGATTATCATATGCAAGTAACGCCCATTGTTTACTCTTGCTTGTAACCACTATGCTGGAATATGCCTTTGTATGACTTTTTGAACTAAGGTTGTCTTGGTGATTGTTCTGCAATTGAGAGATTTAATTTTCTTTGGAAGATTGATTGTATCATTACAAATTAGCCTTGAATTTTTTCTTGTTACGATTATGATTACTAATTGAATTATATTTTAAACATTATATCTTATGATTATGATTAAAATGTCTTTCTCAATTTCTCTTTACTAATACATTAAAAAAATTTAATATATTATGTAAACTAATTTTTCATAATATTTTTTTTAATATATTACAAAAACTTATTTTTTCATAACATATTAAATTTTTTATATTATAATTTTTGTAATTTTAATATTATTAGTAATAATTAATAATATTATTAATTTTCATAATAATAATTAGTAATAATAATATTATTAATTTACTACTATTATTTCTGCAGTTCTTTTTCTTCTGATTTTTTATAGTTGATGGAAATTAAGTTTTCTTAATGTATTAATTTTTTAATACATTACAAAAATTTAGTCTGCGCTGTTTTTGTGTTTGTGGTATTTTGTAGATTAGTATAAGTGGAATGGACGATAATGTGAACAAAGTGTCCGATGAAGTGGACATGTCAATTGATATGGCAACAGATGGAGAAATAAGGTTGGATGCTGACCCTTTGAATCAATATGTGGATTGTTGTGAAGCATTTACGACTACAGAGGTAATTGATTGGTAAATGATTCTTGTTAAGTTTTGAATATTTAAATATTCAGTATTTGAATTTTTATTTTTATTTTTAGGTCTTTCCTACTCGAGATAATCTATTGAATTGGGCTCGAGGTGTTGCGGTGGAGAATGGATTTGTTATTGTTATTTTGAGATCAGACAGAGGCGAAGGACGTGCAGGAAGGAAGACATTTGTACTTTTGGGTTGTGAAAGGAGTGGAAAATATAAACCATATAAGGAAGAGTTTACTCGCAAGGTGACTGGAACTAGAAAATGTGAGTGTCCCTTCAGACTAAGGGGAAAACCTTTGAAAAATGGTGAAGGATGGAAGGTGAATATGGTGTGTGGGTTTCACAACCATGGTTTAGCGGAAACATTAGTGGGTCATCCATATGGTGGTCGACTAAATAAGGAAGAGAAGTCTTTGCTTGGTGACATGACAAACAATGCGGTAAAACCAAAAGACATTTTGCCCACACCGAAGGATCATAATGAGGGTAACGTCCACGACTGTTAAGCAGATTTATAATGCGCAACAACAATATCGGAGGAGTCAAAAAGGTCCCCGAACAGAAATGCAGCATCTACTCCATTTACTGGAACGTGATCAGTTTGTCTATTGGCATAGAATGGTCGAGACGCCGATGTTGTCAGAGATATATTTTGGACACATCCAGATGCCATAAAACTGTTGAATGCTTTCCACATTGTGTTGCTCATTGATAGCACATATAAAACCAATAGGTATCGGTTGCCATTACTTGAGATTGTTGGTGTTGCATCAACGGAGTTAACATTCTCTGTGGCATTTGCTTATCTAGAGTTTCAGCGAGTTGATAACTTAACTTGGGTACTAGAGAAGTTAAGAGGACTGATCTTAAAAGATGATGCAATACCTCAAGTCATTGTGACTGACAGAGACATTTCATTGATGACTGCAGTGCAAACTATTTTTCCTACATCAACAAATTTGTTATGTCAGTTTCATATTGATAAGAATGTGAAGGCTAAATGCAAGATGTTTGTGAGTCCGACAGAGGCATGGGAGCCAGTGATGGATGCGTGGAATAGTATTATGGATTCTCCTGATGAGACTAAGTATGCAGAGCGTTTGATAAGATTTGAAGTTGTTTGTTCACCTTGGCCTTTTTTTGTTGACTATGTGAACAAGACGTGGTTGCTTCCTCACAAGGAAAAATTTGTCAAGGCATGGACAGATCGGGTGATGCACATGGGAAACACAACAAGTAGTAGGTATGTTCATACATATATATTAATTATTTACGAAACATATTGTTGGTATTGCATTTGATGTGGTTTGTTTGTCTATGTAAATAGGGCAGAGTCTGCACATTCGACATTGAAGACGATGCTTCAAAATAGCATGGGAGATTTGTGTAAATGTTGGGATGCTATGAACAACATGATCACTTTGCAACACACTGAAATAAGGGCCTCAATGGAGGAAAGCCTTAACGTAGTGGGACATAGGTTCAATATCAGGTTTTACAACAAGTTGCGGGGATTCGTATCAAGGAGTGCACTGACTCATATAGCTGACGAGTATGACCGAGTCAAGAATGTTGGTATTGACAGTTCTATTTGTGGCTGCACAGTTAGAACTACATATGGGCTTCCTTGTGCATGCGTACTTGCTAGATACTTGCTAGGTACAGTTCCTTTGGAGACAGTTCACATTCATTGGAGGAGGTTAGGCTTTAATGATCAAGGAATGAAAGAGTCGTGGTCAGAGTTATCAGTGCAACATGAACTTAATGTGATACAGAGGCAATTTGATGAACTTGATATATTTGGAAAAATTGCTCTAAAAAGTAGACTCCATGAAATAGCATACCCGAATATGACTTCAATTCCTGTTGTTATGCATCCATATATTGAATTAATTGTTGATGTGAAAGCAGATGAGAATTGTGGTTATCGTGCAATTGCGGCTTTGCTTGATAAAGGTGAGGAATCTTGGGCTATAGTCCGTCACGATCTGACTAGGGAGCTAGGACAGTGGTGTGATGAGTATGCCCAACTCTTAGGAGGCCATGAGCGAGTGAAGCAATTGAGGCAATCTTTGTATATTGAGAAGACGACTGTGGTAATGTGAGGCAAAATTTTTTTCCATTTATTCTTTATATTGCATTAGTTGTGATTGTCTTTGTTTAATGATGACAACCAGACAACCCAAGATAAAAAGATGATCATACCGGATATGGGCTACGTAATTGCATCAGCATACAGAGTGGTCCTAGTATTTTTATCGTTAAGGGCAAGCATGACCTTTTTCCCTCTTAGAGGTTCACCGCCATCATATCTTAAATATCACCGTGTTATATGCATTGCTTCTGTGAATGACAATCACTTTTTACAGGTATAATATGATGCACCATGACTTTAAATTAATTCGTTGTATTAGAATGTGGTCTATGATTTTCTTTAATTTGAACTCATTTACAGGTCTTTTTGAAGCCCGAGTCTCCGATACCTTCTATCGCTTCGCTATGGTCCAAACATTGTCACAAGGACGCTTATGAATGGATGACTTCATATGTTCGGCGAATTCAAGATTTTCATTCATTAGTTCATAAACACGGAAATATGTAGACATTAGAGATTGTATGAATGTAAATAATTTTTGAATTCATATTGAAAAAATCTCATGAGAATGTGTCCTTCCTGGTGAATTGGTTTTCAAGTGTCTCTACTCTCTACTAAGATGAAGTTTCGGTCATGAGGATTCCTGGTGAATGGGGTGCAGGTTTTGGGTCTTATAATGGTAAAAGTTTATTTGATGTACACATTAGTTGGTTTTCTTTTATCTGGGTCATTTTTTGGGTGATGTATAATATGAGGAAGTGATTATATCCCTCACAGGTGAGGGAGAGTTAATGACCTGTCATGATAGGTAACATAGGTCAACTGTATCATTTTAATTGTAAAAATATCCTTTTTGCAATTTAGCCCCTGAATTCAGAACTGATACCACCATTCAACTCCATGAGTACTGGTATCACTTGCTGTTAGTTGTTTACAGAAAAAACTATGGTTGAGCCTTACATGACTTGAGAGCAAGATCTAATGTTAATAAAGCATCCTTGTCAAGTTGCACATATAATGTCAAACGATTATGAGAGTTTGAAAATTTAGGGACATTAGATTTATGTTTCGAGTATTTCTAAGAACTAAGTTCAAGTCTTTCTCTTTAGAAATGTAGTAGATGACGATCTGAAATAGAGAATTATTTATGAAATGGGTTTTTGTCCAAACATGGTTCTCGATGAAGGATCACCGGTACACACGGTAGCTAGGCGGCTGGTGGATGGGCGGCCGCCCGTGTTGGGGCTGTGCGAGGAGGAGCAAATGATAGGTAGAGGGAGGATGTCGCGGTTGGGATCGGCGGTGGCACGCGTGGCTATGGCGACGGATCTAGACCGAGGATTCGTCCAAATGGGTTTTCGTCCAAACCTTCAATATAATGATTAAGGGGTGGTTAGTGAAGAATCAATGGGGAAAGGACAACGAGATAGCGGGTCTGAAGATAAAAGGATTAAATGATAACAAACTTGTTTTACAGGTGGTCGATGATCGATGAACACCTTCCTCCGATAAACAAAATTAGGGATTTGGGATTTTCATTTAATTGGTTATTTAGAAATAAATTTCAAAAATTAATGGGGTCAAGTTGAAAAATAAAATGGCAACCGGAAGCATAGGTAGCCCATCAATGATCTCATCCATCCAATTTTATAATATTAAATCCAATGGTCAAAAGCTCTACCTCACTTGTGAGGGACTTAATGACACCCACATAGTAGAAGCCACCCATTTTTTGGTATACAACCTAACACCATAGCTGTGTTTTGGTATTAGTTTTTGGTGTTACAATGTATATGGGTTTGGTACCCCTAGTACTCTTTAATATAATTTTTCTTATAAAAAAAAATCAAGAGAATGTAAATACTCTTGGTTTTAGGACATTTGGGTTCTGACAGTTTAGTAATCCTGAAATTTGTCAATAAAAGTTTATTTTAAAAATAATTAAAGTTAGCTAAACATATTTTAAAAGAACTATGTTGCACTCGGGGATTACATAGGAGCATGGTTTATTCTTGTTGTATTGGGAGATATGAGCAAGTTAAGACTTCGGGTCTATGGATATAATCCAGATTAGGGCCCAACCAAAGTGATGTAGCCAGAAGTATATGAGTAGGTTGCAAGTTTGGGCTTTTGGATGTAGCCCATTTGAGGTCCAACCAATAAGATGGCCGAGAAGTTGGAATACTCGGCACTCGATCATGTAGTGGGAGAAAGTGGGACTAAGAGGAAGTTGTAGAGAAAGTGGTCGACGAAATAGGGACGGTTTTCCCTGAACTCAAGGGAGGGAAAATCGAGTATTTTGAATTATTAACTGTTGTATATAGAGGGGGGAAGGGGGGGGGGGGGGGGGAAGGTAGGCTATTTTCATGTAACGACTATTCTCGCTAATTCGAGAGATCAATATACGATTTTCTTTGAGTTGAGAGTGTTCTTGAGAGTAGCAATATTGTTCCTTGTAGATTCTTTATTTGTGTCAGAATTTGCAAGAACATTTGGCGCCCACTGTGGGGCCGAGGCAAATATTCCCCGGTCACACTGTAAATTTCGCAAGACGATGGCAGGATCGAGAAGCCTAGAGGGGAGAAGGACTGATACTGGCTCGAGGCGAGAATCAAGAAGGTGGTCAAGAGACGTAGATAGCAAGGCACTGGAGAGAGATGTCAGCGACTTAAGACATCAGGTAGAACAGTTGAGAAGAAGCCAAGGTGGAGGAAGGAGTCGAGGTAAGAGCAGGGAGAGAAGCAATTTCTCTCGTTGGAGTGAAAGTAGCCGAATTCGGCGGGAAATGAGCGAAAGCCGAGAGGAGGAATTCAGAACTGAAGTGTAAAGTCGGAATAGACGCAGGTCCAGGAATCAAGGAAGCCGAAGCCGAAGCCGAAGTTCTTCTAAAGACAGAACCTATGTCTTGAGAAGTGAGATCGGAGATTCCGGTCAGGAGAGGCGTTGTCGTCGTTCCGGGGGGCGAGAATCTAGTTACAGGAGAGATAGAGAATACAGAGAACGACGTTCGAGAGGAAGAAGGGATCATCCTTTCACCGATGAGGTGATTTCCGAGCCTGTACCACACAATTTCCGTTTCCCAAAGATGAGACATTATGATGGTGCCTCAGATCCGCAAGAGCAACTCCCGACTTTCAATGTCAAGGTGATGGTCTCACACATCTCGTCGAGGGTTAAGTGCCAAGTTTTTCCAATAACTTTCGAAGGCCCGGCTCTCATGTGGTTTCCTCAATTGCCACCGAGATCGGTTTACTCTTGGAATGACTTGACCGTGAAATTTCTCATACAATTTGCTACCAGTAGAATGTACAGGAAGACTTCGGCTTGCTTGGATAACTTTAAACAGGAGAAAAATGAGTCACTTTCGGAGTATCTGGATCGGTTTACTGCGGAGATAGTGAAGATCAGAGGTTTGGAGCCTGGGGTGGCTCTACATTCCATGAGGGCTGGCTTGCGACAAGGGCCTTTTCTAGATTCATTGTCAAAAAGACCGGCTATTGACATAGATGATCTCAGGCAGCGAGCGTCCAAGTACATCAGCGTGGAGGAGGCGAGAGAGACAAAAAGGAAGGAGAGGGTGGATAATCAAGAAAGGAGAACGAATCAAAATGTTGGGAGGATATTGGCATCTAGAATTGAGGTACTGCCAAGATTGTACGAGCCGAGAGTACCGAAGTATACCATGTACACTCCTCTCAATACTATGAGAGCGCAGATCCTAGACGAGGTGTGTCATGCAGGCTTTGTGGAGTATCTTCTTCTGACAACCGCACCAGAGTCAGTCGATAGAAGATGGTACTACCGTTTCCATAATCTGTATGGTCATACCACTGAAGAGTGTGTCGAATGGAAAGATTAAATCGAGGAATTGGTACAGATGGGGGAACTTACGGATTATGTGCAATGGGGAGGATCGAGAAGGCAAGCATCATGGAGAGGGCATGGAGGCGAGAGGCCGTAGAAGAGGAAGAGGAGCAGCGAGGAGGAGAGGAAATGTATTCAGGAGAGAAGATCAGGAGAGAATGGGGAATGGGCAGAACAATGAAGATCATCGTGTGGAAAATAACTCTCAAGTGAGAGGTGTTATAAATACAATCTCAGGAGGTTTTGCTGGAGGTGGTGTAACTAGTTCGGCGAGAAGGAGACATCTCAAAGCAGCGAAGTTAGTGTACTCGGTCATGAAGAAACCGGTGCAAAATCATCGTTCCATAACCTTCACTGATGACGATTTTGTAGGAGCTGATCCAAATCAAGATGATCCCATGGTTATTTCGGTGGAGCTAGCAAACTTGTGGTGAGGAAGACTCTTGTAGATCAAGGGGGTTCAACAGACATATTATACTTTCGAACTTTCAAAAAGTTGGGAATACCAGAGAGTGAAATCAAGGAGTTCGTAAATACCTTAGTAGGTTTCACTAGGGGAGCATGTTGAAACTCGAGTATATTGAGTTACTAACTAAGCTCGATAATGGCGTAGTTTCTCGAACCATTGCGGTGAAATTTATTATCGTGGATGCTCTGAGGGGACATATAATTTAATTCTCAGGCGACCGGTTTGAATGAGCTTGGCGTGATAGTATCTGCACCTCATCTAACCATGAAGTTTCATTCTAGTACGGGTGAAGTGGTCTCGGTGAGGGCTGATCGATGGAAGGAAGCTCGGCAGCGCTATGTAGATAGTTTGAAGGTGAATTTCAAGAAAGAGGAAGAGTCGACCGAGAAGGAAATGGAAACGGATCAAAAGCAGAAGGGTAAAATGCAAATGGCTTCGGTGGGAACAGTCGAGTTAGATCCTCGGGTAGACATGAAGGAGTTGCACCCACAGTCGACCGAGGATCTAAAGAAATTTCAAATACGAAGAAAAGAGGAGCAGAATACACACATTGGAACACAACTTACAGTTGATGTCGAAGAAGCAATAATCCGAGTAGTTATGAAGAATTTCGATCTCTTTGCGTGGAGTACTACTGATATGCCCGGTGTAGACCCGAAGGTCGTATGTCATAAACTTTCCCTATGCACGGGAGCCAAACCGATCTCACAGAAAAAGAGAAAGGTGGGGGAGGAGAGAAGGAAGGTAACAGAGGAATAAACCGGAAGACTAGTGGATGCAAACTTTATTCGGGAGGCAAAGTATACCACTTGGCTGTCTAATGTTGTTTTGGTGAAGAAGTCAAACAGGAAGTGGCGTATGTATACTCATTATACTGATTTAAATAAAGCATGCCCTAAGGATTCATATCCTTTGCCCAGTATTGATCAGTTGGTGGATGGAGCGTCAGGATATCAAATTCTTAGTCTCATCGATGCATACTCGGGCTACAACCAAATCCGAATGTATGCACCCGATGAAGAAAAGACCACCTTCATGTCGAACAGAACTAACTATTGCTATAAGGTTATGCCATTCGGTCTGAAGAATGCGGCGGCTACTTACCAGAGGCTGATGGATAAAGTTTTTTAGGGTCAGATCGGAAGAAACATGGAGGTTTACGTGGACGATATCGTGGTAAAAACTGAGAAGCCGAGTAAGCATGTTGAAGATTTAAGAGAAATTTTCGATCAAGTCCGAAAGTACAATATGCGACTTAATCCCGAGAAGTGTAACTTCGGGATCAAGAGCGGGAAGTTTTGGGGTTTATGTTGACAAACCGAGGGATCGAGGCGAATCCTGACAAGTGTCGAGCTATCATCGAGATGAGAAGCCCGGCTAATGTCAAGGAAGTGCAAAGACTCGCGGGCAGATTGGCCTCTTTATCCAGATTCTTGCCGAGGTCGACCGAGAAGGCTCGGCCCCTATTTAAGTTGCTTTGAAAGCTGCATCAATTCGAATGGAGTCCTGAGTGTGAAGCAACGTTTCAGGAATTCAAGTCTCTCCTGAGCTCCCCACCCATCTTGACTACCCGCAAGTTGGAAAGGAACTTTTGCTATATTTGTCGGTGATTGAGACGTCTGTGAGTGCAGTGCTTGTTCAAGAAGTGGAGAAGAGCCAACTTCCTGTGTATTACATCAATCGAGTATTACATGAGGCAGAAACGAGATATCAGGTAATTGAGAAGTTGGCATTTGCTTTAGTCATTGCAGCCAGGAGATTACGACCGTACTTCCAGAGCCATCAGATAGTAGTAAAGACCGACCATCCTATCAGGCAGGTGTTGTGGAAGCCCGAGTTGGCAGGAAGGATGATCGCATGGTCTGTGGAGTTGTCTGAGTTCGGGATCGAGTATGAACCTAGAGGGCCTATAAAAGCCCAGTGTCTCTCGGATTTTGCTGCCGAGTTACTCCCAGAACCAAAACTGGAGTCAGATTGGTGGATTTTGCACGTGGACGGGGCGCCCAATTTCAGAGGTAGTGGAGCAGGGGTGATCCTCGAAGGACCAGGAGACTTAATTTTAGAGCAGTCGTTGAGGTTCGATTTCAAAGTTTCGAATAATGAGGCCGGGTATGAAGCCATGATAGCGGGATTAAAGCTGGCGAAGGAAGTGGTAGTCAAAGCAGTCAAATGTAGAAGCGACTCACAGTTAGTTACTGGACAAGTCAGAGGAGCTTTCCAAAACCGAGAATCACACTTGACCAGGTACTCATGTATAGTTAATTCGTTGGTTACTAAATTTTAGAAGTTCGAAATTGAACATATCTCGAGAGATAAAAATAGTAGGCCATATATGTTGTCCAAGTTAGCCCATACCAAAACTCCCGGAGGACATAAAACTGTCATTCAAGAGTCAATTTCAAAATCGAGCATTGAAGAGGGGGAGACTTCGTTGGTGATTGAAGAAGCAAGTAGAGAATGGATGGAACCGATATGGAATTTTTTGACGAAGAATATTTTACCTGAAAATGCTCAAGAAGCCAGGAAGCTTCGCATGTAGGCCAGTCGATATACAATTGTGAAGGGAGTGCTATGTCTACGAGCCTTTAATGGCCCAACGTTGAAGTGTATTACCAAAGACAGAGCCGAGTATGTCATGGCCGAGTTATATGAAGGGATCCGCGGAATGCATAATGGAGGGAGAGTACTTGGAAGAAAGGTTATCCGAGCTGGGTACTATTGACCGAAGTTGATGATAAACTGTATTGAGTTTGTTCATAATTGTGATGAATGCCAAAGGCATGCGGTAATTCCACACACGAAACTAGAAGAGCTACACACCATTCTTCCAGCATGGTCTTTTGACATGTGGGGGATTGACATCCTCGGACCTTTCCCGATAGCAAAAGGGCAGGTCAAATTCTTATTAGTATCTGTAGACTATTTTACAAAGTGGATAGAGGCGAAACCATTAGCCAGAATCACGGCTAGCAAGGTGCAGAAGTTTGTGTGGAAGAGCATTGTGTGTAGATGTGGAATTCCAACGGTGATTATTTCTGACAACGGGAAGCAGTTCACGGACAGAGTGCTCGTCGAGTTTTGTAGCAATCTCGGGATCAAACGAAGGTTCTCGTCGGTGGAGCATCCCCAGACCAATGGTCAGGCAGAGGCAACTAATAAAGTTATCCTTGGTGAACTGAAGAAGCGGTTAGGAAGGGCAAAGGGAATGTGGACCGAGGAGTTGTTGAGCATATTATGTGGTTACCACTACACTCCCCAATCAACAATGAAAGAGACACATTTTCAACTCTCTTATGGAGCTGATGCGATGATACTAGTTGAAGTCAGAGAGACATCAATCAGGAGGGAGCTCTATCATCCGGAAGTGAACGAGGAGATGAGGAAGGAAGAGTTAGACTTGATAGAAGAAGCCAAGGAAGAAGTCCGGGTAAGAGAGGCAGAATGCAAGAGGAGGATTGATGAGAGGCACAATGCACTGCTAAAACCGAGAAAGTTCGAAGTCAGTGACTTGGTATTGAGACTACAAGGAAGCGCCAGGAAGGACCCATCCGAAGGGAAGTTAGCATCAAATTGGGCCGAACCTTTTCAGACAGCTGACAACTTGGGGAATGGAGCGTATCGGCTAGAGGAATTGTCGGGAAAGGCTATTTCGAGAACATGGAATGCCTCTCACCTTAAGTTTTTTTACAGTTGATTTGTCGTACTAGGTGGTACTCTTTTTCCTACCTCAGTCTTTTTCCCCTCATCAAGAGGTTTTTGGCTGGGGTGGTTTTGATGAGGCCACCATCCTATGTTATCTTCTTGTCAATGAATGAAGTGTTGCTTTTTTCCCTGAATTATTTCCTTCCTGTTTAGTTAAGTCTATTAATTTTACCTCGTGAATTATTGGAAAAAAAACGGGGGCCTTTGAAAAAAAACGGCAACCGAAGAAAAATGATGCAATTTGGCAACACAATATGAGTTGAAGGTCAATGGTATTCTCAATATCTGTGAAATTGATGGTGTTCGGATGTCAGCTCTTTGTTGGAGTTTTGCGGCTGTTGATTAGAGGTGAATGTAGTGTTCTCGGAGGAAGGTTCTGGAGAGAAGATGATTGTAATTTTGTTGGAGGAAGGTTCTGTAGAGAAGGTGAATGTAGTGTTCTCGGAGGAAGGTTTTGACGAAGGTGAATGCAGTATTTTCGGAGGAATGTCATGTAGAGTAGGAGATTACAGTGTTCTCGGAGGAAGGTTCTGGAGAGAAGGTGATTGGAATTTTGTCGGTGGAAGGTTCTGTAGAGAAGGTGAATGTAGTGTTCTCGGAGGAAGGTTTTGAAGAAAGAGGATGCAGTATTTTCGGAGGAAGGTCATTTAGAGAAGGAGAATGCAGTGTACTCGGGGGAAGGTTCTGTGGAGAAGGTGAGTGCGAAGTCCTTGGAGGAAGATGTTATCCTCGAAGAAGGTAAATTTTGGACAACGAGGAAAGGGAGTTGTTGCAGTATCGAGGAAATTAAAGGTGGTAATATTGTCGGGGAAAGTTTTGTTGGAGAATGGGTGATGAAGAAGATGGATGAAAAATGGGACGATGAAGAGAAGAAGAGGGGAAAGTATGTGGAAAAGAAGTATGAGGGAGTATTATAGTTTTCGGAGGTAAGTTTGTCATCGAGGAGAGGTTGGTTGGATAGGATGTGGTTTGTTTTAGAAGGAAGGATGCACGAGAAAGAAAGAAATGAATTCGACGAGGAACAGATGGTAAAAGCTAAGAAATTGAAAGCAGGCGCCCACGTAAAATGAGTTGGCAGAAATTATATTCACAACAATTTGACGCGATGTTGAGGAATGTGATATCAAAATCAGTATGTTGCTCATATTATGAAGTCGTATCAATGTTCAAGTTATTTGAAATCCAACATGCTGATCAAAACATAGAAAAAATACAATATTGAGGAGTCGAAGTCAAAAATAAAGTGGAGGCAAAGTCATTACATTAACGGCACTCAAAATGATAAAGATTGAGGTTGCAAAATTGAAGGCTTTATAAGTCTCTCGGTGTCATTACATTACAAAATAAAACAACCAGAATGCTTAAAAAGTTTAATAGGTAAAGCTATTGAGAGACATTCTACTCGTTGGCAGAAGGTTGGGTAGCGGCAAGAGTATCTTCAGCAACATCATTAGAAGTGGGGAAGGTGATCTTCTCGGCAGGGACATCGGTCTTGTTCTTCTCGGAAGTTCCTTCTTCGTCACGCAGAACCAGCTTTCCATTAATAAATTCTTTCCAGGCATATGCTTCTGAGAAATCCACTTTTGGGGCGATAACTTGGGCTTGATCGATGCCTTGGTTGAAACCCTCCTCGAATTTGTCTGTTGCCTCTCTCCTGATCTCTTCCAATTCCAACTCGAAGTTGGTTTTCTGGTCAGATAATGCTTTCTCCAGTCGAGAGATATTGGTGTGGGTAGTCTCTAATTTGGCAGCAGCCGCAATCTTTTCTTCTTCAACAACCTTGGAAGTTTCCTTGATCAAATGAGTCTCGAAAGTGAGAGTTTCGGTAGTCTTCTTGAGCTCTATGTTCTGTTTGGCTAACAGTTCTCGTTCCCTAGTGCAGTCTGAGAAATCCTTCTTCAGCTTTTCCATCTCGACCAAATCAGCGGCCATTTTCTCCATCTGTACATGAATCTGGATCCTTTCTTTCTCAGCTATACGAAGGAGTTCCGCTGAGCGCAGAGCATAAGTTTGAGCTGCTTCATATGGAGCAGCAGGCCCATATCGGTTAACCACATCAACATCAGCTGGGAAGAGCATTTGAGTATCGATTATAGTACGAGGGTTGAAGTCTTGGTGCCAGAAGGAATGAGGCTCCACGCTTTGTGTTACATCAAACCACTTGCGTTTGTGTGTGTTTTTCTTCTCGGAAGCGGGTCACGTGATTGGTTCTTACTCGGCGACGGCAGGGGCAATAAAGTGTGGAGCAGGGTCCGAAGTTTTTTGTTTTTTTGGCAAAAGGAGCCATGGGGGAAGCAGTGGGATTCTCAGTAGAGGCAGAGGATTCGTGGGTGGAGCGTGATGGGTTGTTGGAGTCGGTGGGTGGATGATTCTACGACTTTGACTTCTCCATCTTCATCCTCCTCATCTTGGCGAAGGAGAGCTTGGATTCCATAATTCTTGAAATTTACAAAATATGACAAGCATGTGTTAATCAAAAAAGAAAAGTCGGCAGATGGTACTTAAATATAACAAGTTCTTACTTTTCCAGTTTTTATCTTTGCATTTCTCGACAGGAGGATTGATAAGACTCTGACAATTAAAAGGACCGATGTCAGAGAGGAAATCTATTTCCTCTTTCTCGGCAAGGGAAAGTCGGTAATAGGGGTCAGAGATGTGGCAAGGAGATTGAGTCTAGTAGAGGGGAATTTTAGGTTCAGCCTTGGCGCTAAGGAAGAAAGCCATCTCGGTAGTGGCGGATCTAACCTTAAAGAAATCCTTTTTGAAATACTTATAGGACGAGGTATATAGATTGAACAACTTCTTGTTGTTGCGGCCATGGAGTGAGACCCAACGGGCCTTTTTTGTTAATCTAATGGAGTAAAAATGGAAGAATTTGAAGACTGTTGGGGAAATGGTGAGCTTAGAACACAAGATCTCAAAAGCCTCAATGAAAGCCCAGCTGTAATTGTGTAGGAGCTACATTGAGAAAAGCAAGAACATAACTTTGGAAATCAGATAAAGGGAGAGACAAGGAAAGTTCATGAAACAAGGTTTTATATAGGAAAACAAAAGGAAATTCCTCTTCGGTGGTACTCATGCATACTCGGTCAAAGTCGGAGCAAGGATAGCAAATGAATTGTTGCTCTTTGTCTGGAGTAGAAAAGCGGATTTTCTGCCTAAGTTCGGCTATGAACGCCTTTGTCTGGTAGTCAGAGAATATTTTTATGACATCTTGGTGAACCCACTCGTATCTAGGGACTAGTAGAAAGGGGGGAGGAGGAAGGATTATGTGGGGTGGGGGGTGGGGGGTGGGGTGGGGTGGGGTGGGGAGGGGGGAATGATGACTGGAAGTGGGTGATGAGGCACCATGGGAGATGGTGTCTTGCTCTAAGACATTTTGACTGAGGGTGGCAGAAGAGGAGGTGAAGGACGAATCATCATCGACTAACAAAATTTCAGGATTTGTAAAAGGAGCTGGAGGATGGGGAAGAGAAGAAGAAGCCATTAAAGAAAAAGACGAAGCTTAAGAAGGGATGCGTACCTGAAGTATGAGAAAAGCAAGATGAAGTAGGGAGACGGACCCAACAGAGGGTGTTTATAGATGCAGGAAAGTGTAGTGGTAGGAGGCCAAGGGTTATTTAAAAGAAGGAGAGGAATAACAAAAGGCTGGTGACAATGCCGGCAGATGGAAGGACATGTGTCAGTAGCGTCAGCACACGTGTAAGGAGATTGTGGAGGGAGGACATTTTTGAAACGTCACGAAGAAGGAGAAAAGATAAGGGCAGCTGGGGTGAAGTTTGAGGAAAAATGTCTTGGAAATGATGGCTAATGGTCCTTTAATGAAATGCGTAAAAAAGGCTGTTAGGAAGGTGGATAGTCCAATAACAATAAATGAGAAGGGAGAAATAATCATTGTCTTGGGAAGCAAACACGAAAATTAAAAGCCATATGTTGATGAATAGATACGAAGAATTAACCATTTTCTCGGTATGTACTCTTTTTACTACCTTAGCCCTTTTTTTCCCTCATAAAAAATGAAGAGGTTTTTGGCTTAGGAGGTTTTAATGAGGCATGCCTTGAAAGTGGGACACTACCCCAACGTCAAGCTAAATCTCGAGGAATGTCTACCCACCATCACTCGGCATTGAGGCACGTTGAATTAAGAATTAGGGAGCTGTATATCACCAAAGATAAATATTCGAGTAAAAATACATGAATCTCTTTCGCTCATTTTCCAGCTCAGAGTTTAAGGGACTAAAGTGTCGAGGATGAAGACTTGAATCTCTTTCGCTCATTTTTCAGCTTAGAGCTTGGAGGACTAATGTGCCGAGGATGAATATTGAGCGGTCCAAAAAGACTATATCAAGTTCTGTCGCTTGACCTTTAGCTCAGAACTTGGGGGACTGGTGTATTGGGAGATATGAGCAAGTTGAGACTTTGGGTCTACGGATGTAATCCACTTAGGGCCCAACCAGTGATGTAGCCGAGAAGTATATGAGCAGGTTGCAAGTTTGGGCTTTTGGATGTAGCCCATTTGAGGTCCAACCAATAAGATGGCCGAGAAGTTGGAAGACTCGACACCCGAGCATGCCTGGGAGAAAGTGGGACTAAGAGTAAGTTGTAGAGAAAGTGGTCGACGAAATAGGGACGATTTTCCCTGAACTCAAGGGAGGGAAAACCGAGTATATTTGAATTATTAACTGTTGTATATAGAGGGGGGAAAGGGGGAGGGAAGGTAATTCAGAGAGATCAATATACGAGTTTCTTTGAGTTAAGAGTTTTCTTGAGAGTAGCAATATTGTTCCTTGTAGATTCTTTATTTGTGTCGGAATTTGTAAGAACACTTATCAAGCACAAAAATAAATTTTCATAAATTTCCTATGTTTTTAATTTCTCGTAAATATTAATTTTTTAATAAAACAATAACAAAATAAAATCTTTTATGGTTTCTTTTAATAAAATGGTGAAATAAATATTTTTTAAGTTATTTTTTTTTAATGGATGTCGTAGGGTGTTAATACATTTCTTAAGTATAATTGACTTCTAAACTTTAAATCTATCTTTGA
The DNA here is from genome assembly GCA_030762895.1 of Sophora flavescens. Lineage (NCBI taxonomy): Eukaryota > Viridiplantae > Streptophyta > Magnoliopsida > Fabales > Fabaceae > Sophora > Sophora flavescens. Next base: position 20,104,405 of record CM061062.1, on the reverse strand, counting down.
AGACTGGTTACTTAAAAAATGTTTTTGCAATATTCTCCATATAAATAAACTTTTGGGTGGAAACTCCATTACCATAAGAACTTCTTCCTGAGTTAATACCAATAGTTAACTTACAAGAGGAACACAGAATTCCTTAGAAGAAAATGAAATCATCAATTTGCTTTACATCTCAAATGGCCAAGTCCCGTAGAACTTCTGGAAAACAGAGAAAAAAAAGGTATGCTTGTTGGTTGGTGTTGTTTCCTTGTGATTTGGTTTGAATGCCTCTGATTATTCCCTGGTCGTGCTTGCAGTTTAAATTCAGAAAATGTGCAGATTACTCAACTCTTGGATCATTGAACTGCTGACAGAACTGTGACCTCCTACCGTCATTGGGCTGGCGAGTGGTTTTAGTCAAACAAGACGATTATTGTTAGGACAAAATCAAATCACAAGAAACTAGAAAACCAGAGACTTTTATAATGAGAATAATGAATAGGGGCGGTACTTTGGAAGCATTTGGTAGATGTGTTTGAATGGAATGAAACATAAGATAAGATAATATATTATATTCTATATTTGCATTTTATAAATACAACAAAACAAAAGATATAGAGTTAAAAAGTTGGACATTTTGATTTCATTAGGGGGTGGAGTAAGAAAAAAAGAACAAAATCACTATTTTTATTGTTCTGTTTCTTTCTTTTCTATTTCATTCTATTTTATTGTATCTGTGCACCAAATGCTTAAGTGTTCTAGCGAGGTCATTACCAAGGTTTACAAAACCGGACCGGTCATCGAACCGGTGAAAGCGTGATTCGAGGTTGATATGTCAAACGGGTTGAGCGAAGTGGTTGAACCGGTTATAATTAGATAATATTATTTTAATTTTTAATATAATATTTATAACAATATTAAACAAAAAAAAACATAACAACTAAAATTATTAAGCACAATTTTTATTATTTTGAAATTAAACTAAATAAATATAAAGATATATGTTAAAATCATCTTCATAGGGAAAACCAACCCAAAATCTACAACCAGCGCACATATGTTAGAAAACAAAAGAATTGGGTTTTGACTAGGATGATCCAAATCCTTTTATACTATTTTTTTTCTTTTTTTTTAAGAAAACCGGTTCAGGCCGGTTCACTACCGGTTATGACCGGTTTTACCGGTTTTGAACCGGTTTTCCGGTTTTTGCACCGGTTCAATGCATGACCGGTTTTTCCTACTGACCGGACCGATCATGATCCCGGTTTCCGGTCGGATCGGTCCGGTTTTCAAAACCTGTTCATTACAACTATCCTAGAATTCTTGAAAGTCAAGTTTTTCATGCGTAGTTTTTCGATTCCCATAAATGAAGTACTTTTCCTCTTTAGCATCGCCAATGAAAAACTCTTAGCTCCCCCCGGTAATAATGAAGTCGAAAGTGGTAGTAGTACTTATAAAGGTGATGAATGTGGGTAAATGGAGAAAATAATGAGTAGGTTTAATTATAATTTTGATCCCTTATTTTTTAGTGTTTGAACGATTTTGATCCTCAGATTTTTCTTTGCTGGATTGTAGTTTGGTCCTGCCACATCCAAATGTTAACAGTGAGTTACTGAGTGAACCAGGAAGGGGTTTAACTTTTATGTAAAAAAATAAATAAAAGAAATATCAAAGAAATAAGCTCTGCTACTACGGTAATACCCCACCCTTAAAATTTGACTAAAACGTCCCCAAAATATACGTTTTCAAATCTCAGTACATGGCAATCTTTGGTGACTGACACGCATGGATCATAGAACCTTCCTCTGTAACATTATAATCAACATATGAAGAAAGGAGGGGATAGAGAGAGCGAGAGGGAGAAGTAGGGGCGGAAGGAGGGAGATAGAGGAAGACGCACCTTCAGCGGCGGACAGCCGCACACTGTGCGGTGGAGAGAGAGGAGAACAGCCGCGCAAGACGGTGGGACAAGAGGACTCTCGCGGCTGCCGACGGCGGTGCGAGATTCATGGAGAAGCAAGGGGCACGAGACTTGAAGATGACAGACAGAGGCTCCTACCTCCTCCTTCTTTTTCATTCCTTAGATGAATTTCAATTAGACTTAGATGGGCACGGCATTGTATCTAACTGGACTCAGATGAATTTCAACTCTGTCTGTCTTCGATCTTGTAGCTTCAACAAAATTGTTCTTTTCAAAAAAAAATAAAAAATAAAAATCTCCCTGATCTTCAATTCATCAAAAACCAGGTCTTAACTCCGTATATGAACCCAAAAATAAAAAACTCGGTTAAAATTTGGATGTCAAATTAATGGTAAGATCAAAATTTTACATTTTAAAATTGTGAGGATTAAAATTGAGAAAAAATTTTTGGAGGATCAAACTCGTTCAAACACTAAAATAAGGGATCAAAAGTGTAATTAAACTTAATGATTATTTATCCTTAGATTATTTAGTGAGGTGAAATATCTACACAATTTACATTTTTCTCTTTTCCTTAAGTTTAGCATGAACAAATCAAGAGTTAAAGAATCCTAAGACAACATATCAAGTTATCAACACCATCCCAGATATATATATTTTAAGATCGAAAACTATCCATGATCAAGATCAGATAACAACCAAGATTGCTTACCAAAAAAAATAAAAAAATAGTAATAACAACAAAGATTGTTCAAGACACAAATGGTAGCATAAAAGAAGAGGTTTGACATTAAAAGCTTTACCTTTGAATGAGGAAGGAACCACAACAACATGCATATCAGAATTATTGGGAGGAAGTTGTAAGCGAAGGGGATAGAGTTTAGCATTCAATGGGTTGCGGCAACACACAAGAATATCATCAAGCCCTGTTTCCTCCTTCAACTTAGCCTTTAACTCCTCCACACTACTTCCTTTAAAGGTAAAGAATGCTTCTTTATGTGCATCATTAACATCACCATTTTCATCACCTACATCATAGAATATGATCCTCCCCTCTTTCATTGGTGACCTGCAATCATCAGAATATTCCACCTGCATCTGGGAAAAGAAGAAAATGACTAATTTAATATAAATAGGTGAATTAATTCAAAATCCATGCCCCTTAACTCTGGAATCCCAGTTGCATACTTTACTTATCTTGAATTAACAAGGAATTCCTTGAATTACTAGGATCCATAACATTATCGTAATATCATTCATATTTTTGTTACCATATCTTGCCAAGTTGATAATTTGTCCTTGTGTATATATTTTTGAACATGGAAAGGAGTACTCTCCCATTATCCCTTTTATTAAAAGACTTAACTAGGTTCTCACTCTTACATTTCTTGAATTTTGTTTTTGTTGTACAAACCTCTTGTCTGTTTTAAAACCGACTAAAATTAGAACAGATTGAGTTTAGAGAAATTAGTAAAAATAAAAAATAAAAAAATTCATAATGAGCTTATGTAAAATAATTGAGATATTTCAATTGGGGTTTGAGGGAAGATATGGGGAACTTACAAAAAAAGAAAATTTCTACCCGAAAGTTCTGGATAATACAATAAACAAGTCAGAAATAGCCAAAACACTTAAGATGTTAGGGAATATTCTTGAATACACTAAAACTAAACAATATATGCATAACAAGTAGAAAAAAGATCTACAATTTATCAATTAAAATATCTCAGTATATAATTTTCGTACTAATGAATACATAATTTTCAAGAACACATGGGATTACTATGAAAGAAAGACAATCTACTTCATTGCAACTTCCAACAACGCGCCTGGTAAGGTAACGCGAGTCTCTGTCTCTCTGAACAAAAGTAATTTATGTTTTTCTCTTATATTGCATAACACCATCATGTATCTCCCAAAAAAAATAATCCAAATCTTATTGTATAATATGTTTTAATGAGATTTTCCTTTTGTATACACTGAAAAACCTTAGAATTTAATTGTTATGCATGTTAATACAACAACTTGATCCCGTGAAAAATTATTGAATACCTACATGTGGCACATACACTAAAGAGAGCCTTCCTATTTACTCAAGAATTTCTCCTAAAATTTCAAATAAAGGAGATGAGTTTAACTGTGTAAAGATTTTTTACACTGTCAATCAATCATAAATTGATAAATCGTTCAAAATCTTTGACTCTTATCATAACCACCTTAAAAGTCATTTATAATATGATTTATGATTGGTTGACAGTATAAAAAATTTTACATTGACAGTATATAGCAATTAACTCTAAAGGAGATTGTGCATGATTAATATTTCTAAGAATATTTTTTTTCTGAAAAACAATTGCTTCGAGCAGACTAATATTTCTAATAATAGTTTTTTCTCTGAAATAAAATTGTTTTGAGAAGGTGTAAGATGTTTAGAAAAAATGAGTAAAATTGAATTTAATCCAAAGATTATTCATTTTCCATTAAAGTTGTCACAATCAAAAGCTTTCCTTTTTCATAAAAAAAATAAAATAAAAAAAATCAAAAGCTTTCCTTTCAAGCATTGTATTTACAATTAAGTTTAAGATTTTTACCCAGACTTTATAATCAAAAATAAAATATATTATCTTAAAATCATCACTTGACATTTAAATATAAAATTAATATAATCACAATTGTTTATAGAAAAATCGATGATACAAATTTAATAATCTTTTTTTGACACGCTGAATTTTCATACGACAAACCTCATTTGTTCCTGGAGACCTTAGATCAATCTTGACAAGTGCTCCAATAGGAGAAGAAGAACCCGAAGGAGAAGGCTCTGATGGTGTTGAATACATAGAACGATCAGGTGGTGTAATAGGAGTTGGCCTTGGTCTCGTAATTTTGTGTGTCTGATTTTGTTGTTTTGGTCGAAGTTCCACAATGTCCACATCCCATAAAATCCAATTAGCTGTTGAAGTTCTATGTGGGACATCATGTGTGATCGAGTTTCTCCAAGGTGGTAACCCTCCATTGCCACGTAGGTATTGTCCATAACGTGTTTTGAGCCTCACTTGAACCCCTTCTCTAATGGGTTCCCATTCAATTGAGGAATCTAACCTTCTTGGCATTGTTTGGACCACTTTTTTGGCCGTGCCTCTCAAGAGGAATGGCATGTTGGAAGCTGTTAAATATTTCCCATAACAGCTTTTCAAACGGATCACGTTTTCGTTCTCTACAATCTCTACTGTCCATTTTGCATTCTTGTAGGTACCATTTCGGTCTTGGTATACACCTTCTTGATCATCATCTGCTACCATGTATTTATCATGGTAGCTTCTTAGGCGCACCACATTGGCCTTTTGGAAAAATTCCATTCTGCTCTGAAAATAAGAAAAGCAAAAAAATAAAATAAAAAAAAAAGAGTTGAATTAGCAGATTCAGGGCAGAATGGAATTGGATTGTGGAGATAATTGGGGTAGAGAAGGAGGGAATATTAAGATAGAAAAAGGGGCAATGATGTGTTAATTACGCGTAATAGAACCACACACGTGTAATTAGAGAAGCAATTATGAATGAGTCGTTCTAAATTGGTGCAAAAGTTGTTACATGAAGTTCACCTCTGTTTTCTTTGTTGCATGTTAGCCAATGACAGCAAAGACCGGTGGTTTGGACGTTCCCTCATCAAGCTGATAAGCTTAATTCAATTATGGAACTGTGGAGAGGAATTTCTAGATGATCTGGAGCAAGAAGAAATTGTTGCTATATATATATTACTCAATATTTATCGCTTCAGTCATGTAAGTTATGACTATTTTTTATTTTCATATAATTTTTAATATCACAATTAAAGTGATATAAACATCGAATAATATATAGGACATCTGCATGATCCGAGTGGTAACAGACTCAGATCCTTTAAACAAGTAGTGAGAGGTTTGATCCCCGACTCTTGTATATGAAGAAAACTTAATGAAGAGAGATTAACCCTTCAATAACGTCCAATATCTCGAGCGTTTACTCTCCGCGGTTGTCAGGGTCGACCCTGAGATTTTTGGTGTCCTCGACGAACTAAGGAAATGATGCCCTTATAATTATTTAAAAATTGTTCTCCTTGCATTTTTTTTACTGCAAATCCATTAATAATCCGTTCATAATCAAGGTTCTTTAAAAAGTCATTTTCAATAGAAATCAAAGCAAGACTATTCAATATATCTTGTGATATAGTAGATCACAAATAAGATTTTAACAATTTCAATTCAGAAAAACGTCTTTTAGTTGATGCAACAGTAACATGATAGTTAATATTATTCTATAAGTTGGACATGCATTAAGAAAATAATTAAATGTCTTCAAAGAACTTAATATCATAAAGCTTGATTTTGATTTAACTATTAAAACCTCTCTGATAGTAGTAATTAAAAGAATAATAAGAATAATATAATATAATAAATTGAAAATTTTTTATGCAACATAATGTACTGTGTCTTCTTTCATAGAAAAGAACAATGTCCATTATGGTACTACCAAGTGAGACACCCCGATGTGCCCCACTGTATTATTAGATTAAAACCTTATTTATTTAATTACTTAATTACGTGCTTAACCTGAAAATACGTAAAGATTAAAAATTTAATTTATAAAACATACAACTTCATATACTTAACACATTATGCCATGGTTATGTTATAAGTACACACATATGCCTTACTATAATTAAACAAAACACTGTTTAGGGTATCCTCTCAGTAGGATCCCTTACAGGCATATACTTAAACAAAATGCTATTCAACGGAACAAATATAAAGTACTTCAAAAGACACACTGGCCATACTAAATATACTATATCACCATGGGTCATAGCTCGACCTCCAGCTTCCGGTTCATAGGAAGTTCCATCCAACTCCTCCTCATTCAGCTCATCCGCAGGGTCTTCTAGTACTATTCCATAATAAATAAAATACAATGTACAGAAAATATATGGGATAAGAAACAGTTCTATCATAAAAAACGTAAAAGAATCATAGTATATAATATAACAAAAGTCACAGACAAACATCACTCAAAATCCACCTAAATCCCCAATTAACAATATCATTATCTACCCTCAACTCATGCAATCTAAACCTTTATGATGACGTGGCCATCTCTACTCCTGTCACGTTAGTCAGTAGTCCAGAACGGTCTGAGGTCAAGAACTTGGTGCGCCCCTATTCCCTAATCTCTCGTAGGGAATAAAGTATTAAGCACAGTGTGTGCCACTAATCCCCCATTGGAAATAGCACATAAGCACAAAATACCCAGTAACTCGGTGCGTCCCTAATCCCTAATCTCTACTAGGAAATAGTGCTTTAATCATGGTGCGCCACTATTTCCTCCATTGGAAATAGCGCGTAAGCATAAAATATCTATTAACTCAGTGCACCCCTATTCCCTAATCTCTACTAGGAAATAGTGCTTTAAGCACGGTGCGTCACTATTTCCTCCATTGGAAATAGAGCGTAAGCAAAAAAATACATAGTGTCTCTATCCTCGATAGGATAATCAGAACAATGCGTTAAGGACTAAAAGAGTATAACAGTAGTTTACCTCAATATCAACATTCGTAGGTCACTCACCCGCAATATCTGATATCCAGAATAGGATATCTTGATCTCGTGTGTTCCACTCACACGGCTGTGAACAACAATGCAAACACATGAATCTCACCGACCCACATTAACAACATCCTAGTGCCTTAACCTTCCATCAGAACCTCAACACTTGTTCTACGTCACACATCCTCTTTAAAATAAATCATTTAAGTTAGGCACCTCTAAGTCACCATTATTCTCACACCCAAACCAACAACACCCGAACTATACATATCTTCGCTTAAGAATCAACTAAGCACCATATTAAAAACCAGGCAGATCATGCATAACACAATATCAGGAAATATTCAAACACCAAAAATAATATGTCACATGCAATGGAATACCTCAACCAGCGTATCACAATAAATTCAATAACATAGAGTCAGACCTCATCAAATACTCAAAATCAACATAATGTCGATAAACCTACAATCCCCGAATCACCATTGGTTTTACAAAAAAGGTTTCCAATGCGATTTTGGTCTTGTCGATTACTCGACTACTAGTAGGGTTTAGGTCGCCCTACACAATTATTATATAATATACCACTTATCGATTCCGATGACAGAATGATCATTTCCCCCATCTGAGTTAACACCGGAATCCCGAATTCGACGCTCCTCGTTATCACACCACACATTACCAATTTCACCTTCAACCAAACAACATAACCACAAATTAATCAACAAACTCACCATTAGTCCTAAATAGCTAAGTTCGGCCTCCTAATTCAAAATAGGGTTAAGATTTTTTTCTCATTCCAAGCTTTTGGATATTAGTTCCTATAGTCTTAGGTAGCTTAGATAAATTTTTACAATTTGAAAATATGATCAAAACAATCCAACCCCTTTTTGGTTGAGTTTCGGCCATAAATAGATTATTGGGCTAGAGATTTTTAAACTTCTCAATATCTTGGATTAAGGATACTAAGGTATCATAGAGACAATATAAATTGTCATAAGTTCAAGATTTAACAAAAATTCATTCAATCCTCTTCCCTTAGGTTTCGGCCTCTTATGACAAAATAGGTTAAAAAGTTCTATTTGATTCAAGCTATTGGATTTAACTAGTATAGCTATCATAGAGCATGAATCAAGTGTTTGATTTCACAAATTGAACAAAAACACTTTAACTTCTTTACTCTAGGGTTTCGGCCCTAACTAGAAAAATATGTTAGGAATTTTAGTTGGATTCAAGCTCTTGGATTTAGATTATATACATACTAGAGAGCTTAAATCAAGCATTAGATTTCAAAAATGAAACAAAAACATCAAATCCATTTCTCTTGGGGGTTTCGGCTAACTAAAGAAAATAGGGAAGGAAAATGATTTTGATCACAATATCTTAGATGATGATAGTAGGAGTCATTTAGAGATCATGGCAATTGGTTTCACATTAAAATGATTTTTCTACAATTTTCTAGAATTATTTAAAGTTCTAGATCTAGAAATGAAAAAGTCATGAAATAGGAAGAACAAGATCTTAGGAATGGAAGAGATGATCATGGATGATCATATTACCTCAAGTGAGTGAAGTAAATGAAAAAAGATGATCTTAGCAAGTTTCTCTTAAGGCATGTACTTGAGCTCTTGGAGAGAAAATGGAGTTTATGTGTTTTTGTGAAGAAAATGAAAGAGATGAAGAGTGAAGCGGGGGGGGACTGCGACCTTGTGGGTATCAATAGGCTAGATCTAGGCCATGTTTGGTTCTTAGATTTTAAATTAATGAGTTTTGTGATTATTTAATTAATATAATAGTCAACTATGGTTAATAATTAACTTAACTAGGATTACTTTGCTAACCATGGTTAAAATTTATGTGGCTCATATTAAGTGAATGGTGTGACTGATTCTTGTTCAAAAGAATTAACCTTGGTTCCTTAACCATGGTTAAAATTTAACTAAATGTCGGTTAGGTTAAGCTTAAGGGTATTTTGGTCACTTCACTTGAAAATTCAAGATTACTAGCATTTAATACTTGTTCCCTTGTCCCCTCGACTACATTAATTTTTTCTAATACCTCAGCTTCATGATCGACTCCGTCGTTCACCCGACTTATTCCCCGACTTAGGTTTTACGTGTTTTCTTAAAGATTACGCCCGAGTAAAAGCATAATATTTCGTTTTCGGTTGAAAATTTTCAAAATAATCAAACTCATTGGAAATATGATTTAAATATAAACCATTTCGTTCACGAGTCAAAATTATGTTTTCTGATCATTCAAATCTTACTGTCAGTGAAAACACCGACCGTTTTCCTCCGAATTTTTACCAAAATTCGTCCGAATAAACATAATATTTTAATTCTAATCAGAAATTTGGAAAGTAGAATTCCCCACAGACAAAATATAAAAAAATCTACAAATTTTCAGTTTCGGGTCAAATTAGGGTTTTCTGCCGCTATAAAATTATACTGTTAGTAAATACGCAGACCAGTTTCCTTCTCAGTTTTAAACCCAAATATTAGCCAGAGTTTTTTACCATAGAGTAGGTTCTAGATATGATTTTGTTTTTTCCAAAATCATTTCCTAAGTCTCAGATAAAAATATAAATAAATATATTTTTACCGTTAATACAGCGTATCCTAGGGGTGAGCAAAATTGTATGACCCGCCCGAAACCGCCCGACCCGTTACTAATTTTTGTGCAACGGTCGGGTTGAAACGGTTTGGCGGGTTGGGCAGGTGGAAAATTCGGTTTTAGATGGATAAGAGCGGGCGGGTTCGGGTCTGGTTTATGTCACCCATCGGTACCCGACCCGACCCGACCCGCTCATAACAAATTTTTTTTTTTTATGGAGAATGGGCTGCCAAGACTGGATCTTAGATTTTTTTCCCCTCTTCTGTTTTTTTTTTTGGTACTTAATTGGGCTGAAAGCCTTAAATTTTAAGTAGGCTCGTTGGGTTTTTTTTAAATTTTTTGGAATAAAATTAAATAATTAAAAATCCTAAATCCGTTTCAACCCGTCCGAACCCGCCCGAAACCCGACCAACCCGCACCTGGCCAACCCGATGTGTAGATGGGCGGGTTCGGGTTCCATTTTTCTTACCTCGAACCCGCCCGAACCCGACAAACCCCACCCGAACCCGCCCGAACCCGCCCGATGCTCACCCCTAGCTTATCCGAAAATCGGGCTGTTACACCAAGCAATAACAGTAAATAAAGAAATAGCAAGCACACTAAGTTCTTTGAAGAAAAGTGAAAATCTTCTTCCACCTGATCAAAATAATAATAGCAATTAGAGTCATGCTATTCTGACACAGATTTTGTGACACCGTATCGACACTTCTACAGTGCGTACGTGTTGTGAGCCGTTGGATCTATAGATCATCTTGATCTGTCCATTCATTTAATTTATCAATTAAAATTTTTATTAAATCTATTTTTCTCTCGTATTCTTTACAATCACAGTACTTACAATGATACTCCATGTGTTTATTACATGTATCAGTGGCTTCATCTTTTAATTCTTGTACTAATTCTTTTATTCTATTTTGATTTGTTAAATCTATCATGCTTAAATAGTAAACAAATTTTTCTATGTATCGGTACTCATTATTAATTTGCTAGTACTTGGCTCTGATACCAGTTTGGTACCACTCTATTTTTCCCAGGTAGTGGTAGTAATTAGACATAGTCTGGGTATTTTTCATGCATAATTTGGGTTACTAATAATTCATACCCATAGTCCATTATAGATTCATCTATTTCCACTATGTCCCTAACTAATTGATATCGTTCTTCTTCACAAAATGCTAATTGTATTCTTTGTACTATTTGTTTTAAATAAAGTTTTTCCTGCCAGTATTGGTGTTTTAATTTATTAATTATTATTTGTTTACAATCTTTGGGTATTTTCATAACCAAAATGCTTAATATTTCTTGATCCATTTAATCATCTAATAAGTCCCAGTCTTCATATATGTCAGATAATGATAGTCTTTCATATTCAAATATTAATCCTATTTCTTCCATAAAGTTCCATTCTATATCTAATGAAATAATTGCTAGATAATAATCTTCTTGTCTGAATTGGGCTTTTATTTTTTCAATTATTAATTGTTTGCAATCCATAAGTAAATCCGTTACTAGTACACTTATTATTTCGTTTTCTGTTTGGTTATCAAACTCAGAGTATATTTCCATTTTATTCACTATCTTCAAAGTATGGTGCTTTTATCTGAAAGTAATTGGATGATAATGGTTGAGTTGTTGTCATTTTTTCTATTTTCTCTATTTGTTCTAATATTTGCCTTTTGTAGTTTTCTCTTTTATTTCTTATATTATTAAGTTCTTTTTCTTTTTCTATAATATATTTTTATATTTGTTCTTGATTTTTCTCCTTTTTATGGATGTTCATAAATTCTCTTATATTCCAATTATCTTGATTTATTTTATCCTGATATTTTTCATAAATATTTTTTAATTCCGTTTCCTTCTTATTCATATTCTATTTCTTAAATACTGTGTTAAATCTCTCACTTGATTTGATAATTTATTTATGTTTTCCTCTTCCTTATTATTTTTTGTTTCAGGGAAAGTAATTGGTTTAGGGATCTGTTTAAAACTTAGTGATTTTGGATTTCTTATAAAAATTCCTAATTCTGTTAATTCATTTCTTTTTGGATAGTAGATTTTTTCTATTTCTTCAAAAAGCCTTGGTATATCTATTCTATCATTATTTCTAAAAGTAATACTATGATGTGAATTTGTTAGTGCATAATTAACACAATAAGTAATCGAGAAAATCTTGTCTCCTGGTCTCATTAAATTATTTCTTAAAAATCTATGTTCCATAGTTAAAGATTGATCTAGTCTTTGGGTATCTAATGGTATTCCAATATTTGGGTGTATTTCGAATTTTAACTTAACGTAGGCTAACTTTCCTTCGATTACTCCTAATATTTTATCCTTAGGATCTGTTATTCTATCATCCTTTAGAACTAATTCGATTGGTGAATCTATTCCTTCTTGAAAGGTTGCCTTAATTAAGACTTGTATTGCTCCTATATGAATATATCCTATTTTCTTTCTATGTGATTCCTTTTTTAAATTTCTTTTTAACTCAATTAGTTTCTTCTTATTCAATAATTGGATACAAGTGTTTCCCTGTGTTTCAGATATATCTATTGGTGTTTCATTAATTATTTTCCCATAATATATTATATTTTCTTTTTGGTTAAATCGTTTCATTATACCTCCTAGTTTTTTCATGTTTGCATCTTTAGATAAATTCAAGTCTTCTTTATGAATTCTTTGGAAAAGTTTTGGATCTATTAAAATACTTCCTTCATAGTTTCCGTCTTCTTCAGTAATTTGTAAATGTTATATATCAGTATTATCAATTATTTCTTTTTCTATTTCAGACATGATTGATTTCTAGTGTAAACTAAATAAAACTAAATGGTTTATGAGTCATACCTGATCTGGTGTTTTGAAGTAATTCTGGGTGCTTTGGTCCACCGCAGCTTCCGTCTAAGTTAAGTTGGAATTTCAACGAGTAGTTGGAAGTAATGAAAGTAAAGTAGTAATGAAGTAGATGAATATATGAAAGTAGTATTTGTTTATTTATAAACAGTAGTGAAGTACATAGAACCGGGTGATTCCACACTCAAGGAATCGCTAAGTAGAGCTTAGAACTTCTCAGAGAGAAGAGAGGTGAGAATTGAAACACTTTTCAAGTTCTGCCTTCTTCTTTGCCTCTGAGGGCTTATTTATACAATCGGAAGGGCTAAGTAATTTACAAAAGAGTCCCTACATTATTACAATCAATCAGGCAACTTAATAATTCCTGATGACGTCATTGCTTACGTCATTCCCATAATAATGCTTGATGACGTCAGTGCTTACATCATTCTTCAATAATGGCTTCGTCTGAATCCTTATCATCTTGTCGACAGTCTTTTTGCTTTACGCATCTTTCGCATGCGTGGTTGTCATTCTCCTTAATCATTGGGCACAACAAGTCAAGGACAGCTGGTTGGTAATTCATCGAAAGTCCTTGTAACGTGTAGAAGGGTAATTCAAAGTTTGTCAGTAGTGCTAAGTCCCTTTCTCTAATCAATCTTCCACTAGTCTTGCTGAGTAGCAGAGTATGTGGACCTTTGTACATGGCTTTAATAAAAGAGTCTTTACCAATGATCTGGCATTGAGTAAAAATGCTTGCTAGTTGATTGGCTAGAATTGTGACAATCTTTTCTTCATCATAAGTTTCTCCAGTAGGTTCGTCTCTCATAGAGAAACTATTATTACTTACTCCAATGAAGATTAGATTCTTTGTGGGTTGTTTAGTTGCAAAATCTGGGTAGGTTGAATAGAACTTCAAGAAGATAGTTCTATCTTTCGCAACATTTCTTTGATAGTTCTGGATGGCTTCCTTTAAACTATATGGAAATAATTTGATTTCTTCCAAGTCTTGACTTAAGTAGAGACATTCAATAAGTCCAAACTGGAACATATTAAATGTAAGAATCGATGTTGCTCCGGGAGTAATTACGACCTTAACTCCAAAAATATTTCGGTTGACCATGTAAAAACAATTAATTTTTTCCTTTTCGGACCAGTTGGTTAGTCTTTTTAGGTTTTCATAAAATTTTTCTTTGGAGAATTGAACTTGTAGTTCACGGTCTTTTCTTGAAGGGATTTGGTAGTCATCGATGGAGGAAGGAATTCTTTCGAGTATCCTTAATGAAGTTTTTTGGGCTGGTGGAGTCTTTATGGTTTCAGAGAAAGTTCTTGGGCCAAGATAAACTTCTTTGCCCTTGTCTTGTTCTTTCTGGTAGTCTATCAAAGCTTTTTCAGCTTCTTCCTTGGTACGAAATCCTTTGTGATGGACTCCGGAAATTCCAATGCAGTGAGGGGCTACTTTGTGCCATTCATTATAAACACCGGGGTGTGGTCCATTAAAGATGGTGTACCATTTCTCATTAGTGCTTTCTTGTACCTGTTGTTTTATATTTTTCATAGGATCTTCTTTGAGAGATTCTCCTTTGGCTTGTAATTGAAACTCCAGTACTTCAATGTTTGCTTTGATCAAGTCTAGCTCCATTATTTTCTGCTTCTCGAGCATTCTTTGATATTGAATCTGCTTCTTTATGTCTTCAGTTGTTGATTGCTCCATTCTCTTGATAAAATATCTGCAAGGATATTTTTGTCTCCCTTAATATGAGAGATTGAGTAATTATATTCAGCAAGCTTCATTTGCCATCTAATCAATCGTCCTTGTTTGTAAGTTCCTTTATGATTTAAGTTCTTAAAACCTGCAACATAAGTAGAATCGGTTCGGACAATAAAGTCCTTATCCAGTATATAAATCCGATGTTTTTCGAGCATACGGATTAAAGCCAGTGTTTCTTTTTCATGAGTAGGATAATTAAGTTCACAGTCTGAAAAAGTTCCAGACATGTATCGACACAGTAATTCATTTTTGAATCCAGGGGGTTTTGCTTTCATAACACCTCCCCAACAATCATTTGAGGCATCAGTCTCAATAATTATTATATCGTCATCCGATGGATAATATCGCTCGGGAAGATCCCGGCACAAGTCTTTCATTTTTATGATTAGTCTATCATCTTCATCAGTCCATGTCCAAGGGACATCTTCCTTCAGCTTTTGTTGGAGGATCCTTCTCTCCACTGCAAGATTCCTGATGAAACCTTCATTTGAAATATATGTTAATAATCCAAGAAATCTTTGTAAATCCTTTTTGTCCTTTAATGTTGTTGGAAAATTTTGGAGTTTTTCTAATACATGTCGTTGCATTATTATTTTCCCTTTTTCGATTTCCAATCCTAAGTAATTAATTCTATTTTGGACTAGGACAGCTTTTTTATTGCTTAAAACTATTCCATGTTCATGACATTTATTGAGAACTAATTCTATTTTTTCAAAATGATCATTTAATCCTTTATTAGAAAAGATTAATATATCATCAATATAAATAAGACAAAAGTCTTTAAATTCTTTGAGAATTGAATCAATCCTTCACTGGAAGATTCCTGGCGATTGCTTTAATCCCATTGGTAGTACATTCCATTCATATTGTCCTTGAGGACAACTAAATGTTGTTAATGCTTTTGATTCTTCAGTCAATCTAATTTGATAAAATCCTGATTTACAATCAAAGGTGCTAAACCAATCCATATTTCTAATTCTTTCAATAATTAAGTCTTTTCTTGGGAGGAAATAAGCGTCCCCTTCCATGGCATCATTAATTTGCTTGTAATTAATTACCATCCTTCTTTTACCTCTTTTTATTTCATTATGATTTTCTACATAAAAAGCTGGTGCTGAGTGCTTGCTATTTGATGGTCTAATTAATCCTTTTTTACACATTTCTTCAATATCTTTTGCAAATTCATCTCTATCTATTTTTGTGTAAATCATTGGCTTACATTTTACTTCTTTTGTAGGGTCTTTTAGTTTTAATTCGACTAATTCGGTATTTTTGTTACTAAAGGGTTTTCGCTACAAACCTTATCCAAAAGTTCTTCTATATGAGCTGTAATTATTCTATTTGGTTCTAAATTTATAAGTGCATGACGAATTTTTGTGCAAATTAAACTAATAATCTCACCACGTTTCAGCTGTTGAAACTTTGATGAATAAGTGCATTCAGAGAAATGAATAATTGGTATTTTTATAATCTCGCGTTTTTGCTTCTGATAAATATATGGTGTTTTTAGAGTAATATATTTTAGATGTTGGCAAAATGGTTCATAAAGTCTAAAGAAATTATTTCCAATAATTATATCTATTCCAGTTTCTTGTTTATATATTGTTGGAACAATAAATATTTTTTCTTGTATTACCAAAGTAATTCTTTTTGCTATCCAATACAGAGGATGTATTGATCCATCTGCAATTTGTATTTTTAATGGCTTTTCTAGTCTTTCCCATTTATCTATTAGGGCTTCTGTTGCAAGGCAAAGACTTGCTCCAGTATCTATATATGCTTATGTTTTCTTATTACCTTTTTCTATCAATATTTCTATATATGTATTATTCGGATTTTCTTTCTTCTGAAGATAATTCATCTTCGAAATATTCATATATACTTATATCCGAATTACTTAATTCTTCTTCTAGTGGTTCAAGTTCATATATCTGGAAAACTTGTTTTATTAATTTTGATTTTTCTTTAAAATCTTTTTCCTTTCTTTGAGGGCATTCATTGGCATAATGTCCTTCAACATTACATATCCAACAAACACATTTCTTTTTCCCCTTCGGGCAGTATTTTCTTGGTGTTGACTTTTTTCTCCTAAAATATTTCTTTTTATTATTTTTATAATAATTCTTTTTTCTAGGATAAGTTTTTCGCAAATTTGATTTCTTATAATTTTTTCTTTTTCTTCTTATCGTTCTATCACAACCATATTTTCCTGGTTTTTCTATCTCTGGGATGTCACAATAAATGACAGTACTTCCTCTATTCAATTGTCTAATCGTTTCTCTGTTCAAACATTGTTCTCTTAATTCTTGGTATAAGATCTTAATAACTCCTCCTAAAGTATTTGCAGTTTCTTTTGGTCTTAATTCCCATAATCTATTGATCTTTGAATTAAGTGGACATGGCAGTTTATCTATAAAGATATTTTTATATATTTCTTTAGTCTCTTCATCCAATTGATAATAGTATTTTTGATATTCGCAGATAAAACTTCAATCTGACACATATCACAAATCTGCATTCTATTTAAATGTGATTTAGCATTTTCAAGTAGAGTCTTGTTTGTCTTTTCTCTTTGTTCCATCAGATTATATCCTAAAAATTCTTGTTGTATTAATGTCATTATTAATTTAACATAATCTGAGCTATTATCTACCATTCTTCCAAATCTATTCCATTCTTCATCTTTAATTCCTACTAAAAATTTTTGTACATTTCCAGATGTTTTAAATGTTACAAAATTCTTGGTTTCTATAAAATTTAATTGTTTGAATTTTTCGTCAGTTAAGATCATTAATATTATTTCATTAGTCCATTTTAATAATACTTCTTCTTTATTTCTTATACAGTCAAGGTCTAGAATATTTCCTGTATTATTGTATCGATGTTTAAATTTTTCTTGAATTTTTGTCCATTTATTATTATTTTTTCTTGCGTATCCTTTATTGTACATAGTCTCTTCTTCATATTTATCCCAAGCTCCTTCAGGTGTATATTTATATTCTTCCCATTTTCTCTTGGGGCTTTTTCCACTATATTCTCCTTTTTCCATTCTTATATGGTTTTCTTCGGATTCTGAAGATGAACTATAGTTTAGGATTATTTCATCATTTTCAATATCTCGTTTATCGATCTTTTCAATTTTGTGAATTTCGTCGTTTTCTTCTTCAATGATTTTAAGTTGCTCTAGTAATTGTTGAATTTCTTCTAAATCATTTGATTTTCTTAATGTTTCCATGTATTCATCTTTTATCCTCTCCATGAAGATACAGGTGTAGGTATTCTTGATAATTCTTGATCGAATTCTTCTTTAATTATTATTTTATTTAAATCCTGTGTTTTCAGAATTTCTATTAGTTCTATTTTTGTTATGCATATATTATTTTCTTCGTAGTTTAAAAGATTCTCTAGTTGTTCTAGAATAATTTTTATTCTAATGATGTCTTCATTTTCATCTATTTCTTTTCCTTTGCTAATACTATTTAATGTTTCTTTAATATTGTTTATTTCATTTTGTCCTTTTTGTATTCTATTACAAGTATAATTTGCAATTTTATTAGTATTTTCAATTAATTGAATAATATTTTTGTTTGTTTCTTTCATTAGTCTTTCTAATTCTTTGAATCCTGATTCTATTTCTTCAGATAATCCCATTATCCAATGCAATTTTCTAATTCCATTTTTAATTTTTTTATTCTTTTTCTAACCAATTCTTGATGGTAAATAATATATTCATTTTGTTCTAATGTTTCTAGTATTTTTAAGTATTTTCTTAACTCGTAAATGCTTTATTTTACTACTAAAATTCTATTCATTATTAAGATAATAGTTTTGTAACAGTGTTATACTATATACGATGTCAAGTGTCGGATTTCCGTGTCCGTTTAGCGTTTCTCTAGCAATTAAAAGGGTCGCTAAATCCAAAAGGGTCTCGAGCTTTTCTTCTGATTCGGTATCAATAGATAGGTAAAAAGAAAGAGAATAAGGTTTTTCTTTCATAGGCAAATATTTCGTTTCTTGATTTCGAATTTCGAAAGATTGAGAGAGAGGAAAAGTCAGAGAGTGAGATAGAAGAGAGACAAAGAGAATGAGAGAATTTGGAAAATGAAAACGTCTAAATAGTAAATAAATTAGAAAAGTATCAAATTTATATATTTGTCATATTATATTTTATCACTCTACTATTAGTTTTTTGGAATAATTAGTTTAATTGGTAAAAAATTAATTATACAAATTTTTTTATTCAATATCTATATATATTATATAATATTTTTTCTACTATCCGATGCCCACAAAAAATAGGGTCCTGAACGGTCGCCCATCCCAACGTTGCTTTGGGTCATCACTGGGAGTTGTATATCATGACAAACAACAAAAAAATATCAAATAATATAGTAACAACTTTTTTATTTACTTCAAAAGCACCTAAAATTTTCTCGAGCTGTGCTATGACAGCTTGTGGCGGTGTTCTGCTTTGTTCCACAAGGGCTTATGTTTTTTCTTTTTCACAATCTTGGCATGTGTAACGTCCTTCCATATGATCTCTGGGCCATTTTAACCAGTCGCGAGTCTCAAAATTGCTTGGGAGAGGATGGTCCCCATGTTGCGGGTGGAGAGAGACTCCTCCTCAGTTGATGTTCAGTTTGTGACTAAGGGTACACCCTAGGAGCATCCTTGCAACTCATACCATTAGCGGTAAATGAAAATCTCTCACTCCTAATAGAGAGGGAAACAAGCGGCTAATTTTAGTGGTGTTCATATCCAAATCGATCTAAAAGAAAATCGAAAATCAATAAAAAATAATCGAAAACCGAATAAAATCAATGTTCATGGAATTTTTTTGGATCTTGTTTTGTAAAAACCGATCAGATCAGATCGGATTTTGGATTCGTTTTTTAAATCAAATCAAACCAATCTGTATGTATAAAATTTAATATATATTTATTCTATTTTTTGCATTTTTTTAAAATTGTTAGTTTATTTCTAATAATACTTACTAGTTTGATTTGACATAATTTGTTATTATTTCTAATGTATCAAACATGAAAATTGATGTTCTGCAACTGGACGATGATGATATTTATTTATTTTATACATACTTTATGAAATGTGATGTCATGAATGTATCAACAAGTATATACGAGTTTAAGATTTTATTCAATTTAACTTGTAATTTTGATTCTTTGATGTAATATAAATATGTAATGATGTGTTTGTAAAAATCGAATCAACCGATCAATCCAAACTGCATTTAAACGAACCGGATCAGATTAGATTTTTTTAAGGAAGCAATCCAAACCCAACCAAACCACGTGTTGTTTTAATCTTTAGATCGGATGACTTTTTTCCTCAAAATCGACTCCAAGTGATCGGCGAACACCCATTGCTAATTACGTTGGAGATTGGCGATCGTGTATTCAAATGGCCTTGAGTAGGGGTTCGATCACCTCACCCTCGCAACAAAATACTTTGCCCTTTTTGACAACTTAAGGGATATCCTACCCTTAATTACCACTTGAGGATATCTTACCCTATTTACAACAAGTTTAAATAATGACTGGAGTTTAACAATGATAACTCTCAAAACAAGATAATCCAATTTGAAGCACAATAACAACATAATAGTGATAATGTGATTTCTTTTTGTTTTGCTCAACATCTTTTTTATTTTATTTTTTGACTGATTTTGCTCAACATGTATTCCTTTTCTTCTGTATTTTCTTCCATGTATATAATTGAAGGGTTGGATTATGGTGCATCACCCATATTTTACACCACCCACTACACCACCCATGTGGCAAATTTTGGGTCAATCAAATTGCCACATTGGTTAGTCAAAATTTCAAACTTTCTAGTTTGTCGCGACCGTCCCGTCCGGGAGCCGCGAAAAGATGGATAGAAACAGAGGAGTCGCCACTAAAATTTTTATTGGGAAAATCTTAGAAAACCCAATTATTTAAAGGTAAACTGGTCTTTTTAAAAAAAAGAGATATGAGTCCGGGAGTCGGTTACGAGTAGGGAAGGTGTTAGCACCCCACATCGCCCGTTTAAAAAACGGTACCTTAAGTTAATTGTGCAAAAACATTTTAATAACATTTTAAATATATATTTTACCCCAAAAATTATTTACAAGAAAGAATTATTTTAAATTTTAATTTTTTGACTTTTATTAAATTTTTTTATATTTTTAACTTTATGGTTTTTAAAAACTAAATGAGGTTGAACATGGCACGTGAGTCCACAGGGCAACCTCAAATCTAAGGGATTAAACATGATACCGTGTCCATAGAGCACCCCTGGAAAGATAAAAGTTTAATTATTTTGATTAATTATTTTAACATAAAAAGAGACACAAAAAAAGGAAAATTTAGTTTTGGCCCGACAAGATGATTTATCTTGCTCCTACGTATTCCCGGGTGCGATGGGAAACTCAAAGCCACGTAGTTCTTTTGAAAAAAAGTTGATTGATTGATTGATTTTATTTTTTTTATTTTTTTTATTCAAAAGGATTTTACTTCGGAATAAATTCACTTTTGCATAGAGTCCAAGATAGCAGTCTTTATACTATAAACCCTTACAATTCATTCGACACTTGAGGATGAATAAGTCCATACATCAACGTCGTAGATTGTTGCGTGAATTCAAAAGATATTTTTTATAAAATGAAATTGGGCAAAATTGATTAAAAGTATGAATTAAAGAAAACATTTAATATTTTTTAACGGGGATTCACTCTTGCGTAAGGTTAAAGATAGCAAAGCTATACGATGAACCCTTACAATTCATACAACACTTGAGGATGAAAAATCATACATCAATATTGTAGATTGTTGCGTAAATCCAAAAAGGCATTTCAATTCAAAGTATTTTTATTGAAAACAAGGATCGAAAAAAGTTTTTTATTATTTTTTTGAAAAAAAGATTCCATATTTTTTGAACTTTTTATTTAAAATTTTATACAAAAAAAGAATGAGATTATGCTTCACCTTTTAAGCACAAACACATGACTCCTAGTCCTTTCTTTTTACATGACTGACCCCAAAGCAAGAAGGAGCCCAACTTTAATTTTTTCAAGAAACATTTTATTTTTAAATAAAGGAAAGAAAGAGGACCTAACAGCTAACCCAATAAGCAAACAAAGAGGAAACTAAGAATAGATCTACTGATCTCAGTCCACCAGCTGCCAATAAATAAGACAAAGCCCACAACCTTATAAAAAAAAAAAGCCAAATAACAGATAAAAACAAAGGAAAAGAAACTGACCAAAGAGTGAGGGAAGTTTCTTCTTCCTCAGTTACCAAACAGGGAAGAGCAGAGGAGAATGTGCGAGGGCGGAAGGAGGGAAGCGTGACGGGGTGACGGCGGACCTCTGGCGCGCGGAGGCTCGCGCGGTGGTTGCCCGGTCGAGGCGTGGCTGCGATGAGAACAGATCTGCAGCCTCGGTGGCAGTTCGTGCAGATCTGGTGGAGGATGGCGGTTCTGAACAGCGACTGAGATGGCGGCAAGCAAGAAGAAGACAGTGGTGATATGGGTTCTGACGCGGATCTGCAATGGCTCGTGGTGGTGGAGCTAGTGCGTTTCGCGAGCAGGGATGCGATCGGAACAGGGTGTGAACCAAACGTGAGCAGGTGCGGTCGGAGCTCAGGCGAGCGGCGGTTATGTTGCGGCTGTACGATGGTGGCACGATCTGTTCAGATGGGAGGAAGGAGAGTGGTGTGGGTGTGAAACAGAGAAGGGTGAGTGTGGGGAGAGAAGAAGGTGACGAAAATTTTGAGGGAGTGAGGTGAGAATGGTTGAGAATTCTTTGCTGTTGGTTCCCCCTTCTGTTCTGAACTTCCCCCTTTTTAAATCCTCCTTGCTTGCAAAAACTCCAAAAACAGAACCCAATGGCCACAATGGATAGTCACTTTCATTCATTTCCTTCTTGATGTTTCTGCATAGCTGCTTCAATCTGTGTATGCTGCAACTTCCCTTTGTTTATGATTCAGGTTTGACCATGCTTCAAGGATAGCAGCATCACATGTTCCCATTTTTTCCTTTCTGGTGCTTAAAATTTGAAACCATTTTTGTTGCCAATGCCTAAGTCTGCCATTGCTTTCTTTGCTGCTGAGATGTATTAGGAACTTTAAACTTTGGCTTTTTCCTCTTGGCTTTTGAAAAGGACTGGTTAGTTTCAGTTTTTTATTTTTATTTTTTTTTATTTTTATATTATCATTTTTTCAAAACACTGATTAAAAAGGACACTCGGACAAAATTAGGTGTTCACAGCTGCCCCTCTTTACTTGTTTCTTATTAGATAGTAGGTGTAACCGCAGTTAACCTATTATCGTTATAAGAAACGGGTAAAGACATGAACTCCAATTTTGGCCGGAGTTCACTGACAAGTAAACAGATGCATAATTAAAAGCTGACGGGATGGACTGCCCGCAGAAGCTCGAGCAGAAAGATAAAAAAGCTTGCGGAGTCGTTTGTCCGCTGAAGCCTGAACAAGCAGAGCTTACGGGGTACGGTACCCGTCGAAGCTTGACATAAAGTTTAAAAGCTTGCGGAGTCGGTTATCCACTGAAGCTTGAAAGCAAAATGCGACAAGCTTGCGGAGTCGGGTATCCGCTGAAGCTTGAAAACAAAATGATTAAAAGCTTGCGGAGTTGGTTATCCACTGAAGCTTGAGAAGAAAAGTTGAAAGCTTGCGGAGTCGGTTGTCCGCTGAAGCTTGACAGAAAAGGTAAAAAGCTCGTGGAGTCGGTTATCCACTGAAGCTTGAAAGCAAAATGCGAAAAACTTGCGGAGTCAAGTATCTGCCGAAGCTTGGAAAGAAATGTTGAAAGCTTACTGAGTCGATTGTCCGTCGAGCTTGAAAGCAACAGAATTAAAAGCTTGCGGAGTCGGTTATCCACTGAAGCTTGGAAAGAAATGTTGAAAGCTTACGGATTCGGTTGTCCGCTGAAGCTTGAAAGCAAAAGAATTAAAAGCTTGCGGAGTCGGTTATCCACTGAAGCTTGGAAAGAAATGTTGAAAGCTTACGGATTCGGTTGTCCGCTGAAGCTTGAAAGCAAAAGAATTAAAAGCTTGCGGAGTCGGTTATCCACTGAAGCTTGGAAAGAAATGTTGAAAGCTTACGGATTCGGTTGTCCGCTGAAGCTTGAAAGCAAAAGAATTAAAAGCTTGCGGAGTCGGTTGTTCGCTGAAGCTTGAAAGCAAAATAATTAAAAGCTTGCGGAGTCGGTTGTCCGCTGAAGCTTGAAAACAAAATAATTAAAAGCTTGCGGAGTCGGTTGTCCGCTGAAGCTTGAAAGCAAAATGCGACAAGCTTGCGGAGTCGGTATCCGCTGAAGCTTGAAAACAAAATGATTAAAAGCTTGCGGAGTCGGTTATCCACTGAAGCTTGAAAACAAGCAGAGCTTACGGGGTATGGTACCCGTCGAAGCTTAACAAAAAAGGTTAGAATCTTGCGGAGTTGTGCAATTACTGGGTTTTGTACCCACATGAGATAAACCATTGCAATGCATGATGCCAGAAATGTTCTATATGCCTGATGGAAACCTCAAATGATTTCAATGCAACACAAGGAGAGCCTGTAACACGTTGCTATTTATTTATTTTTTTTTATTTTTTATTTTATTTATATTTAAAAAAAAAAAAAAAATATCGCTTAGGTGTTTCTAATTATCACCCTTGACCCCTTGAAGCATTGATCACAGACAAGCCCGGAGGTGAACTAAAACGTGTCCTGTCTTCGCGGAGAACAAAGGCTAAGCGCTTTTGGAAGGGTACGCTTTCTCTGCAGTGATTGTCCCTATGCTTCCTGTCAGTAGACCACGGTGCCCTTTGTCGGGATGCCATCTTGTTCTTTACGACCCTTGGAGATTTTCAAAGAAGTTCTAAATGCTCTTGAAGACATCAAATACATGTTTCACATCTCAGTATATACTTATCATAATGAATGCACACACGCAATTTGACAAAAGTTAAGAGAAATAGATAATGGTAAAAAGAATGGAGAGTCAATGTCATTATATTTGGGTTCGAGAAGGTATACAAAGCAGATATTACAATGGAGTATGGAATTGCAGAAAGGTCGGGGAGTGGAAACACATCTCCTCAAATGACATCTCTTTCCATGACTAGTGTTAATATCCCTCATACTATCTCGACTGCTTACTAATCAACATCTGAGAATGCTATCTGCCCCTATCTTCATGCATCTAGCCCATTGATCGCCCCAGTTCATCGGCTTGACGAAACTTCCCTTGTTTATTATTATTATTATTATTTTTGAACCCTAACTTTTGCCTAGACCGCCTTTTCAGGTTTTCAGCCTAGCGGGTTGCTCTAACTTTTGCCTAGACTATCTTTTCAGATTTTCAGCCTAGCGAGCTTTTCCTTTTTCATTTTTCACCTTTTTTTTTCTTGGGAAGTGCGTTCAAGCATAATACCTTTTGACTGCATCTGAGTTTACAGGGAGTGGAAGATCTTCCCCATCCATCCTTGTGAGAATTAAAGCTCCACCCGAGAAAGCCTTTTTCACAACGTAAGGTCCTTCGTAGTTCGGGGTCCACTTTCCCCGATGATCCTTTTGGATCGGTAGGATCTTTTTGAGCACTAGATCACCCTCCCGAAACTGCCGCGGGCGTACCTTCTTCTCGAAAGCTCTCATCAACCTTTTTCTGGTACAATTGACCATGACACAATGCCCCTAATCTTTTTTTCTTCAATGAGATTCAATTGGTCGAGTCGGTTCGAACCCACTCGGCTTCTTCCGATTCTCGCTTCTCTCGGTACCCTTAATGAGGGGATCTCTACTTCAATCGGGAGCACTGCTTCCATCCCATAAACTAAAGAATACGGAGTTGCCCCTGTCCGAGGTGCGAATGGAGGTACGGTAGCCGTGCAAAGCAAAAGGTAACATCTCGTGCCAATCCTTATATGTCACCACCATCTTCTGGACAATCTCTTGATATTTTTGTTGGCGGCCTCAACTGCCCCATTCATCTTTGGGCGATACGGGGAGGAATTGTGATGTTTTATCTTGAAGTTTTCGCACATCTCTTTCATCATCTTGTTGTTCAAGTTAGTCGCATTATCAGTGATGATCTCGCTTGGCAACCCATAACGACAAATTAACTCTCTTTTGACAAATCTGATCACGACATTCCTGGTCACACTTTGGAATATGATGCAGCCTCAACCCACTTGGTGAAATAATCGATGGCAACAAGGATGAAGCGATGTCCATTTGAGGCTTTTGGTTCGATGGACCCGATCACATCCATTCCCCACATTGAGAACGACCAGGGTGCCGACATGACATTCAAGGGAGCTGGCGGCGCATGAACCTTATCAGCATATATTTGACACTTATGGCACTTCTTTGCGTAATTAAAGCAATCAGCCTCCATTGTCAACCAATATTGGCCAGTCCTCAAGATTTTCCTGGCCATTGCATGACCGGCTTCGGTGTGTTCCAAAAGATCCTTCATGTACCTCCTCAATTATCCGTTTAGCTTCTTTTGCGTCAACGCACCTCAACAACACCATGTCATGATTTCTTTTGTAGAGAATATCTCCATCTAAATAGAAACCCATTGCAAGTCTTCTTAGAGTTCTTTTGTCATTTTCTGAAGCGCCCGGAGGGTATTCCCTTCTTTGGATGAAGCATTTGATGTCATGGTACCACGGTTTTTGATCAGACTCTTCCCCTATCACTTGACAATATGCAGGATGATCACGGCTTGCCATTTTGATGAGTGGTAGGTTCCGCTCGTCACTTACTTTGAACATCGAGGACAAGGTAGACAGACAGCGATCGGCTAGTTGGTTATCTTCTCGGGAATATGATGAAATGTGACTTCATCAAACTGCTCAATCAAACCTTTGATGTAATCATGGTACGGGATTAACTTGGCATCTCGAGTTTCCCATTCCCCTCTTAGCTGGTGGATGACTAATGCGAGTCCCCATATACCTCCAAGATCTTTGCTTTTGCCTCTATTGCTGCCCGGATCCCAAGCGCACAAGCTTCATATTCGGCTATATTGTTTGTACAATCAAAGCAAAGCCTTGCAGGTGACAGGGGAAATAATCATTTTCCGGTGAGATTAGTATTGCCCCGATTCCATGCCCCAATGCATTAGAAGCTCCATCAAATAACAAAGTCCACTTTTCTTTTTCTAGTGATTGCTCGCGATCAAATGGAGCCATTATATCTTCATCCGGGAAATCGCATTGCATCGATCCATAATCTTCCACTGGCTGATTGGCTAGATATTCTGCGAGAGCACTACCTTTTACTGCTTTTTGGGTGACATAGACAATGTCGTATTCTGATAGGAGGACTTGCCAGCGAGCAATTCTTCCAGTCAGAGCAGGCTTATCAAAGATGTACTTGATCGGATCCATTTTGGACACCAACCAGGTAGTGTAACACAACATGTAATGCCTCAAACGGCGGGCTGCCCAAGCTAAAGCACAGCAAGTGCGTTCCAGTAATGAGTAGTTGGCTTCACAACTGGTGAACTTCTTGCTTAGATAATAGATGGCATGTTCCTTTCTTCCTGACTCATCGTGTTGCCCCAGTACACAACCCATTGATTCATCTAGCACAGTCAAATACATGATAAGAGGTCTTCCCGGAACTGGGGGAACCAAGACCGGAGGCTCCTGTAGGTATTGTTTGATCTTCTCGAAGGCTTTTTGACAATCTTCATTCCATGTTACTGCCTGATTTTTGCGTAGCAATTTGAAGATTGGTTCACATGTCGCGGTCAGTTGGGAGATGAACCGGGCAATGTAGTTCAATCTTCCTAAAAACCCACGAACTTCTTTCTCTGTTCGAGGTGCTGGCATATCGATGATTGCTCGCACTTTTTCAGGATCAACCTCTATTCCTCTTTGACTAACAATGAACCCCAGAAGCTTGCCTGATTTCACTCCAAAAGTGCATTTGGCTGGATTCAGTCGGAGCTTAAACTTCCTTAAACGCTCAAAAAGTTTCTGCAGATTATCAACATGGTCATCTTCGGATTTGGACTTGGCGATCATGTCATCTACATAAACTTCTATCTCCTTATGCATCATGTCATGGAATAAAGCCACCATAGCCCGGCCGATATGTTGCCCGACATTTTTCAAGCCAAAGGGCATAACCTTGTAGCAAAAGGTTCCCATAAAGTAACAAATGTAGTTTTCTCCATATCTTCAGGTGCCATCTTGATCTGATTATACCCGGAGAATCCATCCATGAAAGAGAATAATGCATGTTGGACAGTATTGTCTACAAGAACATCAATGTGAGGCGGAGGAAAGTCATCTTTTGGGCTAGCTCTGTTCAGATCTCGATAGTCAACACACATTCGAACCTTTCCATCTTTCTTGGGAACAGGAACGATGTTAGCAACCCATTGAGGGTACTTCACAACTTCTAGGAAACCTGCATCCAGTTGTTTCTTGACCTCCTCCTTGATCTTTAGAGACATTTCTGCTTTCATCCTTCGTAGCTTCTGCTTTACTGGAGGACACTCCGGTTTTAATGGCAGTTTGTGTTCTGCTACACTAGGGTCTAACCCTGGCATGTCTTGGTAGGACCATGCGAAAACATCTTTATAATCCATCAACAACTTGATCAATCTACTTCGCTCATTTTCTTTCAGGGAAAGGCCGATCTTGACCTCTTTTTTCTCATCTTCGGTTCCCAAATTGATTAGTTCACTCGGCTCTTCATGGGGTCGAAGTTCCCTAGCTTCTTGCTCTACCAACCTCAATAATTCAGGAGGGACTTCCCCATCATCATCAACAACCTCATCAGCATGATCAAAAGGATAGTCAAAATTGTATGCTGAGTTATTAACACTGTCATTTTCAAGAGAGTCACTTTTAGATCTGCATTTTGGTAGTTATCAGGGAAAGATAAATGAATAACGGATAAAGATGAGAAACTGTATTTATTGGTGAGGAGCGATGAATAAAAGCGAAAGTAAAAAAGATGAGAACACAAAGATATCGAATGCATGCATTTATTGATAAGTCATACTGAAACGGAAACAAGTAAGCCCATTACAACAAAACTCCTAAAGCCTTGGGCAGAGCTAAAGGATAAGCATTACAGAATTACTTTGAAAAGGACTCTATGGTCTTGGGGAACTCAATGATCTCCCAATTGTTGAGCTCTGTATCCGGAGAGCATGGATACACCAGATTGATACCACGATCGGCAGGATAATCATCTTCAATAACTGCTGCTTGGTCCAGGAATGCAAACCCTACGCTTCGGAAGCTCATCGAATGTCACAGATGGGAACCCTTTCAGCCTCGTATTCACGATTTTCCAGCCGAGCCAACCTCTTTCTTTTCTTCTCTTCTATAGCCCTCATCTTGTCGGCCTTAGTGGGTTTGTATCCCAACCCAAACCTATCCTTGTTCTCAGTGAGCATCAGGATGTCAACGACACCTTGCCTATTCCTCCCCAGACCGCTTCCAGGTTGGTATCCTCCTTCAAGCATAACCTTGGCCATCATGACAGACGCTTTAGATGATTGAGGTTTCAAGGGTGGAGCACCGTCCCCGACATAAGTGGCATTAGCAATTTCAAGCGATTGGAAAGCGGTCTCAAGAGCCTCTTCGGCAGCTTCAATGTAAGGGGTTGTTGATGGCTTACTCACTAACATATCCTCCTCTCCAGAAACAATTATCAACTTGCTATCGACAATGAACTTCACTTTCTCGTGCAAGTGTGGAAGGTATGGCTCCGCAGTAATGGATCCATGGTCGTCCCAAGAGACAATCGTAAGTTGGCGTAATGTCCATTACTTGGAAGAGTATTTCAAAGGTGCAAGGGCCAATCTGAATGGGCAATTCGATTTCTCCCATAACTTCCCTTCGGTGCCATCGAAAGCTCTTACAATCATTGTGCTTGGCTTCATATGAGTTCCATCGAAAGGCAACTTTGCCAGTGTTGATTTTGGCATTACATTCAAAGAAGAACCATTATCAATGAGAACCCTAGCCATGACATGATCTCGACACTTCACCGAGATGTGTAACGCCTTGTTGTGCCCCATTCCTTCACTGGAATTTCGTCATCGGTGAAAGTGAGATAATTATCAAGCAACTATGTTACCTACAATGTTATCAAGCTTATCAACTGTGATGTCATGGGAGACATGCGCTTGATTCAACACCTTCATCAGTACTCTTCTGTGTGGCTCAGAGTTCATCAATAGAGACAAAAGAGATATCCGAGCCGGAGTCCGATTTAACTGATCCACAACCCTATATTCACTCGCTTGATGAACTTCAAGAATTCACCTACCTCCTCATCAGATACGCCCTTTTTATTCTCACCCCCATCTGCTTCCTTGTCATCTAGGATTTCTTCCACCTTCTCTTTCCCTTTGTGATCCTTTCCTTCCTTTTCTATTTCCCCCTTTCGCAAAACCTCCTGGAGTGTAAATGCGACCACTCCTAGTCATTCCACCAATTCTGAAATGTTGGTGACCACGAGTAGTCCCGTTGGAAGGATTGGGTTGGACCTGCATCTCATACTTCCATGGTACTTGCTTTGGTGTCCTTATAAGGGAAAGGACTTGGAACTCGGATGACGATTGGTGTTGGCCCATTTGGAACCAAGCAAAGGTTTCTTCTCGGTATAGTATATCACCACTGGTCTCGGGGTGACTTGCTCAGGAATTGGTTGAGGATTAACCACAACAGTAAAAGGGGTTATCTTAACTGGGGTTGGGGAAATTGTAGATTCAGCAACCATATTGATGGCATACTCATTTGATTCACAACCAATTAAGATAAGCTTCATATCCATTAGCCGCTGCACAACTTGCCGAAACTCCGAACAGTCTTCAATCGAATGCCCCATGCTCCCATCAAAGTCACACCTTATATCTCCATCGAGAGCCTTTTCTTCCGTGGCCGGGATTTGGATCAATCCACATTTGCACATCTCTCTGAAAACAACTCTCATAGGAGTCCTAACATCGGCCACTTTACTCTTGAGAGTATGTTCCAAAAAGCTCCCAATGGCATTGACTCCGAACCCCCATGATTTGGCATAGGACCTTGTCCCCCATTCGAGCATCCTTTTGAAAGCTCAACCACTTAGCATCAATAAGGTCTTGTACCTTAAATTTGAAAGCCCTGCAGTTCTCGGTGGAATGACCTCCTTCCTGCATGGTACTCACATTTAGCATTTGGATCAAACCACTTCGGATAGGGAGGCCCCAATGGTTTCATCGGGATTGGAGTCAACACAGATTTGCTTATAAGCGATGCAAGAGCTCGGTGTAGGTCATGGGTATCGGGTCGAAATGTAATCGGCTTTCTTTCCGAGTTGTATGGTGGTCTTGTTTGGCTGGTGCTTGGGTTTTGGATTTAGAGGCTGGACGATTTGAGGTAGCATGGTGGGGTGTGTTTGAGGTCGAGAAGGGTATGATGGCCGGTGAGGGAGCCATTTGTTGAGGGTTTGGAAATTGCGAGGTTGCGGCGATGTATGGCTGGTTGGCTTGGTGATATGGAGGTGGTTGGTAATATGGGGCGTATTGGGCATGGAAGGAGGGTGTTTGGTTTGGTCTCCATTGGTTCGGTTTCTTCTGTTCATAGGTTCTTGCATGTGCCTCTCCCTCCTTCTTTTTCACAAACGGGGTTTTCTTTGGGCCGTTCCCTCATCAAGTCTCGGCAATCTTGCCATTCCTCATTCCGCTTTCAATTCTCTCGCCGATGATGACCATGTCGAAAAAATTTGATGACACACTCCCAATCATCCTATCATAGAAGGGGCGACTGAGTGTATCAATGAACATTGCTACGATTTCTTTCTCGGCTAAGGGAGGCTCCACCGAGCAGCCAGGTTCCCTCCATCGTTGTGCATACTCTTTGAAAGTCTCCACGTCCCTTTTTGACATATTTTGAAGTTGCATCCTGTCGGGAGCCATGTCAATATTGTACTTGTATCTTCAGGAATGCATCTGCTAGATCTTTGAAGGATCGGATGTGTGCCCGCTCGAGGTGCGTGTACCAATTTGAAGTCCCCGGCCAAACTGTCTTGGAAGAAGTGAATCAAGAGTTTATCATCTTGGGCATGTGACGCCATCTTCCTAACATACATGGTCAAATGGTTCTTGGGACAAGTGGTTCCCGATATTTGTCAAAATCGGGCACCTTAAATTTCGGCGGAATTACAACATTTGGCACCGGACGAGTTACGAGGCATCCCAAGACCATAACTATTTACCCCTTTAATGGCCCGCAATCTTTCCTCTAGTACTTCCAGCTTTTCTTTAGACTGGGAATCCACCCCCGACTGATTCACCGGAGCTTCTCCGTACATATTATGGGGAAATGAATATGGCATGGAGGAGGAACCGAAGTTTGGCATCATTTGAGCCCCCTGGGGTCCATAATGTAGGGTGTATTGTGGGGGCCTTGGATTGACAGAAGGTGTCACTATCGGGGTGTTACCATCTGTAGGGTTGAAATTCTGTGCTTGTTGTATTTCGACAGTATTGGTGGTAATTTGTGCTTGAGTGATGTGTTCGGAGCTCTGAATACCATCTTGTGGACTGGGGGCTGTTGGTGGTACAAACCCACGTGGCAAACCGTATGGGGGATTGTTCGGGTCAAATGAAAAATGAGTTGGGTTGAGAGGCATCATGACCCCTGGTTGGTTGAAGCCTTGAATAGGAATCTGAGAAAAACCGGGCGGGATGAGAGGTGTGGCCGGATGTCCTTCGTTCGAGGCTGGAGGGTTCTCCTCTGTGTTCTTTTCTTTCTGCATTGCCTGCAGGATCTCCATCATCTTAGCCATCTGATCCTTGATTTGACTGACCTCATCTCTGATCTCTTGGACTTCTTCTAGTTCATCTGCCATGGCTCTTGTCTGTGACCGAGTGCGATAAGGGTGTCTTCGAGCAATTGTTCAGAAAAGCCACACACTGTTTTAAAACCACAAGAGAAATGAGAACGAAAAGCTTTTAAGAAAATCACCTTTGGAGTTTATTATTATTATTATTTTTATTTTATTTATTTATTTATTTATTATTATTTTTTTTAGTTAACACCTTATAACAGACAAAAGATGGTCCCTCCATCCCACACAGAGAGCATTTTGCTCATAAGATGGAATGGAGTTGGCAACAAATCTAGGGGAGAAACATCTCTCCACAATAGATGTTGTCTCAAACACACTAGCAATTTCTGAATTGAACACCTCGTCCTTCCCTTTGCGCGAAGGGAAGAGTCCTATAAGGCAAAGACGTAGTTGACAACATACTAAAGGAAGACCATGCTCCACGATAGGTGTCATCACAAATCAAGTGCAAGAGTTGGGGTGCGAATGAATCATAGAAGCAAGAACTGATTTCATTAAAAACTCCTCAAAGCCAATACACAGAATTCTGGAGGCAAGGACATATTTCATTAAAATCTCCTCAAAACAATACATAGATTGGGATTACATCACAGTTCTCAACATTTTCAACCTAAAGTCAATAGCTTAGGTCTCTTTCTTTTTAGCCCTCGAGCAAATTCTCCACACATTTGCATGAAATCATCCAACTCAGCCGGGAGACAAAGCATAGGGTCTGCACGAATTTGTTCTTTTGCCCTCTCAAAGCTTTGGACGAAATTCGGAATACAATGGCTTAGCTCCAAATTCATGCTCATATATCTTTTTTTCCATATGTCAATATCTATCCCTCGCTCTCGGGCCTCTTCTCTCCACCACTTTACGGCGTTCATTACTTGAACCCTTTGATCATGATAGTGTTTCGCTGAGGTCCACCCTAGATCGCACTGCTTTTTGATTTCGACTAGTAGGATATTCAGCTCTTGGACCTTTTGTACCAACTCATCAATCATCCTGTCTTGTGCACAAATTTGTTTTTGTAAGTTGGCATTGACTCCCCTTTGCCGATTGACTTCCACTTCCAATGACTTTCTCACATCTCCTTGCTGAATGACTTCTTCTTCTAACTGGCGCTTTTCTTTTCTTAGTTGATGCCTCTCCGCTGTCAAGGACAATACTTTGCTTTCAAGATTCTGGATCCTGGTCATGACGCTTGACGGGACCTTGTCTGTATTCTTCGGGACTTTCGAGGTTGCGGAGATGTCTGCACACAAATCTTTTAAATGTTCATTTTCTTTTGTTAACCTCTGACAACGCTTCTGACCAACGGCTATTTTCAGCTCGGCATCTTGCTTTTGTTGCTCCATTTCCTTCATTTGTGCCTCCATGATTTTTAGTTGTTCTGCCATTTGAGTTACCGAAGGGGAGTAATCTTCAGCTTTCATGTTTTCTGCAGGAATGTCGACAAGACCTTTCCTTGATTTTCTCCATGCTTCATACTCCGAGACAATGATTAGGATCGGTCGGCCCAATTGTGATCTCCCCGCCATCCTCACATCTTTCCATGCATCTCTAACTTCTTTTGCCACCAACTTGGTATTCTCACCATCCTCGTATCGAAAACAGCATCCACCGAGTTGCTCTTCTCGTGGCACGGTTTGTGTCCAACAAAGTTGTCTTAAGGCTATGGCGGGTGTGTAGGATATGCAACCTCTTGGGCCCATCAAAGGAACATTTGGATAATCACCACAATCGTAAATGATATCTTGACCACTGTTGACTTTCGTACCATGGGCATACCCACTTAAAAGAGTCTCTTTCTACCTTGTCAAACTCGCTCTTCCATTCCTCTTCATTAAGCTGTCTTGTAGGGATGTTATGGAAGCCTCTTAGTGGATCTGAATGGCGGTTGATATAGCCTTTTGCGTACATGTGAGTCATGACCCATACATAGAGCAACTGCACAACATCTCGAGCTTCCCCTTTGGATGTTGCTTGCAAAATTCTAGAGTTAAAAGTGTCTCAGCCAATATTGCCAAGACGGGGTTTTCCTTCTTTCAACTGTGAAGAACACGTCCATTGCTGCTTGATCTATCATGTCTAGCGCCGATGGAAATAGAACCAACCCATATATTGCTAGTGCCAATACCCTTTCAAAGGTTTCCCAGTCTTGTCGATCCATTAGTTTCCTCAAATGATTTTCAAGGAACTTTCGGGTTAACCCTCGCGAGTTTGAGTGCCCGATCAAGTTCACTTCGATTGCAGGAAGCCCTAGTAACCCTGCTATGCTTGCGGTGGTCAAGTATTGCCCCAGGTGAAAGTACACAACGGGATTTTTCTGCATTGGCAAACTTAACAGGCAAGCATATTCTTCAATGGTGGGTGTAATGTCCATGTTTGGCAACTCGAAACATCTGAGACGTGGGTTCCAATACTGGATTAGAGCACTCAAAGCCGTAGCTTCAACCGGTACGAAAATTAGGTCCAAGATCCCTCCATATTTCTTGATGAAGCTTTTTCGATGCTCTTGAGGCAAAGATTGGCTCAACTCTTTCAGATTCTCTAATGAGTTCAAAATCACCTTGGAGCTCTTGCTGGCAGGAACATTGCTAGTGTGTCTGACTTTTTCCATCTCTTGTTATTAAAGGTGTTTTCCCTTACCAAATTATCTGTGCCAAGAAAATTTATTTTATTAATAACGCTTGGAAAGCAAAATTACTTATGCATGAGACCGTACCAAGATGCATGAATGAATGACATATTGACGATGCATGGCCTAAAATACTACATGTACGAGCATACAATATGATGAGAATGAGTGTAACAGAATGCATGAATGAATTTCATGTTAAGGTGCATGTGAGATGCATGCAGAAAATCGTTATGATGCATGTGATATAAAATGTGATTATTCATGTTGCAGAAAAAAGATGGAATGCGCTCCCTTTTGTCCTACATAGGTCATATCCTAACGTTGGGACTTCTGAAGTCAAGACCCTATTTTGGTAGGCTGCTAATGGCATTTTATGTGCATGACTTTCGGGATAGATCTAGACCCCTAAACACATGGTCCCCGGATTACCCTCATCTAAAAGATAAGGATCCTAATCCATGAATCTCACCACAGGGACAAATAAGTCACAATGTGGCAGTCCATGTACCGTAGCAATCCGAAGCAGGAGAATCAATGACTGTCAGGGACACAAAAGCATCACAATAACATCACTGAAGCCCCTTCTAATCTTATGGCATTCCAAGACTCGGGTATAGAGCCCAAAAGTGTGTGCAACATGTGAGAGTGATGTGTGTGACGGGAGCATACAAACCTTCACAAAAACCTACTAAAACACAACTACCCCAAACCTGCAAAAAGGAACAAACAAATACCAATACAAAAAATTCTCTACCCTAAGGTTGCAAGAATATACAAGAACAGTTATGAAAGCATAAAAAGAAATAAAATAAAAAGGGTAAAACAAATATTTTCAAAGCTGTTAAAAAAAAATGCACAACCAACTATGATAGGCCTGACTCTCCTTCTTCCCCAGTGGAGTCGCCAGCTGTCGCGACCGTCCCGTCCGGGAGCCGCGAAAAGATGGATAGAAACAGAGGAGTCGCCACTAAAATTTTTATTGGGAAAATCTTAGAAAACCCAATTATTTAAAGGTAAACTGGTCTTTTTAAAAAAAAGAGATATGAGTCCGGGAGTCGGTTACGAGTAGGGAAGGTGTTAGCACCCCACATCGCCCGTTTAAAAAACGGTACCTTAAGTTAATTGTGCAAAAACATTTTAATAACATTTTAAATATATATTTTACCCCAAAAATTATTTACAAGAAAGAATTATTTTAAATTTTAATTTTTTGACTTTTATTAAATTTTTTTATATTTTTAACTTTATGGTTTTTAAAAACTAAATGAGGTTGAACATGGCACGTGAGTCCACAGGGCAACCTCAAATCTAAGGGATTAAACATGATACCGTGTCCATAGAGCACCCCTGGAAAGATAAAAGTTTAATTATTTTGATTAATTATTTTAACATAAAAAGAGACACAAAAAAAGGAAAATTTAGTTTTGGCCCGACAAGATGATTTATCTTGCTCCTACGTATTCCCGGGTGCGATGGGAAACTCAAAGCCACGTAGTTCTTTTGAAAAAAAGCTGATTGATTGATTGATTTTATTTTTTTTATTTTTTTTATTCAAAAGGATTTTACTTCGGAATAAATTCACTTTTGCATAGAGTCCAAGATAGCAGTGCTATACAATAAACCCTTACAATTCATTCGACACTTGAGGATGAATAAGTCCATACATCAACGTCGTAGATTGTTGCGTGAATTCAAAAGATATTTTTTATAAAATGAAATTGGGCAAAATTGATTAAAAGTATGAATTAAAGAAAACATTTAATATTTTTTAGCGGGGATTCACTCTTGCGTAGGGTTAAAGATAGCAAAGCTATACGATGAACCCTTACAATTCATACAACACTTGAGGATGAAAAATCATACATCAATATTGTAGATTGTTGCGTAAATCCAAAAAGGCATTTCAATTCAAAGTATTTTTATTGAAAACAAGGATCGAAAAAAGTTTTTTATTATTTTTTTGAAAAAAAGATTCCATATTTTTTGAACTTTTTATTTAAAATTTTATACAAAAAAAGAATGAGATTATGCTTCACCTTTTAAGCACAAACACATGACTCCTAGTCCTTTCTTTTTACATGACTGACCCCAAAGCAAGAAGGAGCCCAACTTTAATTTTTTCAAGAAACATTTTATTTTTAAATAAAGGAAAGAAAGAGGACCTAACAGCTAACCCAATAAGCAAACAAAGAGGAAACTAAGAATAGATCTACTGATCTCAGTCCACCAGCTGCCAATAAATAAGACAAAGCCCACAACCTTATAAAAAAAAAACCAAATAACAGATAAAAACAAAGGAAAAGAAACTGACCAAAGAGTGAGGGAAGTTTCTTCTTCCTCAGTTACCAAACAGGGAAGAGCAGAGGAGAATGTGCGAGGGCGGAAGGAGGGAAGCGTGACGGGGTGACGGCGGACCTCTGGCGCGCGGAGGCTCGCGCGGTGGTTGCCCGGTCGAGGCGTGGCTGCGATGAGAACAGATCTGCAGCCTCGGTGGCAGTTCGTGCAGATCTGGTGGAGGATGGCGGTTCTGAACAGCGACTGAGATGGCGGCAAGCAAGGAGAAGACAGTGGTGATATGGGTTCTGACGCGGATCTGCAATGGCTCGTGGTGGTGGAGCTAGTGCGTTTCACGAGCAGGGATGCGATCGGAACAGGGTGTGAACCAAACGTGAGCAGGTGCGGTCGGAGCTCAGGCGAGCGGCGGTTATGTTGCGGCTGTACGATGGTGGCACGATCTGTTCAGATGGGAGGAAGGAGAGTGGTGTGGGTGTGAAACAGAGAAGGGTGAGTGTGGGGAGAGAAGAAGGTGACGAAAATTTTGAGGGAGTGAGGTGAGAATGGTTGAGAATTCTTTGCTGTTGGTTCCCCCTTCTGTTCTGAACTTCCCCCTTTTTAAATCCTCCTTGCTTGCAAAAACTCCAAAAACAGAACCCAATGGCCACAATGGATAGTCACTTTCATTCATTTCCTTCTTGATGTTTCTGCATAGCTGCTTCAATCTGTGTATGCTGCAACTTCCCTTTGTTTATGATTCAGGTTTGACCATGCTTCAAGGATAGCAGCATCACATGTTCCCATTTTTTCCTTTCTGGTGCTTAAAATTTGAAACCATTTTTGTTGCCAATGCCTAAGTCTGCCATTGCTTTCTTTGCTGCTGAGATGTATTAGGAACTTTAAACTTTGGCTTTTTCCTCTTGGCTTTTGAAAAGGACTGGTTAGTTTCAGTTTTTTTTTTTTTAATATTTTTATTTTTATATTATCATTTTTTCAAAACACTGATTAAAAAGGACACTCGGACAAAATTAGGTGTTCACATAGTTGTATTATACTGTAGTCAAACTATATGAATACAGTATATTATAGTATAATATATGTGCTTTTTGTATTTGCAAATTTAACTCATATTAAAATAATATTTTTTGATTAAAAAAACTGATTATATTGCAAAATATTATTGACAACGAACATTATTTTAATTCATATTAAAATATTATTTTGCAATATAATCAGTTTTTTTTAATCAAAAAATATTATTTTAATATGGATTAAATTTGCGAATA
This sequence comes from Sophora flavescens, assembly GCA_030762895.1. Classification (NCBI taxonomy): domain Eukaryota; kingdom Viridiplantae; phylum Streptophyta; class Magnoliopsida; order Fabales; family Fabaceae; genus Sophora; species Sophora flavescens. The sequence goes on along the minus strand of CM061062.1, from coordinate 20,065,655 downwards.
CAAAGAGTACATATACCATACTACAATACATTGTATTCATATATTTGACTACAGTAGAAATACAACTAGAAAGTTTGAAATTTTGACCAAACCCATGTGGCAATTTGATTGATGCAAAATTTACCATATATGAATGGTGTAGTGGGTGGTGCACCTTAACCCAACCCTATAATTGAATTTGATTATATGGTTGAATCGATTTGACCATTTTAATTTTCTTCTCTATTGAAACAACTTCACCTTTTTGACAGAAGGAGTTCATTAATATCATTTAATGTTTTTGATTTGTGAGATTGATCATGAACACATCAGGAATGGTTTTAAGTTTCTGTCTTTTGACTTAAAATATTTAGCGTTGACTTTTCTAAATTAACTGATGACAATTTTCTTCTTTAAGATTTGTGCTTTGTGTTTTTTTTTTTTTGTTGCCAAACTTATCTTTATGATAGAACTTTTGTCTTGTACTTCTCAAGTTTATGCCTTGTCTCTAAAGAACTTTACCTTTTGATTCTGATTCATGTTCAGAGTTAATTCTTCACAGTTGACTTTTGTTTCCTTAAAGAGACGCCCACGTCTCTGTAACATACGAAAACCACCTATTTGTTTCTCTTCCAAAACACTTAAGAATGTTTAAAGACTTCTAAACTTTAAGATAAACTCCCAAAAATCCTTTGCTTATCAAATTAGATAGGAGCAAATTTTAGGATGTTATAACCCCTACTGCATGCGGTTCAATAGGGAGAGTCCAATCAAGGGCCACCGCGAAAACTTTGTTGATAAACCATCTATAAAACCTTCATGCCTTAAAAAACTATGCACAACCTTCAAGGAACTAGGTGAGGATAATTTTGTAATAACCTTCACTTGCCCGACTCTACCTCAACGCCTTTAGTGGACACCTTGTTCCCCAGAATGATCCATTCATAAATCATGAACTCTTATTTCTATGCACCAAGTTAGTGTCCATACAACTTTGTAAAACCAAATCCAAATTATGCAGACAACAATCGAATGAGGATCCAAAGACATAAAAAAATTATCCATGAAATCAAGGGCATTACACAAACCAAAAGACATCTGTTTATATGCAAAAGCATCGTGTGGGCAAGTAAAAATTGTTTTTCTTGATCTTATGGTGGCACTGGTTGCATATATTAGGAATACCCATCCAATCTACAATGGAATGATGATAGTTTGTGGTATGTGGCAATGATGTCTATTCCAATTAGAGAAGGAATAAGTCTCCTAAGAAAGGGGAGGAAGATTAGAATTTTCTGAATAATTGCTTAACTCATGCATTTCCTCATAATAATACCAAATAACCAATACAAATAATTACCTCCCTAAAATTCAGGATCATAGGACAATTTTTTTTTCCTCAACCCACTGATTTAACTGCAAATTAATAACTAACTATTACATTTATTTATAATTTATTTAACATAATGTGCAGGGGGACTTTGTCACACGTTTCGGCCTATTTGCAGCAATTGAAGACCCAACCTTAGCAATAGCTCTTTGTTCAAAAGGCCCATCCATATCATTACCCATGTCCCCAAGACAGATCTTGTCCTCAAGATCGAAAGCAGGAAAAGAAGACTCAAACGTTGCCTTGCATTCCTACGAAGCTTCAGCTGCGCTTTGACCCTCTCAATGGACTAAAATTTCTTCCTCAGTGTCCGTTCCATTAGGTATTGAACGGCGACCGATAATCGCAAGTGGTGTTGCTCCGGTAGTGGCAACGACGTTTGCAGCAGGAAGAGGACAAATTTGTGTATTTCACTGACGAAAGCAAGGTTTCAATAGTGAGACGTGAAAGACGGGATGGATGCGAGCTGTGAATGGGAGCTCAAGCTCATATGCAACGGTGCCGATGCGGCGTAGGATACGAAAAGGGCCTTAAAATCTTTTTGCCAATTTTTGAGAAGAACGACGGTGTACGGAGAGCTACCGGTACGGTTGGAGTTTGAGGTAAACCCATTTACCTTCTGAAAATTCCTTTTCTTGTCTCTTGGAATTCGCCTGCTGAATCATTCGTTGCCTTGCTCTTGCGAGATTATGTTTCAACAGCTTCAATGTGGCATCTCTTTTGGTCAAATTCTCATCTAGAGAGGGAATCTTTGAGGAACCCGTAGCATATGATATGAGTGATGGTGGGGCACGACCATAGAGTGCTTCAAATGGAGTCATCACAATGGCTGAGTGATGAGAAGTATTGTAGCAGAATTCAACAAGTGGAAGAAAACGTGCCTAGTGTTGTGGTTCATCAATAGCAAAGCAACGTAGATATGTTTCCAAGCACTTATTAAGGACTTCAGTCTGACCATCAGTTTGGGGATGATAAGAACTGCTAAATGCCAAGGTAGTACCAAGAGATTTAAACAATTCCTGTCAAAATTTACTAATGAATACTCTATCTCTGTCACTAACAATTGTTTTTGGTGTGCCATGGAGACGGTGAATTTCATAAAGGAATACAGTGGCAAGATATGCTGCAGAAAAATGTGTTGGCAGAGCAATAAAATGAGCATACTTGGTTAGGCGGTCAACCACAACCCAAATGGCTGTTTTGTTTGAAGAAGGTGGTAAATTAGTGATGAAGTCCATGGAGATATCCTCCCAAACTTGTTGGGGAATTGGAAGTGGTTGCAGAAGGCCATAAGGGGCTTGAGTATTATATTTGTTGTATTGGCAAGTGGAGCAATTGTTAATGAAAGTTTCCATATCAGCATACATTCCAGGCCAAAAACAAAAACAGCAGATAAGCGGGACAAGGTCGCTTTAGTTCCAGAATGACCCCATAGAGGCGAAGAATGGTATTCTTATAATAAAGAAGGAATGAGATCTGCATCACGAGGTATGAATATGCGTTCTTGGAAATAAAGAATTCCAGACCTGTAATTAAATTTCTGCTGCATTGCTGAATTCTCATGAAGTTTGGATATCAATTGTTTTGCCATAGGATGATCAACATAAAATTGTTGGAGTTGATTGAACAATGGAAAAATTGGGGAACTCACAGTGGCACAGATTGCAGTAGCCGTATCTTCAGGCGTGCGGGACAAGGCATCAGCCACGACGTTTTCTTTTCCAGGTTTGTAATTAATCTCGAAATTGTATCCAATGAGTTTCGTTAACCATTTCTGCTGCTCCAGTGTTTGAATAGTTTGTGTCATTAAATTTTTGAGGCTCTTGTGATCAGTATAAATGCGAAAGGTATTTCCCAATAAATACTGACGCCATTTTTTAATTGCCTCTGTAACAGCAAATAATTCTCGCACATAGGCAGAGGATGAACACAGCCGAGGGCACATCTTTCGGCTAAAGAATGCAACTGGGTTACCTTATTGGGACAGGACAGCTCCTACTGCCACACCGGAAGAATTTGTGGTTACGTCAAAAGGAAGAGCAAAATCAGGTAATGCTAGAACTAGTAGATTTGTCATAGCATTTTTAAGTTTTGTGAATGCTTCCTCTACGGTAGAAGACCATACAAGTGTAGGAGCTTTAAGCAAATCGGTTAGTGGACTTGCAATAATGGCATAATGTTGCACAAATCTTCTATAGAACCCGGTGAGGCCAAGGAAGGCACGTAAGTCCGTGAGAGATTTAGGTGTGGGCCACGCTAGAATAGCTTGTACCTTTGAAGGACCAGCCTTTACTCCATTCCCTGAAATTATATGTCCAAGATAATCCACTAAACTAACACCAAAATTACACTTAGAGAGTTTAGCAAAAAATTGGTTTTCATATAATGAATGCAAAACTGGTTCTAAGTGAATTAAATGGCCAGATCAAGAAGGACTATATATAAGGATATCATCAAAGAATACTAAGGCAAACGCGGAGAAAAGGACGGAGCAAGTCATTCATTGCCGCTTGGAAGGTTGATGGTGCATTAGTTAGGCCAAAAGGCATCACCAAGAATTCATAATGCCCATCAAAGGTCTGAAACCCAGTCTTAGGAATATCCTCTTGAGCCAACCGAATTTGATGATAACCCCATCGTAAATCAAGAGAAAACTTGGGCACCCTTCAATTCATCAAACAATTCATCAATTGTAGGAATAGGAAAACGATCCCTAATAGTGATAGCATTGAGTTCTCGATAGTCTACACAAAAACGCCATGATCCATCCTTTTTCTTAACCAAAAGAACTGGAGAAGAATAAGGACTGTTACTTGGGCGAATGATGCCATCCTTGAGCATGTCAGCAATCATACTAGTCATTGCTTCTTTCTGAAAATGAGGGTATCTGTATGGTTTAATATTCACAGGGGCTGAATCTGGTTATAAATGAATGTGATGGTCCAAGGGTCTAGTGGGTGGTAAACCATGGGGAATAGAAAAAATGTGGAAGTAACAATGGAGAAGATTTTGAAGATCTGGGTGCGATGAATCTAATGTGTTAGAATCATTTGGAGAGAAGGATTGTGTTATGGATGAATGGGGGACGTGTGATTGGTGATTAGTAGGTATCATGGTAATTGTGTGAAGAGTGGCATTGGAATTGGTATGGATCATACGGTTTAATTGAGGAAAAGTGGCAAGAGATAATGAGGGAAAAGTCATGCCAGTAAGGGTGATAAGATCCCCGTTGTGGTAAAATTGCATAGAAGGTATGGTGTAATCAGAAACAAATGGTCCTAAAGTTTGTAACCATTGTACACCAAGAACTATGTCAGCCCCTTGTATAGGTAGAAGATAGAGTGATACTCTAAAAGTATGCTCTACAACTGTGCGAGGAACATTTGAACATATGCCAGCACATTGTAAATGGTCACCATTGCCTACCATAACCTAAAAAGAAGGCAATCTTTGAATGGATAAATTCAAGAAGTCAGCCACTCTAGGTTGAATGATGTTATGTGAACTCCCTGTGTCAACCAATACTGAAACAAAATGCCCATGTATGCGAGCATAAAACCTTAGTGTCCGTGGTGATGGCTGTCCAGAAACTGCTTGTGAAGAGAGATGGAATTGTTCAGGTTTTGGATCGGTCTGTGTAGTTTCAGAATTGGTGAGGAATGGAGATGGTAGAGGTGATGGTGTATCTGTGAAACAGAAGAGATCATCAGTAGAGGATTCAACAATAGGGTCTGGTGGTTCATCAGGAGCAAACATCAACAAAAATTGCCTATTCTTACAACGGTGGCCACAATGGTATTTCTCATCACAATTGAAACATAATCCTTTGGCTCTACGGGCATCCATCTCAGTTCGGTTTAATAAACGAATTGGTGGTGTAGTTTTGGTGTTGGAATGTGGTACGGGTAAGGTCAATGGTGGTTATGTTACATTTGGGAATGTGATGTGAGGATTTGGTGGTGGTGTGGGTAGGATAGGTGGCATGGTTCGAGACTGAGTTGGGGGAGGAGCATAGGCTAAGGTTGTGTGTGGGGCTGATAATTTGGTTTCCACCAATTTTGCTAAACCAATGGCTTCGGAAATAGAATCAGGATGCAGAATGGCTAATTCATTCTGTATGTCAGGGCGCAAACCAAAAATGAAGCAGTCCAATATTGAATGAGGAGGCAAGCCAATGACACGATTGCACAAACGCTCAAAATCACGTTGATAATCAGAAACTGATGTGGTTTGTTGCAACTTGAATAATGCTTGTTGATGATTTTCATATGCAGATGGGCCAAATCTAAGTTCCAAAGAACGCACAAAATCCTCCCAAGTTGTAATCAAAGGGTTGTTATGCATCCATTGGTACCAACCAAGTGCATCTCCTGTCATATAGCATAAGATTCTGGAGAGACGGTTAGGAGGAGTGATGGAATAATGATCGAAATATTGGTCCGCTTGGAAGATCCATTCCATCAGATTAGAGCCATCAAAGGGTTGAAGGGTAAGTTTAGGAGGTTTAATGGTGTTGTCTTTTTTTAGGGACGGGGGAGGAGAAGATGGTTCTGATTTATTTTGTAAATTCTGGAAGTTCTGTAAATAGGATTCATGGCGGAGATCTTGGTGAGTTTTGAATTCATGGAATGCAGTAGTGAGGGCTGCAATTGAGTCCTGGAGTTGTTGCAAATCTTGTGAGCATGTATTCATGGTTTCAGTGATGAAAGCACCAATGATAGTTTGTGGTATGTGACAGTGATGTTTATTCCAATTAGAGAAGGAATAAGTCTCCTAAGAAAGGGGAGGAAGATTAGAATTTTCTGAATAATTGCTTAACTCATTCATTTCCTCAGAATAGTACCAAATAACCAATACAAATAACTACCTCCCTAAAATTCAGGATCAGAGGACAGTTTTTTTCCTCAACCCACTAATTTAAAACTGCAAATTAATAACTAACTATTACATTTATTTATAATTTATTTTACATAATGTGCATGATGTGCAGGAGGCTTTGTTACACGTTTGGGCCTATTTGCAGCAATTGAAGACCGAACCTTAACAATAGTTCTTTGTTCAGAAGGCCCATCCATATCAAATGCATGCTTAAATAATTTCTCAAGCATTTCATCAATAAAAGGTAAAGGACATGCATGACCGATAAAGGACATTAAATTGGAGAACAATTGGTACCACAAAACCCTTAATTAAATATCACAAAGATGAAAAATATTACCATTATAAACTACTGGGATCATGTAAGGATTAAAAGCAACAAATGAAACAGAAGCACATAAGTTATAAGTAGTTGTTACTTATAGACATGCATGATCATGTACGTAGTTATTGAGGATACCAGGGGGAAGGAACTCAAGGCTGCAACGACAAAGGCATGACCTTGATGGTAAACCCGAAGCAAAACACAATGAGATATGACAATGAAAATCTTGATCATGTACCTTATGTGGCTAAAGTTGCTAACCTCGCCTTTCTAAGGAAAGGAAATGCCTTAAGTGCCTTATAGATATGATCGTGTAAATAATTATCGAGGATATAATGAGAAAGGAACTCAAGACTGCAATTGCAAAGGCAATGACCTCGATGGTAAACTTGGTGTGAAACACAAAGAGATATGATGATAAATTTTTTAATTTGATCATGTGTCTTATGTGCCTAAAGTTTCTAACTTTACCAAGATGGTGTGGCACAGTTGGTAGATAACCGGGTCCCTTAAGTATGTGGTCATAGGTTCGATTCCTGGCTCAAGTGTATGGAAGAGCATCTGTTAGAAGAGGTCAACCCCTTAAATGGATCTCAGTACCTCAAAGGATTAGTCTATGGCTCCCGATCGGAGGATACTCGGGTTCAACAAAAAAAAAAGTTTTTAACCTTGCGTTTCCAAAGAAAGGAAGTCTTTTGTTTGTAGAAAGTTAGGCCATCATGATCTCAATACATATATATGAAGAGAAAATATAATCCTCCTAAGCCAGAGGAAATTTCAGGCGAAGGAGACAATATAATTGTTTTGTCAAGCTTTTCTTGCAGTCAATGTGAAACAATCGGTGACAAACTTTGGAGCTACCAGGCATATTCATGGAAATGCTTTTGTCTCCTACAATTGTACTGGATGTATAAGAACACATGTATCTTGAAGATTTTTGAATTACTACAGTTCTTGGAAAAGAAAAAGTTCTCCAATTTACATCTAGCAAGACCTTTGACTCTCAATGATGTGCTTTGTGTGTTTATAGTATTAGGTCAAAATTAATTTCTATAGCACACTAGTGCAGAAAAAGGATTCCACATCGGTTATTTTTGGCTTTTCACATCGGTTTTCAAACTGATGTTGAAAAGACCGATGTGGTTTATTGTCACTTTTCACATCGGTTTTAAAACCGATGTTTAAAGTACATTTTTAACAGTAGTTTTTACATTAACCGATGTGGAAAGTTCATTTGTCAATTGGTAACCTATTGGAAATATCACTTTCCACATCGGTTTTCTTTAAAACCGATGTGGAAATTAGATTTTACACATCGGTTTTGCCAAAACCGATGTGAAAATTTCAATTTCCACATCGAATTTTTTAAAACCGATGTGTAAAGTCTAATTTTTTTTAAAACTATTTTTTACATTTCTATCATTCCTTTCCCCAGTTTCAGTAATGCAGATCAATACCAGAATAACATACTCTAAATATTCTCAACACAATCACTTTTGTACAATAAAAACATACTAAATTAATATATAATGAATTTATTACGAACAATACATATGTACGTTCAATTACATTCAGACAATAAAGATAATTAGAAACCAAAAAGCTACATGATATATTATAGGTTTCATATCAAAATACATATGATCAGTCAAAAGTACACTATAGCTAGTACATGATAAGTTTTTAAACTAACTACATATATACAAACTATGGTTGGTACACTTCAAGAAAGAAAGTTGCCCAACGCCTCCTTATGTTGTTGATGTCGGAATCAGATAATGGAGTTGGATTATTGAATATCTTCAAGTTTAATTGGACAAAAGATTATATCTTTTAAGTAATAAACTAACATAAAACATATAACGAATCTATAACTGTTACTTCTAATTGTTATCAATTAACATTTACCTCGTGCCATCTTTCAGTGATCCTGGAGGAGATAATTTCCAACATCCACTTCATCACATAGTATCCATATTCCCATGATCCACGTTGTATACGTGACTACGTACAAATGAAACCCAATTAAAATATGAGGAATTAAATAGAAATCAATAATTATACCCACTGCATTTGATGCATTTGAACTAATAAATATCTTACGCTAGGAATAATCCATCTGATAGCCCGACGCCTTTCACCATGCAACATGTGGTTTGCATTAATAGAACTATCATGACAAAATAAACATTAATTAAAGTATATCTAATAGATTTCAGATAATTAAAACAACTGCATTACTAATTATAAAGTATTTTAATGCTTACGTTTTGATGATCGTCTTCAGTTCATTCGCCGGCTTATTTCCAATTGAGCAGAAGAAGACCACGACGTTCATCCTAGGGTACAAGATCAACAGTTGTCAATGCTGGCTGTATTTGTGGAACAATTAGTGACTAAGTCATATATAGTTATAATTAAATAACCGGTACTTACTTATTGAGATAAGGCGCAAGGTAGAATTGATGTTCGTCTCGGGCAAGTATATCACGTATGGTGGTGACCCGATCTTCTGATGGTAGGACAACATCACCCTGAATGAACATGGGGTCAATGAATCCATAAAGGGCGAGGTTACCCTGATCAACTAACATACGATGCAGATACCTAATATATTGAAAAAACATGTTAATTATCATAGTATTTAAAAATTAATTACTTAACTTATAAATAAAATGTACTTACGTGCACCATAACGATAGGTGTGCAGAACTAGCCATTTCTTTATTGAGTACAATCTCCATAAGTTCTTTCTTTGGGATATACTGTTCATCACCTGGACTGGCATCATGTTCCAACCTTACCAAAGCTGCGTCATTCTCCATGGTGACAACCTGTATAGCCAGAAGTTTAAAAACATCACCAGGTGCCCCTTTGTCGATCCCCTAAACAACAAAGATATATATTAGTAATCACAGATAAGTTATTTCATTTGTCATTAATTAAATGGTCAAATGAATACCTTGGCAGGAGCAGACATCTCTGGTCTTCCTGGATCCGACCTTTTAGGCAGAATATCATTTCCAACATCCTATAACGAATAAAAATAAAGCATTATCTTTGAACAATAATAAATAATTTCAACTATGAATATAGAAAAACACAACTAACTGAAAACCTCAGATGCAACCAGAAAGCTGACCAGTCTTCTTGGCCAGAGGATGAAGTTATCGGGGGCCTGACCCACTGTTTGAACCTTCTCAGTAGGCACAGGGACTCGAGCATCAGCATCTCGAATAATCTCAACAACGACCCTCACCTTATCATCCGGTAATAAACGATGGTGTATGGTATTACCTAAGTTATTATGTGCCCTCCCCAATGCGACTAAGCAGCGATCATGATGATCATCAACATACAGCTGACACCTATCAGGGTCATCATCATCATCATCATCATCATCACCATCATTTTCAGGCAGATGACGAGGATCACATGAGCCCTTAGTGCTCACATGGACAGAGGGTTGGACACCGGCTGTCATTTGCTGGGACATAGAAGTCAATATTGCCATCTGCTGGGCAAACTGCTCGGCCATCTCCTGTCTAAGCTCAGCTGCAATCTCCCGTTTTAACCATGCTCTATCTGCATCAACATCCCTGTGGCATTGGTGTGAAGATGAACCATGGTATTGGCGAATGCCGACGCCCCATCCAACACCAATGACACGGCCCGGGTGGTCTGGTTTACCGATGGCAGCAACTAAGATATCATCGCGTCCTCTAGGAACAAAGGTTCCTTGGGTTACCTGCTCGTCCAAGGCATCCTATCACATATAAAATATCAGGTCACATTACAATTCAGTAATAATCTTAAAATGACAATTACAATTCAAACTATACTTACAATCTTATCGGCTACTTGGCGGGCCTTCTCAGATGTATATTGTCCCATTTTTCTTTGTCGGGCCCTCTTCCATTTACGATGGCGTGGGGGTGGAGGTGGATCAACAACCTCTGGACGATTTTCAGCTTTAGGATCCGCCTGAGATGCTGCTTCCTGACGTGCTTTCTTTTCCTCTCCCACCATTATCTGACCAAGCTTTTTATATCCCCCACGAGACATGACATGGAGGTAGACATTCTTGCTTTGGTTTTCCTGCCCCTTTTTCCTCTTCTCCTGTTATAAATAGAAGCCAATTAAATTACATAAGTAAATAAAATTAATGAAATTACATAAATTTAGAGACAAATCAAATAAGTTAACCTGAAAGCCGGGATTGTGTCGGCTCTGAACAAAGCGATCCCACGTCACCTGGTCAAGAAACGGGTACACCTCAAGTGGGTTATTTTCACATGTTGGATTGAATACATAGTATCTTCCCAGGTCAACCTTAAAAACCCTCCAACGCTCACCAGCATACTTTTTCAAACGCTTCTTCATATCCGTCGTATCCGGTATGTCAAAGGTGAGCTACATTAACACCAAAAGAATCAACGAATTACTGTATGATATTAGTAAGATTAAAATAAAGTAGATACATACAAACATAGGACGTAAAAGTATAGATACCAGAATACTCTCCCATATCTGATCCTTCACGTCCGCCGGTACATCTTTCCAATTATCAATAAGTATACTAGGCCTGCTCCTAGCAAGGGTCGCCACAAAACTGTTAAACTGCTCTGCCATTGACCCAATAGGATTGAGGTTATTATCAAAGTCTATTCTTATCCTTTAATTTGAACCATAGTTGGCAGTCAAATTCCTCATTCGTGTGGCACGTCTACCCTTTCTACCCGTGGACGGGGTCTCCGACCCGCTGCATGAAGGAAGGATATCCTCAAAATCAGCCATGTATACCTGTTTAAACAAAAAAAAACTTGTTAGTATGTCAGGATAAATATCAAACATAACTTATAAATATCGATCAACGTACGTAAACATAACTTATAAATATCAACGTAAACATATAATATGCCTTTAAACATAACTCAAACTAAACTTACTTTATGGTCAATTAGTAAAGTTCTCCCATAACCCTTCTTGGTGATCATTACGAGTAGCATGTACATCATCCACTTCATTTTTCTCATTGAAATTAGGCACTCGTGTTGAGAAAGAAGAAGTATCAGAAATATCAAGAGTTGAATCTTGATTTCCCTCACTACCATTATACATGTTTTTTCCCTGGAGAACCACTGACCACCTTTTGTTAGAAGGATCACGGATATAAAACACTTGTTTTTCTTGGGATGCCATGATGAAAGGCTCTTCTTTATTACCTACCTTAATAAGGTCCACCAATTTGAATCCTAACTCATCGGTTTGCACACCATTGTTATTGTCGACCCACTGACATTTAAAAATAGGTACTCTAAACTTTGTGTAATCAACCTCCCATATCTCTTCAATGATTTCAAAGTATGAAACGGATGCCATAACAGGGTTTTTATCTTTCGAACTAGAGAAATGCATGGACTCAGCGACGACCATAACCCCACTGTTTTGCATAGTACTTTTGTCATCCTGGGACTTTGTATAAAAGGAAAACTTATTGATATCGTACCCACTCCAGCATATGACATCAAAGTTACGCCCCTGTGCTAGTCATTTTAATGTATCAGAAGCAATACCATCCTTTGCAATTTTTTCTTTAAACCAGTTCAAGAAAGTCTTGTTATGCTTGTTCAAACACCATTTTTCATTCATTCTAGGGTAAGTTTCATTGATGATGCTTTTGTGCTCACATAAATATGGTTCAACCTCATCAGTGTTATTCAATATATACAAATCTGCTTGAAGCACTTCCTCCCGATCCATGCTCTTAACAGTGATACCTCGTGTACCCTTACCATCATATCTTCCTTCGTGACGAGACTTCAGAAGCCCTACAGGTTCCGCTTCTGACATGTAGTCTATACAAAACTCAATAGCTTCTTCTGCAACATACCTTTCAACAATAGATGCTTTGGGACGGTGTGGATTCTTCATATATCCTTTCAAGATCTTCATGTATCGCTCAACTGGGTACATCCACCTTAAATAAACGGGGTTGCTCAATCTAATCTCCCTCACTAGATGAACAATCAAATGAAGCATGATGTCAAAAAATGAAGGTGGAAAATACATCTCCAATTGGCACAAGATAATGGCTGCCTCATTTTCCAAGTCATCCAACTTTTTAGTGTCAATGACCTTGCTACATATAGCATTGAAGAATAAGCATAACCTAGTAATGGCATGTCTTACTTTTTAGGCAATATGTCACGAATGGCCACCGGTAGTAGTTGTTGCATCAAGACATGACAATCATGAGACTTTAAGCCAACTAATTTGAGATCTTTCATTGAGACAAGTCTTTTGATATTTGAAGAGTAATCCTGTGGCACTTTGACTCCCCGTAGACATTCACAGAAACTTCTTTTCTCTTTTTTTGATAAAGTATGACATGCTGGGGGCAAATAAGTCTTCTTATCCCCCATTTTAAGTGGAGTTAACTGCTCTCGTATACCCATCGCAACTATATCCAGACGAGCATTCACACCATCCTTTGTCTTGCCTTGAATGTTGAGAAGCGTTCCGATTAAACTGTCACACACATTTTTCTCCACATGCATCACATCAATACAATGTCTTACATCAAGCTTGCACCAGTATGGAAGATCAAAGAAGATCGACCTCTTATTCCATATTTTCTTCTCGGTAGCCTTCTTCTGGGTCTTCCCATAGATAACATTAGTGTTGTTCACCCTTTCATAAAATTGCTCTCCAGTCAAGGCCACCGGAGCAATTTCATTATCCGGAAGTCTATTGAAAGCTTTTCTCAATCTACGTTAAGGATGATTATGTCGGAGAAATCTCCGATGCCCAAGATAAACTGTCTTCCTTCCATGTTGCAGTTGATGGTAACATGTGTCTTCTTCACATATTGGACATGCTTTATGCCCCTTAACACTATACCCACACAGGTTCCCGTATGCTGGAAAGTCATTGATGGTGAAAAATAACATGGCACGCAATTTGAATGTCTCACGGCAATACCCGTCGATCACATCAATACCTTCATCCCACAACATTCTCAAGTCTTCAATCAAGGGACTCAGATAAACATCAATATCATTTTCTGGCTGTTTAGGACCCGAAATCATCATACTTAACATAAGGTATTTGCGCTTCATGCACAACCAAGGAGACAGGTTGTAAATTACAAGGAGAACAGTCCATGAACTATGAATACTACTTAAGTTTCCATATGGATTCATTCCATCGGTAGCAAGTCCAAGCCTAAGGTTTCTGGGCTCATTGCCGAAATCCGGAAACAAACTATCAATTCTCTTCCAGTGCAAAGAATCGGCCAGATAGCGAAGCTGTCCATCACACTTCCTCTCATCTGCATGCCATCTAATGTTCTTTGCATCATTTACCTTAGCAAACAATCGCTTGAACCACGGAATCACGGGAAGATACCATAACACCTTCGCAGGAGGACCTTTGGTGACCACATCACAACTAGAATCACCATCCTTCACTTTGTAGCGTGATACCCCACACCTGGGGCACTTGTGCATCTCTTCAAACTCTTTCCTGTACAATATACAATCATTGGGGCAAGCGTGTATTTTCTTATACTCCATACCCATCGGACACAATATCTTCTTCGCCTCATAGTTTTGAGATGGCAATGTGTTGCCTTCTGGAAGCATGTCTTTCAACAACTCAAGCAATTCGGTAAAGCTTTTATCGCTCCACCCATTTCTCACCTTCACATTGAACAATCTTAACACCGCTGACAACCGTGTGAAATTTGTGTACCCCGGATACAAAGCCACTTCCGCATCACTGCACAAAGTATCATACACATGTGCACACCGAAAAGACTCTTGCCCAACATCACGGATCATGTCCTCTAGTCCATCATCCATTTCCACATCATCAACTTCCTCTCTATCCGACACCCTCGGCCTGTCTAACGATTCACCATGACATATCCATGTTGTATAACTCTTGCAAATCCCCTCACAAATAAGATGATCACGTATCTCCTCAGCTTCTAGTCGTCTCTCATTCAAACAGTTAACACAAGGACAATAAAACCTTCCGTTACCACTATCAGTAGCATTTGTTTTTGCAAACTTTAGAAAATCTTCCACTCCATTCTCATACTCATCACTTGTCCGTCTAGCATTCATCCAACCGCGATCCATGACTAAACCAATAACTTCGTACTTAGCCCAACATATTCATCAACCACTTCTTATGACAGGGTATGGCCCTATCCCATTCGAGAAGAAACTTTTTCAACATTCGGTTAACAGTTAGTCCTTAACTCTCATGCTCATACTCGACAAAATTTCGACAGCATTTCCCTCCGGTCTCCGACGTACACGACTTGAACGCGATGACATCCACCACGATAAAGTATGCACCCGGAGAACAAAAGGAAATGTATCAATCCGAACTTTCATCAAGTATATAACATTAGAATCAATGACTAACTATTTTAACTGAATGAAGAAAAAGTGTTTTCCCAAACTGTCAAACTTTGGACAATTCAAGATCCAACACAATGAGCGGTACATTAAGCACGTACACGTGTGCTCATTAGTATTGCATCTCAAACGGGAAACTAAGGCTTTGCTAATTATGTAGCTTGCATGAAGATGGGGCTTGAAAAGTGAAGAAAATAAGCCAAACAAAGCCCATCACGGCCTAGCCGTGACAGCCATCACGGCCTAGCCATGACAGCCATCACAACCATGATCGAGTAGAGCTGAAAAGAAAGAATGGAAAAGTTAGAATTGGTCACGGCCAGCCCGTGATGTCCATCACGGCCGTGACATGCCAACTGAACCAGACCCTCACAGGCAGAACTGATCACGACCTAGCCGTGATGGTGGTCACGGCCGTGACAAACCAACCAGTGAAGCAACCTCCAAGGTAGAATTAGTCACGGCCTAGCCGTGGCAGGCATCACGGCCGTGATGCGTGATACCACCACTGGTGTTCCTTTCTGTGTATCACTAACACACTCATGACAGAGCCTAGACATGCAGTTGTACATGGATGCGGTTCACCATTAACCTCACAACAACCAGGTTTTCACAGACACAAAATCAAAAATCTAAAAGATCTCAAGAATCTGAAAAAAATCACAGATGTTAGGTTTTCGTTCAAACCTTGTTGAGGCGAAACTCAGTATTGAAGAACAAAATCACAGAGGAAGAAACGAAATCTCAGTCAGATCTGCATAGGAAGAAACGAAATAGAAGAGGAAGCTAAGTCAAAAGAGAAGAAGAAGACGAATACCTGGCGCAAATGGAAGAGGAAAACGCGAGTGGAAGAAGAAGAAGAATACCTGGACCAAATGGAAATTGCGAGTGGAGGGAATGAAAAACAAAGGAATGCTCTGTTCTTAATAGCAAGCACATAAGGTTGTTGTCGGTGAAGCAACCAAACGTGATTTCTGCTTAGTGTGCTCGTGAGTGTGAAACCTTCGTCAGCTGAAGCCCTCGTGAGTGTGAAGCAACCAAAACAAAGGTTCCAGTTCTTGCTCGTATAAGGAAGAGCAGAGCCAAAACAAAGGAAAATGGTGCGTGACAGATGGAGGGAATGAAAAGAGAAACAAAAAGTAGGGTTTTGTCAAATATTACACATCGGTTATTGAAAAACCGATGTGGTTAGTCATATTTCACACCGGTTCTACAATAACCGATGTAGAAACTTACGATTTAATTTAAATATTTCACTTTTTTTTAATTTATTACATCGGTTATTTTAAAACCGATGTGGAAAGATAACATTTTAATTCTATTTTTTTTTAATTTTACACATCGGTTATAAAAAAAACCGATGTGGTTAATCTATATATTACACATCGGTTTCTATAGAACCGATGTCAAAAGATAAAAGTTTACAATTTAAAAGTTTTTGTTTTAATTTTAAACATCGGTTAATTTTTAAACCGATGTGGAATCCTTTGCATTTAATTTCAAAAATGTCACCGCCTTGTTTTACACATCGGTTATTGAGAAACCGATGTGGAATCTCCGATGTTAAAAGCATATTTTGCACTAGTAGCACTATTAGGAAAGGTTAGGAATAAAGTTTTATTTGAGTATATATATGATAAGATTGTAATGAAAAAAAAAAAAAACTTTTACTGCGGAAAAGACAATTGTGATGAAAGAGTCTTTATACTCAATATCGATGAAGTTTTTACAGAAAATGGCATTTTCTCCAGCTTACCATATTGTTGCCATTGATATGTGACATACCTGATTAGGACACATTAGTAATTCTTATATTACGATAATGCATTATCTTGATTTAATTTATATTTGAATAAATGTGAATTTTCTATTGAATCTGAGTCAACAAAAAAAATCATAACTTACTATACAGAGAAAAACTTAATAACTTACTTCAATTCAAATTGACTTAAGAGATTTAAAACAAATTATAACTCGAAGTGATGAAAAATATTATGTGACTTTATAGAAGGTTTTTCTAGGTTCATCACGGTATATTTACTTAGAAATAGTGATGAAGCCTTTGATATGTTTCTTTTATACAAAGCGGGAGTAGATAAAAATATTGAAAATGTTAGATAAGATACGGGTGGTGAAAAATTTTTGTTTAATGACTTTTGTCAAAAGGCAGACATAACCATGAAACAACTTCCCCTTATTCACTTGAGTAGATCTAAAAGGAAAAATAAAAAATTTAAATAAATGATGAGCAATTTATTTGTTAGTTCCACTGTATCTGATAATTTTTTTGGGTGAAGCCTTGTTAACTGCACGTCATATACAAAATAGAACTCCATATATAAGAAAATCGATAAAACACCACATAGTTATTGAAGAACCTAACATGAAATATTTGAAAGTGTGAGGTATCTAGCTATGCTACTGCTTCCTGGCCTTAAAAAAAAGAAAAATAAGATTTATGACATCTAATTGCATGTTTATTGAGTAGTAATGAGCACGTTAAGCATAATGTTGTTTATAGGCTTCTTGTTTTGAATAGTATATTCTGGATTCATATAAAGACTAAGAATGCTAAATCCTAAGAACATGTTTTTCCTTTAAAATTTGAAGGTATTTTTCCCTGCACTCTGACAAAATAATGTTGAAAACCCATTAGAAGATTTGAGAATGAGTAAGGCCAAGAAAGTTAGAACGGAGACTTTTTTTGAAATGATTTTACCACATATTTTTTTTGACAATGATCCCTTTACCTTTGCCGACGTTATTAACTACCTTTTGATGCTCTTTGTTTTTGGAAAGAAGCTATCAAAACTAAAATTGATTTCTTTACAAAATATATTCCAAGAGCAAAACGTGTTGATTGCAAATGATTTTTTAAAAGAAAAAATAACCTTATTGGATCAATTGAAAAATATAAAGTCATGTTGATTGCCCTATGATATGCAAAATCCAATTCCTCTGAGATGTTGCCAGAAATTCAATAATAGTTTTTATGAACAATTATTGTTTTTTTTATCAAGTTTTTATCTGTTTTTATTTTTGTTGATGTAGTTTATAGAGAAATATTCTAGGGTGAGCGGGCATATCATATCTCTCCTTATGAGAGAGCCTTCTTTTGTAATAAAAAAAATTAATTTTAGTCCTTGATTTATTTTACTTTTCATGTCAGTCCATCCTCTTCTCTCTCACTTCCCCACCCCCACTCAGTCTCCTCCACCCTTTCCCTCTCATTCCCCCTCACCTCACCACACAGCCTTTGCTGCCATTGTAACACCCCGTTTTTCCTTAAGCGCTTTTATGCATGCCTTGTTTGTTAGGAAGGTTTAGAATGGGCTAAATGGGGTTTTAGGTGGAAAATCCCTTTCGTAGGCTTGTGTCTTGTGACTGTCTGAGTCACAAGCACGGCCGTGCTTAATAGAGAGCACGACTGTGCTAGTTGAGAAAGCGTGTCTCGCTGACGCTAAGTTGAGCACGCCCGTGCTCAACAGTGTGCACGCCTGTGCTCAAAGGCAAACCGCACCTCGTAGGCGCTACGTTGAGCAAGGTCGTGCTCAAGGAGGAGCATGACCGTGCTCGGGTCTGTGCCTTTAAAAAGAGAGCAGTAACCGAGGGTTTTCTCATAAACCCTATTTTGGCACAAATAGAAACCCTGTTGCGGCTAAGAGTGTTCTTTTCCCTGTTTCCTCTAAACTCAGTACGTTCTAGGAGTTTTGAACGTCCAGTTCATCTGTGCCAAACTGGTATAGGTAACGGTTTCTCCTATTTTGGTTTCCTCTCTATTATTTAGATTTGGGAACTAATTGGTTAATGTTCTTGTTTGACCAAGGCTTGGAAGCTGACTGAGCCTCTCAAGGAGAACTTGTGGGTTGTCGTTTGCTCTACCGTTTGAGTTATCGCTACCAAATTCTTCATACCAGGTATGGGGAGAAGGATAGTGTATACTTTAGGCAAGGGGATAGCGTAAGATGAGGGGTTCCCATAGCCCCATTATTACTAATTGTTGTTGATGCCATGCTATATTTAATGATATGATTAGTTGCTATAATTGGTACGTCTGAGGAATGCCTGTTGTTTATTGTTGTAAACTGTTTATGAGACTGTATGTCAATGAGTCTGTATGCCTATTATATGCCAACTATTGTATGTTTAATGATATGCTTTATGTCATGAATTATTGACTGAACTGGTATGTTATGATTATCATGTTGATTGGTTGAATGATGGGGTTGATGTTGAACATGTTAATAAGACCCTAACTGGCTAATTAGGACTCTTAATTAACGTAACGGTTAAGGGATTAATTCCCCAATATCTCATAAGACATGAACTGTTAGTGAGAGGTGAGGTCTGATGCCATATGGATTAGTCAAAGGACCATAGGATCTGATTTGAGAGTGTTAGGGAATTTTGGCTCCAAGAACACAAGTTGAATACGCCGTGCTCCCAGTTGAATTCTGGAAGATGGCCACGCATTGAGAACAGCCATGTAGGACAGTGAGAACGACCGTGCTCCACTTAAGTGGCAGGACCACCGTGCTGGGGTGAGAACTCTCGTGCTCCCCCTACTGGTCGGAATCTGAGATTAAAGAAATTAAGGGGTGTTTCACCCCAAATGTCCCCGATAATGTAATAACACACCAATTGAACAAAGAAAAGATAGATAACTTGATTAAAGGTTAATTAAGATAACAAAAAATAATATGTCGGTTAAGCCGGTGCCCTTGGGTTACCGCACGTTGATACGCTTTGGTGCTTTTTGGCCAAAGTGCCCTCTATGATTTTTGGTCGAGGTGTTGATGAGTTGAACCCTAGTGCTTTTTTTGGCTAAGGGGGCCTTGACCCAGAAGGGTAAGGTGTTGATGTTGACGTTGATGTTAGTAATAAGTCTTTGGTGCTTATTGGCCCAAGCAAAGGAGGTGGTTGCCTTGTTTGTTGTTGTGCTCATGCATTCATACGTTGAAGTTGTTAGTGGGGAAAGTTCAACATAGGGGAGGTCGTCCTAGAGTACGGTGATCTGGCCAAGTCTCGGGTGGTTTACCCAAGGTTTGGTAAACCATGTACCCCCGTGGTGGCGTACCCTCGTAATGGTCTGTCGGCTATCCAAGGGGTTCACCTATGGTTTGGTGATCTGCCAGTGTTGGTGCTTTTTGGCCAATGTGGATGTATAACTTTGAAGTTGCCTTCCTGAGATAGTTTGGATCCACATGCATAACAGAGTAGCGGAGTAGTATTGCACCGCATAGCATATGTTGGTTGAGATGACATGTTGATATGATTATATTATGTTGATGTTATGTTGTATATTACTATGTCATGTTATGATGTAGGTTCATCTTGCTTAACTACTTCCATGCCGTTGTGTTTACATGATTTCTTACTTCCTGTTTCTGTTTCTGTTGTTGGCATGTATCTCTTATGTAGAGGACGGTGAGCAGCCAGTGGAAGAGTGACTCCGAGGAGCCGAGACTCTAGCTAGGAAGTTTAGTTGTTTCAGTAGTTATAGTTTGTTGTTAGTTTCAGTTTCGTTGTATTCCGAGGACTTTATTCCGGAACGGTTATACCAGCTCTGTATGTGACATCGGGGTTGGGCTACGTTATTGCTTTGTTTATGTTTTATTTCTTTTAAAACTATGTTTATTTCCGTGTTGAGTTGTTACAATGTGATATCTTTTATCCAAGATTTTATTTTATTAAATAAATGCATATTTTTATATTACTCCTTTCAACTAAAAGTTTTATATTAATATGCGGGGTAGAGGGTGTCACAACCACCACTCTATCCCTCCACCATTCTCACCGATATGTTGCCTATGCTTCCCTCCAAAAGTACACCGAAATCAACCCAACAATGAGTCCTTTAAATCCAACTTAGTAGCAGATGTCCAGGAGGCCTGTTCGGAACCGCCGCCGTCAATGAATCCCTTTTGATCATAATTGAACCAGATAAAGCTTTTCACTTTCAGTAAAATAAAAACAAAGATGAACCCAAAATGGCTAAAGGCATTAAAAGAGTAACCAAAATAAGTAGACAAAAGTTCATAAGTTCAAGCAACGAATCAACGTTTCTGAAACAAAATGAAGTTATAAGACAAAGCAGATACTTTTTTTTCTTAAAAAATGAAGAGTAAATAATGGATGAGACCGAATTCAGACACATGTAGTCGCCGATGCCCAAGCGGCAGCTTCGAAGGTTTCGCTCCACACCACGGCCGTTGTCGGAGGTTCCGTTCTTGCTGGTACCACTCGTCGTCGCGGTTGATGATGTGGAATGTAGCCATTGGGTTCCACCCGACATTGTCGTCATCGTTGAAGGTTACGCTTAACACCGTCACCGTTGGTGATAGTTTCGCTCCTTCTGGTACCACTCGTTGTCGGGGTCGATGATGGGGCCGTTGGGTTCCATGATGTAAAGAGTTATCGAGGTGATGGTGGGAGGAGTGGGAGGGGAGGCTGGGCGGTGGGGGCGGTGGGGGGAGGAGAGATGGGGGAGTGAGAGAGAAGGGGAAGTGGTGAGAGATAATTTTATTTTATTTTTGTAGATAATTAGACTCACTCATGATACGAGACATGAGATGGTCTCCTACCCTAGAAGCAGTCGTAGTTTAATTATATGTTCTTTTTGTTTTGGACAATGTTTGACAAGGTTCCACATAGCTTAGGTAGGTGCCTTTGCAGAGATTATAAGCTAATATTTAATTTGGGCTTGTAAGATAATGGGCTAGCGCGTGCAAAATTGGCTGTATTCACCCTTGATTAACTTTAGTGAAGATTATGGCGTACCATCCACCAAAATGGTGTAGTGGTGCACCACCCAAGTGGCATAATCCAGACCATCCGAATTGCCACTTGGGTTAGTTGAACCTTGACCATATGACTTGGTTGAAAATCAACCACCCCAAGTGGCAATCTGGTTGGTCCAGATTGTGCCATTTGGGTGGTGCGTCATTGTATCACTTTGGTGGATGGTGCATCTTAGATAACGCTTAACTTAAAGTACATTAAGATCTCAACTTACTTTTGTTAATTAAGTATAGATGCACCCTTATTTTCTCACTTTATACTTTTATTCACTTTAGAGGAGCATAATTCAAATGTTTTTACACTAATAATATATCAAAATCAAGTTAATCTTATAATAATTTTATTTTGAAATTCATACTTGTTTGATCTCATCTGACAACTCACCAAAAAGTAGTAGGTCATAATGAATGTAGATTGTACTCTCGGACGAATGTTAGTCGCAAGGTTAGTCTCACAACTTTGTCCATTGAATTACCCTATCAAAGATGTTAATTATCTGATGACTGGCAATCAATGTTGTTAGATAAGAACAAATAAAATAATTAAATTTTAAATGTTGATAAGGATAGATCTTTCTATGTTTTTTGAATTTAAATAACGTGCTTGTAAATTGATAAAATATTAAGCCTTCCAAGTTGAATTGTAAGAATTTAAATTGTCATGATAATATCTAACATAAATTGATCATTTGTTTATTCAATCTAAAAACGACGTGTATTTTTTTTCTTGGCCAACGGACTCATAATTAATGTTTGGGCTCAATGAAGTAATAATTTAGCGAAGCCCATTATGACAAACAATGGTTTAAACTATATATCTAAGCAATGAATGAGTTCTTTTCCTTGAACAAAATGTTGTATTTTGCCTTCACATTTCACAATATACATTCATATAATTCGGTTCTCAAAGAAATCGTCAAAGAGGATGTTAAAAACGTGTAACAATATTACGTGCTTCACACGGTTGAAGTAAAACTGAATATTACAACGTGTTACTAATTGGAAAGATCTTTTTTAGATAGGAATTATTCAAATACTACTTGGTCGATCTTTCTAACCGCACAGATGATGTCTAGCACACGTAACTATCTTATGATTTTTTTTTCCCGATAAGTATATCTTAACTAACGATAAAATTATTTACCCGTAAAAAAAAATTTGATAAAATTATTTAGCCAAGTATACACTATATAAATAGCTTATAAAATATCAATAATAATGTGATCACTACTTCTTAACGTTTGTTCATTCTGCTTAATGGAGTTGGATCTTCTCCAGCTCTTTTTCCAGTCTTTCTTCAATAACCTCTCCATCTTTCTCTTAATTTCATTCTCTTTCTTCGTTATTCGCTTAATTTTTCGTCATTATCTCTATCCTCGCACCTTTATTTTTTTCGCTGCAAAGGCAAGTCGACCAAAAAAGATTCAAGTTGGTATGATAGGCACAAACAAGGCTTGCGCTGCATGCAAATACCAAAGAAGGAGGTGCTCAAAGGATTGCCCTCTTGCTCCATATTTCCCTTCTGACAAACCCAAAACTTTTAGCAACGCTCATCGTTTGTTTGGCGTAAGCAACATTATGAGAATATTGAAGCAAGTACAACCGGATGAAAGGGAAGAGGCCATGAAATCGATTATTTTTGAGTCAGATATGCGTGCAAAATACCCAATTGAAGGTTGTTATGGTGTTATCAAGCACTATCGTTGGAAGGAATATCATGCAATGGAAGAGCTACATTATGCACAAAAGTTACTTGCATTATATAAGGAACAGTCCCAAATAATGCCTCTCATTCCAATGGATCAAAGCTCCTTGCAGCATACAAGTAGTGATCAATTTCTAGTTAATAACCATGGTGAAGGTTCTTCATTAGTTAATGATGCTAACTTATTATATGCTTGTGATCATGCTAATAATTATAATGAAAGTATTGGCACATGTAGGAGTGGCATCACTAACGTTAGTACTAGTGCTTTGGATGCAAATTGTAATTTGATGTTAATGGATGGACTATCATATCATGAAAATCAATCGGACAATATTCCTGCTGGGACTTCTTATAATATTAACGCAGATGCTATGGATGCAAAATCTGCAAAGTTTAATATGATGGTTGATGAGCAAGGACTACCTTACCTCAAAAAACGTGACGTTTCTGAATATGATGATGATATACCGTTTGATGGATTTGATGATGATGATAGAAGATCATTTGGTGATCAATGCAAGGTTGGATGTGAGTCACGATCAAGGTATATATTTTTCTTTTTCTTTTCAAAAAATTAGTCAAACTATACTCGTGTCCGGCCCAAGGGTGAAGCCATTAAAACACTAGCTTTAGGCTCACTAGCAAAAAAATTATTTATTCATAGTTCTTATAAAGAAAAAAGTCACACATGCTAGTAAAAAGGCTCAACCTAAAACACAACTTGATTCAGCTAGTCTCTCTCATTTAAATTAAAAAGGTCTCACTCTCAAAGTTTGTTTTAGGTCTCACTGGCTCTTGGGCCGGCCTTGACTATACTGATATTTTTTTTTTTGGTTGTTGGAGAATGTTAACCAGGTAGTTCCCTCATGGATGGATGGAGTGAAGTAGTAGAAATGTTGCTACCTATTGTAGGGAGATTCATAAGTAATGAAATGATTAAGTATATTATTAGAGCTACTAAAATGGGCCAGCACCGACCTAACCCGAATATACCTGATAAATCATATATAGGGTTTGAGCTGTAAAATTTGAGTCGAATTAGTCATGGGTTTCTTGGCATGACCCGATGAAGCTCGTTTCAAATACGTGTTCGTGTCGGGCTAGCCTGGTTGGGCTGGAGCAGCCCACATACATTTTATTTTTTATTTCTTTATTATTTTTCTTAAAAAATGTTAAAAACAGATAAATTAAAAAAACTAATATAATGCACACAGCACACTCTCACTCGGTCTTGCACTCGCATAGAGCCTACACATGGCACACTCTCACTTGGGCTTTTTATCTCGACCCGATAAAGCTCGTGACCCAATTCGAGCTAACCCGATGTGCGTTGAATAGCCCATTTTGCCATTTCTAAGTATTATAATCCAAACCACTTGATCCATCCCATTAAAGCCTCCAATTTTCATACCTTTCGAATTTGAGAATTTGGGATCTTCATCCATTCCTTCATTAGAAACTTTCAAATGATGAGTGATATACTTTTATCTTTACACTGCACTCCATTACTAACCACTCCATTATAACACTCCATTATAAATAACATTCCACTTTATCTCCTTCAAAACCCAAACATATATAATATAGCCAATAGCCTTGACTATATATGTTTGGGAGTTTCGAAGCAAATGGAATGAGGTGATTACTAATGGAATGAAGTTGAAAGGTAAAATATCACTCAACTATTTGGAAGTTAGATGAAGGAATGGATGAAGAAGGTATGAAAATTGGAAAGTTTGGGTGGGAATGAGTGGTTTGAGTTATCATACTTACCACTCTCACTCCATTACTCAAGAAAACTCCCAAACAATTACTAACAACTTCACTCAATCCATCCAAACATAACCTAAGGAATAAAAAAATGCAAGTTTATTATAGAAACTTCCGTATTTATCACTTAAAAAAAATATTTCACTTAGTCTTCCTTTGCATCAGTTAGCAACACTTTATTTTTAAATGAAGTTACAAGTTATGGTACGTGGAACTCATAACACCTCATTGATGAATGTAATTTGCAGGGTGGGATTGTTAGGGATTGAAAGTAATGTTATCGACTCATGTTGGAGTGGCGTCACTAACGTTGGTACCAGTGCTTTAGATGCAAATTTTAATTTGATGTTAATGAATGGACAATCCTATCATGAAAATCAACTGGACAATATTGCTGCTGGATATACTAATATTAACGCAGATACAATGGATGTAAAACCTGCCATGTTTAATATGATGGCTGATGAGCAAGCACTACCTTATCACAAAAGACGTGACGTTTTTAATCAATATGATGATGATACACCGTTTGATGGATTTGATGATCATAGAAGATCATTTGTTGATCAATGCAAGGTTGCATTCGAGTCACGGTCAAGGTATAGATTTTTCTTTTTATTTAGCAATATTTGTTAATTTTTTTTAAACTTAGTCAAACCGTGTTTTTTTTTTTTTAGTAAATAATTACAAATTATGGTGTACGTGTGGAATTCATATACATGTCAGATGAATGTAATTTGCAGTGTGGGACTGTTAGTAGCTTAATCATCAGTCTAAGATGCTTCCAAGACAGGATTTGAAAATCTTTACGACAAGAATGCAAGCTCCCTTTCCTTCTATGATGGTGGAGATGAGCATGTTGTTTCTTTTCTTTTCTTTCATAAATAAAATGATGGTGAATGACATATCACTCTGGCGCAAGGAGCGACATGAATACAAACTTTCCTTAAGAAGTTTATTTTTTATCAGGATTTGAGCCATAAACCTCCCACGTTCGAAAAGTATCATGTATACTCACTCTCTTACATGATGGATAGTTTCTTTCCTTTAGTTACAAATCGTTGCAGTTGTAAATAAATAGCTTATTGTTTCATTATGATTCTTTTGGTTGAATTAATTACGATTTTGTTAATCTTTGAATAAAGAAGTCTGAAAATTTTCTTTATCATTCTCCTATTATATCTTTCTTGTGTGTGCTAGCTGTTCTCATCCTGGGATAATATATATTTTGAATTTTGAATATTACTAGATTCAAAAGAACAAAAAATAAATAACCTTCGAAAATTGGATTCTTGAAAAGATGCTTCAAAATTCGAGTTCTAAATTTCTTCGTAAGGTTAAACATATGGTGCACCACTCACCATAATGATACAGTGGTGCACTGTCATTATATTTTTCAAACTTTTATACAGTATTCAAACCTCATTTTAATACATTACCAAATATACAGTTTTTTGTTTTGTTAAATCTCAATTACATTGATTATTTATTATTCTACACAAATTAAAAGAACCTACTCCCTTTTCTCCACATTTCTGTTCCCTGTAGCTCATCGTCGTCTTCCAAACCATATCATCTCTTGTAGCTTGAGTTTGCGGTTGTGCTAGACCTTCACCGGGTCGGTCTCAAATCTATTTGCGAATTGGACAGACATTATCCTTTGTTCTTGTCATACGTGCCTAGCCATTGCCACTACTATCGTTATTTTAGCTGAGAATATTAAACTTAAAAGGGACCAAAAGATGGGACAACACCATTCCCTCAACCAAAGACAAACGAAGGGATAGAGATTAGATGATGAGGTGAGAATAGATCCAACTTAAATTACAAGCATTTGAAACCCATTTACAGGCATATATATTATGAGCTACAAAAGTAACAGATCTTGGAATCTCGATCACGTTCGTACTATGGACAACGACGAACCCCCCACCTCCGACGCCTAAGGATGGCAATTAGGAGGGACTGGGTAGGGTATTATAATAGTCATCCTCGTAAAAAATTATCCGTATCTGAATCGGTGTCTGTATGGGTTGCAACTTTAGTATCAATACTAGTTCCACCTGGGTACCTAAGTATCCATACTCATTACCCACATTTTATCGGTAAAAAAAGCAATAAATTACAAAAGAAACGTTATAACAATTAAAAAATATTCAAATGTCTTTTCAATCTACTCATAAAACATTACAAATCAAAATATTTAAATAAATAAAAAATCCAAAAATGAATTATAGATGTAACTAGGTTTACAAAGTTAAGAAGTTTTAGATTAATTTTGGTTTTAAAATTTGTATTATAGTTAAAATTATATATATTAGTAATATAAATAAAATTATATATACATATACATATGTGCGGGTGTGCGGCGGGGTGGGGTGAGTACCATAGTATCCGTACCCGCACCCGTACCCATTCAAATTTGCGAGTAATTACCTGTACCCGGATCCTTACCCATTGTACGGGTAAGTACCCTACCCATTGTGGGTAATTTTTGTGGGTACCCAATGGGTAGGGTACAAATTGTCATCCCTACCGACGCCTTACCAATAATCGTCACCTCCATTGCTGACCCCAACTTGTCCTCACTACTGCGACAAAACCCTCAAATCAAATCGTTACCTTGAACAACTCAACCACACTAGGGTCTAGGATACCACAGAAATCAAACCTGCATTGGTTGTCGGAAACGTCACGTACCTCCGATCTCTGATCTCCGATCTCCGACCTTCGTCGGTTGTGGCAGGTGCCACCGTATAACTATATGAACCAAGATCGTCACCGTTGATATTATCTCCATACAGCAACGATTAAATGAAATTAAAAATTAAACAAACATTAATTAATATAATGTTAATTTATAATATTTCTTGTAAGAATACTTTTCATATACATGTATTTCCATGGCAAAATACTGGTACTATACTTATTTGACTACAAACCAGTTTGGAAAGTCAAACTGACACAAGCCAACACACATGACAACTCCATGGTGGATATAGTGACATGTGGGTGGTGTACCACTACTCCACTTTGGAAGGTGGTGCACCATAGACGCTTCCTCCTCATAATGTAGAAATTCGATTTACATCTTTCAAACGATTATCTTTATTGATCAACTATATTGAAACAATATTCATATTTAAATGTGAAAAATAATAGATTATAATAGTAATAATTAATAATTTTTGTAATAACTGAGAGAATTTCAGAATGGGATTAAAGAGATCATTTTAGTGACTTGGGCCCGTGTTTTCAAATCCCAATTTTATACGGATGGTAGAAAGTGAGTGAAAAATACTGGAAAAACATACCATTACCCTCAAAAATAAAAAATAAAATAAAAACCCTTATCAAGAGGTGGAAAATGGTAGTTTCTGAAGACATTGATCGAGGGATTGAACATTTGGAGTATGAAATTAAAAAACTAGATGACTTAAGTGATAATTAAGAGCTAAGTGAAGCCAATGTGGCCATAAGGAATGCTCTTATTGAGTTATGGATATGGTTAAAGAGGAAAGAAGGTAATTGGGTCTAGCTATTAAGAATTAAGTCATTGGTTGAGACGGATAAAAATAGCAAGCATTTCCATTTGATAGAAATGATAAGAAAATGTAAGAAGTTCTTGGGGGAAGTTAAAAGATAAGGGATAGATTGTTGAAAAAAACCTAAAAGTATTAAGAGGGAGAAAACCAAATTGTTTAAGAAGCTTTATTTTGCTGATCATTCAGTATGCTTAAAAAACAATGAAGTGGGCTTTCCCAGCCTTTCACAAGAACATATAGGGGAGCTCCAATCTTTACCTTCGAGAGACGAAATAAGGAGAGTTGTATAAAGATGTGAGTCTTACAAAACACCGGGGTGTGATGTTTTTTCTTTTTTTTAAGGCGATCCTATGACATCATAAATTTATTGATAAAAAAAGGAAAAAAGAAAGAAAGAAAAGAAAACCAAGGGAGATATAAACCAAAATCCAAGCAAAAAACAAGAATCAAGTAAATCTAATATCACGTCTTTTGTTCTTTCTCATATTATACTATGAGATTTAGACATAACCATTGTGGAATTAGAATCATCCTCTACAACAATATCATTATTTTGCTCTTTTGAAAGAGAGTCATTTGTTAGATATTCCATATCCCCATCTCCCAAAAACGTGACAAGAACTTTCATATCATGAATAGCATTAGGATGCATAGAGGTTGAAATAATCACGGGTGTCTCAAAATTCTTACCACTAACTGTTAAATCACAAGTAGCCATGAATTGCAATGAATTTAAGACAGGTATAGTAGCAACAAGGGCAGGGGTGGTCTCAATCAATTCATTGTCATCAGACTTGTCAGTCAAATTCTTATCCTTATCCAAAGAAGGACTACTAACACCCTTATCAGTCGTATTAATGCCACCAATATTCAAACTATTATCACCTACAATCTCCTTATTAGCTTGCTTATCATGATGAATCTATTCATTGATGGTTGAGTTCACAACAAGAGCTTCTTGAATAACTTGAACTGCAATAAGATAAGATGAACTAGTGTCTTCCTTATGAGCCATCATTGGATCATGCACTACTTTATTCTTAGGAACATATTTAGGAGCAGCCTTACGAGCTACCAAAGGTGTTTCCTTCTGAATCACTTGATCATTTCCAGAGTCAGGAACAAAAGTAAAAGTCTTTTTATAGTTAGCCAAAGAATGACCAATTGTTTTGCAAGTAGGATAGAAAAAGGCAACTTTTCATACTCTACTCCCACAAAGAAAGTACATCTCTCTCTTTCCACCAGAATTTGGTCATGCAATTTCCCACTAAGATCAATGTCCCCAAGAATTCTAGCAAAGTGACCTAAAGTTCTTTTTTAGTTGCTTCATCCAAAGAAATAGGGATGTCAAGGCCCTTTGCAATTTCAAACAAGATTTTCGGTCACCAATATTCTTGAGGTAGTCCATGTATGCGAGCCTAACATTGTGCATGTGTCTGCATTAAAGAATTAGGATTGAAATCAGGAGACCAAGAAAACATATGAAGGAATCCTGGTGTGAGATTTCAAGAACCCACCGTCCAAACGCTACACAGATCTTCTAGGGAGGCAAATTCGAACTCATAAAATCCTATGCCAAGAGGAACCATCCTCCATTGACCAAGAGGTTTCCAAAGCTTCGACAATTTGGAGCGCGAGTCTTCATACTTGGCAGTTGAATCATCTAATTAGAGGATTAAATGACCATGAAGATTGTATTTTACATCCGTCCAAGCCAGCTTCGTATCCTTCCTCAAACATTTTGATCGATAACGCATCACCTTTCATGCTAGGTCGTGACAAATGACTTAGAGGGATATCACATGCATTACTCAGGCCTTACGAATAAGAGAATAAATCATTGAAGAAACATTGTCTTCCCCGTCCATTTCCAGATCGGATCGTAAAACCAGTAGACGATGGGTTGGGAGTGGCGAAACAGGCTTATTCGCAAATTCAACTTTTCCTACCTTTTTCCAAGTGCCTAACGCACACAGAACGTGTAGGTAGAATGTTGGAAACATGCGAAGGCAGGCATAACGAAAGCGGGTAGAAGTAGGTTCAGAACTTGTGAAAGTTTTATGGGTGGCGCATCTCTAGGGTTCCGTGATGGCTTTAATTTTGGTTTCATCAAGAAAATGTGGAGCACGGTGGGTGAAGACTTCACGAAGATGAAAATGAATTTTTTTGAACAAGGAGTATTGCCAAAAGTAGTAATCAAATACCACATGGGTTACCTTGACCCCTAAAATAGAAGAAATGACTGAATTGAAAGACTTTAGACCCATAAGGGTGGTAGGATGTATTTACAAAGTTATAGCTAAAACTTTGGCTCCAAGCCTTATAAAAATAATACCTTTTGTGATCAGCTATGGAGAGACAAATTCTAGATGGTGCTTTAATAGCTAATGAGATAGTACACTAGGAAAAGAAAAACAAGATAGAGGTAGTTGAAGTTTGATTTCCAAAAGGTGTATGAGGTTTAGTTCAATGGATTGTTATATGTATTTCGTTTTTGAATTGATGTTGTTATTTTCTATAGATTGTTAGACTCTTTTTGGGGGGATCCTTTAGATTGCATCTTATAACTTGACTACTTGAATTTCCTTTTCAATTTTATCAACGAAATTTGGGGTCTGTCTGTTTATTGTTCTCAAAAACTATTTTCTTGTTTTGAAGAACAAAAAAATTTGTCTGTTGACACTATTTTACAAAAAATAGTTCTAAAACCAATAATTGTTTTTTAGTATTTAAAACAGGAATTAGAGAACACCAGTGGGTTGTTTTTTTCCTAGTTTTTGGTTTTCTACTTTGAAAACATAAAAGACATGGAGAACAACTATTTTCATTAATGACAAATTTGTAAATATCAAACAATCTAAACAAAAATAAATCCTACCCCAATTATATCCTTAGATGACACGCATATGCTCTTCTCTTCCAGCAGCCAAGAAGGAGCAGCAACCAAGCTCATTACTATGATTCTTCCTTACTAATCTGGGTTGCTTTCTTTTTTTCTATATTTTTTTACTCTATCTTAGTCATGAAACGTCCTTGTCCTAAAAATAGGGCCACGCTACTCCGTGAACCAGAACCGCCAGGCCTCATCATAGTTGAACCACTTTCCAAGTTGCGCCCATCACCGCCACGACATCTTCTCTCTTTCTGAGCATCACAGATCTAAAGGACGACCTACTTCGTTGAAGGCGTCCTTGAAGGTTGAAGACTCACAGGTCTACCCCATTGTTATTTTGCCAAAATGTTTCCTATTTTCAAAAAGAAAAACATAGTTTCAAAACAAATTTAGCAAGCACATTTTTATCTAAATTTTAAAATTCTTTTATAAAAAATAGTGTTACCAAACAAATCTTTTATTTTTTTTAAAACAAAAAGAGTTCTTAAAAATTATTTTATAAAACGTACACTTTTAAAAAATAAAAAAAACCAAAAGTAACCAAACATGCCCAGGCCATGTTTAATGGCTTGAAGTTTTGCAAGTAAGTTGGTGCCATGTCCAATGGGTCCTGCAAAGACCACCAATCAATGTCCGAGGTAGTCCCGAAGCACACCACCGAACCCAACTCTGTCCGAATTCCCGAGATTATTACCATAAGCATTCAACTTAATTGTGTCCTCACTAGGAGCAACTCAAGCAACCCAATTAACCCAACCCGATTAAGGAATATTATTTTGGCTAAGGACTTCCTCATTTCTCGCACGCTAGTTCTACTAAAGAATACAAGTAAAAACAAGAATTTTCTCCCCTGTGGCTTTCCCAGGTTTGACGTTGCAATGTAGCCAGTCTCATATCTCATGTGACCAGAATTCAAAGTTACTATCAAACCCGAAGGAGAGCCAAATTATCTGGGCCTTCTCGCATTTACAAATACAATGTAAAATTGTTTCATTTGAGCACCCACATCGTGAGCACGAGGAGCCCTAAGTAAGATGTCTCTGATATCTAACGTGGTTTGTGGGGATTGCATTATGATACATTAGCTAAACCATCATTTTAATTTTTCCCGGAATGTGTAACCTCCAAATCCACTTCCAATCCATACCATTGTCCTGGATATCCCCTTAAGAGATCAACCATCTGTATCTTGAGGCACCGGTGTAGATTCCAATCGTCTCAAAGCTCCAAGTGATCTGATCTAAAACACCACCCAAGAAGGAGACGACGAATAACCTGATCTTTTGCATTGCCTCATCTAGACCAAACCCATTTAGAAGCTGGAGATTCCAAGAGCTATTCTCAATGATATTGTTAATTTTGAACGGTGATGATTCTGCAGGGACTTCAGGCACAAGATCAAACAATGGACCTCCTTCCAACCAATTATCATACCAAATAGAGATAGAAGATCCATCACCAACCCATCAACGAAAACCATTTTTTAAGATACTTGCAGCCTTGTAATTAATCTCCAACTGAAAGATGTAGATCCAATACAAGTGTGTTGTAACAGATTTCCATGCTCACCAAGGTACTTGTGGGTCATGATTTGAACCCAAAGCTTGTTGTCAAAGAGCAAAACTTCCCAAACACGCTTGCCCATCATAGAAACATTAGAAAATCTCGAGCTCCAAATACCAAGGCCTCCAAGGTGCCTAGGAAGCCACGTGAATACCTCACCCCCCCCTCCCCTTTCCCATAAAACGATGAACCACTTTTCAATATCAAAACAAGTGACTTCTGGCACCCACATGGTTTGCATGCCATAATTGGGTAAAGGTGTGAGAATTGAATTGGCTAGTGTTGGGGAGTCCGGGAGCACCTGGGAGTAACAATGAACTAATGATCAGGACCACCAAGAGACCAAGACACCACATCTCCACCCAAAACCTTAAGGCATTAGGTATATGGGTCACCTCTCTTATATATCATTCATTTAGCTCATTCCTAACCAAAGTGAGACTTAACCACTCACACTTGAATTCCAACAATCAGCCCCTCAAGTGTGAGTCAACCACATCATTATACTTGTACCGCTGTTACCAACCAACGAGACACGCCGCCTGAATCCACATCGGTCAGGAAGACTTTCGATACAAGGATTCAATACATCTGGATCCACTCCCGCTCCACCATCAGGCCAAACCATGGCTCTGATACCACTTGTTGGGGAGTCCGGGGAGCACCGGGAGCAACAATGGGCTAATGACAAGGACCACCAAGAGACCAGGACACCATATCTCCACCCAAAACCTTAATGCGTTGAGTATCGATGAGTGTAATTTCACCTCATATTTCCTTATCATATTGCATGCATTTTCATGTAGTTTAGGCATTTTTAATAGGATTTTTGTTAGTTTTTTACCTTGGAACGGGTAAGGCGGTTTTGTGGTGTTTGTGTGCAGGAATTGAGGATTAAAATGCTCAGGATCATTTACGTTGGATCTTGCATGAAGACGGAGCTTGAAAAGTAAGAAAAATGAGCCAAACAGAGCCTATCACGGCCTAAATCGAGCAAGGCTGAAAAGAAAAGAACGAAAAAGTCAGAACCTGTCACGGCCAGGCCGTGATGGCCATCACAATCGTGACAGGTCATCAATGCCAAGTTTTCCAAGACCCGTGACAGCCATCACGGCCGTGACGTGCAATATCTGGAATTTTAATTGCTGATTTGACCTGATTTTGTAACAACTTTAATCCTAAGTTACCCTACATTATAAATAGGACTTAGAGGCTCAAAAATAGGGATATCTGGGGCTGCTACCTTAGGCAAAAATTAGGATTTCTCTTCTTCTCAATTTCTTCTCTTCTCTTAGGTTTTCTTTTTATGCTTTTGTTAATCAATCTTGCTATGAACATGGCAATGCTTGAGTAGTTTTTTATTTCTAGGAATTGGGACTATGCCCAAGATTTGTTTTATGTTATGATTTGACGTTTTACTTCTTGTTAATTTCAATTCGCTTTTGATTTAATTCCTATTGTATGAATTACTTGTGAATTTGGTGTGCACTTATTTGCATGTCATAGATACCCTAAGGAGGAACCTAGCGGTGAACTTAGGTATCGGATCTATAGGAATCAAACTTAGGACTTAAATCACGAGAGTTAGAAGCGGTCTTTCGAGGGTTCACTGAATTGTCACAAAGCTTAAGGGGTTCGATTTAAATTCAATTACCACGAGAGTAGGGGTTGGTTTAATCGGGCACGATTCTTGTATCCCGAGATGGAACATTAACTTATTTAGGATAAATTCACCATCAAAACAAATTTCGATAATTAACAAGAGGGGTAGTCAATTTAGTAGCATGAGCAGTCTTGTTGGTAACCCAATTCTTGGAAATCTCTTTTGATATTGAAAAATCCCATATTTGATTTGATTGCGATTTTGTTTGATTGCGTTTTAAATACTTGATATTGTTGGTTAATCTTTTAAAAACCAAATCTTTTCGAAATCTTTTTTTTTTCTAGTCCAGTTTAATTGATTTAATAATTGATAGTTATTTAAGATCACAGTCCCTATGGGTTCGATCTTTTTATTACTTGACGACGAAGCCGTACACTTGAGGATTCGAGCCCATCAAGTTTTTGGCGCCGTTGTCGGGGACTGTGTTTTCTTGAATTTCAATTTAATTTTTTAAAATTGATTTTTCTAGACTTTTTTTTATATATTAAAATTTTCTCTCTTTTTTTCATTTATCTATTTTTCTTTTTCTAGAGTATCTATCTCTCTTTGTAGGTATTTTTCTCTTTTATGCGAAGATCCCAAAGTCTTGAAAATCTTGTTGAAGTTGACCCCGAAATCGAAAGGACCTTTCATAAACGTGGGAGACTACAAAGACAAAGAGCGAGAGAAAGGTTGATTCCTATTCAACTCATGGCGAATCTACCAGATACCAAACTACTGAAGGACTACGTAGCCCCAAATGCTAGGGGTTTGCGAACTGGGATTGCTAGGCCATAAATTGAGGCGGAGAACTACACTATACCGCCTCTGTTAATTGGCATGATTAGACAAAATCAATTTGGAGGATTACCCTCGGAGGACCCGACTGATTATGTGGAGACATTCTTGGAGTTCACCGATGCAATAAGAATTCATGGTGCCCCGATTGATGCTATTTGCTTGAGGTTATTCCCCTCCTCTCTGACTGGAAAGGCAAAAGCTTGGTTGAAGCAAGTGTCCGCTAATACTTTGTCAACTCGGGACCAACTGGAGCAGGCATTCTTGGAAAAATTCTTCCCTCCATCCAAGACTGCTTACCTACGAACTCAGATCACCGGCTTCTTCCAAAAGGACGGAGCACTGATCTAATTATGTCTAAATTTGACTCATTGAATAAACGCTTTGATAAGCTTGAAAAGGCTAATGTGAGTTCATAGGTGCTACTAATGTTGTTTGGGAGATTTGTGGAATGCAGGGACATGACATAATGGAGTGCCCATATGGTATTGCTCCTGGATCCAGTGCTTTGGGGGGAACAAGTGAACTCTTGTCACAATTTCTATGACACGAACCTGAAGTTGCCAAATTATGTTCCTCCAAATCCTTACAACCAAGTGAGGAGGAATAATCCTTATCTCTCCTATGAGAACTACAACAATACGTTGAACCTTGAATTCCAGGAAGGCCAAGGTAATAGGAAACCCGCATCGGGGTATCCTCAAGTAAAAAAGTCTAAACTTGAGTCTATTTTGGAAAATTTTGTTGAAACTCAAACAAAGCAAAATGAAGAGTTTAGGCAAAAAGGTAGGGCAGTCAATGAGGCAATAAAAAAGTTAACATCTAAGGTAGATAACTTAACCATCCATAATAAGATGTTAGAAACTCAGATTGCCCAACAAGCTAGTACATATTCTAGAACTAAGGGTACGTTTCGAGGACAACCCAAAGTTAATCCCAGTGAGCCCTGTAATGCTATATACTTAAGGGATGATAAGCTTGGGGTAGTTGAAAAGGATGTGAAATGTGAGGAGGACATGAGTGAACATGAAGAGATAGAGCCAAAGTATGTCCCTCCACCACCTTACCAACCCCCAATACCTTTCCCACAAAGGTTGGTCAAGAAAAAGCAAGTATAAAAAGAAACTAAGAGCTTAATTGAGGAGCATGATGCCATGATAAAAACTAATATGCCTCCTAAACTAAAAGATCCAGGAAGTTTCTCTATTGCTTGCTCAATTGGAGAAGTGAAAATAGACCAAGCCTTATGTGACTTAGGGGCTAGTGCTAGTTTGATGCCACTTACTATCTTTGAGAGGTTAGGAACCAAGGATTTGAGACCGTCCAAACTCTCTTTACAATTTGCGGATGGATCAACTAAAACCCCTCTAGGCATACTAGAGAATGTCCCCATAAAGGTAGGGAAATTTTTCATTCCTACCGATTTCATGGTGTTGGATATGAACGGGAATTCTAAATTCCCTATCATTCTTGGAAGGCCATTCTTGGCCACAGCTGGAGCAATAATATATGTAAAAAATGGTAAGCTCTCCTTGAATGTAGAGAAAGGAAGGGTGGATTTTGATTTGACTAACTCATATAACAACCCTCCTTTTGAGAGTCATGTGTGCATGATTGAGATAATGCCTCCAAAGGTGAATGAAGAGCTTAACATGGGAGCAAATCCGAAACTTTGCATGACAAATGATGCACCAAATAATGATGAAGTTGGAGTTGCTCAACATGTAGAGTTAAAACTTCCGTCGGAAGGAAGTAAGGCCATGAAACTCAGAGTGAAAAGAGAAAAGCGAAAGCGCATGTGGCCATATGAACAAAATAGGCTCTTTGATGGACTTCCTTGGAAGAGAGGTGTCCTTGCACTTCCAAGTCCAGCTAATCCCGGTTGATTGAAGGGAGTATGTTCAAGCTTAAGACCGTAAATAAGCGCTTCTTGGGAGGCAACCCAAGTTTTCTTTCCCTTTTCAATATGTTTTTGAATTTTGTTTTTGAATAATTTGAGAAGGTTAAGAGAAGAAAGATCACTAATTGATGGTTTTTCCAAGTATTTTCAGGTTATGAAGGCAGGAAGAGCAAAAAGGCATGGAAAAATAAAGTCAGAGGAGATCACGGCCTAGCCATGACGGGGGTCACGACTGTGATTAGCCAACAGCTGAAGATCAGAAAGGAACACGGCCCAGTCGTGATAGCCCTCAAGGGCATGATGAGAAGGACCCAGAAGATCAGAATGTATCATGGCCTAGCCATGATGGAAGTCGCGACCGTGACAGGCCAGCTCTAGCAGAACAGATTTGATCACGGCCTAGCCGTGATGTATATCACGCCCGTGATGGGGACTTGCTTGACACCAGAACTGGTCACGGTATGCCCGTGATGAATGTCACGGCCATGAGACGTCTTCCAGCAGCTCAATGACTGGTATCTGTGCCAACACCCTCCACCACCTTGGTGAGTTGTTCCATTTTTCTCCTCTCTCCGACTTGATTATTTACATTGGGGACAATGTAAGGATTTATGCTTGGGGTAAGGGTATTATTTTTGGTTTTATTATTATTTTTTTCATTTTTTTGCATGTTGCATTCATATAGGCGTAGTTTTACAAAATCGCATGATTAGATTGCCCCTTGCTTAGAGTATGCATCCAATTTTGAGAGATTTGTGCCAAATGAATTGAGACAGTGAATTTTTGAACCCAATTTTTGTATTCTTATGATAGGCTAAAAATAAAATTACTTGAGATGATCTTTTGATAGTTAATAATTAGCATGTGGTTCCTTGGATTTGTGTTTCTCATTTATTTTAAACCACTAAATGTGAGATTTTTGAGCCTAAAAGGGGTACTCACTAAATCTACCACATTCTTTGTGGTTGAGTGTTTTATTCCTCTTGGATTGTATTCTCTAGAACTTGACTTGAAACCGTTTTGAAACTTAAAATTTTTTGAAAATGATTGAGGCACTAGGTATTTTTCTGGTCTTCTGAGCTTTGACTGATTAAATGTTACCCCTTAGTTACCCAATTTTGAGCCTAATAGAATAAAATGCTTTTCTTGGTACCTTGATTTAGTTTGATGAATGATGCTTGGTATGACACCTTTTAAAGTATTGCAAAAAGGGCAAAATAGTAGTTTGAAAAATAAATTGTGTGATGAAAAAGTTAGAAAAATATTTCTCTTAAATTGGAAATCTCCCCTTCTCCAAATTGAAAAAAAAATTAAAAAAAATTAAAATAAACAAAAAAAATGGAGAAGGGGATGAGAAAAAGAAAGTGAGAAATAAAAAGATAAAAAAAAAAGAGGAAGAAAGAAAGAAAGGTGGAAAAGTGAATTAAAGCCCAAAAAGGTATTTTAGAAGGTTGTCATGCTTTGCATTGTTTGATATCTTGTTTAGCCTTCTTGAATTTTCCCTTTCTTGATTTCCTCACCTAACAATTAATTCCACGGCCCCATTACAACCAAAATAAAAGACCTCTTGATTCTTATGTGTTTTCATTAATAAAGTAGAGATTTTGGTTAATAGTCAAGCTTATGATATGATACCTTCCTTGAGGAAATTGAGTGAATTGTCATATGTCCTTAAACACTTAAGTGAGGTGAGAAGAGTGCCCGGATTAGTGAGAGGCATGAATCTAGAGAACCTAAGCTTCTAATTGGACTTGAAATTGATTGTCCCTTGGTTACTTATTTGGATATTCCTGTTACTTGGATTTGTTACTCGGGTTCTTGGTTCACTGTCCATGCTCTGATTGTTTATCTTGTCTGGCCTTGGTTATTGCTTGAGGACAAGCAAAATCTTAAGCTTGGGGTAGTTTGATGAGTGTGATTTCACCTCATATTTCCTTATCATATTGCATGCATTTTCATGTAGTTTAGACATTTTTAATTTGATTTTTGTTAGTTTTTACCTTGGAACGGGTAAGGCGGTTTTGTGGTGTTTGTGTGCAGGAATTGAGGATTAAAATTCTTAGGATCATTTATGTTGGAGCTTGCATGAAGACGGAGCTTGAAAAGTAAGAAAAATGAGTCAAACAGAGCCCATCACAGCCTAGATCGAGCAAGGCTGAAAAGAAAAGAACGAACAAGTCAGAACCTGTCACGGCCAGGCCGTGATGGCCATCACGGCCGTGACAGGCCATCAATGCCAAGTTTTCCAAGACAGAATCTGTCACGGCCGTGACGCGCAATATCTTAAATTTTAAATGCTGATTTGATCTGATTTTGTAACAACTTTAATCCCAAGTTACCCTACATTATAAATAGGACTTAGAGGCTCGAAAATAGGGATATTTGGGGCTGCTACCTTAGGAAAAAATTATGATTTCTCTTCTTCTCAATTTCTTCTCTTCTCTTAGGTTT
The DNA here is from genome assembly GCA_030762895.1 of Sophora flavescens. Taxonomy (NCBI): domain Eukaryota; kingdom Viridiplantae; phylum Streptophyta; class Magnoliopsida; order Fabales; family Fabaceae; genus Sophora; species Sophora flavescens. The sequence goes on along the minus strand of CM061062.1, from coordinate 20,025,581 downwards.
TCTTTTTATGCTTTTGTTAATCAAGCTTGCTATGAACATGGCAATGCTTGAGTAGTCTTTTATTTCTAGGAATTGGGACTATGCCTAAGATTTGTTTTATGTTATGATTTGACGTTTTACTTCTTGTTAATTTCAATTTGCTTTCGATTTAATTCCTATTGCATGAATTACTTGTGAATTTGGTGCACATTTATTTGCATGTCATAGATACCCTAAGGAGGAACCTAGCGGTGAACTTAGGTATCGGATCTATAGGAATCAAACTTAGGACTTAAATCACGAGCGTTAGAAGCGGTCCTTTGAGGGTTCACTGAATTGTCACAAAGCTTAAGGGGTTCGATTTAAATTCAATTACCATGAGAGTAGGGGTTGATTTAATCGAGCACGGTTCTTGTATCCCGAGAGGGAACATTAACTTATTTAGGATAAATTCACCTTCAAAGAAAATTTCGATAATTAACAAGAGGGGTAGTTAATTTAGTAGCATGAGCAGTCTTGTTGGTAACCCAATTCCTGGAAATCTCTTTTGATAGCGAAAAATCCCATATTTGATTTGATTGTGATTTTGTTTGATTGCGTTTTAAATACTTGATATTGTTAGTTAATCTTTTAAAAACCAAATCTTTTCCAAATATTTTTTTTTTGTAGTCCAGTTTAATTAATTTAATAATCGATAGTTATTTAAGATCACAGTCCCTGTGGATTCGATCTTTTTATTACTTGACGACGAAGTCGTACACTTGCGGATTCGAGCCCATAAAGTATATGGGTCACCTCTCTTATATATCATTTATTTAGCTCTTTCCTAGCCAATGTGGGACTTAACCTGTCACACTTGAATTCCAACCGTCAGAGTAGCCCGACCGCCTTATTTAACAGTTTTGACTTCCCATACGCTAGCTTCTTGGATAGCTTGTCAAAAATGAAATTGAAATTACTATTTTGAACCCTGCCATACAGAATAAGGAACCCTATATATTTATCAAACTGTGATATAAACTGAATGTTGGAGATATGCCTCGTTCTGCCCTTCCTAGCATTTGGAACACCATTGGAGCAAAGGGCTTTAGACTTGGCTTGATTAACTTTAAGACCTAAGGCTCTACAGAATTCATTTAGGGTTAGGTTGACAAACCTAACTTGAGATATTGTGGCTTTAGAGAAGAGCAGGAGATGATCCATAAAGAGTAAGTGAGATATCACGAGTCCATTACGACTACAACTAAGGGGACACCATTCCCAATGATTGGCTTTCTTATTAATAAGGAGAGATAGATTCTCCATGCAAAAAACAAACAGATAGGGGGGAGTGGGTCCCCTTGTCTCAATCCATGCTTGGGAGAGAAGGCAGGGAGCTTAGCACCATTCCAAAGAAAGGAAAGAGAGAACAAGCTCACACAAAACATGATCAAATTAATAATAGATTACGGAAAGCCAAAATCCTCAAGAGTGGTCTCTAGGAACCTCCAATCTACTATGTTATACACTTTCTCTAAGTCAACCTTAAAGTCCATGGCCCCGTTTTTACTTTTACTTCGGTGGATAGAGTGCATAATTTCTTGTTCAACTAGGATGTTGTCATGAGTCCCTCTCCCTGGGATGAAGCTACTTTGCAAAGGGCTAATGAACTGTGAGAAAAGGTCGAATGCGGTTGATAAGAACCTTGGTAATAATCTTGTAAATGAGATTGCACAAATTAAACTGATTGGTATAAATTAAGTAATCTTGGTAGGATTAGATTCATTGGGAATAAGAACAATCAAAGTCTTGAAAATAGCTTTGTCAAAGGATCTTTCACTAAAAGCTTTCTTGACGATATCAAAAACCTTGTCCCCAACCATATGCCAATAGTGTTTAAAGAAGAAGGGCTGGAAACTGTTTGGACCAGGGGCCTTAAAGGATTTCATATACTTGAAGGCTTGTACACTTCTTGATTTGAGATCTCTCTGACCAAATTGTTTACACATGCATCACTAATCCTCTTATCCGCATAAAAAATAAGGGATGTGGGGGAGACATTCTCGGTGCTACAAAAAAAACTTTTCAAACAATTTAGAGCCTAGGTTTGGAGTAACAATGCGTCAGATGGCCACATACCATCTACAAGGATAAGACCTTCAACTTTGTTCCTTTTCCTACGCACCACAGTTTGAGCATGAAAGAACTTTGTGTTCCCATCTCCTACTTGGACCCATTGCTCCCTAGACTTCTGGAGCCAGTGAACTTCTTCCTCCCACAAGATGTGATCCAACTCCTTCCTTAACTCAAATTCAGTGATCATAAGATTGATCGAATCAACGGTTTCCAATATTTTTCGAATCCCATTAACTCTATTTGTAATATGCCTCTTGCTCTGGAATATGTTGCCAAAGGTCTCTTTGTTAAAAATAATGGTCGTTGTCTTCACCTGATTCAACCCCTCAATGGCATTACTTGTACTAAGAGACCAAGCCTCTTTAACAACATCTTCGGATCAAGTGTGAGATGCTGATATCTTCGAAACTGAACGGAAGGGGCTTTGTGCAATGGGTGAAACAGTGGAGTTGGATGAGGAAAGGGTTATGATCAGAGTACATGCGGTGTAAGTGTAAACAAGAAGCCTCTGGGAAGGCTAATCTCCAATCACAATCCACTGGGTTTTTTCCAGACGTTTGGCAACACGCTTACCCCCATGCATGCAACGATGCCACATAACGAAAGGGCCTTTGAACCCCATATCAACTAAACTGTAAGATTCCATCACGTCACCAAATTTTGGAACTATATTTCCATAAAAGTTACCACCTTTGACATCAAACGGAAGGAGGATCTCATTAAAGTCACCCACTAACATCCAAGGGCCATTAACCACGTTCCTCAGATTTCCAAGATGTTCCTAAAATTGATCTCTAACCGAAGGAATGGGGCTGGTATATAAGTTGAGCACCACCAAACATCATTACAGTTACTAACTTTGCAAGTAATAGCCTGATCATAAACTTCATTAACAAAAAAAATCACTTCCTTGCTGGAGGAAAGCCACCAAATGCTACCGGTATGGCCTCTTGCTTCCATAATATGGACAACTGAGTACCCCACCTTCACCAAAAATCGACGCACCCTGGAGAACTGGATGTGTGTCTCAAGAAGAATTATGGAGGAAGGCTTGTGAAGGTTAATATACTCTATGAGGTGCCTCTTGGCCATGTCATTAGCAGCACCTCTTATATTCCAAGATATAATTGAGAATTCTTTAAAACCTATCATGATAAAACTGATAGAGAACAAAAGAGACCCAAAAGACATGATAATTCCACCACCTTATCTATAAGAAGGTTCTTGGGCACCATTTGCACGACATCCTCAATCCACTTATAAGCAGTGCTTCCCTTCTATGGCTCCTGTTGACTCGAAGGATCAGGAGGCTGAGACCTTAAGATGCTATGAAAGTTAGAAATCTTCACTTGGTTCCCTATATTTCCCATTGTGCTCATTTTTCTATCTGAAGACGTACCTTTAATTTTGTGGACTTGTTCCCACTCCTGCCTTTGGGCTTCCATTTTTGAACTATGGATATATTTTTGGTTTTTTCCTTGTTAGTCATCTTACCCAAATCGAATTTACTCGATCTAAGCCCAGTAATATATTTGGAGTGTTTAGAGATCGAGCTAGCACCTTAGGAGTTCGATGGGCTCTCGATTCTAGGCCTCTTATGGTGGCTTTTAACTTCATTGCCTTCTTTAAAATCTTTAACTTCTTTGGAGATCCGGGCCACTATTGTATTTTGGTGCTTATCTGAATTGGGGCCTTCCTTAAAATATGTTCTGTTATTAGGGACATGTGGATTTTCTACATGTGTTGATTCTTTACGATCCCCTAGGCTCTCCTTAACTCAGGGAGGATTTGGAATTGATTTTTGGAGGATGTATCCCTATCTTCACAATCTGCCTTATCTTTTTTCCGATTCCTTTTCTTTTTTCGATTCACAATTATCTAGTCCTCGGGCAGATTTTCCTCACTGACAATCTCGGAGATCAGGACTTTCTCCTTATTTTTATCAGTTTCCTGATTGGTACCTCCCATAGTCAATCCCAATTCAAGTGGGGCATGCGCCGCCTCCCGTTTGGTTGGAGACACTTTCTGGTGGTAGCCTCTCGAGAGGTGGCCATAGCAGCCACAAGATGAGCATATGTAGGGAGCCATAGTTGTCAACATCGGATCGGACCAGTTGGACCGGGAACCGATCCTACGTCCGACCCGAAACATCCTGGAAACCGCCCTATCATCAAATCGGGAGAAAACCATAGAAATCGGTCATGAACCGGTGAAACCGATGAAAACAGGTCGGTCTCATGGTTTAGCCGCTTTGAGAAATTCCACTTTTGATAAAAAAATTGCCCACACCATCGTCGTTTTATTCGTTTGACATAACACGAACGTAGAGACCAACCATCTTCGATGAGTGGCTACCAGTAACAACAGGCTTCCTTCTCCTGTGAGCGGCATGCTGTGTGCGACTAGAAAGAAAGAAAGAAGAGCGAAGATTGGGTCTTAAAAATAAGCATTTCAGAAAGGAGAGTGAAAAGAGTTTGGGGAGGGGGAGGCGGTTTTGAACACTGAGTAGAAAGGAAAACATAGGTTAAACACTCACCTTCTGTTTTACAATAATGGGCCTAAAGCCCACTGACCCAACAAACTGAATTTGATTAAAGTGTCATAATGCTGCTATATTGTGTGTTTTATTTTGTCTTCATCCATAATATAAAATTATAACTTTAATTTCAATGAAGGAATCTTTGTTTGTTTTCATATTTTTTCCCCATACAATTATACAATTATAACAAAATTAGCATTTGGGAACATAACTACACCTAAAATCATGTTTTATGCTTTACAAACATGATTAAAATAATATAAGAATTTAAACTAATGTTAATATTATTTAATAAATTATATTAAATTTTTTGAAAAATGTTATTTAATTATTATCGATCCAACCACGATTGGACCATTGAACCTTGAACCAATACCTTCACCGATCCAATGACTGGTCCGATTTTAAAAACATTGAGTGAATCCCTTCGTACTCAACTTTGTGCCAGTGTCCATTAAGACAAATCTTTCCTATTACAGGTTTCTGGATCTCAATTTCAACCTAAAATCTAGCGAAACGACCTCTTGCCACTTCCATGATGTTCTTATCCACCCTGACAGGTGTTCCAATGGTCGCAACCATGGCCATGAGGAAACTCTTGTTATACTAAAGGAGGTTGAGACCCGGAAACCTAGCCCAAACCAACGTTTTATCAATCTCCCTGTGCTCAGGGTGAAACTTGGGGATACATTTTCTAACGGAAAGGTGGTGATCAAACATCGTCTAGGGTCTGCCTTCCATAACCTTCGTACGGTCACTTTCTCTATCAAGTTTCACCATGTAATATCCATATCCAAGGTCCATGAGGTCAATATCTCCCTCGATTTTCCAAAGTCCTAGCAGTTTGTTTCTCATAGCCATATATCCAATGTTTTTACCCATCCACTTTATCTATAGTGCATTTTCCCATGGCTCGTTAAGCTTGTTAATCATACTATCGGCAACAATGATTTTGGGCAAAAGGGGATTCTCCTAATCATATTCAATACGCACAAGTCTCTCTGTAAGAAGATCCACTCTAGGACCTGGAGGGGTAACAACTTTACCCCCTATCAATTTATCTCGAAAGGACGTGTGCTTAGGAGTAAGGTCATGATTCTCAGTGGCCTTTCCCCCTCCCCCTCCGTCTGGAGGCTCCGACGACCGAAGGGAATGGTGGTCAAGGGAGGGAAATTTGGGATTCATATCAGAGCTTAATATCTCAGTAGCAATACTTTACTCTGATTGGATATAATAAGAATTATGTTGTATTTTTATAATATCCGCACAAGTGTAATCGATTGGAAAATGTCAGATTAATTAAAGTCTTCATGCATGTACATATACGTATATGTGTATAAGCATTTAAAAAAATATTTTTTGAAGTTTTTTTTTTATTTCATAGTTTTTTTAAACAAGAAGACTTATAGCATTTCATTAGAAATTATTTCAGTAATACAATGGGGGGATATGGTGATAGTTCTGGAACTTGGGAAGGAACTAGCAAGAGAAGCTTAATAATGAGCAGTCATATTGGCTTGTCTCCTAGCAAAAGAAAAGATGGAGATGTTGCTAAGAGATGTTTACATTCTTGTACAATAATCTCAAACTCAGAAAAGTCTTCCTTATTTGAGAGCACCTAATATTCAACAACTTGCTTGCAATCCATCTCAAAAATAACTCTATCCATTCCAAGTGCTTGAGACCACCTCAAAGCCAATAACAAACCCACAACTTTTCCTTCCTTTATTGGAAGCAAAAAGTTACAATAGGTAGACTGAGCCAACATAAAAGATCCAATATCATCCCTTGAACACAAACCAAAAGATGTAATATTGGAGCCCATGTTGAAACCAGTGTCCACATTGACCTTTTTGAATCCAAATGGTGGGTGCCTCCTGTGAACACCTAATTTTGTCCGGTTCCTCTTAATAAGCTAACTTAAATAAACCAATACATCTGGCTTCTGATTAAAAAAAAATAAATCATAATAATAATAATGAAAATAAAATAAATAAATAGATAGGATTTGTCAGAAATTTTTTTCTTCCCAACAAACAAAATCCCCATAATGATCTTTCTCCTTCAGTTTTTTTCTTTAACCAACATACTCCCAGGTTGTTTTGAGCTAAACCAGAAAAGCAACAGCCATTGGGAAGCTGGTCCAACCACCAGAACAGTTCCCCACAAGGCTGAAGTCATCAAACACCATTTTGGGTAATTTTCCAGAGCTTAGGGAAAGGTTCATGCCTAGATCATAGGAAGAAGAAACATAAATAGAAATTGAAAAGGGACTAGAGAGAGTGGAGCTTCTGCACACACAAAATCATCTGGTCCCAAGGTGAAAGCAGATGAGATCTTCCTATATAAAAAGAGAGCATCAACAACACAGAGGGGAGGAGAACACACAAAAAAAATCTGAAAGGGGAGGGGGAAGCTCCGAAAATCAGAAACAAAAAGAGAATGTTTACTCTCTCCATGTCTTATTTTTACATTAGAGCATTAGCACCATAACCTCCAATATCATCACCTCCAAGACCCTTTCTTCTTCATTCTAACCCCTGTTTTCCTCTTCTTCTCAAGTAAAAATCAGAAAACCCAAAAAAAAATATAAAACTAAATACCTGAAAAAAAGCAACGTACCCTCTTCCTTGGCCACCACCGCCAATCATCTCCGCCGTTGCCTCCTCCGCCGCTCATGACCCAGCCTCCAGATCCGGTCAACACCACGAGCTGCTGCTTGCTCGGATCGCCCCTCCACCAGATCCGGGAGACTACTGCAACCACCGCCGCTGGGAGGTGCAGACCCGCGCTTCTGGTCTGTCTTCCACTACGGACGCCGCCTTCACCCCGAGCATCGCCCCTCTGCGCGACCACCACGCGAACGGCTCCCCAGATCCGTGACCCACGCCTTCTCCGCCACTGCCATTTACGAACCAGAACCAGAACCAGCGCACCGCGGCGTCATCACCGTCTTGCCTCCAACCCAGCCACTACCTTCGACGGAAACCGCAGTTCCGGCCAGCCGCTGCTCCCTCCGGCGTTCGTACAGGGGCGGAGGGTCAAGGTTTCTCTTTGGTTTGTCACTCTCTCTCACTGTATCCTCACCTCGTCTGTTTGTGGGTTTTGTCACTTTATTTTGTTTTATGTTGTGTTGGTAGCAATAAACACAGGGAATTACTCTTTCACCTTTTGCCAAAACCGTGTACGTGATTTTCAAATGGCATAGCTTTATTTTGAAAAGTGAAAAGTGAGAAAACATTTTTTATTTTTATTTTTATTTTATTTTTAAAAAAAAAGGAAAAAAACAAAAGTTATGAAAAAATTTCTTTGAATTTATGTAACAATCTACAACGTTGATGTATGATTTTTCATTCTCAAGTGTTGTATGAATGGTAAGGGTTCATCGTATAGCTTTGCTATCTTTAACCCGGTGCAAGAGTGAATTCCCCTTAATATTAAAATTTTATTATTATTATTATTATTATTTTTTAATTTATCCTCTAATCAATTTCACCCAATTTCATTTTTATAAAAAAATCTTTTTAATTCACGCAACAATCTACGATGTTGATGTATGATTTTTCATCCTCAAGTGTCGTATGAATTGTAAGGGTTCATCGTATAGCACTGCTATCTTGGATTCTATGCAAGAATGAATTTATTCTGAAATAAAATCTTTTTTTTTTTTAAATAAAATAAAATCAAAACAAAATCAAGTCTTTTATCAAAAATTAAAATCAATCAACCAATCAAATCTTTTCCAAAAGAACTACGTGACTTTGAGTTTCCCATCGCACCCGGGAATACGTAGGAGCAAGATAAATCATCTTGTCGGGCCAAAACTAAATTTTCCTTTTTTTGTGTCTCTTTTTATGTTAAAATAATTAATCAAAATAATTAAATTTTTCTCTTTCCAGGGGTGCTCTATGGACACGGTGCCATGTTCAGTCCCTTAGATTTGAGGTTGCCCTGTGGACTCATGTGCCACGTTCAACCTCATTTAATTAATTTTCCTTTTTTTGCATCCCCTTTTTATGTTAAAATAATTAATCAAAATAATTAAACTTTTCTCTTTCCAGGGATGCTCTATGGACACGGTGCCATGTTTAATCCCTTAGATTTGAGGTTGCCCTGTGGACTCATGTGCCACGTTCAACCTCATTTAATTAATTTTCCTTTTTTGCATCCCCTTTTTATGTTAAAATAATTAATCAAAATAATTAAACTTTTCTCTTTCCAGGGATGCTCTATGGACACGGTGCCATGTTTAATCCCTTAGATTTGAGGTTGCCCTGTGGACTCATGTGCCACGTTCAACCTCATTTAATTAATTTTCCTTTTTTGCATCCCCTTTTTATGTTAAAATAATTAACCAAAATAATTAAACTTTTCTCTTTCCAGGGATGCTCTATGGACACGGTGCCATGTTTAATCCCTTAGATTTGAGGTTGTCCTGTGGACTCATGTGCCATGTTCAACCTCATTTAGTTTTTATAAATCATAAAGTTAAAAATATAAAAAATTTAATAAAATTCAAAAGTTAAAATTTAAAATAATTCTTTCTTGTAAATAATTTTCGGGGTAAAATAAATATTTAATAAAATTCAAAAGTTAAAATTTAAAATAATTCTTTCTTGTAAATAATTTTCGGGGTCAAATAAATATTTAAAAGGTTATTAAAATATTATTTTTTTGCACAATTAACTTGAGGTACCGTTTTTTAAACGGGCGATGTGGGGTGCTAATACCTTCCCTACTCGTAACCGATTCCCGGACCCATATCTCTCTTTTTTAAAAACGACCAGTTTACCTTTAATTAATTGGGTTTTCTAAGATTTTCCCAATAAAAATCTTAGTGGCGACTCCTCTGTTTTTACCTTCTTTTCGCGGCTCCCGGACGGGACGGTCGCGACAGCTGGCGACTCCACTGGGGATTACTTTGAGAGTCAGGCCTATCATATTTGGTTGTGCAATTTTTTTTTCTCTTCTTTTTTCAAAAAAAACAGCTTTGAAAATATTTGTTTTACCCTTGTTGTTTTATTTCTTTTTTAATGCTTCCATAACTGCTTTTGTATATTCTTGCAACCTTAGGGTAGAGAACTTTTGTATTTGTGTTGTTTGTTCCCTTTTGCAGGTTTGGGGTAGTTTTATTTGAATAGGTTTTTGTGAAGGTTTGTGTGCTCCCATCACACACATCATTATCACAACTTGCACACACTTTTGGCTCTATACCCGAGCTTGCTCAAAACTCAAGGATTAGGCGGTGTCTCGACATTGTCATTGAAGAGGTCTCGTACCTCCCTGACATTTGTTGATTCACCACTCAGGTTGTACCCGATATCATGGGATGGTCATATTGAGAGGGTTTATCCCTACTTGTGACTAGATTCATGAATCGGATCCTTATCTTTCGGGATAGGGGCAATCTGGGAACCATGGCTTTTAGAAGTCTAGACCCTACCTGATTTTCACTGATAGAGCAAACTTAGTAGCCAACCTGTTTAGAGTTATTATCTCAGGTTTGTCCAACCTTAAGTTTTACCCAATTTAGGACAAAGGGAGCATACTCTTTCTCTCTCCATTTTTTTTTTCCTGGCATCATAAACATAAATTGCCATGCACATACATATTTATTATGAAGTTTTCTAAAAAAGAAAAAAAGGGAGCGACACATCGTCACTCCAAGCCCGAATGACATGTTCAAATATTATTGCACTTCTAATAAGCGGCGTGTCATAGTGAAGGTAGTGCATTGACAGCATACCCGACATAGGGTTCCCAACCCTACTGGGGTTCATGCAACATGAAGCATGTAGGGCATTTTTTTCGTGTGTTTCATTTCTAATTTTTTCTTTATTTGTGTTTCTTGACAGGAAGACCTTAGTATTAATCTTATAGCAAAGAATGGAAGGACCTAGCATCGGAAAGAGTACTAGCAATGCAAGCAGTTCCAAGAAGAGCATCAAGATCGACGTGACACTCAATGATGTTCAGAGCTTATGGGAAATTAGTCAAAAAATGTCAGAAAAGGCACGTTCGAACTTTAACAACAAGTACGGGAGGATACTAGATCTATTACGTATTCCGGTGGATGCCCCCGCTCAAAGTGCATTCGCTCAGTTTTGGAACCCAACTTTGAGATGTTTTGAATTGCCTGACCTAGATGTAACTCCCACCATAGAGGAGTATGCTTACATGCTGAGATTGCCTATCCGAAAGGAATCATGTGTCTATTTGTATTATGGACAGTATGTGGCAGATGGGAAGATAGCAAGTCTGTTGGAACTTAAACCGGAACAATTGGATAAAGTGGAAAAAGGAAACACTACGGGCTTGAAGAGGCGATTCTTGGAAGGTTACCTTAGGGAGTTGGCTCAACAACAACGATGGGTTCTTTTTAATAGGTTGTTGGCTCTCCTTATCTACGGACTGGTGCTTTTTCCCTTCATACCGGATGTGATTGATTGATCAGCCATGGATGTCTTCTACAGAGTTGAGGAATACGGGGTGAATTTAGTCCCTGCTATCCTAGCTGAAACTTTTCTCTCACTACAAGTTTGTCATCATAATCAACAAGGAAAGTTGCGGTGCTGTGCACCAATGTTATATGTTTGGATTATGACTCACTTGTATGCTGGAAACAAAATTGATAGAGCGGATGACCCATTGAAAGGATTCATTCGCATGCCGCTAAAGTCACGCAAACTATATGAATGGAAACGAGAGTTTGATCAGGTCGACTCACGTTCATTTAGATGGATGTGCCCATGGTACAATGGAGATTCAGTTATATTCAGTTGTGGAAGTTTCCTGAATGTCCCATTGATGGGACCCAGAGGATGTGTGTCATATTCACCAGCTCTAGTAATGTGCCAACTCAGGTTGACACAAGATGAACCCCCAAAAGAGCTGCTTGGTGGAGCATATTTCCTATATCAAGAATGTGAAAGCATTAAGAGTCAGACAATGGCAATAAGGTCAGCATGGAACAATATTCACATAAAAGGGTATGATGAGTTAGGAAGGCGGATCATAGCTCGAACAAAAAGATATGAAGCATGGAGAGAGGCAAGAAGGGGGTGTCCTTCAAAACCGAAACCCCCACCCAGTGCTAAAAACAATCCTCTTACAGAAGATCAAATGCTGGAAAAAATTGAATTTCTAAAAGCTCAGATTGGGGTTTTGGATGAAAAGAACCAAGTTGCAGAAGTAACTATCGTCAAGCTCCAAAGCCAGGTTCAAAAACTGAATTTACAGATCGAGAATTTGAGAAGTGAATGTGCCGATTCCTACGAAGCCCCAAGTCGCATGAAAAGGGCAAGAAAAGAAAAAGAAGCAGTGATCCAAGAGTTGCAAGCAAAGGTGGAGTGTCAAGAAAACACGCTAGTCGGAATTCTAAAGAAGAAAGAAGAGCTTGAGTGGGACGTAGGGATTCATGTCGAAACAATACAGATATTAAAGGAGAGAGTTGGATCTCTACAAGAATCCTTGGCCCAGACCTAACTTTACTCTGATCGAGGATGGAACGAAGCTGCTAGATATCGTCAATTATTAACAAAAGCTAATGAAAGGGAAAATTGGCTCAGGACCAAAATGCAAGAAAATGAAAGAGGAGAAGCTCAACGTCACGCGGAATGGGTAAAGGGATGGAAATTGGTTGTAAGGGATGTGATCTATGAAAAGGAAGTATGGAGAAGAAAATATGAAGACATGATTGGTAGAATTCAATATCATACTTCCCAGTTGGTGGATCGATTTGAAGAAGTATCAATTCAAGTCTACAAGAACCCTTTCCTCCAAATACCACCGGAGGTGACTGAGTTCTTCAAGCATTTTGGGAAGCTTGCAAAGGGATTCAGGAAAAAGAAGATGAAGCTTTTGGCATAGTATTTTGAGGTCCCCAAAGATGGGTTAGAAATATGAAAACTCTCGATGTATTGTTTTTCTAGTTGACCAAAGACTCATGTTTGTATTGCAACATCCATCCAATGAAATAGAAGTTTTCATCAATTTTTTGTGGAATGCTCTCTCTTTTTCAAGATGATATCTGTCGAGGAGTGAATTCTCCCTTAGATACTTCATCAACTATATTTTTACCCTAAAAACGATGTGTTTTCCGCGTAAAAATATGGGTATCATCAAACAATAACATTGCTAGTACAGATGTGGTCTATCGAGGAGTGAATTCTCCCTTGGACTCGGCATCAACTGCAGTCAAGCTAGAGGGAATTATACCACTAGATTTGATTGCAGGAGGAGTATTCTTGCTATAAGTATATGCGACGGTCTTCCTGTCAAAAATGGAGTTTAATTGGTTTATGCTCTTTCTTTTGATTTTATTCATTTATTCTTTCTTTTATTAAATAAAACAGTGTGGTTTTTGAACAATTGCTCCAAGACACCCTTATCGCACTCGATCACAGGCAAGAGCCATGGCGGATGAACTAGAAGAAGTTCAAGTGATCAGGGATGAAGTCGATCAAATCAAGGATCGAGATGGCTAAGATGATGTAGATCCTACAAGAAATGCAAAAGGAGAAGAACACAGAGGAGAACCCTCCACCTCGAACGAAGGACAGCCAGCCACACCTCTCATCCCGCCGTGGTTTTCTCAGATTCCTATTCAAGGCTTCAACCAACCAGGGGCCATGATGCCTCTCAACCCAACTCATTTTTCATTTGACCCGAACAATCCCCTATACGGTTTGCCTCGTGGGTTTGTACCAACAACAGCCCCCAGTCCACAAGATGGTATTCAGAACTTCGAACACATCACTCAAGCACAAATCCCCACCAATACTGTCGAAATACCGCAAGCACAGAATGTCAACTCTGCAGATGGTAACACCCCGATAGTGACACCTACTGTCAATCCAAGGCCCCCACAATACACCCTACATTATGGACCCCAGAGGGCTCAAATGATGCCCAACTTCGGTTCCTCCTCCATGCCATATTCATTTCCCCATAATATGTACGGAGAAGCTCCGGTGAATCAGTCGGGGGATTCCCATCTAAAGAAAAGCTGGAAGTACTAGAGGAAAGATTGCGGGCCATCGAAGGGTAAATAGTTATGGTCTTCGGGATGCCTCGGAACTCTGTCTCGGTGCCAAATGTTGTAATTCCGCCGAAATTTAAGGTTCCCGATTTTGACAAATACCGGGAACCACTTGTCCCAAGAACCATTTGACCATGTATGTTAGGAAGATGGCGTCACATGCCCGAGATGATAAACTCTTAATTCACTTCTTCAAAGACACTTGACCTGGGCAGCTTCAAATTAGTATACGCATCTCGAGCGGGCACACATCCGATCCTTCAAAGATCTAGCAGATGCATTCCTGAAGCAGTACAAGTACAATGTTGACATGGCTCCCGATAGGATGCAACTCCAAAATATGTCAAAAATGGATGTAGAGACTTTCAAAGAATACGCGCAACGATGGAGGGAACTGGCTGCTCGGTGGAGCCTCCCTTAGGCGAGAAGGAAATCGTAGCAATGTTCATTGATACACTCCAGTCGCCTTTCTATGATAGGATGATTGGGAGTGTGTCATCAAATTTTTCGACACATGGTCATCATCGGCGAGAGAATTGAAAGTGGAATGAGGAATGGCAAGATCGTTGAGACTTCATGAGGGGAACGGCCCAAAGAAAACCCCATTCGTGAAAAAGAAGGAAGGAGAGGCACATGCAGTAACCTTGGAACAGAAGAAACCGAACCAATGGAGACCAAACCAAACACCCGCTTTCCATGCCCAATACACCCCATATTACCAACCACCTCCATATCACCAAGCCAACCAGCCATACATCGCTGCAACCTCGCAATTTCCAAACCCTCAACAAATGGCTCCCTACCGACCATCATACCCTTCTCAGCCTCAAACACACCCCACCATGCCACCTCAAATCGTCCAGCCTCTAAATCCAAACCCAAACACCAGCCAAACAAGACCACCATATAACCCGGAAAGAAAGCCAGTGTGTTTTGACCCAATACCCATGACCTACACCGAACTATTCCGCCAACTTGTGAGCAAATCCGTGCTAACTCCTATCCCGACAAGACCACTAGACCCTCCTTATCCAAAGTGGTATGACCCAAATGCTCAATGTGAATATCACGATGGGGCCACAGGACATTCCACCGAGAGTTGTAGAGCTTTGAAGTTTAAGGTCCAAGACCTGATTAATGCCAAATGGTTGAGCTTTCAGAAGGATGCTCCAAATGTGGCACAGGGTGCTATGCCAAATCATGGGAGTTCGGGGGTCAATGCCATTGAGAACTTCTTGGAACATACTCTAAAGAGCAAAGTGGCCGATGTTAGGACTCCTATGAGGGTTGTTTTCAGAGAGATGTGAAAATGTGGATTGATCCAAATCCCGGCCACGGAAGAAAAGGCTCTCGACGAAGATATAAGGTGTGACTTTGATGGGAGCATAGGGCATTCGATTGAAGATTGTTCGGAGTTTCGACAAGTTGTGCAGCGGCTAATGGATATGAAGCTTATCTTAATTGGTTGTGAATCAAATGAGTATGCCACTAATATGGTTGCTGAATCTACAATTTCCCCAACCCCAGTTAAGATAACCCCTTTTACTGTTGTGGTTAATCCTCAACCAATTCCTGAGCAAGTCACTCTGAGACCAGTGGTGATATACTATACTGAGAAGAAACCTTTGCCGGTTCCAAATGGGCCAACACCAATCGTCATCCGAATTCCAGGTCCTTTCCCTTACGAGGACACCAAAGCGGTACCATGGAAGTATGAGATACAGGTCCAACCCAATCCTTCCAACGGGACTACTGTGGTCACCAACATTTCAGGAATTGGTGGAATGACTAGGAGTGGTCGCATTTACACTCCGGAGGTATTGCGAAGGGTGGAAATAGAAAAGGAAGGAAAGGATCACAAAGGGAAAGAGAAGGTGGAAGAAATTCTGGATATCAAGGAAGCGAACGGGGGTGAGAAGAAAAAGGAGGTGTCTGATGAAGAAGTCAGTGAATTCTTGAAGTTCATCAAGCAGAGTGAATACAGGGTTGTGGATCAGTTAAATCGAACTCCGGCTCGGATATCTCTCTTGTATCTATTGATGAACTCGAGCCACACAGAGAGATCTTGATGAAGGTGTTGAATCAAGCTCATGTTTCCCATGACATCACAATTGATAAGCTCGATAACATTGTAGGTAACATAGTTGCTTGATAATTATGTCACTTTCACCGATGATGAAATACCAGCTGAAGGTATGGGGCACAACAAGGCATTGCACATTTCTGTGAAGTGCCGAGACCATGTCATGGCTAGGGTTCTCATTGATAATGGCTCTTCTTTGAATGTAATGCCAAAGTCAACACTGGCAAAGTTGCCTTTTGATGGAACTCATATGAAGCCAAGCACAATGATTGTAAGAGCTTTCGATGGCACTCGAAGGGAAGTCATGGGAGAAATTGAATTGCCCATTCAGATTGGCCCTTGCACCTTTGAAGTAATCTTCCAAGTGATGGACATCACACCAACTTATAGTTGTCTCCTAGGACGACCATGGATCCATTCGTCTGGAGCTGTACCTACCACATTGCACCAGAAGGTGAAGTTCATTGTTGATCATAAGCTGATAATTGTTTCTGGAGAGGAAGATCTGTTAGTAAGCAAGCCATCAACAGCCCCTTATATTGAAGCTGCCGAGGAAGCTCTCGAGACCGCCTTCCAGTCACTTGAAATTTCCAATGCCACTTATGTTGGGGATAATGCTCCACTCTTGAAAACTCGGTCATCCAAAGCATCCATCATGATGGCCAAGGTTATGCTTGAAGTAGGATACCAACCTGGAAGCGGTCTGGGGAAGAACAGCCAAGGTGTCGCTGACATCATCATGCTCACTGAGAACAAGGATAGGTTTGGATTGGGATACAAGCCCACCAAGGCCGACAAGATGAGGGTTATAGAAGAGAAGAAAAGAAAGAGGTTGGCTCGACTGGAAAATCGTGAATGCGAGGCTGAAAGGGTTCCCATCTGTGACATTCGACAAAGCTTCCGAAGCATAGGGTTTGCGTTCCTGGACCAAGCAGCAGCTATTGAAGATGACTATCCTGCTGATCATGGTATCAATCTGGTGTATCCATGCTCTCCGGATACAGAGCTCAACAATTGGGAGATCATCGAGTTCCCCGAGACCATAGAGTCCTTTTCAAAGTAATTATGTAATGCTTATCCTTTAGCTCTGCCCAAGGCTTTAGGAATTTTGTTGTAATGGGCTTACTTGTTTCTGTTTCAGTATAACTTATCAATAAATGCATGCATTCAGTATCTTTGCGTTGTTATCTCTCTTTTTTTACTTTCATTTTCGTTCACCATCCCTCACCAATAAATGCAGTCTCTTGTCTTTAACCTTTATTCATTCATCTTTCCCTGATAATTACCACAATGCAGATCTAAAAGTGACTCTCTTGAAAACGACAGTGTTAGTAACTCATCATACAATTTTGACTATTCCGTTGATCATGTTGAGGAGGTTGTTGATGATGATGGGGAAATTCCCCCTGAACTTTTGAGATTGGTAGAACAAGGAGCCAGGGAAATTCGCCCCCATGAAGAGCCGAGTGAGCTAATCAATTTGGGAACCAAAGATGATAAAAAAGAGGTCAAGATTGGCCTTTCCCTGAAAGAAAAGGAGCGGAACAGGTTGATCAGGTTGTTGACGGATTATAAAGATGTCTTCGCATGGTCGTACCAAGACATGCCAGGGTTAGACCACAGTGTAGCAGAACACAAATTGCCATTAAAGCCGGAGTGTCCTCCAGTAAAGCAGAAGCTACGAAGGATGAAAGCGGAAATGTCCTTAAAGATCAAGGAGGAGGTCAAGAAACAACTGGATGCAGGTTTCCTAGAAGTTGTAAAGTACCCTCAATGGGTTGCTAACATCGTTCCTGTTCCCAAGAAAGATGGAAAAGTTCGAATGTGTGTTGATTATCGAGATCTGAACAGAGCTAGCCCAAAAGATGACTTTCCTTTGCCTCACATTGATGTTCTTGTAGATAATACTGCTCAACATGCATTATTCTCTTTCATGGATGGTTTCTCGGGATTTAATCAGATCAAGATGGCACCTGAGGATATGGAGAAAACTACATTTGTCACTTTGTGGGGAACCTTTTGCTATAAGGTTATGCCCTTTGGCTTGAAAAATCTTTGGGGCAACATATCAGGCTATGGTGGCTTTATTCCATGATATGATGCATAAGGAGATATAAGTTTACGTAGATGACATGATCGCCAAGTCCAGATCCGAAGATGACCATGTTGATAATCTGCAAAAACTCTTTGAGCGGTTAAGAAAGTTTAAGCTCCGTCTGAATCCATCCAAATGCACTTTTGGAGTGAAATCAGGCAAGCTTCGGGGTTCATCGTTAGTCAAAGAGGAATAGAGGTTGATCCTGAAAAGGTTTGAGCAATCATCGACATGCCAAGACCTCTCGAACGGAGAAGGAAGTTCGTGGGTTTTTAGGAAGATTGAACTACATTGCCCGTTCATCTCCCAACTAACCGCGACATGTGAACCAATCTTTAAATTGTTGCGCAAAAATCAAGCTGTGACATGGAATGAAGATTGTCAAAACGCCTTTGAGAAGATCAAACAATACCTACAAGAGCCTCCAGTTTTGGTTCCCCAGGTCTGGGAAGACCTCTCATCATGTATTTGATCTGTGCTAGATGGATCTATAGGTTGCATCTTTGGGGCAGCACGATGAGTCGGGAAGAAAGGAACATGCCATCTATTATCTAAGCAAGAAGTTCACCAGCTATGAAGCCAACTACTCATCGCTAGAACGCACTTGCCGTGCTTTAGCATGGGCGGCTCGCCGTTTGAGGCATTACATGTTGTGTTATACTACCTGGTTGGTATCCAAAATGGATCCGATCAAGTACATCTTTGATAAGTCTGCTCTGACTGGAAGAATTGCTCGCTGGCAAGTCCTGCTATCAGAATATGACATTGTCTATGTCACCCAAAAAGCAATAAAAGGGAGTGCTCTTGCAGAATATCTAGCCAATCAGCCGGTAGAAGATTATGGATCGATGCAATGTGATTTTCCAGATGAAGATATAATGGCTTTGTTTGATCGCGAGCAATCACCAGAAAAAAGAAAAGTGGACTTTGTTATTTGATGGAGCTTCTAATGCATTGGGGCACGGAATCGGGGCAATCTTAATCTCACCAGAAAATGATTATTTCCCTGTCACTGCGAGGCTCTGCTTCGATTGTACAAACAACATAGCCGAATATGAAGCTTGTGCACTAGGGATTTTGGCAGCAATAGAGGCAAAAGCAAGGATACTGGAGGTATATGGGGACTCTGCACTAGTCATCCACCAGCTAAGAGGGGAATGGGAAACCCGAGATGCCAAGTTAATTCCGTACCATGATTACATCAAAGGTTTGATTGAGCAGTTTGATGAAGTCACATTTCATCATATTCCCCGAGAAGATAACCAACTAGCTGACGCGTTGTCTACCTTGTCCTCAATGTTCAAAGTAAGTGACGAGAGGAACCTACCACTCATCAAAATGGAAAGTCGTGATCATCCTGCATATTGTCAAGTGATAGAGGAAGAGTCTGATCAAAAACCGTGGTACCATGACGTCAAATGTTTCATCCAAAGAAGGGAATACCCTCCGGGCGCTTCGGAAAATGACAAAAGAACTCTAAGAAGACTTGCAATGGGTTTCTATTTAGATGGAGATATTCTCTACAAAAGAAACCATGACATGGTGTTGTTGAGGTGCGTTGACGCAAAAGAAGCTAAACTGATAGTTGAGGAGGTACATGAAGGACCTTTTGGAACACACGCGAGCGGTCATGCAATGGCCAAGAAAATCTTGAGGACTGGCCAATATTGGTTGACAATGGAGGCTGATTGCTTTAATTATGCGAAGAAGTGCCATAAGTGTCAAATA
This sequence comes from Sophora flavescens, assembly GCA_030762895.1. Taxonomy (NCBI): domain Eukaryota; kingdom Viridiplantae; phylum Streptophyta; class Magnoliopsida; order Fabales; family Fabaceae; genus Sophora; species Sophora flavescens. The sequence goes on along the minus strand of CM061062.1, from coordinate 20,006,002 downwards.
TATGCTGATAAGGTTCATGCGCCGCCAGCTCCCTTGAATGTCATGTCGGCACCCTAACCGTTCTCAATGTGGGGAATGGATGTGATCGGGCCCATCGAACCAAAAGCCTCAAATGGACATCGCTTCATTCTTGTTGCCATCGATTATTTCACCAAGTGGGTGGTGGCTGCATCATATTCCAATGTGACCAGGAATGTCGTGATCAGATTTGTCAAAAGAGAGTTAATTTGTCGTTATGGGCTGCCGAGTGAAATTATCACTGATAATGCGACCAATTTGAACAATAAGATGATGAAGGAGATGTGCGAAAATTTCAAGATAAAGCATCATAATTCCTCTCCGCGTCGCCCAAAGATGAACGGGGCAGTTGAGGCCGCTAATAAAAATATCAAGAAGATTGTCCAAAAGATGGTGGTGACGTATAAGGATTGGCACGAGATGTTACCTTTTGCTTTACACGGCTATCGTACCTCTATTCGCACCTCGACAGGGGCAACGCCATATTCTTTAGTTTATGGGATGGAGGCAGTGCTCCCGATTGAAGTAGAGATCCCCTCATTAAGAGTACTGAGAGAAGCAGAATTAGAAGAAGCTGAGTGGGTCCAGGATCAACTAGACCAATTGAACCTCATTGAAGAGAAGAGATTAGGGGCATTGTGTCATGGTCAATTATACCAGAGAAGGTTGATGAGAGCTTATGAGAAGAAGGTACGCCTACGGCAGTTTCGGGAGGGTGACCTGGTGCTCAAGAAGATTCTACCAATCCAAAAGGATCATCGAGGGAAATGGACTCCGAACTACGAAGGACCTTACGTTGTGAAAAAGGCCTTCTCTGGAGGAGCTTTAATTCTCACCAGGATGGATGGGGAAGACCTCCCGCTCCCTGTGAACTCGGATGCAGTAAAAAAGTATTATGCTTGAACACACTTCCCAAGAAAAAGAAGAAAAGAAAATAAAAATGAAAAATGAAAAGATAAAAGGCTCGCTAGACTGAAAATCTGAAAAGACGGTCTAGGCAAAAGTTAGAGCAACCCGCTAGGCTGAAAACCTGAAAAGGCGGTCTAGGCAAAAGTTAGGGTTCCAAAAAAAAAAAAAAAAAAATATAACAATGGAAGTGTCATCAAGCCGATGAACTGGGGCAGTCCGTAGGTTGGATATATGAAGATTGGGGCAGACAACATCTCTGAAGCCAATTAATGAGCAGTCAAGATTGTATGAGGGATACTAAAATTAGTCATTGAAAGAGACATCACTTGAGGAGATGTGATTCTACTCCGCAACGTTTTGGAACTTATGCTTTGTACACCTTTTTCAATCCAAACATAATGACATTGACTTCCTTTACTTTATTTCGCTACCTTGGTCCTTTCCTCTTAACTTTTGTCATTTGTGTGTGTGCATTCATCCTGATAAGTATATACTGAAACGTGAAACAAGTAATGTTTTTTTAAGCAGTTAGAATTCCTTGGAAAGCCTCAAAAGGTCTTGGGGGGCACGATGCTTCCCCTATAAAGGGCATCGAAGAAAGGAAGGAATACTTAGACTCAACCATCAAGATAATTATCATCAAGAACATCTAATCATCAGGGGATAAAAGTGCAAGATATCTCTCCCAGATAAGATGGGCCTTGTTTTAGTTCATCCTCAAGATTGACTGTGATCGATGCCTTTAGGGGGTCAAGGTTCCAATAATGAAAGAAATAGCAAAGAAGAAATAATCTATCATCAATCTTTTGCATCATGCCCAAAATTAATAAGGGTTCTCATCATCATCATTCTTTCTGTAAATTGAAAACTAGTTATTTGAGTTTTCGCATTGTCATTCCATCAGTGAGCAAAATCTACATTCATATATTGCATTTGTCTATATGGCCTCACAAGCTTTTAATCTATCCGTTTGAGCTTCAGACGGGCAATCCACCCCATAGGCTCTTTTATCTTTCAGTTCGAGCTTCTAACGGGCAATCCACCCCGTAGGCTCTTTTATCTTTCAGTTTGAGCTTCTCACGGGCAATCCACCCCGTAAGCTCTTTTATCTTTCAGTTCGAGCTTCTAACGGGCAATCCACCCCGTAGGCTCTTTTATCTTTTAGTTTGAGCTTCTCACGGGCGATCCACCCCGTAGGCTCTTTTATCTTCAGTTCGAGCTCCTCACGGGCAATCCACCCCGTAGGATCTTTTATCTTTCAGTTCGAGCTTCTAACGGGCAATCCACCCCGTAGGCTCTTTTATCTTTCAGTTTGAGCTTCTCACGGGCGATCCACCCCGTAGGCTCTTTTATCTTCAGTTCGAGCTCCTCACGGGCAATCCACCCCGTAGGCTCTTTTATCTTTCAGCTTGAGCTTCTCACGGGCAATCCACCTCGTAGACTCTTTTATCTTTCAGTTCGAGCTTCTCACGGGCAATCCACCCCGTAAGCTCTTTTATCTTTCAGTTCGAGCTTCTAACGGGCAATCCACCCCGTAGGCTCTTTTATCTTTCAGTTCGAGCTTCTAACGGGCAATCCACCCCGTAGGCTCTTTTATCTTTCAGTTTGAGCTTCTCACGGGCAATCCACCCCGTAAGCTCTTTTATCTTTCAGTTCTAGCTTCTAACGGGCAATCCACCCCGTAGGCTCTTTTATCTTTCAGTTTGAGCTTCTCACGGGCGATCCACCCCGTAGGCTCTTTTATCTTCAGTTCGAGCTCCTCACGGGCAATCCACCCCGTAGGATCTTTTATCTTTCAGTTCGAGCTTCTAACGGGCAATCCACCCCGTAGGCTCTTTTATCTTTCAGTTTGAGCTTCTCACGGGCAATCCACCCCGTAAGCTCTTTTATCTTTCAGTTCGAGCTTCTAACGGGTAATCCACCCCGTAGGCTCTTTTATCTTTCAGCTTGAGCTTCTCACGGGCAATCCACCCCGTAGGCTCTTTTATCTTTCAGTTCGAGCTTCTAACGGGCAATCCACCCCGTAGGCTCTTTTATCTTTCAGTTCGAGCTTCTAACCGGCAATCCACCCCGTAAGCTCTTTTATCTTTCAGTTCGAGCTTCTCACGGGCAATCCACCCCGTAGGCTCTTTTATCTTTCAGTTCGAGCTTCTCACGGGCAATCCACCCCGTAAGCTCTTTTATCTTTCAGTTCGAGCTTCTAACGGGCAATCCACCCCGTAGGCTCTTTTATCTTTCAGTTCGAGCTTCTGACGGGCAATCCACCCCGTAGGCTCTTTTATCTTTCAGTTCGAGCTTCTGACGGGCAATCCACCCCGTAAGCTCTTTTATCTTTCAGTTCGAGCTTCTAATGGGCAATCCACCCCGTAGGCTCTTTTATCTTTCAGTTTGAGCTTCTCACGGGCAATCCACCCCTTAAGCTTTTTTATCTTTCAGTTCGAGCTTCTAACGGGCAATCCACCCCGTAGGCTATTTTATCTTTCAGTTTGAGCTTCTCACGGGCGATCCACCCCGTAGGCTCTTTTATCTTCAGTTCGAGCTCCTCACGGGCAATCCACCCCGTAGGATCTTTTATCTTTCAGTTCGAGCTTCTAACGGGCAATCCCCCCCGTAGGCTCTTTTATCTTTCAGCTTGAGCTTCTCACGGGCAATCCACCCCGTAGGCTCTTTTATCTTTCAGTTTGAGCTTCTCACGGGCGATCCACCCCGTAGGCTCTTTTATCTTCTGTTCAAGCTCCTCACGGGCAATCCACCCCGTAGGATCTTTTATCTTTCAGTTCGAGCTTCTAACGGGCAATCCACCCCGTAGGCTCTTTTATCTTTCGGTTTGAGCTTCTCACGGGCGATCCACCCCGTAGGCTCTTTTATCTTCAGTTCGAGCTCCTCACGGGCAATCCACCCCGTAGGATCTTTTATCTTTCAGTTCGAGCTTCTAACGGGCAATCCACCCCGTAGGCTCTTTTTATCTTTTTGTTTGATCCTATGACGGGCAATCCACCCCACAAGCTTTTATGTGTAAATCTCAGTGGGCAATCTAACCCGCGGGTTCTTCACAGGAAATCGGTTTGTAGACACAGGTCCTTTGCTTGTTAGTGTACCTCGGACAAAAATTGGAGTTCTTGTCTTTACTAGTTTCTTATAACGATAATTGGTTAACTACGGTTACACCTAATATCTACTAAGAAACAAGTAAAGAGGGGCAGCTGTGAACACCTAATTTTGTCCGGTTCCTCTTAACAAGCTAACTTAAATAAACCAATACATCTGGCTTCTGATTAAAAAAAAATAAATCATAATAATAATAATGAAAATAAAATAAATAAATAGATAGGATTTGTCAGAAATTTTTTTCTTCCCAACAAACAAAATCCCCATAATGATCTTTCTCCTTCAGTTTTTTTCTTTAACCAACATACTCCCAGGTTTTTTTGAGCTAAACCAGAAAAGCAACAGCCATTGGGAAGCTGGTCCAACCACCAGAACAGTTCCCCACAAGGCTGAAGTCATCAAACACCATTTTGGGTAATTTTCCAGAGCTTAGGGAAAGGTTCATGCCTAGATCAGAGGAAGAAGAAACATAAATAGAAATTGAAAAGGGACTAGAGAGAGTGGAGCTTCTGCACACACAAAATCATCTGGTCCCAAGGTGAAAGCAGATGAGATCTTCCTATATAAAAAGAGAGCATCAACAACACAGAGGGGAGGAGAACACACAAAAAAAATCTGAAAGGGGAGGGGGAAGCTCCGAAAATCAGAAACAAAAATAGAATGTTTACTCTCTCCATGTCTTATTTTTACATTAGAGCCTTAGCACCATAACCTCCAATATCATCACCTCCAAGACCCTTTCTTCTTCATTCTAACCCCTGTTTTCCTCTTCTTCTCAAGTAAAAATCAGAAAACCCAAAAAAAAATATAAAACTAAATACCTGAAAAAAAGCAACGTACCCTCTTCCTTGGCCACCACCGCCAATCATCTCCGCCGTTGCCTCCTCCGCCGCTCCTGACCCAGCCTCCAGATCCGGTCAACACCACGAGCTGCTGCTTGCTCGGATCGCCCCTCCACCAGATCCGGGAGACTACTGCAACCACCGCCGCTGGGAGGTGCAGACCCGCGCTTCTGGTCTGTCTTCCACTGCGGACGCCGCCTTCACCGCGAGCACCGCCCCTCTGCGCGACCACCGCGCGAACGGCTCCCCAGATCCGTGACCCACGCGTTCTCCGCCACTGCCATTTACGAACCAGAACCAGAACCAGCGCAGCGCGGCGTCATCACCGTCTTGCCTCCAACCCAGCCACTACCTTCGACGGAAACCGCAGTTCCGGCCAGCCGCTGCTCCCTCCGGCGTTCGTACAGGGGCGGAGGGTCAAGGTTTCTCTTTGGTTTGTCACTCTCTCTCACTGTATCCTCACCTCGTCTGTCTGTGGGTTTTGTCACTTTATTTTGTTTTATGTTGTTTTGGTAGC